>CALYLW010000018.1:718429-1463429 GCA_944989445.1 Ampullaceana balthica
AAGAAAGTCCTACAACTACAAGTTTTGTCTCATGAAAATGATTGAGGCTCCATTTTTTTACACTCCCGCCAAAGGTCACATCGTCATGAATTGCTGTGTACAATAGAGCTGCAAAGACTCATGACGTCAAAGGATTTGCCACCAAATCTGTGTCATGCGCCGCCATTTTTCATAGGAAATGGAAAATCTCAAGAGCCGCGGGGGGAAACTGCCCGTGTTTTGACATAAGACAGGCCCTGAGGGTCCACCCTAGGAGCACAGCAGAGTTCTAGGTGAGGGCCAGGAGTCAAGGTTAGGACGACGCCACACCGTGGGGCCTTCTGGGCGCGGTAATCATCTCTACCGGAAGTAGTCAAAATGGGGGAGTTTCGATCAACATAGAGTTGTCTTCTTTTTACATTAGAAAAATACATAGCAATGATATTGAATTCAAATCGTTTATTTACCTCGCATCGAGACGCAAGGAATCTTTTCTAATACTGAGCTAATTTTTAGCGCATCGGTTATTTTGTTTCAAAGGAAATAAGGCTTAAAAAATTTAAATTCAAAGCTTTCATCTTCGAATAGCGAACAAATCTGTTTCAGGTTTGAATCAGATCAAAATTCTTTGTTGTCGTCTTCCCCTTCCCTTTATATAGTTCAAAAACTGAATTATATCTGTGATGACGTATAGAAAGCTGTTATTTCATCTTTATAGAGAGAAAACGCGGCTCATAGTTAGAATTCAAATACTTCAGTTCAGTACCTAAAAAATTCGCTTTAAGGGATTCCCGAACTTTTCATATAAGCTTCCTGAAATAAAAATGTAACTTCAATCAATGATTTTACAGAACTATTAATTTAGCAGGTCTTTTAACTGTCCGTGAGTGCAAAAGTAAACCGTAACCGATGAATTAGTAAACTATAAGGGATACATTTGCGTACCGTAAATGTACTCGTGTGAAAAATAACGAATATGCAATAACGTACTGTACTTCTTAATTAATATTTTCTTTTTAATGTTGAGGATTTCGTCTCAACTGTAAATTGCATTGAATGTATGAAGTTTCTTTAATAATTAGTGTTAAAATGTAGAAATAAGCATGTATTTTTATTTAAACATTTTAGTGCCTCGTGGCAAACATTCGCCATTCCTTCTGTTCCGCAATGACTCTCAGAACCTTCAAAATATAACTGTTATGAAGGGGAAAAAATAAATTAATAATTTTTGTTAATATTATTTTTAAAAAACATGTATAAATTTAACAATTAGTGTGTGTTTCTGTATGTGTTTATATGGGTGTGTTTGTGAAGCATCAATCGTTAAACACGGTATGCGGGGGGGGGGATATTTTAGCTTAACATAATTTTGGACAATAGTCTCAAGTTATTAGAGTACGCCTATTAATTGACTTTTAAGCGTGTTTCAAGTGAAAAATTCCAAATTATAATTAGGATTACATAGGCTACATGTATAATGTATATGTTTAAGAGCGTTCATCTCCTATCCTTTTAAAAATCTATGTTAAGCGCTACATTTTGTAAATTTCATTTAATTTTTTTAAAATGCTAATAATAAAATTAATTTTAAAAATCTGCACACACACAAAAAAAAATTTTTTAAATAAAAATAAATAAAATATGCAATAAAAATGAAAGAAAACGAGAATCATAACTCGGTAAATTTTCATTTGAGATCAAGAAATTATTGTTACTTCCCTTTTTTAAATTTAAAAATTGAAATTCTTGCTGTAGTTATTACATCACTCAACTCATTCGTTTTTTAATGGCTCGAACCATTTAATGTCGAGTGATTTTCTTTTTACGTCAATAGCCTTTGCCTTTTCTCCTGAACCTTTAAAAATCTTTAATTTTTTTATAAAATTCATTAATATTTGTTTTCGCGTTATAGGTCATGTGAGCAGAGCTAGGGAATTATGAGTTTCGAACACAGCGAGAAAGCCATCGCCCAGATTCAATATGAGAAGAAGATCCAGTGTTTGTGCGAGCAACTTCAAGACTACCAAAAACAAGTGGATTGTGTGAGTGCTAGTGTTTTGAAATTATCTGGGTTTTAAAAAGGAGCTGACCCCTCATAAGATCAGATTCTGTTTACAACAGAACGCAATAGAGTTCAGGCCCCTTGTTTACTTTATGCATCATCGCATTACAAATTCAGTCAGTTTGAGACAGTCAATTTGTATCAATCTATAGCAGTATAAGTTAGTCTATAGTTACAAGATAGTAATACTATTTTTATAGGATAGTATCATTGCTCTTCTCTATGACTATACTTTGGAGTTTTGGAAAATGTTTCTGTAGCCTAAATATTAAAAATACTATAGTCATAGGACCATAGTAATCTGACAATAGTATTCACCATAGGCTATAGGAAGTATATATTATGTATGTTTGTAGGCCTAATAAAGTTTATTAAATAGATCAGTTCAGTTAGGCTTATCTCAATCTATGAATTATAAACTATATCTTCTAATCTTTAAATTTACTTAATAATTATGGTCATGAGGATGATGATGGAGACATTATTTGGGGGGAGCTCATTTTTAGTTTTGTTACTCTCATTTCAATAAAAATTTAAAAAGTCAACAGCTTTATTTTTGTTCTGATACCAAGAAGCCATGTTTATGTTGAATCCAAAGTTTTTTTTTAATATCTCATATAGATTCAAGATGAGCTGGAGCGGACCAGAAGTCGCCTCAACACGTGCTGCCGAGAGCAAGAGGACCTCAAGAGACAGCTGTGTCAGAAAGATGATACAATATGCTGTTATGAAAGCAAGCTGGAGGATTTGGCTTTTGTAGGTTTGAACTAATTATTGTGATTGACAGATGCCAAGTTATAAGCTCTTTCACAGAAATCAGAATTTGTCTGATTCAAAGATGCCCAATCATGTACTTGAACTACTGAGGTAAAATTACATTCTGCCAGCACCTCTGTCATGTTTCTGTTTGAAATGGCTGTGTTTTTAGTTGAGATGTTTAGTATTTCTCATATTCACATGAAACATGGAAAATTTCTAATGAGCACTTGGAATCTGAGACATTCCCTAATTACAGCTAAAATTTAACATATGACATTTCTATGTCTTAAACAAACTGGGGACTCAAGAGATTTCTTTAAAACTTAACGAATTCATTCAGGAGATAAAAGAGAAGGACAAAACCAACTCCAGGACTATTGAGTGTCTTCAGGAGAAGGTCTGCAAGTACCATGAACAGCTCCAGCAGAAGGAGGCAGCACTCATCATGTGCAGGAATGAGGTCAAATCCCACTTGGCTTGCATGGAGGAGATCAAAAATGACTTCAGTGCCGAGCTGCAACAGAGGGATTGCTTGGTGGGTATTTGTTGAAATGTTGTTTTAGGGGGATTGCATGTGACTACTTTCTGAGTGAAAACATAAGAGGAATAATTAAGTTATTGCACTTGATTATTGATACTTTTTTATACTTATTTTAAATGAATCGTTACAAGAGTTTTTGTCTGTTGGAGATTTTTCAATGCTTTTTCTCTGGAAGCCTATTTAGAAAAAGTTTCTACCTCTGGCTCTGTCATTGACTTCTGATTACAGATGAAGCAAATGAAGGAGGACCTGAGGCGTGTCTACGAGGACTTGAAATGTCGTTCAGACGAGAGCTGCATTCTAGAGCGGACCATTGTTGATTTCAAATCCAGACTTCATCAGTGCTGCTGTCAGCTGAAAGAGGCAGACAGCCGTGTGCAATGTCTGCAAGACAAGGTAGGGGGGCAGAAAGACATGGTGCACATCAGCATTGCAGGGTAAAGACAGAATGTGGTTTGTCATGTTTGCATTATTGGATAAGGGGCAGACTGATGTGGCATGTCTGCAAGGCAAGAAAAGATCTTTAAGAAATTACTTAAAATGAGCTATAACCCAGGTAAAGAAAGACCAAATTACGCCATTATTAAATCTATTTGAACAAAAGTAACTGGATCCATTCCTTGCATCTGTATTGATGATGCCAGTTCCCTTTCTCCAAATTAGCCATCTGCTCTGACCATTAGCCACTAATGGGCCATTCATAAATGACCTCACGCAATTTTGGCTGATTTTTACCCCCCCCCCTTCCCAGTCGTCACATGTCACAAAAACTTAGACACACCCCTTCAATAAGATGTCAAAAAGCTTCCCCCCACCCCCCACAAAAGTTGTATTTTCTATTTGGAAATTACCATTAACAAATCAATTTTTTATCATATAAGTATGTATTTGGTGTAAGCCTGCACTCTAATATCCTAAGACGCGTGAAGCCATGTGAAACGTCAATAAATAAATTGAAAGCAATCAAATATTTATATGCAACTTTTATTAAGTTGCGCGTTTTGGTGTTACGTCACATTTCTATAACACCCCCCTCCCCCTCATCACTCATAGTCACAAACGTGTGACCACTCCCCCTCCCCAGGTGCGTGACGTCATTTATGGACGGCACCTAAGACAATGTCAAGAAGATAAATTTAGTTTCAATGTGATGATTTAATTATACAGATGACTTTTAAAGAAATTTAAGTTCCAAGACAATTTCTATATTTGTTCAAAATTTGTTTGTTTTAGTGATGGTTTGTTTTGGTGATGGTTTGTTTTGGTGATGGTTTGTTTTGGTGATGGTTTGTTTTGGTGATGGTTTGTTTTGGTGAGGGTTTGTTTTGGTGATGGTTTGTTTTGGTGATGGTTTGTTTTGGTGATGGTTTGTTTTGGTGATGGTGTGTTTTGGTGATGGTTTGTTTTGGTGATGGTTTGTTTTGGTGATTGTTTGTTTTGGGGATGGTTTGTTTTGGTGATGGTTTGTTTTGGGGATGGTTTGTTTTGGGGATGGTTTGTTTTGGTGATGGTTAGTTTTGGGGATGGTTTGTTTTGGGGATGGTTTGTTTTGGGGATGGTTTGTTACACTATAGTCCCTGCATGGATCGACCGACCATTAGCACTCTAATTTAAGAATTAACCTTGTACCAACTTGTGTTGTACCGATGATTGTGTACCTGTAGTGCAGTGTTTCTCAAACTTTTTAGTATGGCGGACCGGCAGGAATTTTTTCCATTGCACCAGGGACCGGTGCACCATTTTCCCTGCACTGACAATTTTTTAGGTCCTTTTTTTGAGAACATCTGCGGACCGGCAGCGGATGGCCCACGGACGGGCACCTGTCCGCCGACTACCACTTTGAGAAGCACTGCTGTAGTGTACCAATACATGTCTGCTAGTTGTGGTGTTGTACGGATGATTGTTGTTCTGCACCAATGACTAAATGTTAGACACTACCCCATTTTGTTATGACCTGTACAGCTGCAGCAGATGGAGTGTCAGAACAACAAGGAGCGACAGGGGGCCCAGACTGAATTGATGGAGTCCGAGAGGAAGCTTGCCGCCTGCTGCAATGACCTTTGTGCCTGTCAGAATGAGATCAGAAAACTCAAGAGGTGTATCCAGTAAGTCAAATCATGTTGACCACCATAAAGGTGTGTATCCAGTAAGTCAAATCATGTTGACCACCATAAAGGTGTGTATCCAGTAAGTCAAATCATGTTCACCACCATAAATTTAGTTTTACGAATGTAACATTGCGTTAAAAATAATGTTGAACAGTTTGTTGAGTTTCTCTCCTCTGACTAGAACAAGCAGCACAGCTGTTGAGTATTATAACTGGGATAGGCATGGTTGCTCTTTTAACTTTTTAGTGAGTCTGTTCTGCACATGTTGGATCAGAGGGGTAGAGAATGGGAACCAGGGGTAGAGAATTGGAACCAGGGATAGAGAATGGGAACCAGGGGTAGAGAATGTGAACCAGGGGTAGAGAATGGGAACCAAGGGTAGAGAATGGGAACCAAGGGTAGAGAATTGGAACCAGGGATAGAGAATGGGAACCAGGGGTAGAGAATGTGAACCAGGGGTAGAGAATGGGAACCAAGGGTAGAGTATGAATATGAACTGAGTCCATAGAATTTTATGTTTTTCCCATCTGTTTTTCCCATGTTTAGTTCTGTAACCTTATAAGAAAGGTTATTCTGATGTCTTTGATTAGTAATTTATTGATGTCCAAGTTATTTGTCTCTAATGATATCAATGTGGTTACCAATTTCAATTGAAGTGGTCATAGTATGCCAGAATTCTTAATGGTTCAATTGTTTAACTATAAATGGCCAAAATATTTGTATACTACTAATGTTATATCTATGTCTACTGTGTCAGATAACTAGTTTGAATATTTATTATTGATACATGGTGTAAATAAGTTTATTCTGTAACCATAACCACCTCCAATCCCACCCCTTAATCAAGTACATTGCCCTGCCCACTAACCACCCACCCCTTACAACTGCCATCTCACTGATTCTCTTCCTTCTGCTGCCACCAGAGAGAGAGATGAAGAGATACAAAATGTGACATGTGACAGGAACACACTGGCTCGTGAGCTCCAGAATGACAAGCAGGAGATTTGTTGCCTACAGGAAAGGGTCAACAACCTCGAGAATGACAACAAAGAAATTTGCCGTCTGCTGCAGCAAAAGGTCAAACACAGTAAGTAACTTCACTAGATTCAAACTTGAACTAATTATATTCATCTGAATTTTTGACCGGTGGCAAGTTAATCCCTTTCTAGCTAGACACCCCAGATTGAAATGTATGTAGGGGAAAACATATGCATTCTGAAATAATTGATTACTACAATTCAGACATGAATAATCTCTTTATAAAAATTGTGAAATAGAAAATATGCGTATGGCCTTTCATAAATAAAACTTAGGCTAACAAAAATGGGGCTCAAAACTTGATCAATCATTTTTAGTAATGGCAAGGGGAGATTATATAAATAGATTCAATGAATCTGTCAGAGTTATTTACTGCTGATTTCAATTTGAAAACACTGGTAAGAAACAAATTATGTACTTTTTCAACAGAAGAAAGATTTAAAAATTTTCCAAGATTTAAATTAAAAAAATTCCCTTGTTATTTAATTACAGGAGAAAGCACTCTCTAAAATTATTTAATGGTTTCTCACATGGTCATTTTGTGGCTAGATCACTCTAAGGAAATAGCCACTCTGATGACATGTTATGCATTGAAAAGCTTGTTTTGTCTTCCCCCCAGTCAAGGAGTTAGAAAATATGTTGTGTATCAAAGAGGAACAACTGGAGCAGTGCCAGCAGTGTATCGATGAGCTCAACAGTAAAATCAGGGCTTTAAATGTGAGTCCGAGGAACTAAGTTGTTATACTCTTGAAATTATCACAGCAAACGTCATAATATTTTAAAACTCCAACAGGGCTCATCAGTTCTACACCAGAAAACTTATTATTATTTTATTACCTATCTTAGGTTGCTAATTTTATACAAGAGTATGTAAAACATGTTGGCTAACAAGGTATTTCAGCATTTAACAATATCATTTAGTAAGATCTTTTGTAAAAAAAAAGATTTTATCCAAGTTAAAAATAACTGGTTCACATTAACACTGACCTACTGAAGGCTGTCGAGAGAGGGGACAAGCTGAAAATCCTGATTTATTTATTTTCAAATTTCTGCATTGACTTTTAACGCGATAGGCCAAACTGAGTTAATGGATCTTCTGTTAATACAATTCCACCATTAAATGATAAAATACTAAAAGATAAATCAGAACTAGATAAATTAAACTTTAACTTTAAAAGGGTGAACAATTCACCTTTAAAGCTACCAATTTGCTAGGAACAATAAATGAAACATCAACTTATAAACAACACGATAGATGTTTCCAGGATGTGCTACATGTTGATTAAAGAGTGGACAGCATTGTTGTTGTTTTTTTAGCTCAATGCCCAGTTTATAAACAAAGTGTGGTATCTGTGGTATCTGTGGTATCTGTGCATGAGGTGTAAACATTTAGAGTTGAAGCATCTCTGTCTTGGGAGCCTGAGAATTTACAACAGTCTTACATATATGTTTGGGAATTTAATTTAGCTTCTGTTTTTATGTTATTTATGTTATTTTTACCCTTGTAACTATGTGTTTTATTTTCTTCTTTTGCTTTGAAAAATTACACTGATTTTTTAACTGTTCAATCTTCAGTATGCCACACTTTGTAAAAGTTACATGCTCTGGTAGACTTTGATTTATAACAACTTAGAAGTTTACCAACTTTCAGTTATCTACATTAAGGGTGACTAAGAAAAGTGTGAAATTAAAGAAATTTACCAGTAACTCCTCACCCTACTGTAAATGTTGGGGCATAAGTTACTACCAACACCCTACTGTAAATATGGTGACATAAGTTACTACCAATATCCTATCATCCGGCATGGTCTGTGGACGCATTAATCTTCTGTATAAAAGGAGCGTCTGTATAGATAAGACAAGACAAAATGGGGACATAAGTTACTAACAACACCCTACTGTAAATATGAGCGCATAAGTTACTACAAATAAACTGTCAAAATTGTGTTGTTTTTTTTAGTTTTAGCGGTAAATGTTTGAAGATAACTTACCTTTACAGTTAACACAATGATGAATTTGTTCACATAAAATTATTACTTAATGAATGTTTCTTTTATCTCAGTAATGTATTTTTTGTTTAAATTACTTAAAGTGTAAAAAAAATGTTTTCATTGTTTGAATATAGTTGCTTAACATCTCTGCCAAAGTTATCAACTTGTTGTCTAATGAAAAGTTACGTGATTGACATACATGACTCCATGAGATCACAATGTTTTCATCAGCTTCAAGGCAAATTTAAAAAACACACACACAATGCCCAGTCAGCTTCTGTCTGTTGCCGGCAGTTTGCCATCCCCTCTGTCCATTCATCCCAGTGGCACTGTAGCTTATGTAGGGCTTGGGCCTGCCTCACCACATCCTTCCACTCAGGCCTAATCAATGCCTTTATATTCCAAGATTGGCTGCCCAGTTGCAGTAGATCTTTCTCTTCATCTGTCCATCTATCTAAGCCTGGGTCTGCCCTTGAGTCGTTTCCCTCTGTGGTTTTGGTAGTGCACCCTCTTTGCTCCTCTGTCATTTATCATTCTTGCTAAGTGTCCTGCTCAATCTGCCCTTTTTTATTGAGTGATCCTGATATAGACTGTACTCTGTGTCCACAGACCACCGGGCCAGCTGGGGCTGGGGAGAGTGAAAGTGATGACCTCTCACACCAGCTGAAGCAGTGCAGGGAGAAGCTCAAGAGAGTTGAGCAGGAACTGGAAGAAACAAAAAAGAAACTAGAGTGAGCTCCCTTTAGTTAATTTTTGCTGTTTTTGTTATTTACCAGTTGAAAGGTCTCAAATAGGGTCTTCCAATAAATATCTGGATATGTTAACTTTACTCTCCTTCCCCCTGCTTTCACTGTTACGGCACATTGCTATGATTTCCAGCCTTGATGAATGTTTCGATAACAACATTGACAGGAAACAGAGCTCAGATAACTACAATGCCCTCCTGCCCTCTTATCTTGTAGGAAAAACAGGGTAAACATTTATTTGAGGAACCTAAATATCTACTACATTGATCCATCAGACCTCACTCTGAAACCTCCTCCTCCCACCCGCCACCCCCCTTTCCTAATTTGGTGTGTTCAGTTGCCTGACAGGCATTTATTTTGCGCATGAACCAGAAAAATATTCAATTATTAAGGAAACTTCTGCTGATAAAGCAAATCAGATTATGTAAATGCCAGCTAAAGAATTTAAACCAGTTTCCTCAACAATTTTAAGGCAAAAAGATATCATCATTTGATTACTCTTCATTAACTGAATATTTAAAGCTAGATTATTTCAAACAAATTCACACAGTTTCTTTAGTGATATTAAGAATATTTTAAAGTTATAGCATTTTTTTGTGGGGATATTCCAGTGAGATGTGATATTTCATGAAGCTCACTAGTAGACCTACAGATAATTTTTTTTTCTACCATCAAATTATTTTATCAGCACTGGAGAAAATTGTGTCAGTTAGTCTACCAGGAAAATGATTTTTTTTCAATAAATATTTTCAACTAAGGGAGATACCATTGACAAATTTTATTTTGTCCTAAATCTCATTTTACATTTTAACTTTACTTCTATTTATAAATTTCAAATGTCTCCCAAAAACATGGGAAAATGTCTTAAGTAAAAAGGAGCAAGATTTTTAAAAATTTCATCTTATTCAGAATCTCTGCTGCTTTTATGTTACTGGTATTCTGATAATGAATTGTAATTCAGATTACTATACATTTGAAGGGATATTATAAGTATCTAATTTCATGTAATCATTATTTGTTGAGATGTAGCAAATAGGAACTTAAATTGGAGTTATTGGCAGTTGTTTTTTTTGGTCAAATGTATTCTTTACTCTTTTTTTTTATAAGTTAAAAACTGTTTGGGTAATACAGACTCAGTGGGACACATAAAATCCACTAGATATATTTCAAATTTATTAAACTCACCAGATGCAATTTTGGCTGGGGTCAGTTCTAGCCCCATTGGGGAGCTAATGATGCTTCCACAAAACCAATGGCAGTGTGGGTAGGACCTCAACATAAATGTTTATATTTTGGGAAAACAAGTTCACCGACCTCTGTTTGTAACTGTCAAAGTAATAATTCTCTGGGTCACAGGTCTTCTAAAATGACACCAGTAAAAAATAATCCATATCAAAATTACCAACAACTTAAATACAATTTAAAAAAAAACTTTGGCAACTTTAGTACATAATGTTTTTTTAAATAACATGTAATGTAATGAATCTAAGGGGTAAAAAGGTATGGGAAATTAAAAAATCACCAAAGTTCAAGTGGGGTGTGAGTTAAGCAAATGGTAAGTTCATGCTGTATCCAAGCTACTGCGTGGCTGGTCATTTATGCTTTGGTTTATAATTATATTAAATAATCATGCTTATTTAATGTACATGTACTTGTATTTTTTTTCAATATCACAACAACACTGGACAAAAATGTCCTAACTGCCCATGGCCTGCCCATTCACTACAAAATGTGAAACATGTTGCCATGGAAACCAGCCATTGTTTGTAGGGTTATTCCTAGCGCCACTAATTACGGGTGATTTATCTCCACCTGAAGCCCCTGCTTTTTATAGCTATATATTCTCCAATCATTTACTATCCAAAAAACTAACAATAACTCCCTCTTATCATTCCTATTTACCTTATCAGTTATCATTATGGAAACACATTTTTTTTTAAACTTCCATTTGAATTAATTTTTTTCCACTTAGCTTGAATTATTAGTTTTTAAACAACCAAAGGGTGAAACGTGTATTTCAAATTTCAATTTGGGTTTTATTATAAACGTTTTAATTAGAATTTAGAAGGGTGTTTAAATGACAGAAACTTTTTCTAAATAAACACTGGAATAAAATAGATAAATTTTTCATTTAAATGGCAAAAATTATTTTTTTTATATATAATCCAAAGGGGCCCTAACATTAAGGTTTCACACTACCATCACATTTTTCTATATCAGAACCACCAGAAAAGCTATCGAAAGGAGGGCTGAAGGTGGAGTTAAGTCCCCTCTCACATTGCATAGTGGCGCAAGTGAAAACGCTCTCAGGTACCAAAGCCATGTTATAAGCCTCTCAGCATTTCAAGGTCAAACAATAGCCATTATGTGTTTGTAAATTCATTTTAAAAAAAAATAATAATTTGACAATTTTGTATCTTCACAAATTTTAGAAGTTAAAACCAAAATTTTACCCCAGGAATTTTTTTAAAGAAAAACACAATCGTACAAATTAAAGCCATTTAAAAAATTTTAACGTAACGTAATGTTGACATGTTCACTTGTGCCATTATGATGTTTGATTGGTTCCCTTGAATCCATTTACCTTCACTTATCCATTCTGAGGTCTGTCAAGAGACATGTATAACCTCATTTTTAAAAATGAATAATTTCTTGTATGTTGTAAAATTTACTTTTTTGGCTGGGGTCAGTTCTAGCCCCATTTATTTTTAAAAATAATATTTAGATAACATAATCATGACATCCCAGGAACCCCATTCACCTCACATACCAGTAAAACATTCACAGGAGACCCCCATGACCCCAAGAGACCCCCATGACCCCAGGAGACCCCCATGACCCCAGAAGACCCCCATGACCCCAGGAGACATCATCAAACACCCTGTCAACATCTCCTCATCTTTGAATATAAAACTAAAATACAGCAAATGACTTTGTGATGTCAAAACTAATGAGGTTCCCTCCCTTGTCCTCAGATGGGCAGTCCAAGAGATGGAAAACATGGCCAAGGAAATCAAGCGACTCAATTGTGAGTTGGAGTGTGCCAGACGAGAGATTTGTGAGAAAAACTCATTGGTAGGTGCATCATTTGTTTTGTTACACATGGTCATTTCTTTTCCCTTTAATATTTCTCCAAATATTTTGTTGGTGTGGGGTGTATTGTTCTCTAGATGTTTATGGCCTCAATTGTTCAATCAAATCAACATTTCTTTTTTGAAATTGTCCCCCTGCTTCAGGTAAATAATCCTGGTGAAAATATTCAAGAATTTATTATTGATGACTGTCCGTCATGTTTTGTCTAATATTTATAAATTTATATTGATAGATCGGAGACCTTGAGCGAACCATCGAACATGCCGAGCATGACATGGAGTGCAGGATGAGACGAGTGGATGAACAACTCCAGAAATATGAGAGGGAAATTAAAGACAAGACACACATGGTAAGTAACAAGGACTGACATCACGAATGAGCTTAAGGACAAATAAGATTAAAATGTCTTTGATTCACATAACAAATCGGTGCCAACACTTGACATAATTGGTTCTGTTTCTTTTTTATGGATTCATTGCTTACCACTGGATGTATAATTCTTCGTTATTGATGGCAATTCTGGTTTGAATTAAGCTTTATTAACATTTGTTTGTTTGTTTTCATATATTTTTAATGGATGACATAAGCCTTGAATTAGATTAGTAGCATCTAATAACCAAAGTTAAATAACTGTTGTTTTTTTTAAATAATTTTTTGTTAATGTAAATTTTAAAAAATTTTAAGTTGTTCCTAGAAGTTGTTAATTAAAAGAAAATGTATCATTATAATTAATATCTTTCTATCTAATTTTTAAAAAAATTAAAAAACAAACATGCTTTCCCTGAACTAGAAACACTGGCTAAATGTGACTTTTTGTCATACAATGTACTTTAACTACACAGAATTTAAGAGAATTTCCTTGTGTTTACCTAAAACCTGTTCTTTAATCCACAAGATTGCCGAGTGTGAAGAGAAATGCTGCCGGTACCAGCACGCCTTGAATGACAAGGAAGCCGAGTTGGAGTGCACAGAGCAGAAGTTAAACAGATGCAACTGTGAACTGGCCAGCGTCTGCTGCAAGAACAAAGAATTGGAGGAAGTGAGTTGCTGGGATGAGTTACAGAAGAAACTAATAATAAACATTTGTTCAGCTTCTTCATCAAATTTGATATCACTTTTAATCATTTTGCAAGGTCGTTTTCCATTCGTTATGACCATCGGCAGCCCTAAGCTGTCAGTTATTATAAACTGTCTTTGCAATAGTTTGCTAACTTTAAAATGCCAGTCTTAAAAGGTGTCCTCCACTTCATAACATTGGTATATGGTTAATTTATTAAATGGGGGTAGAACCAGTTCATTAAAAGAGAATATTTTTCATTTTATTAAAATATGCATCTTATGTTAGGGTGGAATATGGTGACTTCATTAAATGGGAGAAATCTATAAGAGTGGGATATGTTCAGTGCATTAGGATATTGTCCCTTTCCTCTCGAGTAAGTCAAAATCTCCTGACAGATATGATCCCTTGCTAACCAAGGTTTTCAATTCCATCTCCAGGCCAGGAATTGTCTTCAAAGCCGCTACAATGAGCTGCGTGCACAGTATTCAGAGCTCTGTGAGGAATACAAGATGAACAGGTTAAATTTTGTGTTTCTTAAAAGTTGAAGATAAATGAATGGAACTAATTGAAATAATATGAACTCAAGTGGTGGGTTGGAAGTGTCCAGGGACAGAGCCCTTGATGGAATTCAGATTTAAAAGTGATTGTCTTAGTGCTAAACATGATACAAATAAAAAATAAGATAAATGTGGTCCCTGAAAAAGATATCAGTTACACAAAATAAAAATAAAATGTGAGTACAAATATAAATGAGCAGCAACTATCAGCTTAGTGTCAATAATTCTTTTTCTTTCCTTATTCAAATCTTTGGAGAAATAAACTGACTCAATAAACACATCTAAACTTTAGCAATGTTTTTGTGGATAAGTTCATTAGTGTTATGTCTTTCTGGTTGAACACATGACTTAATTTTAGTAATTTTTCAGAGATCAATTTAAATTTTTTGGCAACAGAGCAATCCAACCATGTCCTTCTGTGCTATTACTAATTCTGTTGTGCTCATCCCACATCCCTAAGTAGTGATCCAATTTCTTGATGTGATATCACATGTCTTGGTGTGCTCACTCCATTTTTTTGGTGTGCTAATACAATCCTAGTGTGCTCACCCCATGTGTTGGTGTGCTCAACCAAAGTGTTGGTGTGATCACCTGATGTGTTGGTGTGCTCAGCCCATGAGTTGGTGTGCTCAGCCCATGAGTTGGTGTGCTCAGCCCATGAGTTGGTGTGCTCAGCTCATGTGTTGGTGTGCTAACCCCAAGTGTTGGTGTGCTCACCCCATGCGTTGGTGTGCTGATTTGTGTCCTGGTCTGCTCACCCCATGTGCTGGAGTGCTCACCCCATGTGTTGGTGTGCTCACCCCATGGGTTGGTGTGCTCACCCCATGTGTTTGTGTGCTGATCCAAATCCTGGTGTGGTCACCCCATGTCCTGGTGTGCTCATCCCATGTGTTTGTGTGCTGATACTGATACACGTCCAGGTGTGCTCATCATGTTGAGCTTCTCAGCTGAGATTATTCCTCCTTTCAGAGATCAAGTACAGTGTCTAACTGTTGAGCTCAATGACACTAAACGAGAACTTGGGTGCACACAGCGAGAGCTAGAGAAAACGCGAGGTGAGGTTGAAGATCTTAGGAGGGCACTGCAGGTAATTTGAACATTCAAGGTCCAGTTTTTGCAAATTTAACAGCACACATACCATTTCAAAATGTTTCAAATTTCTGTTTGGTTTCTGTAAGTTATTTTTTTATGTTGAAACAACAAATACATTTAAAGAAGATTGGGGAGGGGGGGGGGCATGGTGGCTGAGCAACTTGCATGTTTGGCTTTGTGTTGAGTCATGAGGTCAATTCTTTGTGAAGGCGGCGATTTGTTCCAGGGTAAAAAAGGCTGAGTCCACCCAGCACTGACAGATACCTGACATTAGTTCAAAGGTGGCTGGGCATTGTGCTAACCACACAATTCCCTCGTAAGCCATGCCCACAGTAACTTGTGAGTGTGCTTCACTTGCCCCAAAGGTCTACAAACTTGTGAGTGTGCTTCACTTGCCCCAAAGGTCTACAAACTTGTGAGTGTGCTTCACTTGCCCCAAAGGTCTACAAACTTGTGAGTGTGCTTCACTTGCCCCAAAGGTCTACAAACTTGTGAGTGTGCTTCACTTGCCCCAAAGGTCTACAAACTTGTGAGTGTGCTTCACTTGCCCCAAAGGTCTACAAACTTGTGAGTGTGCTTCACTTGCCCCAAAGGTCTACAAACTTGTGAGTGTGCTTCACTTGCCCCAAAGGTCTACAAACTTGTGAGTGTGCTTCACTTGCCCCAAAGGTCTACAAACTTGTGAGTGTGCTTCACTTGCCCCAAAGGTCTACAAACTTGTGAGTGTGCTTCACTTGCCCCAAAGGTCTACAAACTTGTGAGTGTGCTTCACTTGCCCCAAAGGTCTACAAACTTGTGAGTGTGCTTCACTTGCCCCAAAGGTCTACAAACTTGTGAGTGTGCTTCACTTGCCCCAAAGGTCTACAAACTTGTGAGTGTGCTTCACTTGCCCCAAAGGTCTACAAACTTGTGAGTGTGCTTCACTTGCCCCAAAGGTCTACAAACTTGTGAGTGTGCTTCACTTGCCCCAAAGGTCTACAAACTTGTGAGTGTGCATCACTTGCCCCATAGGTCCATAAACTTGTGAGTGTGCTTCACTTGCCCCTTAGGTATAGAAACTTGTGAGTGTGCTTCACTTGCCCCATAGGTCTAGAAACTTGTGATTGTGCTTCACTTGCCCCATAGGTCTAGAAAGGGAACTTGACTGAACATTTTAATATATACATTGGTTCAAATCAAGATGAAAAATTTTCATGGCAATGACAGAGAAGTAGACAAAGAAAAATTCAAAGAAAATACTTTCATTTGGTAAAGTCCTCAACATGTGTTGGAAAAGAAAAACAAATTCAGAGAATCCTATTAAATCTTAGGTGAGACACAGAAGGAACAGTTAATATTCTTTCATCCAAAGAAACCCACATTTTTATGCTATCATAGTAACAAGTGAAGTTTACTAAATGGTCACATTTTTTATGGGGCCCTTTCAGGAAAAAGAGGCAGCAATTTACTGCCTCACTGAAGAAAAGACCAGCCTCGCCAGTAAAGTGTCCAGTTTGCAGTGCCGCCTGGAGGGGGAAACAACTTCACTGACCCAGCAGATGGCAGACATGAAGTACCACTTAGAGAAAGAGGTAAGAAAAATATGGTATGAGATAGTCAGGGAGGTGAAGTATCAAATTGATGACAGGGAGGTGAAGTATCACCTTGATGACAGAGTGGTGAAGTATCACCTTGATGACAGGGAGGTGAAGTATCACCTTGATGACAGAGTGGTGAAGTATCATAAGAAATAACCTGTCAGAGAGACAGACCTTCATGTTGAAAGAAGTATTGATAAGTTTAAATGCCTCCACTCAACTTCAAGTGCAGAGATATTCAAAGTTGTAGTTTACAAACATAACACAGTTGGCGAGGTAAAAAACCTAACACTCCTGGCCATCCATTTGCATGTAAATCTGTCTCACACAATATATAGTAAAAGAGTAATATCAATTTTTGAGGAAATATTCAATTTTTTTAATAATATAAACGAAGATTTAGTTTTGATGTATAGTTTGATTTTGTATAAGCATATATAAAATGCAGACTTATGTGGTGTGACATCAATTATTTATTTTATAAAACAAAATACAATAGTCTCATTAGCTCTAAGTCACACTGTTTTTTTACTTCTAAAAAGTTCCCCTAAATCTCCATAAACTGTTTCCTCATACATCAAATATTGCCCAAATTACCCCAGATCCCTCAATAAATCAAAACTAACCTCCTTGATAACTAACCTCCTTGATAACTAACCTCCTTGATAACTAACCTCCTTGATAACTAACCTCTTTGATCACTAACCTCCTTGATAACTAACCTCCTTGATAGCTAACCTCCTTGATAGCTAACCTCCTTGATAACTAACCTCCTTGATTGTAATAACCAAAAAATATGAACACTGTGAACCTAAAGCACACATCTAAAAATTGACCTGATTTTCTCCCAGGCAGAACAGCTGCGCAACTGTGTGATGGAACTGGAGGAGGCCAACGCCAACCTGTCTCAGAAACTGTCCACCACCCAGCGGCAGCTGGCCCAGCTGGAGAAGTGCTACTACCAGAAGGTGGACACGCTGAGCAGGGAGAACGAGATGATGCAGACCAAGATTGCTGACAAGGACGACCAGCTCCAGGCAGCCAAAGACTGCATCACATTACGGGTAAACAAGAACAGAGGGAAAATGACAGCGTGTTTTAATTATTGGACTTAGACTGTTGCAAAACCATTTATAATAAACCAGGGGGGGGGATGTAACAATTCAGGTAATCTTAATCATATTGTTATTACAGTCGAACCCACTTACCTCGAGCTCGACCACCCCACTAACTCGACGTATTTTATTGGAATCGCCAAATTCTCTCTTTGTCTTAGCATTTTTTCATCGGCTAATTCGATTTTCTAAGTCGCCGAAACCTAGTACCTCGAGCACAAAAGGGGAACAAATTTGCAACTTAACTTGGTTAGCTCGAGGATTGGCCTAGCAATGCACTGGCATTTTTAGTTCAAAACAGTGTTGACATCTCGCGTCTTCGAGACTTCCGGCTATTGTGTGATTCTATTAGATTTCAATAATATTTTCTGGATGTTATTATCTTCTTTCACTTTCGATCCATGTGTGAATTAGATGTTAACACCCGAGGTGCCCGTAAATCGGCATTAGCGATCTTTAATCCGTCATTATTTCGCAGTGCATGTTATATTATTATTAAACTGAATTCATTTTAATTTTTAAGATAAACGAATATCTTTAGACATGAAAATAAAGGTTTGTATAGAGAATCGACAATGGTTTTTATATAATTAAATAAAAAAGTATTATTCTTTTAAAAGTTTTTTGTTGCTTTGTTACCAGTAAGATACGTGACTGTGACACTAACACGCGCATGACGATGAAATAAAATCATTTTCTTAATATATCAGTACATGTATATAATATTATTAATATACACGTCATCACTTTTGTAGGTCGAATTCTGATAAGGAATGATTTTTTTTAAAATTCGCTTAGACTTAGTTGCCGGCCGAGGTCTAACACAGTACACACAGCCCACAGAGTGCTGTGATCAACGGTCAAGGCCGCAATAGTTTTATTTATATTATTACAAGACTGAGGAAATTCGAGAGCGTTCTGATAGTAACAGATATCCTGCACGTCAAAAGCATTAAACTTAAAATTACCATATTGATATGTTTATTTTTATTCGCTGATCCGACGGCAATCCAAACGCTAGCGGCATGACACGCGCATGGGACGAGGCGAGGCGTAAACTTTAACCTTTTAGCGCATGCGCAGACAATTATAAATTGGTAACTTATTTTTAATTAAATGGAAATGGAATAGAGACATGACAGAGACGTAATCAAAGTCCTTTACTTCGGCATATATATATATATATATATATATATATATATATTCCCGATTAGGCATAACTTTTCCCGACTTTCAAGGCCGAGAAATTTTTTAAAAGAATTCCCGACTTTTCCCCGTTTTCCTGAGTGGGAACCATGGTTATATTTAAATTTTAAACGGTCCTTAAAAACGATCGGTCATTACAACCTTAGGAAAGAGTGAAGAAATATTAGGGTTCCGATACGATTCCGATTAATCGTCCCACCACTAATTAACGCTAACTAATTAATCACGCACATAAAGAAATTTCAAGCACATGTTAATATTTTGCCGCCATTTTGGTTTTCGTTTTAACTCGATCATCGGTTATGTCGACGCCATTTTTCATACCCCAATGCCGTCGATTTAAGCGGTTTCGACTGTACTAGTTAAAAATTAATTTGTAGAATCAAAAAAATTCTGGACAGAAATTTGGATCTAATTGTAGTCTTGTATCATAAGTAATGTTTCCTACAAAATTTAGCTCACCAGATAGATTGAAACAATTATTTTATGTAATTTATCTTATTTTTAAATCCTTTATATTAACTCGTGGTGTCTGCGGCCGACCTTGCTTGCTTGCTTGTCGCCAAAACTTTTGATCGATTTTTAACCCACTTGCTCGCAAGATAGCAAGCTGAAATTTTGCAGGCAGTTTCGTACCGATGAAAAAAACAATGTATCAAAATTTCAGATCGATCGCATGTACCGTAATTAAATTATTGATTTTTTAGATTATTTTATTTATTCCTATGTATCATGCTATTTTTTGAGATAGAGCGTCGCGGTGTGTATTATATTGAACAACCTTTCTGTCGCGCAATAAGGTGCGTATTTTACTGACAACACTTTTTATAAACCTATTCCTGATCGGTGCGCATTATATTAAACACGTTTTACGACACAACTGCAATTTTGTATTTTTGGATGGTCTTGCGCTGCGTGTTATAATGAACATTCTTTTAGTTACGTCTCATACGTAAAGGATTTATAGTCAAAAACTTGGTTTTTTTACGGGTTGTTTTTTTTCATTTTGTGATCTCTGGTGTCCACCACTTGTTCGTGTTTTTATCTTGTAGTTTGTACCAAATATCTCATTGGATAAGTAATAAACTGAGTTTAGCCAATGCTCACCTCAAATTTAATTAAAATTTTGTGTTCCAATAGACCCTCACAGCATGACTTATACTTATAGTATTACACTCAGGACGCCCCCCTATATCAGTTTGTGCTGAAGAGCAAGGTTTCATGTGCTGTTGATAATCTAAAAAAAAATTGTTGGTCTCATATGGTTAGTTTTGTTGGTCTCATGTGGTCAGTTTTGTTGGGCTCATATGGTCAGTTTGTCTCAAGTAGGCATAAACGTCTAGGTATTTGCTCTCTTTAACTGCAGGACTCTGAGATCATGAGGCTCAAGTTGAGGCTGTGCAGTTTGGACAAGTGTAACAGCGGACTGGGACCTGGCCCCGACTGCTGCGTACCCATGAGCGGCACCCATGCCATGGCATGCGAGACAGGGAACAAGTGCAGGCGTCGATCTCTCTCTTGTGGGGTGTCATCGTCCTGCACTCCACAATCAAACTGTAGTAAATGGAAGGTGACCAGTGAACAGTTGAGAGTAAGTGCTTTTATATATTCTTTGTTGTCTGTAAGTTTTAATATGGTTCATATTTTGTTTGTTGTCTGTAATCTAAAAGTGTTTTATATTTTGTTTGTTTGTCTGTAATCTTAATGTGGTTTATATTTTGTTTGTTGTCTGTAAGTTTTAATGTATTGAATCAATGTCTGTAATTTAATATAATGGTGACTTATCAAGAATTTACTATTTTTTTGTCATGTATATAATTTTGTGTTATTTCCTAATCTAGAATTTCATGTTTGTGTTATGTCTAGAATTTAATGTTTGTGCTATGACAGTTATGTCTAGAATTTCATGTTTGTGCTATGACAGTTATGTCTAGAATTTAATGTTTGTGCTATGACAGTTATGTCTAGAATTTCATGTTTGTGCTACTACAGTTATGTCTAGAATTTCATGTTTGTGCTATGACAGTTATGTCTAGAATTTCATGTTTGTGCTATGACAGTTTTGTCTAGAATTTCATGTTTGTGCTATGACAGTTATATCTAGAATTTCATGTTTGTGTTATGTCTAGAATTTCATGTTTGTGTTATGTCTAGAATTTCATGTTTGTGTTATGTCAGTTATGTCTAGAATTTCATGTTTGTGTTATGTCTAGAATTTCATGTTTGTGTTATGTCTAGAATTTCATGTTTGTGTTATGTCTAAAATATTCATGTTTGTGTTATGTCTAGAATTTCATGTTTGTGTTATGTCTAAAATATTCATTTTAAATATTTTAGGCAGTGACAGCTTATTTACTAATTGTACTTACTATTTGAAAATAAAATCTATTAGAAATCATATACTAGATGTCACTAATCATGGAATTTCCATTCATTTCTTATTGGATCTGCTCCTGAATGTAGGCATGCATGAAGTAAATGTATCAAGTGTCATAGAAAAATCAAAATGTGTGCATTTTTTTGCATATTTCAATTGTTTAATTTATTTTTTAAAATCTTTTGAACTCAACAATTTGTTTAAAATCTGCTTCCACAGAAAGAACAGGCCCAAGCTGTAATGGCTGATTGCAAATGACACTCTACCAAGGTCAAGGCTAAGGGCCTCTTTGTGATCTTGAATTTTCTTTCCATCAATGTCAAATTTTATATCAACAAAATAAATAGGTGTAAAACTGTGTTCAGATTATTATTTGGTTGTATGTTTTTTTTTAATTTGTGTAACATTTGGTCTTAAATTTGAGGGAAAGAATTCACCCTGATAGCTTATCTAAATTTTTAAGTGAATTAGATTTAGTTTGTGAGGCAGACATTTATAAACTAATTTTAAAAAAGAGTTGGGTAAATAAATTAATGTCCCCTTTCAATTTTTTGAAAATTCTGTTGAACCAAGAATGGCATGTCAAATTAATGTGAATTAAATTATAAAATTTAGCCATGACCCTAAGGCTGTTTGAATCGAATATACCACCATTGTCCTATGTTTGTAATTTAAATGAATTGATCATCTGATTACTACTACCTCGCCTGACCAGGCACTGTTGATGTTATTGAGAAAAAGTATCGGATCGCCCCAACACTCTGACTCCTGGGTTTTTGTCATGGTGTTGGTTATTATGAAGTCTTTGTACTGGGAAGGTGTTACGGTTCAGTGGGAATTGTCTATCACATAGTGGTTGAATAAAGTCAGATCGGCCTAATGTTAAAACAAGATTTCGGATTACCAGATCATTTAAAGGAAATAAAATAATTGAATTGAGCAATAAATTAATTAGCCATCTTAAATTTTTCTGTATTAACGAAATAAGACATATCAATTTAAATATCGGTAATAATTTGTTTGTTTTAATAATTAATTACTATCATCCAGATAGTACTGGCATCTGCTGAGAAATTCACCATCACCTAACTAATACTAATGTCTGTCTGTTCTGTCTTTCCTCAATTACCCACTCCTTATCCCCACCTCAAAAAGAAAAAAATGAATTGAAAGATCAGAAGGTAAAAGTATTGTAAAAACTGTGAAAACATTAGATATAATTTTTGTAGGGCTGCGGAAATTATCGATTAATCTCTAGATTAATCGTTAAAAATTTTATCGATTAAATATCGATTAAAATAATTTTAATCGATAAAAATTCGATTAATATTTAAGAAAATATTTATAATATTTTAAATTTTTTTAGTAATAAATAATAAATTATTAATAATAATTTATTTTTTTTTACGTACAAACATCTCCCGCCTAATATTAACATTTATTTTATTAATATATGTTGACCGGCAGACGTCAATTATAAAATGTCTGACAGCCAGAGCCGTCTTTACACCATTTTGGGCCCCCGGGCAAAAATATAGTGTTGGGCCCTTACCCCGCAGGAATAAAAAATGAATATACATAATATATATAAATAAACATATTCCCATGGGGCCCATATGCTCGTGGGCCCCCTGGCAAATCCCCAACGGGCCTATGCGTTAAGACGGCCCTGCTGACAGCATCAGCGCAGTTAAATTTAAACATATAACTGGAAAGTTGAGCAAATATGTTGTTTTTAAGCTAACTGCGGATGGCAAAGTCGAAGATGGTGAAAACATTTTCTGTGTCCACTGCCATAAACAATTCTCTTTTAAAGGTTCAAATACATCGCTGACGTACCACCTTCATCACAAATCAAGTATCAACACATTGTCATGAAATTTAGTTCAAAATATTCTTAATTTTCAATGTCCGTGAGAAATGTTCAGTTTAATGACGTCATAAATTTATATTTTTGGTTTAATCGAAATTATCGATTAATTAATCGATAATTTTTCAAAAGTTAACGATTAAATTTAAATTAATCGATAACAGCCCTAAATTTTTGCTATTTTAAAATTAAATTTTCATTTTTAAAAATGTAACTTTCTTTGGCTTCAAAACTGAAAAGTTAGTTTCCTTTTTATATAACTTTGAAATGATATTAGAGGCTTGTAAAAAGGATTATATGATAATGATCAAATTGATACAATAATACATGTACTAGACTTCTCAAAAGCATTTGATAAAGTTCACCATTTCATTTCACTCAACAAAAATAAAATTGGCATCTCCGGTCCCTTACACTTACATCAGTAGATTCAAGATTTCCTAATACATGTAGTACTAATAGGCAGAGAACAAACTGTACAAATAAATTTTGATGGATATTAGTTAGCTCAAGGAGCGTCTGTAATATATGACATAAGGTAAGGCTTAGTGAGAGTATAGTAACGTCTGTAATATATGACATAAGGTAAGGCTTAGTGAGAGTATAGTAACATTTTCTATTAAGTCCCATACAGCTATGAATTTCAAACATCAAATACAAATCAGTCCATGACTTTGTAAGTTCTGTATCAGCTATCGTTTGATGCAGTCGGCTTATCATGACCAAATACGCGGTGGTCGAGTGGCAGCGCACTGGACTGTCGTACCGGTTCGAATCCGTGTGAAGGCAAGGGTTTGTTCCCGGGGCCTAGGGCGTCCCTGAGTCACCCCGCTCCGAATGGGTACCTAACACTGTAGTGCGACTGGGTAATGCGTGGAACCCACAAATCCGTGGCCTGTGAATGCTGCATCACTTGCCAACAGATCATCTGTCATGGTCTGTGGACGCAACTATCTTCTCCATAGAAGGAGCGTCTGTATAGATAAGACAATTTACTTTTGTAACTTGACAACAATAACTCTTTTTGAAATAACATGCTGATACTGATGGTAGACTTTCCACATTTGCCAATCTTGGGCGGCGGCCAGTAATTCGTTCAATCTCATCCCTGTCCATTTATATTAGGTACAGAAACTCAGTTACTTCGAGCTGTTGACGACATTCTGTTACCTAAGGCATGAGGCTTGTTCTCGTGCTTTCACTCCATTAGAGTTTCTCATTCGAAACAGTTGATCACCAGCCACTAGTACTAGTGAATACAATGACGGTGGTGTGAGTGAAGCAGGTTCTGCTGTGGTCTTCAGTCTACTTGAAAAAAATCAATGCTTAGATATTTGTTGTTGGCACTTCTTCCCTTCAGATCTGTGGTGTTCCACACATGGCATATCACCGAGCTTCGTGGAACACCACAGATATGGACTTTCGTCTTCTCAGTCAACAGTCCATAAATAGGCAAAGTCTTTAAATAAGAGGCGTCATTAGGGTTGGGTTCACCAAGTGTGGTAGCTTATGGTGTCACCCCCTCACGACTTACCCCATAGACCCCCTCACGACTTACCCCATAGACCCCCTCACGACTTACCCCATAGACCCCCTCACGACTTACCCCATAGACCCCCTCACGACTTACCCCATAGACCCCCCTCCCCCGAGTCTTCCAGTGCCCAACTACGGAAACTTACAAAAATTTTACTTTTTTTTTGTCGTCCTTGTTATGGTGTCACCCTGTGCGGTCCACACCCTCCGCGCCCGCCCCGAGTGACGCCTCTGCATTGAATGATATCTGATTCTGTCGTCATTTATTTGCGGATGACGTTCATTATTGAACACCTTCGCACCGCACCCAAGTGCACGAAGAATAAACTGGAGGTTTGTCGTGGCTAGCAAGTCATGGATGACGAGAATTGCTTGAAACTGACTGACAAGACAGACAACTTTCTTTGTGGGCCACAGGCAAAAAGCGAGTTGATTGAGGATGTTGGTTTATAAGTTGATGAAGCTGATAACACTTTTTAAAGAATATGCTTGAAATATTAATTGATTTGAACTTATTGGTGACAAATTACATAAATTCATTTGTGCGTAGCTGTCACTTCCAACAGCCAACAGCCCTCTCCAAATTGGTAGACTTGTCCGATGCCAATGCTGAATCAGACTTTATCTCTTTCCATCACGCTTGTTACAATACGACAATGTTGTGAGTGGATTATTATAATGATAGTAGTGAAGTAGTGCTCTATGTTGACTTCATACTTTCCAGAATGCGGTTGATATGAAGTAATACTTAAGAGAACGCTCCGTGTATACTATAAGAACCAGTAACAGAACTGTAACTAAACGGATTAACAATAAACTATTCCTAGTCTCTAACTCCTGCATGAAAAGAACGGCTTCGTCGTATCTATGGGAACTGATTCATGTGCATGAATTATCTGTGTTCTTGCTTCCAATGTCGCTTTTGCGTTTTTCCTTCTTCCAACGAAACGATTGAGAAATGTCCAGAAGCTGAAAGTTTTGAAGCTGCAACATGTCATTAAACGAAATTTGGAATTTATTCAGATGATAAAAATTGCTCTGAACAAAAAATCATATGTTCAAGGCAGAAAGACTTGCATTAAATTGATTATATACTAATCGTTACTCTATTACTAATCAATCATTATGAAAAAGCCCATGGAGAAGATCTTATCACAGCAGAACTTATTAAGTATGGAGGAGGAGAATTACACATTCAGATACATAATCTCTTAACTAGAATCTGGCAAGAAGAGAAAATACCAACAGAATGGGAAACGGCATTAATAACCCCAATACACCTCCCTACAATCTCCCTATTAAACGTTTCCTACAAAATACTGACGAAACTTATAGCCAAAAGACTACATCCATATGCTGAAGAAATATTAGGAGACTACCAATGTGGATTCAGACAAAACAGATCAACGACTGATCAAATTTTCACCATCAGATGCATATTAGAGAAATGCTATGAATACAACATCCCAGTGCATCAACTATATGTAGATTATAAAATGGCCTATAACAGCATCAAAAGGAAATATCTATATGAAACGCTGCATGAGTTTGGCATACCAAACAAACTGACAAGAATGATATATGTCACGCTGAAAAACTCAAGAAGCAAAGTTAAGGTTCAAGGAGAATACTCAAGGGAATTTAGTATTAGACAAGGACTAAGGCAGGGAGACTCACTGTCTTGTATGCTCTTTAAATTAACGTTAGAAAGAGTTATTAGAAACATAAATATCGACACTCGAGGAACAATAACTGGATACTTCCTGAGGGAAACTCAAGAACCAAAAGCTATTGGCACTTTCTATAGCCAACCCATCCAGTACCTTGCATATGCTGATGACATAGCCCTGCTTGCTAAAAGTACTAAAGACATATCAAAGTCATACATTGAATTAGAAGATGCATCACTGCAAGCAGGGCTGGAAGTCAACAACCAAAAAACAAAATAAATGACCCTATAAAGAGAAGAAATGACAGGTGAAGATCTTATCTTGACTAATCTGTTTACAGACGCTCCTTCTATACAGAAGATTATTGCGTCCTACGCTTATCTATGGTTTGTGTTTAGTCCTGCATTTTATTAGAGATTTGAATGTTGATAAAGTGTTGGTTTTCCTGGATTCTTCAGGCAACCCATTCCACGCCCGAATTCCGGACAGGAAGAAGGAAAACTTGTATGTGTTTGTTCTTGCATACGGAATAAGAAAGGTGTTTTTATCCTTATGTCTATCTGAGGGTTGTATAAAGTTATCTTTGTGTTGTATTTCTAAATTAGAATTAATTGCTTTATGTATGATTACTACTTTGCTCTTGGTTCTTCTATCCTCTAGTGTTTCAAGGTTTAATGATTTAACTAATGGTGTTATTCTTGTCAGTTTTGAATATTCTCCAGTAATGAATCTGGCAGCTCTTTTTTTAATTTGTTCTAGTTTATCAATGTTTTCTTTGGTGGATGGGTCCCATACAGAAGATGCATATTCTAGTACAGGTCTCACCAAAGTGAGGTAGCATTTTAGTTTTATATCTCTATTACATTTGTTAAAGTTTCTTTTTATAAAGCCTAAGGTTTTGTTTGATTTTTTAATAACTTCATTGACATGGGGATTCCATGATAGTTTCTCATTTATTAAGACTCCTAAGTATTTTGCATCTTTAGTTTGGGTCAGTTCTTTTCCATGAATGTAATATTTTGAATTTATTTGTTTCTTTTTATTTGTTACTCTTAACAGTTGACACTTTTCTGGGTGGAAAGACATACTCCAGTTAGTTTCCCATTTTATCAATTCATCTAAGTCTTTTTGTAAAATTTTGCTATCTTTTTCTGATTTAATTGTTCTATAGATTATACAATCATCAGCAAATAACCTAACTTTTGTACCTGTTGAGATGTTGTTGGGTAAATCATTTATATAAATTAAAAAGAGTAAGGGACCTAGCACAGTTCCTTGTGGAACTCCTGAGTTAACCTTTATTGGTGCAGATTTAGATCCATTAATTATTACAGTTTGCTCCCTGCCCAAAAGGAAGTCTTGGATCCAGTGATGTAAGGAACCTGAGATTCCAAAGTAGTTAAGTTTTTTAAGTAAACTAAGGTGGTGAACTTTGTCAAATGCTTTTGAGAAGTCTAGTAATATTGTATCTATTTGATCATTTTTGTCTAAGCCTTTTGATAGTTCATCTATTAAACCTATTAATTGTGTTTCACATGATCTGTTTTTTCTAAAGCCGTGTTGATGTGGGCATAGAGCATTATATTTGTCAAGGTGGTTAACTATTCTACTATATATTATGTGTTCTAGTAATTTACAGGTGATACTAGTAAGTGATACAGGTCTGTAATTACCAGGGTCTGATTTATCCCCTTTCTTAAAGAGTGGAGTTACGTTAGCTAATTTCCAATCCTGGGGCACTTTACCCTGGTTTAGAGAGGCTTGAAAGAGAACTACAAGGATTGGGGACAGTTCATTGCTTAGTTCTTTTAATAACCTTGCAGGCAAATCATCTGGGCCAGTAGCTTTGTTTATTTTTACGTTTTTTAGGAGTGAATGTATACCTATCTCATCTACAGTTATGTTACCTATTTCCTCCATTTTATTTAAATTTATTAAAACTTCCTTGTCGCCTGAGGCAGAAAAAGATGATGCAAAATATGTGTTAAGGATATTAGCTTTAGTTTCATTATCATTATAGGTTTTATTATTTGAGCCTTTTAGTGTGGCTATTCCTGAAGGTTTCATTTTTTTTAAAGATTTGATAAAGGACCATAAGTTTTTATTGTTATCTTTGGTAATTACACTGTTTATATATTCATTTTGGAGGATTCGACTAAGTTTTTGTGTCAAGTGTTTAAACTTTAAGTATTTTTTGTGTATCCTATATGAATAGGTAGCTTTATATTTTTTAAATAAGTTCTCTTTTTGTTTGCATAGCTTTTTCAATCTAGAATTGAACCAGCATTTGTTAATTTTATTTGATGTTAGTTTTGTTGGAACATTCTCATTCATTATAGTTTTTAGATTTGTTTTTATATCTTTCCAAATTTCTTCTACTGGGCTATTTGTGTTAAATTTACTTAGGAAAGTTTGTTGGAAGTTAGCCGCTGATTGGTGTAGTTTTATTGAATTACATTTATTCCAAAGATAGATTATTCTTCTAGGTATCTTATTAATTTTAGTTTTTATTGTATTGGTGACCCTAACAATATCATGGTCGGACAGTCCTGGAATTATTTTATAGTCTAACACTAGTCCTGGTCTATTTGTTAGGAATAAATCTAGTGTTTTATTCTTCCTTGTTGCTGATATTAAAATTAGGAAACAGACTTTTGAAAAAGTAAATCAATTCAAATACCTAGGATCACTACTAAATGAAAGGAATGAATTAATAATAGAAATCAAAGAAAGGATATCTGCCGGGAATAGAGCATACTTTAGTAGCCAGAAAATCCTCAAAAACAAAAACATTACAAGGGAAACAAAGATAAATCTTTATAAAACGATCATCAGACCAGCTGTAATATATTCAAGTGAAACTTGGACCTTAACAAAAACTGCAGAAACCCGTTTAAATACAAGGGAGAGGCAGTGGCGGATTTAGGTTTGTCTTCGTGGGGGGGGCGAGGAGAATTTCAAGGGGCGCCGCAAAAATTTTTTTTTATTCATGCACTTAGTGCAAATATATATAGGTGCTGAAAAAAAATTCATTTGTTTAAATTGCTGGTTCTGCAATGAAGATTAGAAATTTGATATGAGATTCACTCTTATTGCTATATTTTATGTTTAAAAAAATTTCCGCTCACTTTAAATGTGAGACTTTACTTTAATAAGTTATCACCTTAACAGACTGCTGCAGTCTCAAATATGAAATCTAAAGTGTGTTGTTTATGTTACATAAATTTTCAGCAACTTGCTAGACAAAAAGAAACATTTAGTCTTAAGTAGATATGGTTAATCAATTGAATTTATGAAAATGGTAGTTAATTTGGGAGCTGTTATTTGTGACGAAATCTAAATTTCTCATAATCCTTTGTTTCACTTTCAATTGCTGAATATCCTAGCAGACTTTAACATAGAAAACTCAGCATAATAAGTTTATAGTCTTTGTGCTAAATAAAACTTCTAAAAATTTTTGATAATGAGGTAGAATTTTATTAAATTTTTTATAGGCCTCCAATAGTTTCTTGTACTATCTGCAAGATGACTCATCAGTTTGTTCAGCTTGCCATAAATAGCACTGACAGTAACTCAAACAAATAACTAAGTGTTAAATAATAAATGCTGTGTTGATCATTCAAAGTACATTATTTAATATTATTTTTGTTTACATCAAACCATTGCAATGAATCTCTTTAATATACAAACACTTGCATTATATTCAGGAGAGTAATAGGCCACAAATGCAAACAAAATGTAATGTATTTTAAAAAATGTTAATCATGAATAAAAGGCCTAAGTAATTATCTTATCTGTTTACAGACGCTCCTTCTATACAGAAGATTATTGCGTCCTACGCTTATCTATGGTTTGTGTTTAGTCCTGCATTTTTATTAGAGATTTAAATGTTGATAAAGTGTTGGTTTTCCTGGATTCTTCAGGCAACCCATTCCACGCCCGAATTCCGGACGGGAAGAAGGAAAACTTGTATGTGTTTGTTCTTGCATACGGAATACGAAAGGTGTTTTTATCCTTATGTCTATCTGAGGGTTGTATTAAGTTAACTTTGTGTTGTATTTCTAAATTAGAATTAATTGCTTTATGTATGATTACTACTTTGCTCTTGGTTCTTCTATCCTCTAGTGTTTCAAGGTTTAATGATTTAACTAATGGTGTTATTCTTGTCAGTTTCGAATATTCTCCAGTAATGAATCTGGCAGCTCTTTTTTGAATTTGTTCTAGTTTATCAATGTTTTCTTTGGTGGATGGGTCCCATACAGAAGATGCATATTCTAGTACAGGTCTCACCAAAGTGAGGTAGCATTTTAGTTTTATATCTCTATTACACTTGTTAAAGTTCCTTTTTATAAAGCCTAAGGTTTTGTTTGATTTTTTAATAACTTCATTGACATGGGGATTCCATGATAGTTTCTCATTTATTAAGACTCCTAAGTATTTTGCATCTTTAGTTTGGGTCTGTTCTTTTCCATGAATGTAATATTTTGAATTTATTTGTTTCTTTTTCTTTGTTACTCTTAACAGTTGACACTTTTCTGGGTGGAAAGACATACTCCAGTTAGTTTCCCATTTTATCAATTCATCTAAGTCTTTTTGTAAAATTTTGCTATCTTGTTCTGATTTAATTGTTCTATAGATTATACAATCATCAGCAAATAACCTAACTTTTGTACCTGTTGAGATGTTGTTGGGTTGTGGCTGCTGAAATGATCCGGGTGTTCAGCTCATCTTTATTTTATCTAAATTATTAGTTATTGAAAAATCTGTATAAACAACAGCAATCAAGCACCTCATAGATAACAAAGTGATTTGGTTTTAAATTGATATTTTAACATAATTTTAGATCCCACTCCTCCAACTAGTAAAGGCCAAGAACTCGCAAGTGCTGTGTGTGCCACTCAGACTGTCAATAAAAAGTCACACAGCTTTTGTGAGTTTGCTTTGAGTTGGGACATGCCTCAGGTGAAATTTGCAGCAGGGGAAAACATATACACCAGGTGATAAAAATATGTTATTTTAACATGTAATAAAAGATTACATTATATCAGAATCAAGATCCAGTCTATAACAAATTTTTAAAGACATTGTCATGAGTGTGGAGATGCGATTTAGTTTTGGTTCCTAGTCAGAAGTCTTCATGAGTTTTTTACTTTTAGGGTATGCGGGATTAGCCACTATCTAAGGTTAACAATTACTACCCACTTTGAGCGTCATGTTATTGTAATTGTCTGACGATGGTTACTGGGCAACATTCTTTGGTGAAATGATAAATTATCTGCTGGTTGCAAATCTTTTCATTATATAAATTAAAAAGAGTAAGGGACCTAGCACAGTTCCTTGTGGAACTCCTGAGTTAACCTTTATTGGTGCAGATTTAGATCCATTAATTATTACAGTTTGCTCCCTGCCCAAAAGGAAGTCTTGGATCCAGTGATGTAAGGAACCTGAGATTCCAAAGTAGTTAAGTTTTTTAAGTAAACTAAGGTGGTGAACTTTGTCAAATGCTTTTGAGAAGTCTAGTAATATTGTATCTATTTGATCATAATTAAAGAAATCATTTATCATATACATATTATATGCATATATCATATGTAGGATAAAAAGATGACAGTAAATTATGAACTTAGTTCCAAAGAGAACAACTTATTTTTACTAACAAAATTTTAAGAGCTACTGTTTTTAGTTCTTGTAATAGTTTTCTATCTGAAAGAATGAAATGAGAATTTTATCTGGCAAAATAGTTCAGTTTAAGTCCAGGTAATCTGATGCTACAAATAATGAAAAACATAGAGACTTTTGTGGAGTGGATTGGTTAGGATTAGTAACACAAACACAAAGAGTGCCAATAATATTATACTTATAAATAAACTAAACAATTTACTTCAGAATTTAAAAAAAATAATTTATCACTGGAAGTTTGAGCATCAAACTTTGGGAAAATCTATGAACTTTACACAAACAATTATTGTAAGTTCCTTAAATAAACATTCAATACTCTAATAAGAATGCAGGACTAAATACAAACCATGAATAAGCATATGACGCAATATTCTTCTGTGTAGAAGGAGCGTCTGTAACAGATAAGATACGATAAGATAGAGCCGTGAGCCCTATATACATTGCTTTCTACGTGATTTCATTTAAAGCAAAACGATTTATCGTTGATTCAAAGTCAACGTTCTCAGCTAGATCACGTTCAATTGAAATTAATGCCAATTCAGACAGACGTTCGTTTGTCATTGTTAAGCGCAAATAATTTTTGTTGATTTTCAATCTATTGAAACATCTTTAAGCAGTAGCACTAGTGCTAACAGGAAGAGTCATGTAAATTTTATAGAGTATTGACAAATTAGTGCGACCCGATGCCATTAGTTTTTCAGTCAAGAATGGCTGAAACTTTTTAAGTTGTAGGTAACTAATGAAGGGTGGCTGTGTTAATGCATACAAATCTTATATTCTACGATTGCTTCTTCAAGGTTAATGTCGTGTTTGTAAATTTTGCATAAACTTGAAAATAATATTTATTTTCCTCCGACATTTGTGATGGATCAATACACAGAAATAAGTAACTGTGCTCCGAAAGTCATTAAATCGATCATCTATTTGTGTTTCAAGTGTATCCATGATAGTGAAGTACGTTTCAGATTTAAAGCGTGTAGTTGGATCATCAGCCATTTTATCTCTGCTAAGTTCGCGTGTCATACTTTTCTTTTTTGCAATTCACTTTTCTTTAAATTCTGTTTTAACATCTACATAGTTAGGGAACCATTTTCGTTAATAAATTATTTGACATCTAAATTCAGCATTTCAAAAGCGTCATCGCTTCTCATATCAACAAACTTATTTTTTCCAACTTCGATCAACTGTTTTGCAAAGGCGATGCAAGTATTTTGATGACATGAAGACAACTTTTGTATAAATAGCATCAGAAAAACAAAAGAATATTTTGTTATTAAAATAGCTTTTCCCATAGCTTCTGCTCTGACACTTCCTTTATATTCTGTTAATTCTCTTGAATCAAGTGTGGCTAGAATAGCAGAGAATGATCCAACAACTGAATGAACTGCATGCTTACGACTTGCACATCTTGTATCAGAAAGTCGTTTCAGAGTATCTACTGTTGATTTATATTGAGATTTCTGGTATTCTTTAAGAGTATGTAGACGTGGTAAACTAGACGTAAGGAATTCATACAACCTTAAATCTGCGCCAAAAAAACAACTGTATACCGTATACCACTGTTTACAGACATTGCTTCGATAGTAACCAAATTCAAAACATGGGCACAATAATTGGGGTGAAAGTTTCTTTATCTGAGTTTAAAGGCCACTCTTAATTCCAGAGTATGCCTGTCCTCAACAGAGTGTGAAATCAATGTTTCACTTTTTTATTTCCGTTAAAATATTCTCAGCAAATGCGGGAGCATTTTTATTTACGAGGGCGCTTATGGGGTTTTACATATGCATTTCACTCATTCTCTCACTTATAGATCTCTCTTTAACTTTTATACCAAAAACCCGCCCCAATATTTTAGTCATATTAAATCAAAGTACATGAATTTATAAGTTTTACATTCTTTTATTCTTTTTAGTACACTTATAAAAACGTGGTTTTTAAAAACCTTTATTTTCCTCTATTTATTTTTATTGTGGCTTTAACGTGGGCTAGATCAGTGCTTCTCAAACTTTTTAGTATGGCGGACCGGCAGGAATTATTTCCATTGCACCAGGGACCGGTGCACTATTTTCCCTGCACTGATAATTTGTTCGGTCATTTTTTTTAGAACATCTGCGGACCGGCAGCAGATGGCCCACTGACCGGCACCGGTCCGCGGACCACCACTTTGAGAAACACTGGGCTAGATGACACGCCCCTCAGCTTGTTAGACGAGTGCACTATTCGTTATCCAGCCGCTGTTTACCAAAGTATAAAAGCCTATAGGCCTAAACCTTTCCTAAACATGTCCTGATTTTAAAACTGAATGTAAAGAAACTGACATCTGATCAATTTTAGATATATCAATGGTTGATTCAATAATTAAAGAAAATAATTGTGCAGGCTTAACTTCATTATCAATTGTCTCCTATAATTCAGATGTGAGTGATTGATTTAAACCAGATATTACCGTTTCATCATTTGATATACAATATTTAGCAAGAAGTTTGGTGTTGATTACAAGTTTTGTGTTTAGAAATAATTTTTTCTGCTCTTGTGACACCTTTTTAGTGTTCATCGAGGGCGTCTTTAGGGGGGCGCCATTTTAGACCCAACAGGGGCGCGGGGGGGGGCAAGCCGCCCCCCCTGCCCTATAGCTAAATCCGCCACTGGGGAGAGGAAAGTTCTCAGGAAAATATATGGACCAACAAAGGATGAGTTCGGATGGAGAATAAGAACCAACCATGAACTATACAGTTTATATCATGATACCACAATAGTTGCTGAAATAAAATAGGGCAGACTGCGCTGGGTAGGACACCTAGAAAGAATGTCAAATGATAGAGGAGTATAGAGGGTACACCCCCAAAACCCCAGAGGAAAACGGCTCAAGGGAAGATCTAGGCTTAGATGGATGGATGACGTAGAGAAAGATCTACAACAAATGGGCATCCAATATTGGAGAAGAAAGGCGTTGATAAGGACTGAGTGGAAGGAGGTCGTGAGGCAGGCCCAAGCCCTACATGGGCTGTAGCGCCACAGGGATGGATGGTTACTCTATTACTATTCCTTAACTCTCTTCTTGCCCCACGCTCTCCCTCTCAAGCGTCACTAGGGGGTGCGGGGGGGGGGTGCGGACCGCACCGGGTGACACCATCACAAGGGGTGAGACCAAAATGTATAATTCTTTATGTTCCCGTTATATGGCACAGGCAGACTCAGAGAAGGTCCATGTGGTAAGTCGTGAGGGGTTGACACCATGAGCTACCGCACTGAGTGACACCAACCTTAGTGATGCCCCCCCCCCTCTCGCTCTCTCTCTCTCTCTCTTACTCACTCTCATTCACTCACTCTCCCTCACTCACTCTCACTCACTCACTCTCCCTCTCTCTCTTCATTCCTCTAGTCCATGTATTTTTCTTCCGATTGTTAACGTTTATCTTTCATGTCAATATGAATATGAATAGATATCAGCGCAATATAATGACAGTTACGACAACAATAATCAGTGACGGATTTAAACTTGATAAAGCCCTTAGCTGATAGCTGATTGAGATAAGGGGCCATTTATAAGTCCAGATTTTCTTTGTCATTGCGAAATATGACGATAGCTAACTCTGACAAATTTTTTGGGTCCCAAAGAAAATGATAATAACAATAGTAATAATAATAATTATTATTATCATAATAATAATAAAAATAATAATAATAACAATGAATACAATGTGAATATTATTTAAATATAATTTATATAATAATATTTCTAATATTGTAGCCTAAATGTAATTAATTAATTTCTTCAACTTCAAGTATCTTAAATTTCATTATATTATAATAATAACAAAACTCTGCCCTCTTTTAAATGCGAAATAAGAGTATTGAGTCGCAACTTCGGAGTACACAAATATTTCCGGTTTTTTCAATTCTTAGAATATTTCCTTGGTCTTTGGTAAATACTTTTAATATAGTAATAATCATTAACCTCAAGGTATTCATTTTTCTAACTTATTATGTGCAGGTCTATGCGCAACACACAAGTATAAGGCCTTACTACAGTTTCAAATGAATTTTATTCTTGGTAATCCTGAAGATTTTTTACACGTATATTAATTTTTTATTAATATTATAATTTATTATTTCACAGCGAAATTTAATTTTCTCTTGAGAACTTTCGTTTTTAATTTATTAAATGCATAATTATATGTCGTATTTCAGCTATTACAGCGCTAATTTGTGAGTCTTTTTAATTTCAAATGCATTTTTTGGGCTCTATATAATACATAATGTGGGCACGATATGTCCATTTTGTTTACCTAGCGAACTGCTGTCAGAGTCAGATGTTTTTTTACCTGGCTCGACCCATGCTAAAATAAATTTACTGACTGCAGATATTTTTTTAAAGTATTATTCATCTATTTTAATGTTCTTAGAAGATAAATAAATAACAACAAACTTTTAAAAGAATAATAATTTTTTATTTAATTATATAAAAACCACCGTCGATTCTCGATACAAACCTTTATTTTCATTTCTAAAGATATTCGTTTATCTTAAAAAATAAAATGATTAATGCATCAGAAAATGAATTAAGTTTAATAATAATATAAATGCACTGCGTAATAATGACTGATTAAAGTCGCGCGATTTACGGGCACCTCGGGTGAATACATCTAATTCACACATGGATTGAAAGTGAAAGAAGATAATAACATCCGGTAATTTTTATGAAATCTCGTAGAATCACACAATAGCCGGAAGTCTCGAAGAAAGCGAGATGTCAACACTGTTTTGAACTAAAAATGCCAGAGTACATTGCTAGGCCGACCGACGAGGATCGAGCTAACCAACGTTAAGTTGCAAATTTGGCCCTCTTTTGTGCTCGAGGTATTAGGTTTCGACGGCTTAGAAAAATCGAATTAGCCGATGAGAAAATGCTAAGACAAAGAGAGAATTTGGCGGTGCCAATAAAAAACGTCGAGTTAGTGGGGGGTGGTCGAGCTAACCGAGCTTGAGGTAAGGGGGTTCGACTGTAGTTGAAGTCCCAGCTTTGTTTTCTGCCAAAATAACCATAAGAATGTAACAATTATATTTCAACTGTGTTCTTATCTCACAAATGTTAAATTTTTTTATAATTCAGTTTTGATGAATTGAAGATGCCAAAAAAATATAACAAGCACCAAGATGAAACTGAAAGTGATGAAAATACAGATGAAGAGATTTCAAGTGATTATAACCTTCGCAGACGTGAAAAGCCATCAAGTCCATCATCAAAACTCAAATCTCCAGTTTCCAGCTCTGTCAGAAACACTAGCGTGCAATCAGAGTCTTCTATTTTGAGTGAGTACGACAAGAGTCCAAACTCTAGCAGAGGATCCAGGAGCTCATCTGATGGCTACAACTCCCCCAATAGAAACTCACCTTATACAGGAAGTCCAGGTCATCTGTATCCTGATTTATCACCTGAACCTAACCCAGTCCCAAAGGGAAAGAACAGTTCCAAATTATACCCAAACATAAATGATTTATCAAACAATTTATCCAAAAACCCAGAGCCTTTATATCCTATTTTAAAGGAATCCAGAGAGGATGTTAGTGATTCCAATAATGCATTACGGCACCGAAACCTAAATGACAACAATTCTAGTGGTGCATGGAGGAAAGAAAATTATATAAATCAAAAAGAAAATGCCAGTATCAATGACTGTAATAGTAGTATCTTATTGATTCCTGTCATGCTTGCACTTATTATAACATCTTATTTTCTTATAAAATCCAATACATCATCAACAAGTACACCCACCCATGTCTCACCCTATGAGTCATTTAGTAATGACATTGACAGATTAGAAAAAATGTTTCCAAATCAGAGCAAACGTTTTTGGAACACATTTAAGGCATCATCCCGCCACATCTTGGCTGAGCCAAATTCTGAGTATCCCAGTGTGATTCTGATGGCCTCACAAGCCTACAACAGCCATGTTGCAACTTGTTTAGCTAAGCTGATCACCAGCAAGTTTGAATCTGTCACACTGAGCAAGCTTCCAGATTTCACTGTTGCTGATATTGATATGTTAAAAACATTGAGTTCTGGCGAACAGAAGAAAAAACTGGATGAAAAGTTAACCGCAACTTTTGGCCAGCACAAGTCAGTTATCTTGGACAACCTTCAGTCCTTATCTCCTGAGGCCGCCCTGTTGTTACACGGTTACTGTGACAACGACAATGCCCCATACAAAGACGTCATGATGGTTCTCATATTGCATGTGGACCCCAATCAGCTCAAACTGGATCCTGATGGCACAAACAGTGTTGAGAAGTATCTCCAAGGTCTGTGGACCCAAGGCCTGCATGAAGACAAAGTCGCAGCTCTGCTTAGTCGAGTGGCCAACAACATTGTTGTCATTAATGCAGAGGATGAAGACAAAGTGACAGAAGCTTGCGCCAGTCTTCAGCTCTGAAAGTCACATAAGTTATGTCCTATTTGTTAAATATTGTGTTGAGAAATGGCAATTGGTGATCTGACCCTGCCTGAATGCATACACCTTTTTTAACATTGTGAAATTTGTTCCGCATTGATTTAATGGAAATATCTTTGAAATACTTTAAATTAATTAATTTTGAAATAATTTTAAGAATTTATTTTTAGGATAATTCAAGGCATTGAATGTGTTTATAAAGTTATGAGTTGTTTCAAAAATTAATTTTCTGTTGAAGATCCATGAAGTATTGCAAACATGCATCATGTTAACCTTTAGGTGGGCATTGAGAAGATTTCAAATTACTTTTTTTGCAATGCAAAAATAAAATAGTCACAAATATTAAGCCTCTGAATTTCAATGGAAACTTAAATTAGCACTACTTTTCTGTTATTCATTGTTGTGTGTGTGTGTGGAAATGATGTCTCGTGATGATGTAGTTATTATTTTATATATGTTGTGTCGGTTTGGAAGAAAGAAAGAAATGCAAGAAAAATATGTAATTTTTTATTAACATGCCTTATCTTATAGCATCTTTTTTTCTTTATTATTACATAAATACAATTTCCATAACGTTGCCTTTTCATTAACATTATTCCAGAATTTTGCCGACTTTAATTTTAAAAATGTGTCTTTTTGTCATTTTTATGCCTCAAGTTTGTGACCATTATACTCTAGATATGTTTTTCTGATTACACAATTTTTTTGGTTCTATTTGTTCAATTCATATAATATTATTGTAATCAGCTCATGGTAATAAAAGTCTGTGTTATGTTATATTTTGGGGGGGGGGCTAATGTGTTTTTGCCGGCTTGATCTTTCTATTTGCATTATCATTTGTACTCAATGAAGTAATATTTTGCTAGTTAAGTAGAAATTAAATCCTCAAGCTGCTAAAGTTTGTCTGACATGACCCAGGTGGCATGTTTGGTTGATTTTACCTTGTTGGTATATTTGCTAATATGAGCCAAGTGACATTTTTGGCTCACATGAGCCAGGTGAAAAAATGTTTTGTTAAGTGAGAGTAAGGTTGAAAAAATATTTTGTGATGTTAGAGTAAGGCTGAAAACTTGTTTTTGTTATGTAAAAATGTGGGGAAAAAATATTCTTTTTGGAAATATATTTTATATTTGAAAAATCCTTAGGTCCTATATTCTGTGTGGGGAAAACTATAAGAACTAATATTCAGCGTGGGAAAACCTTTCAGGCTAAATAATCATCAAATGATAAAGAAGGTGGTGGGACTGCAATGAGGCTAATAATAAGGTGCAGTATTTAAAAAAAATAATTTTACAATCTGGGAAAAATTGTCAAGATTTTATTGTCAGTCCTCTGGTGCAGTGTACCATCGAATGGGGCAACTTTGCCTAAGAAATACTTGAAAGAGAAAGTTGCTTATGATTGACTGGACTTTCTTGCCCTAATTTTAACCGCTAATGATAACAGATATATTGCTTTGTTTACTTTTGCTCTTTCCTTACATTGTTGAATCATGTGGTTGAGTGGGGTATTCCATTACTGTCATTCAGTCTCAAGTCTCAAATGCTTATTCATGCTGGAAAATAATGTATTTTTTGTGTGGTGATCTGATTAAAACTGATTGCTGGAAATAAAATATAGAACCAAAGCCATGCATGAGTTTCTATTATTCTTATAGTTTTTTCATGTTGTTGAATGATGGTGATTTATTAATATAACACTGGTACTGTGAAACAAAGATTTTTCTGCTAAATTTAGTAAAATGCAATTAATGTTGCTTTTAAAATAAACAAATTTGAGCACACTACAAAACAGAAAATATTTTTAACCTTTGTCTCTCAAGTAATGTGTTAATGGTTCTCGAAAATTAAGTGCAGCTACAATGACTTTATTTAAACTTTCGAACACACTTTGTGTTGTCTACAGTAGAAGGGTTTCAGCCAAAACGTTTAAATAAATCCTTATTTCATTTCATTCCTTAACACATTTCTCTACACTATAACTATATCTCTACGCTACTTCTCTACACTATTCCTCTACACTGTTTCAATATTTCTCTACACTATGTCTCTACGCTACTTCTCTACACTATTCCTCAACATATTTCTCTACGCTACTTCTCTACACTATTCCTCTACACTATTTCAATATTTCTCTACACTATTCCTCAACATATTTCTCTACACTATTTCCCCCTCATGGTTAGTAGTTATTAGAATAGTCTTCTGTTAGTAAATGCACCACTTATATCTGATACACCTTTTCATAAAGTTATTATCACTCCAAAGTCCCTCTGTCCTGAGGTCCTTATCATCCCAAAGTATTTCTGTCATGAGGTTCTTATCATCCTAAAGTACCTCTGTCTTGAGGTTCTTATCACTCCAACGTCACTCTGTCCTGAGGTTCTTATCACTCCAAAGTACCTCTTTCCTGAGGTCCTTATCATCCCAAAGTCCCTCTGTCCTGAGGTTCTTATCATCCCAAAGTACCTCTGTCCTGAGGTTCTTATCATCCCAAAGTCCCTCTGTCCTGAGGTTCTTATCATCCCAAAGTACCTCTGTCCTGAGGTTCTTATCATCCCAAAGTCCCTCTGTCCTGAGGTTCTTATCATCCCAAAGTACCTCTGTCCTGAGGTTCTTATCATCCCAAAGTACCTCTGTCCTGAGGTTCTTATCATCCCAAAGTACCTCTGTCCTGAGGTCCCTAACATCCCAAAGTCCCTCTGTCCTGAGGTTCTTATCATCCCAAAGTAGCTATATCCTGAGGTCCTTATCACTCCAAAGTACCTCTGTCCTGAGGTCCTTATCATCCCAAAGTCCCTCTATCCTGGGGTTCTTATCATCCCAAAGTACCTCTGTCCTGAGGTCCTTATCACCCCAAAGGCCCTCTGTCCTGAGGTTCTTATCATCCCAAAGTACCTCTATCCTGAGGTCCTTATCACCCCAAAGTACCTCTGTCCTGAGGTTCTTAATCACGCCCAAGAGGACCTCTCATGAGGTTTTTATAACCATAAAGACCTTCTGTCGTGACAGTGGTTCCTCATAAACGTGTACCCCGAGCTTGGGTCAGCTTTCCTGGAACTGGTACACGATAATGAATGAAATGATGAAGCACCTGCACACTGTCATACTTATTTAACTTTGGCCCTTTTCATTATCTATGGACAAAGACATGCTGCAATATCTCGGTATTGATGTAGTCTCAAAGCCAAATCGTTATTTCTTGAGATCTGCTTGTAATATGGCCTCTACTGTTTTTCTACATATGTATGATATTATCTATGATATTTTCACTGTTTGGATAGTTGCAGCTGATGACCTTTTTTGGTGGGTGGGGGGGGGGAGCAAACGTTTGAGGTTTTTATTCTATTCTTTTAGCTCGTTTGATCTAAGTTTTTATTTCAGATCCTTGCTAAGCAACATTAGTTAGTTTAACTCAAAGCGATTTTCGAGATAGAGATGTTATCAAACTTCCTCTGAAGTAGAATATGGGATAGTGGATTGTAAGGTCTACGCTAATCTCCCCGAAAAGTTTTTAAGACGCTTAGAAAAGTATCAAGACATGTATGATTTAGATTTTCTTTAAAGTGCTTTCCTTACCCAAACCAACTCGACGTCATGATGTGAATATATTAGGGCTGCGGAAATTAACGATTAATTTCTCGATTAATCGTTAAATTTTTTTACGATTATATTTTTTTTAACGATTAATCGACCCACCACTTATAAATGTACTGGAAGGCAAAAAGTAAAATATTTCGGCCGATAAATATGAACTAATTTCCGGAAGATTACACGAATATTTTGGTTTTAAACTATTTACTGACGTGAATGTTCAAAATGTTGATAAAGGTTATTGTGTCCATTGAGAGAAATCGTTTGCCTACCATGCAATGTTCCCTCTAAGTCTAAGCTTCGTTGGTCCGTGTGCAAAGTTAAAAAAAACTCGTGTGCAAAGTTGCACAACGTCCATTTTTTATGCAATATTTTACAAACTAAACTCCTGCGTGGTGTCGGTCAAATATTTGCGCAGCCACGCTGCCTAAAGGGAACATTGCTACAATGGTTCTAACACATCGCTTACATTAACTTACATATCACCTGCAAACCAAACATCCACTACAGTATCAGAAACTTCAGCTGAGACAATCTAAAGCTATGCGAACGATTGTTCAGCTCGGCTGGTTATATTGTCAATAAGACCCGCTCATCACTTGAACCAAATAATGTCAATACACTTGTATGTTTGCGTTGTTGGTTAAAAGATGTCATATAAAGAAGAAATCCCAGTGTTATTTCGGTTTTCGACAAGTACGTTTAATAAATGTTACTTATGACACCATAAATTTCAATTTTTGGCTTTAATCAAAATTAATGATTTATTAATCTTTTAATTTTTCAAAAGTTAACGATTATATTTAAATTAATCGTTAACAGCCCTTATATATATTACATTATTTAAAAAATCTTCTTCACTCAGCTAAAATGAAATAATATCAGTCGGGAGACTTTTTTGTGTCAAGAGTCAGAGATTGAGACAATCGATGTTTATAGGTTCATCTACCAATCGATGTTTATAGGTTCATTTACCAATCATGCCGCTGCACTGACACAGGCCTTTCAATGTGTTGTTGCCGCTCTGATTACCTTCACATTATTGCCAATATATATTATTATATATTATTTATTTTAAGTATCCGTACATAGTATACAGTGGAACCTCTCATAACGAGTTTAATTCGTTCCAGAGTCTTACTCGTTAAGCGAAACACTCGTAATTATACGAAGCCATTTTCCCCATACAATTCAATGTAAAATACGATAATCCGTTGCAAACACTCTTTAAAAAAATATTTAAAAAATTTACACTTTTTCAAATAAAATTACCCATGAATTGTTAAAGAGTGAAACAACTAGAATACAGTTTAGATTTGAATAAAAAATATGAATTTATGACAAATAATTATTCCTTTTTAACTAGAAAACTGTCCAAAGACATTTGTTTTTGCCGACGCTTCAAAATTTGACGAAAATGTGTCGTAACCGTTTCGTAGACATTCTTGACACTCTCTTTGAAGCTTCCATCTCCTTAATTTTTCTTGAGAATAGTGCAGATCGTTGATGTTGGCCGATTGTAGTTGCGCGCTAGATTAGCCACCTTGTTCTAGCTTTTAATGGTTTTACGTTTCATTTCAACATTTATTATTTTTTCTCTTATGATTGTCATACCTAATACATACATACTTTTCATACTTACTTACATACATACGTACGTACTTACGTTAAAACATACATAAATCATAAATACATACATACACATATATATACATTACTCCCTCATGCCTCCCTTTGCGTGCTTATTACATTAGAACAACTCATTAGACTACGGGCGTCAGACCCGAAAATAACTGACAGGCGTTTTAAAATATTTAAAAATTGTTGAGAGTCGCATGGTAGATCTATGAGTCATAAAACCTGGCTTGGAAATCTTTCAGTAATCCTTGTAAGTTATCTTTCATAAATTGCACGCGTATGCAATGTGAACACAGAAGAGGGGGTCGCGGTGGTCGAGTGGCAGCGCACTGGACTGTCGTACCGATGGTCACGGGTTCGAATCCGTGTGAAGGCAAGAGTTTGTTCCCGGGGCCTAGGGCGTCCCTGAGTCACCCCGCTCCGAATGGGTACCTAACACTAAATGTAGTTAGGCGGCTGGGTAATGCGTGGAACCCACATAGCCGTGGCCTGTGAATGCTGCATCACTTGCCAACAGATCATCTGTCATGGTCTGTGGACGCAACTATCTTCTGCATAGAAGGAGCGTCTGTATAGATAAGATAAGATAAGAGCCGCATGCGGCTCGCGATCCGCGGTTCGAACACCATTGCTTAGAACAGTGGTTCCCAAAGTGGTCCGTACGGACTGCCAGGGGTCCGGGGTCCGTGGAAAATAAAAATTGATTTGGGGGTCCCTGAACAACGTCAAGGGGTCCGCGCAAGGTTTAAAAATCAAATAATAAAACTCATTAATTTTGTATTATTATTGAAATTAAAATAAATAATAATAAATAAAATAGTATGTGAATGCCTTTTCTACTAATTAAATACGATCTTAGGTGCTATCCTTCATGGATACAATGTTGTTTTACGTAAAAAAAAGTAGTAGAACTACTGTAATTCCCACATCTATAACCAATCAAAATACTTGGTTTTTTGAAAGGTCAAGCTTGATGCAGATGAAATGCCAAATTCCCTATAACTACAGTATAAGTAGAAATATACAAGTTTTTAACTTGAATCTACGAGGGTTGCATGCAAGGTTGTGTATTATTCGATGTTTCGGGAAGTTATATTTATCTAAATTGTATCCTATCATCAAATTTTTCAATAGGGCTTTACTGTAGCATTCCATTGAAAACGATAATAATTCTTAACAGTGGTCTGTTACAACAGATAAGAGAATGAGTGAGCCCAAGGCTGGATTTAGACTTGATGGGGCCCGTAAGCTATTTAAGGACCTTTTGAATTCTAGATAATCTATAGCAGTGACAAATATGAAAACAAACTTCCGGGGGCCCCAAAAAGGCAGGGGCCCTAAGTTATAGCTTGTTTAGCAAATAGGTAATTCAAGAACTGAGTGAGCCGAAGAAACAATGCCGACAATACAGTGTTATTGAATATTTGAAGTATGCCTAAATGTTTGGAAACAGATACGACACGTGAAACGTTATTTACTGAATTTAAAAAAAATGTTTGAAGTTAGAGCAATACACTTGGATTTCTGGCATACTTAAAACATGCTGTACCAAATGTACTTTCAGTAAATTGAATCATTCATTAACATCAAATATTCCAAACAAATCTTATTGAAAGTTTGCATGGGATCACTACATTATGTCATTAGAGCAGTTAATAAAATAAAAAGGAATGCCTTCAATTAGAGATTATTTGCTCACCACGGTTTGGAAAATGAGGAAGAAGACTATAATGGATTATTTATTCACACAGAAGTACGCTGGTTATCATCACGTACATATTTAAATCGATTTTATACTCTGATTCATTGTCCAAATTCCTGGAAAACAAAGACAATTAGCAACACAATTAACTAAAAAAATGACATATCCTTTATTAATGAATTATTTACCCAACTTTAACAAAACTAATTTGAAACTACAACTACTACAAGGTAACCAATTAAATTTAGATCAAAACTAAAAGCGTTATATCTGAGTTTGTTGCAAATCTTTTTCTTTGCAAACAAAACTTAGGAACATGAGAATGTTCTCAGTTTTCAAATCTTTTGAAATTGCCACATAGTTAAAAGATTTGCTTGCTTACTGTCAAAACTTAACGGCTCTTCATGCGGACATTTTGTAGGCATTTGCCACTATAGGATATTTCCGACTTGCAGTTGAGCTCTTTAGTGCATGGATAAACTCAGATCCCAAACACAGATGAATACATACTAATACATGAGCAGCTTATTGAAATATCCACAAATGAGGAACTTATACCACAGTTTGAACTAGGATACCACAAATTCTGGTTATAAAGTCAGATCCCAATTTTATATCATGCATTAAAGGTTATTGTACATATTTTTAAAAAAAACTGTTTTCCTGTCTTTCTATTTGATAGAACAAAGATTCAGTGGCGTTATGAACCTCATCATAAAAAACAACAAAAATAAAATAAATAAACGAATAGAAATTGGTGCTCGTGAGAATTTGCGGTTCCTACACAAAAACATTGAGTCAGGCATAAATACACTCATAAAATCTCATCACGTTAATCCAAGTTTTTAAAAATAAATTTTATCTTAAACAAAAGTGATAATTTTAATAAATACCGTAATTTTCATCAAAATGTTGCTTTTGTAATTTTTTTACTATGCATTTATAAAGTTGTTTGTTTTACTTGGGGGTCCGTGGGGAAATTTTTAGTATAAAAGGGGTCCGTGGGTCAAAAAAGTTTGGGAACCACTGGCTTAGAACGTGAAGGTTTCCTAAGCAGACTTCTTCATACCTTAGCAAACCATGACTCGATAGACAACTTAAATGGCCAGTACGTGCCCGTCTTGAAGCAATCTATCTACTAAGACATTTATTAGCTAGTCTTTACCCGCTCAACAAATGACGCTTTATGTTTAACTGCCGCATTTCATCAATAAACAAGTCAAACTCTGAGCTACCACTTAAGTCTCGTGGATTCTAACATTCCATAAGGACATTGACTTTATGCCTAACTAATTAAGCGGCACACCTAAACACGAATCTCAAGCTAAATAAGCGCCTCGCCTCAACCCAGATCTCCACCGAACTTTGATCTGGGCTATACACTGAATTTAACGTATTGGGTATCACCAACCCTAGCTACGACACTGATTGTTTAATCGTGTAACCTGTGTTTTTTTGTTTGTTTTTTTTTACTTTTTTTTTAATTAAAAAAAAAGTTTTGGCCTGCGTAATGTGTTCTGAGACTGCTACATACACTAAAAGTAATCTAAATTAAAATCTCTTTTTACTATATTTTAAAAGTCAACTTTAAACGTTGATACATTTACAAATCTTGGCTACTTTGATTTGTTAAATTTTCTCCTGCAAATTTAGTCAAGGCTACCGGTAATGGACAGTTATAATGTTTTTAAATTATTTTAATGCACACCTAGAAATCACAAATTAACACATGTTCTACTCACAAACGTAAAGAGTGAATTCTTGTTCCAAAATATCGGTGTCACGTTTTCGTATTACCTGTTTGTCTTTTTATTTCAGTTCATATGTCTGTTATTCTTTCAAATAACTCTGGGCATTTATCCGACTCTTAAAATATGTATCTTCGTTCATGCACCCCCCTTAGCCCTCGAATTGTTACGCCCCTGACTAAGCCTACAATTGTTGAATTTCTATTAATCATACACAAATGCATGTAGAACAAATATAAAATATAGTGTGTGAAATAAAGTTTAATAACAAATTTATAATTTCAAATAATTTATGGGGTGGGGGGGTCTGTTTTAACCCCGTTGACTTTATTTTAAAACAAAGTCTCCGGGGGTGACTTTGTTTTAAAATAAACTCTCCGGGGCAGACTTTATTTCGTGACACCGGCTCACAAATGAATTTCAAGGAATAAAAGGGACCTTCCCTTTCTGCGTCACTCGTTATGCGAATCTTTGCTCCTTAAGGGAGCAATTTTTACCCCCCCCCCAAAAAAAAATGTTTTGCTCGTTATGCAAATTACTCGTTATTAGAGGTTTGACTGTAGTTGTAGCAACACTTTTTACAACATGTTGCCGTGGAGAAACCGTTTAAATCATTATATATATAATATAATGTTATATATATAATATGTATATATATAATATAATATATATATATAATGATATTATATATATATATATATATAATATATATATATATATATATATATATATATATATATATATATATATATATATATATATATATATATATATATATATATATATATATATATAATATCATTATATATATATATATATATATAATATAATACTTTTTTTGAGCCACCCTGTATAAATGTATCATTCTATGTGGTGCAGATAACCATTCAGTTTAATTAAAGTTGGAGCCCTTGAAGTTGAAGTTTTCTGTCAATCTGCGTCAATGGCATTAAAGGAGGTTTATTTAATGAATCCCACCCTGGAGCTTAACACATCAATGTCACAGCAGTTGATGTCATGTACCATTTGTTAGTTGTCAGTGTCTGCTGAATCAATATCGAGATGTGATTTTTCACAGCAGGCACTAAATTACTAATAATAATAACTTATCAATTGCCCGATTCGCTAAAATGGTTTGTGTATTAGTATTATTATTAATCCCTTGCACTTACCCTAGCTATTTTAATGTAAGTGAGTAATTGATGTTGATTTTATTAATGTAAGTTTAAATTTAGATACAAAAGTTACCGCTAATATGCATCTTTTTATAAATCATTTTAAAATATTTTTATTTTAGGGGCCATTCATATATTACGTAAGCAATGAGGGGGCAGGGGGTGTTTAATTAACGGGATTTTGCGTAAGGGGAAGTTAGGGGGGGTCTTGACTGAATGTGTACGTACGCACAACAAACTTAATTTGCATAATAGTAAAAACCGATAAGGTTGTAAACGGCATTCTATACCGACTGAGTCAAGACTGATATTCAATTATGTTTCATAATTTAATGCAAACGAAATTCTAAACTTCTAATTACTTGGAAGTAGCCTAATTAACATTTGATTCAGATCAAACGTTCACACATTACTAAAATCAGTACTTAAAATTAGGGCTGTGGAAATTTCGCGATTAATCTTTAAAATTTTAAAATTATTTTTTAACAATTAATCGACCTAACACTTTAAAATTATTGGGAGTCAAAAAGTAAAAAACAAAATAATAAATAAGAAAAACCCGTAAAAAACCAAGTTTTTCACAATAAATCCTTTATGTACGAGAAGTAACTAAAAGAATGTTCATTATAATACGCAGCGTAAGACCATCCAGAAATACAAAATTGCTGTTGTGTCGTAAAACATGTTTAATATAATGCGCACCGATCAGGAATATGTTTATAAAAAGAGTTGTCAATAAAATACGCACCTTATTGCGCGACAGAAAGGTTGTTCAATATGATACGCACCGCGACGCTCTATCTCAAAAATAGCATGATACATAGGAATAAATAAAATAATCTAAAAAATCAATAATTTAATTACGGTACATGCGATCGATCTGAAATTTTGATACATTGTTTTTATCATCGGTACAAAACTGCCTGCAAAATTTCAGCTCGCTAGCTTACGAGCAAGTGGGTTAAAAATCGAACACAAGTTTTGGCGACAACGGCGGGCGGTCGGTCGGGCGGCCGCAGACACCACGAGTTAATATAAAGGATTTAAAAAATAGCGGCCGATAAATAATAACAAATTTCCTGACGGTTACTTGAACATTTTGATTTTAAACTATTGACTGACGGGAATGTTCAAAATGTTGATAAAGTTTATTGTATCCAATGTGAGAAATCGTTTGCCTACCATGGTTCTAACACTTCGCCTACTTATCAAACCAAAGGAAAGCGTATAAAGCTAATGGCAGTAATGGAGTCTTACTCAGAGACAGAAAATGACGACATCCCTTCTGACATCCCTTTTCATCTTAGTCTTAGTAATAACCACACTACTTTTAAGGACATTAACGTCAACCAACAAACATCCTAAAAATCAGAGTAATATATCAATAATTATAAACCACCACAACACAAAGCACACTGACTACACCTCTATCTTAAGCACAATAAAGGAAATCTCCTTCAAACAATGGAAACATAAAATATGTAGATATAAGCAAAAACACTTAATCTTAATTTTGCTCCTCTCAGGCGACATAGAACTTAACCCAGGCCCAGTATCATCTAAATGTCAAATTTGTATTAAGGCATGCACTACCAAACAAGGAACCATTCAGTGTGACACCTGCAATGAATGGTACCACATTGCATGCCTGCATTCTAACACACCAAAGCACAAAGCAATAGGCCTAAGAAATAAATATGCATCTTGGCACTGCATACATTGTGGGTTGCCCCAAATCAGTTCAGATTTATTTAACTATAAGGACCTTATCACCACAAACTCTTACAGTGTTTTGGCTAATCCTTTTATAAATAAACCACTAGATAAAATGAAACCAACCACACAAACCCATAAAATTACCCATAAAAAATCTAATAATAATAATAATCAAAACATTCTCAAAACACTAATAGTTAATTTTCAAAGCTTAAAAAATAAAATTCCAGATTTAGAACTACTTATAAAAACAGAAGAACCAGACATAATTGCTGGTTCTGAAACTTGGTTGAACCCCAACATATATAACTCTGAGATTTTAAACACCAATTATAATATTTTTAGGAAAGACAGATCAGACAATTATGGAGGAGTACTACTTGCAATTAAATCAAATATCATAGCTGAAGAAATTACTACACAGCAAAATTTTAATATAGAGTCTATTTATTGTAAAATAATTACACCAAACTCATCCCCACTTATTGTAGGCAGTATATATAGACCTCCGAATACAAACCCAGAATACATGAACAATCTTTGTAGTCAATTAACTTTCATAAAAGAGAATAATAAAAATGCAGTTCTATGGATTATGGGGGACTTTAATCTTCCAGATATAAATTGGAAAAATTATACAATTGATAACCATCAAACTAACAAAGAAATTAATGAACACTTCCTAGACACTATAAACAACATAAACCTAGAACAGATAGTAAAAACAGCAACAAGGAAAAATAAAACACTAGATTTATTCCTAACAAATAGACCAGGACTAGTGTTAGACTATAAAATAATTCCAGGACTGTCCGACCATGATATTGTTAGGGTCACCAATACAATAAAAACTAAAATTAATAAGATACCTAGAAGAATAATCTATCTTTGGAATAAATGTAATTCAATAAAACTACACCAATCAGCGGCTAACTTCCAACAAACTTTCCTAAGTAAATTTAACACAAATAGCCCAGTAGAAGAAATTTGGAAAGATATAAAAACAAATCTAAAAACTATAATGGATGAGAATGTTCCAACAAAACTAACATCAAATAAAATTAACAAATGCTGGTTCAATTCTAGATTGAAAAAGCTATGCAAACTAAAAGAGAACTTATTTAAGAAATATAAAGCTACCAATTCATATAGGATACACAAAAAATACTTAAAGATTAAACACTTGACACAAAAACTTAGTCGGAACCTCCAAAATGAATATATAAACAATGTAATTACCAAAGATAACAATAAAAACTTATGGTCCTTTATCAAATCTAAAAAAATGGAACCTTCAGGAATAGCCACACTAAAAGGCTCAAATAATAAAACCTATAATGATAATGAAACTAAAGCTAATATCCTTAACACATATTTTGCATCATCTTTTTCTGCCTCAGGCGACAAGGAAGTTTTAATAAATTTAAATAAAATGGAGGAAATAGGTAACATAACTGTAGATGAGATAGGTATACATTCACTCCTAAAAAACTTAAAAATAAACAAAGCTACTGGCCCAGATGATTTGCCTGCAAGATTATTAAAAGAACTAAGCAATGAACTGTCCCCAATCCTTGTAGTTCTCTTTCAAGCCTCTCTAAACCAGGGTAAAGTGCCCCAGGATTGGAAATTAGCTAATGTAAGTCCACTCTTTAAGAAAGGGGATAAATCAGACCCTGGTAATTACAGGCCTGTATCACTTACTAGTATCACCTGTAAATTACTAGAACACATAATATATAGTAGAATAGTTAACCACCTTGACAAATATAATGCCCTATGCCCACATCAACACGGCTTTAGAAAAAACAGATCATGTGAAACACAATTAATAGGTTTAATAGATGAACTATCAAAAGGCTTGGACAAAAATGATCAAATAGATACAATATTACTAGACTTCTCAAAAGCATTTGACAAAGTTCACCACCTTAGTTTACTTAAAAAACTTAACTACTTTGGAATCTCAGGCTCCTTACATCACTGGATCCAAGACTTCCTTTTGGGCAGGGAGCAAACTGTAATAATTAATGGATCTAAATCTGCACCAATAAAGGTTAACTCAGGAGTTCCACAAGGAACTGTGCTAGGTCCCTTACTCTTTTTAATTTATATAAATGATTTACCCAACAACATCTCAACAGGTACAAAAGTTAGGCTATTTGCTGATGATTGTATAATCTATAGAACAATTAAATCAGAACAAGATGGCAAAATTTTACAAAAAGACTTAGATGAATTGATAAAATGGGAAACTAACTGGAGTATGTCTTTCCATCCAGAAAAGTGTCAACTGTTAAGAGTAACAAAGAAAAAGAAACAAATAAATTCAAAATATTACATTCATGGAAAAGAACTGACCCAAACTAAAGATGCAAAATACTTAGGAGTCTTAATAAATGAGAAACTATCATGGAATCCCCATGTCAATGAAGTTATTAAAAAATCAAACAAAACCTTAGGCTTTATAAAAAGGAACTTTAACAAATGTAATAGAGATATAAAACTAAAATGCTACCTCACTTTGGTGAGACCTGCACTAGAATATGCATCTTCTGTATGGGACCCATCCACCAAAGAAAACATTGATAAACTAGAACAAATTCAAAAAAGAGCTGCCAGATTTATTACTGGAGAATATTCGAAAACTGACAAGAGTAACACCATTAGTTAAATCATTAAACCTTGAAACACTAGAGGATAGAAGAACCAAGAGCAAAGTAGTAATCATACATAAAGCAATTAATTCTAATTTAGAAATACAACACAAAGATAACTTAATACAACCCTCAGATAGACATAAGGATAAAAACACCTTTCTTATTCCGTATGCAAGAACAAACACATACAAGTTTTCCTTCTTCCCGTCCGGAATTAGGGCGTGGAATGGGTTGCCTGAAGAATCCAGGAAAACCAACACTTTATCAACATTTAAATCTCTAATAAAAATGCAGGACTAAACACAAACCATAGATAAGCGTAGGACGCAATAATCTTCTGTATAGAAGGAGCGTCTGTAAACAGATAAGATAAGATGAATGGAGATCAAAGTTTCTGAATCCATTAACCCTCTGTAATGGTGGAAACTTAATGAATACCGATATCCGATAATACCATTCCTTGCCAAGACCGGTTTGTGCATACCGGTTACCTCAGTTCCATGTCACTGTTGTTCAGCTTGGCTGGTTATATTGTCAATTAGACCCGCTCATCACTTGAACCAAATAATGTCGACACACTTGACATATAAAGCAGACATTCCAGTGTTATTTAGATTTTCAACAAGATCGTATAATAATATAGATCTATTAATAAGTGTAACTTATGACATCATAAATTTTAATTTTTGGCTTTTATCGAAATTAATGATGAAATAATAGTTAATTTTTCGAAAGTTAACTATTTAATTTAAATTAATCGTTAACATGCCTATTTTTTAAAATTATTATGCAGTGTTCAAGACAATAAAATTTGATTGTTCTATTGTGTTTCTTTAATAATTTCAACATGAAAAACACGATTTTGCAACAAAAAAAAACTATAAAGAGTAAAACCAATATTTTGTAACTATGGCTTAAAATTAATTTTTCAAACGGGGAGGGGAGAAGCTAATTTGTACGTACGCCTAGGGGAGGGGGATCCCGAAAATGTAAGGGGTGCCAAAAAGGGGGGGGGGTACGAATGCATGACTTTTTGTATGTACGTCTTGTACAAATAGTCGTAATAATATTATTATGGATGGCCCCTTACTCCTTAGATTTCTCAGAAGGTGGGAGTGGCCGACTAACTGCAAAAGGTTTTTAATTCACAATATATACCGTGGTCGTCGTGGAAAAATTCAATTCAATGAGACACCACTGTCCTAAATGAATTGCACAATCACAATTTCATTGCGAAATTTTTTTGTGTGGATAAAAATAACTTGGCGATGATGTCATTTAAATACAATTTTTAAAAAAATGAAAAGTATCGATTCCAATATTAGGTCTATCTTGATATTAATATTCAATCTCGGCCTATAATAAGGGCAGTGGCTATTGAGACGCTAACGTCTTAATAGCCCACAGGCTATTGAGACGCAAACAAAAAATAGGCCAATGAAAACTAAGTATTTACTAATTACGGTTGGCGCATTTATTCTATTGATTGTGTTAAAATTACACAACTCTTTTTATTTTTAAAGAAAGAAAGAAATGCATGTAAAAAGGGTGGTGGGTGAGGTAAATTAATTATCAACGTTAAAATTGTTTTATTTGTCTACACCCTAGGCCTATGTCTATGTCTCTAGGTAACTTCAATTATCCCGTATTAGCATATTACCCGGAGTTCGTTTTTGTTTTGTTGCGGTTAAGATGCAGGGCAGCATACGAGACTAACGCGAGCGACGGTGACTTCCCATCGCTTTCTCCATATTCCGGTATATAAATAATATACACGTCATCACTATTAGTTTACTTCCCCAACGTCTATGGAATGATTTATTATTTTAATTTTAATTTGCTTAGTTGTCGAGGCATCATTGTACGAGAGCGTTTGATGTTAACAATGGTCAAGGTCGCTGACTATTACTATTTATTTTACTAGGGACAATCAGTTAAATGACAAGACTTTATGAAGAAAAAAAGTAATTTGACAATACGTATAGTATATAAAAGAAAATAATAATAAACTTACATATTCTCAAAACAAAGAATTTCCACTACAAACACTAAATACTTTTTAACAAATTCAAGATCGCAATGATAGTAGTCCATGTGCTCACAAAATAGACAACATGTAATTTAAATTAGCAGCTCATATATGCATAGTAAGGGGTTACCGCATTAAATTGTATGCTTTTGTTATGAAAGATAAGTAATTTTAAAATAATTTGAAATACGTATTTTTTCGTTCTTATTTTACTCTTTGACTGTAATCATAGTTCATAACTTCATTACTTTGGATTAAAAATAGTTTAGTTTAATCTTTGAAACTTTAAAGGAAAAGAGTTCGGATTACTTCCCTTAGAAAAATTAGATTATATTCAACTTATTCAAGGCTTAGAAGAAGCAGGCTCAATAGGAAAACAGTAAACAGACAATGAATAATGACTTACCGGATAGAAGAAGTAGTATAACATCTTATTATAATAGTCAATATAGTATAGTATAGGCTATTTGGTTTCTGTCCATTTTCGTCTTCTGAAGTTTTCATCGGGCTTTTATATTTATATATGATTTATTATATATTGCAAGTAACATAATTAAATTTAATAATTGAACTTGAACTATACTTATACAGTACACACTCACCGCCTTTAGACTTTAGCTGTGGTAACTAGTAACCATTCAATAATGTCAATGAATGCAAACCTAGATCTGCCCATTACAGCTGTGTGTATAGTTAGTGACCCAAGTAAATGTCCTGCAAATTACATTTTGGTAAGTATTTAGTTAATATTATATTATTTGTATTTGTTCATTATTGATATGTTTAAATGTTTACAGTTTTACTGCGAGTAAAACTACTAAAACAGTAGATATCTATTTAAGTTTAAGTCTAATTCTAATAAAGAGAGTAAGTCGAGTAAGACTAAACTAAGACAATTAAGACAAGTTTAGGTACTTTTTGACAGTTTTGACAAGAAATTTAAATATAGTCATATTCATATCATTCTAAAACATGTATCAATCATTTTAAAATTTAAAGGGCTAGCTCTAAGCTTTCTTAAACTTAAAACACCAATTTCATCTTTTTGTCTTGAACAGAAGTCAAGTTATCATTTTTTTGGGTGAATTTTTTAGTAGTAATTAGTAACAAAGTAGTTAGTAAAAATTAAGTTTAATAAGAGAATAAAAAAGACCATTCTTTTTTTACAAATTAATTAGATTATTGGAAGAGTCTGATCTATTCTTTTATTATGTAAAATGTACTGACTTAAGCCATCCAGTATTTAGTAATCAGTAATTTCTTCATTACTCATGTCTTAGACTTAGACCAGTGCTTCTCAAAGTGGTGGTCCGAGGATGGGCGTTGATCCATGGGCCAGCCGACGCTGGTCCGCAGAAGTTATCACTAAAGGACCGAAAAATCTAATTAAAATCATCCATTTTCATCCATTAATACTAACCATATAGAATATGTAAATTTTTAGATAATAAACATATAAAATGAAACAAATAAAATAAATTACATTCCTTTACCATGTCAGTACAAGGAAAATAGTGCACAGGTCCCCGATGCAATGGAAAAATTCCTGCCGGTCCGCCATACTAAAAAGTTTGAGAAGCACTGTCTTAGACGACTTAGTCTCTATTGACTCAGTGTTGACTGTTGAGATTCCTTGAATTGCTTTTCTTTGTCATTTCTGTTACTATCCCGAGGGATCCAATCTATGAGCAAGTGAGAGTTTGTCATGTAATATTTAATCTTAATCTGGCGGCTGGATATCGAAGTCAATAGTGCGCTCTCCTCACGAACTGAGGGGCGTGGGATCTAGCCCACTTTATAAGGCCACAATAAAAACGTTGATGAATGACTATCGCTAAAAAGTCCTCCGCTGACCTGTAGAGGAGATGGGCGCCGCCAAGGTCTACCAAGCCCCGATAAAGTTCTAATAGAAACATTAGAACCCCCTACCTACGACCATGAGGTTATGGGACACAAAAAAAAATAAATCTTAATATCGTCAGTGTATTTATGGTAAATCCTTCCAATTTCCTGCTCAAATGGATCACTTCCTTATCTTCCTCACACCCATTAAGACATTATCCTTACAATTTTAAATCACATATATTGAACACAATTTCTCACCAATTACTATTCAGGAATTATATATGCAAACTTCTAATCATTGCAACATGTAATGTGAAGTTACGTTGTTAAACATGTTTCACAAAGCTCTTACCTGATTAATAATTTCCTCACGACAGTCTAAATTTTAAAAATATTTATAACTGTTGACAGAGTGCAGGAACAAAATTAAGTTGTCAAAAGCCTTTAGAAATAGAATATCAAAAATTTGTTTTCCTTTTTATAATATGCTTGTTAATAATCCCACTAAAATTTTTTATTCTTTATGATCATTCATCCCTTTCTAATGTAGACCTTAGAATTGAGAGCAGTTGGGGAGATGAGTATATATAACACAATTTTTAGATAAGCAAAATTTAGGACATTTAAATTATTTAAAATTCTTGCTGTATTCTTTCCATCAGGACTTTTTTAAGTAGCATTGATATCCCCCTCATTTATTCCTTTTATATTTATTTTTACAAGCTTTTATTTAACTCACACTGTTTGTATGTTGTATCCGTCAAATCTTGTAACGTAAAATTAAACCACTTCTGATGGTCCTAGAGATCTCAAAATTTTACCACAGATAGATCTTGGATGACAATACATTGTATCAAAATTTCAGATCGATCGAATGTACCGTAATTAAATAAATGCATTTTTACGTTTATCTTTATATATAATCTGTATCCGTGCTATTCTTGACTTTCACGTGAATGTCACCGGAGTTCACAACCAGCCATGGATGACGAAATTCCAGGTGTTAAACAGCTCAGTAATTCGAAACTAAATCTAAATTGACATGATAATACAAGAGCAACAACTGGTATTTGTGTAGCCTAGTTGGCCCAATTGTTAGCTTAATGGATTTTCGACCTGGAGGTACTGGGTTCAATTTTCAGTTGGGAAAACTGTTATTTTTTAAATACATAAATTTGTAATTAATAATCTATCTTTTTACCACTATCACATTTAAGTTATAGACAACGAAGTTTGACTAATTAAATTGAGTTGATTATGTCAAAAAATTGATTAAAAAATTGTGTTACTAATACTACTAAATAAAATATTTAAAAAATCTTTTTTTAAAAGGACACGCTTTTATTTACATATAGAAAGTGCACTAAAAAGAAGAAAATAAAAATTTTCAATCCGTGAACCTATCGACTGCACATAAAAGCGTGGGGCCCTCATCACAACTCGCAATCATGTACAAAGCTGCGAAACATAAATACAAATTTATATGAATATTAATAAAAATTTAAAGTTTCACAACTTTGATCATATACATGCTACTATCATATTAATTAGAAAAATTTATCTATATGCAAAAGAGTAGTTGCAATAAGAAATGAGTTGTGATGGGCGCCCCACGCTTTTATGTGCAGTCGATAGGTTCACGGAGGATTGAAAAATTTTATTTTCTTCTTTTTAGTGCACTTTCTATATGTAAATAAAAGCGTGTCCTTTTAAAAAAAGATTTTTAAATATTTTATTTAGTAGTATTAGTTTTTCAATTAATACAGCCACAAAATGCTAAGTACAAATAAAATACAGTACCAGATGGGCATGGAAAGAGTTCAATTCGATGAAAAATCCATTGTTATCCTTCATTTCCTCATATTACATTTGTACATTGTAAAATTCTCCAGCGCTTGTTTGTTCTTTTATTTTCTAGACGGTAGAGAAATTTAGTTTCCGCCATTACTAATACTACTAAGACCGGAAGTTGTTCAAAATGGTGGAAACTAAATTTTTCAGCTGTCTATAAAATAAAAGAATAAATAAGCGCTGGAGAAATTTACAACGCACAATTGAAATATGAGGAGAAGGGGCAAAGACGGTTCACTGTCACCTGAAAACCAGTCGCTTCGGGTAGATGAGGCTCGTTAACCTTGGCTGGTAATTCATCTAGGAGAAGGAAACTCTGACTCCAAACCTCCGCTGCCTTGGGGCTACACCCGCTACTCGGGAAAGGCTAAGGGAATAAACCCTGACAGAAAAACAGGAATTGGAGCATCTACAGAAGGTCTATACATAAAAATTATGTACATTCTCCTGCGCCGATGGCGCCAAGCTGCATCGACGCAAGTGGTTCCCTTCGTTACACCATTGACGTGGAGAGGGGAGATATGCTGCATGGGCAGCAGCTAATTCTCCATAATACCCGCCCAGGCTTGCATCAGCGTCTCAAAAAGACCAGCATCAAGAAAGGTAATAAAAGAAAAAGAAGACACCAGCTCTTCGCATCGCTAGCTGGAACCTGAGGACTATGTGTCCCTGCATCACAGATGACCTGCAGTCTATAAATGACATGAGAATAACTGGTATAATTGATAGAGAGCTTAACAGACTGAAGATTGACATTGCATGCCTTCAGGAGACTAGGCTCCCAGACAGCGGTTCATTAAAAGAGACAAATTACACCATCTTCTTGCAAGACAGACCGATGAATTTATTTTTTAGAATACATTATTTTTATTGTGACAATATTTTCAAAATATGTTTTTATCATCATCTGGACTTGATTAAAAAAATAATTTAACATAGGAAATAAATAAATAAATATGAACTTTAAACTTTTAGATAATGTTAAAACCATTTTTTGTTGCTTGTTATAATAAGATTAATTTATCATATATAAATTGAGCTTCTAATATTGTTGGTTTCTTGATTTAATTTTGTAAGCCTCTTCAATCATTTCATTTTATCTTTTATTAAACAGATCGACAAAACATATGATCGTCAAGAAGATGCTGACTTGTGGAAGGATGGGTATTTCACAACACGTAAAAATATGCGATACCTATGTATTGAAAGGCAGCTTCCAAAAATAGTATGTATATTCCTATGTGTCTTATGTGTACATGTTTTCTAAACTGCAATACGTATTTCACTTAGTTACAGTTTTTAAATTTCAGGGCATAAAAATATTTTTCATTTTACTCTATACTCAACTGTTTTATAAAATTCAGGTACCAAAATTACACCCATACGTCTGTCAAAAGGAATCAAAGGAATAAAAATGGGATATTTTTTATTAGCAAGGAAAGATAATGATTCAGTATCATTTAACGTCCCTAAAAGGAACATATAGTGATTAATTATTAATTAGTTTCCCTTTTATTTTTTTATTTTTTTTATGGGATAGAGTGAGCTCCCTTTGTTTAAATGTCATACACATTAAATAAGCCTATATAATACAGTTGAACCCGGTTATGTCGACGGCCTAGGGGTTTCCCAAAAAGCCGATGATCGAGATAAACCAAAACCAATATGGCGGCAAAATATTAACATGTGCTTGAAATTTCTTTATGTACATGATGTGCGTTAATAAATGAGAATGTACATGCACATGTTTTTAGAGTTTTTTTTTACACAACAGCGTTGCTGTGCTGGAATGCCATGCTGACGAGTAAGTTCTGCCAGTCTTGTTCCTTTTTCTAGCTGCAGTATGATTTCATACTTTTTTCTCTATTGACTGATTGTTCAGTTTTCTCTTAACACCTCCAGACATTTTTAGAATGGAAAAAATAAACAGAATAGCTACAGCATGTTATCCTTCAGACAAGATCAACAAGATTGAGTGAACTGTCATTGTAGTGAACGAGCACACGGATAACTAACATTTTCAAAAGCTGGCGATTGGCATAGTACCAGAAGTAATACAGCGCTGAGAGCTGAACGCAAGCGGGCTGTGACGTCACCAGCAGACCTCGCGAGGTGGAAATTTTATGCCTTCCCGTGTTGGTTCTAAAAAATCGATAACTAACATTTTCAAAAGCTGGCGTTTGGCATAGTTCCAGAAGTAACAGCGCTGAGAGCTGAACGCTGTGAGAGACGTGTTGTTGTGTTTACATTGTATGAGCATAGGACGTGACCTAGTATGAAACACGTGGTTTGTGATGTGAACTGTAAGCGTGCGTGGTCATGGACTTGGAGGATGGCTGACTATAAATATATGGTTCAAGAGGTAACCGGAGGTGGATTGCATACGAGCTGCATAGGTGGTTGATTGTACTGTTGATTGCAGTGGATTGCATAGAGTGATTAAAGACAATTGTTAACCAGAACACAATGTGTTGAAGTCGTGTTACTTGACCTATAAGTCCTATTACAAACACAAGCGGGCTGTGACGTCACCAGCAGACCTCGCGAGGCGGAAATTTAATGCCTTCCCGTGTTGGTTCTAAAAAATGTATTTCTAACATTTTTGAAAGCTGGCGATTGGTCATGGGGATTGAGATGACCAACGTTAAGTGGCAAATTTGGCCCCTTTCTGTGCTCGAGGTATTAGGGTTCGGTGACATAAAAGAATCGACATAACCGATGAGAAAAGGCTAAGACAAAGAGATACTTTGGCGGTTCCACTTAAAAAACGTCGAATTAATAGGGTTTGCGAGATAAGTGGGTTCGACTGTAAGTACAGAAAATACTAAATTAAATAACAAATAAGGGGTGGAGTTTGGGGAGGGGTCAGCCTCCCCAACCCTTTTTTTAAAAGATGGTAATATTTCACTATCTGTTGGTTTAAAAGATGGTAATATTTCACTATCTGTTGATTTAAAAGATGGTATTTTTTCACTATCTATTGATTTAAAAGATGGTAATATTTCATTATCTGTTGATTTAAAAGATTGTACTATTTCACTATCTGTTGATTTAAAAGATGATACTTTTTCACTATCTGTTGATTTAAAAGATGATACTATTTCACTATCTGTTGATTTAAAAGATGATACTATTTCACTATCTGTTGATTTAAAAACAGACTGATCAAATTATCCAGCGCATGATTTGCAAAAACTTTTGTCTTGTCTCATAATAAGCTATTTTAAAATATTTTTAAAAAATGTCTCTTCTCCATTTAATCAGCCCACGTGTTTGACTAATTTTTTTTCCCTGGCCGCCATTACTGTTACGCGTCATAGCAACAAAGATGGCGGATGGAAAATGCTATAGAGCCTGGAAACGTCAACAGATAAATTACCAAGATAATTATTGACATGAATTTTTTGTGTTGACATCCAATGAAACTGTGTTTTGAGGTTCAAAGAACTAGTGAAGTGTATATGCCAAGCCTGCAAAATTTATCTTTAGCTCTTTCTAGGAGCGTCATTGTAATTTTCCACTGAACTGTTTCCCAGAACTGTGATGTGCTTGTTGATGTGCAGCTGATGAATGAGAAGGAGGTACTTCAACCAGGGTTCTCCACCATTGAAAATACCATAGATACAAGTGAGCACAGATATTTGAAGCTGAGAGATGAGTCAAAATAAATTTAACTTGTTCTGTGCTATAGCAAAACCTTATGGTTTTCTGACAAGCTTAAACACTATAATAAAATTAAAGTGCCAAGAGTGCTTGATAAAATAAGCTTATTAATTTCTTTTATATATGTATGTTGTATGGTCATGGTAAAAAAAAAGGGGATGGAAATAAAATTTGTAACAAAGCTTTTATGAATTGAATTTGAATTGAAGTCTGCTACAAAAGAGTAGTTTACATAACTACTATTAAAATATTTTAAATTTACTGTACGTTGTAAATAAAATTTGATGCTTGAAATAAACTTTTAAAAATAAAACTAAATCCCATGACATAAATATGAATTTCAACTGATTTTAAGAGTATACTTGCATTTTAAGAGTATACTTGCATTTTAAGAGTATACTTGCATTTAAAGAGTATACTTGCTTTTTAAGAGTAAACTTGCATTTTAAGACTATACTTGCATTTTAAGACTATACTTGCATTTTAAGACTATACTTGAATTTTAAGACTATACTTGCATTTTAAGACTATACTTGCATTTTAAGACTATACTTGAATTTTAAGACTATACTTGAATTTTAAGAGTACACTTGCATTTTAAGAGATGTGAAGAAATACATTTTCAATAACTCTAATGACTTCTGGATAGGTGAAAAAGCCAGTCAAAAGAAGATCATCTGTGTGAGGTGGATGGTCTCAAATATGACACAAGATGCCATCACAGATCTCATCTTTCTTAATAAGGGACAGAGGAAACCACCACAGGGATACACGTTAATACCAGGGTAGGTTTTCATAGGCTAATACTGGCACTAGGGTATAATGTCACAGGTAAACACTGGTACCAGGATATAATATGACAGGTAAACACTGGCACCAGGGTATAATGTGACAGGTAAACACTGGCACCAGGATATAATGTGACAGGTAAACACTGGCACCAGGGTATAATGTGACGGGTAAACACTGGCACCAGGGTATAATGTGACAGGTAAACACTGGCACCAGGATATAATGTGACAGGTAAACGCTGGCACCAGGGTAAAATGTGACAGGTAAACGCTGGCACCAGGGTATCATGTGACAGGTAAACACTGGCACCAGGGTATAATGTGACAGGTAAACACTGGCACCAGGGTATAATGTGACAGGTAAACACTGGCACCAGGGTATAATGTGACATAACAATATAAAATAAAAGTAATCATTGCTCATTCATTAACCAAGTAGTGATTGACAGATGCTGTGGGAGGTGTGTGCAACGTTTCAGAACTTTGCTGCCTTGCTTCAGCTATAAACTGAGTATTGCAAGCTGCTCTTACAAATATTTGTCATACTTTGATGGTTTTTATTGTGATAAGTTGATTGTTTCCCAGCCAAAACTTGATCTCTTTTCCTAGAAACACAATAGTGGATTGGAAGGTCACACTCAATGAGATGATGTTTTGTTTTTTTAGAATTTAAAAAAAAATTATTTGTTTTTCTCTCTTGAGAAAAGAAAATATTCATAATATTTTTCAGTGACATCAACAGCCTGGGTCTTTGTTACAAAATGGGTCGCCTGCCACCGATACAGCCGGCTGTTCAAGCCGCTCCAAGCTACTCAAAGCCAACAACGGCTTACAACATGTGGGTACTTCAGTAGCATAGAAAAATATAAATCTTTCCATAATGAAGGTACAATAGCTATGACCCACGCCGTTTTATAATACGTGGTTACTTTTACGTGTTAGCCAACACAGGTTGTAAAATTCTCTTTAAACCAACATATTTTTAAACTATTAAGGTCAAATATTTAAAAGCCAGCTAAGCTTTACACTATGTAGGGACTTGTAACTGTACATATCCAGATCCTTAAAGCATTAGTTTCTCCTACAGAATCTATGCAGCTAACAACTTAAGAAAAATATCTGTTTTACTAATGCAGGGGTGTCCATATTAAATATTTATTGGCCCCGCAGCCTCATGTTAAAAAATTAATTGACTTGTGGATTTTTCATGTTATGACAACATTATATTTTTAAGAAGAGGCAATATTATTTGCTGTTTTTGAGTACAATATTTGCAAAAATTGATGACTTTTTTTGGTGTTTACAAACATGGATATTGATTTGTAAAACTGTTGACGATTTTGCTTTTATGTGTACGAATTTCAATGATATCTGAGGGGCTGTCCATAAATGATGTCACGCATCTAGAGGGGAAGGGGGGGTCACTCATTTGTGACGAGGGGGAGAGAGGTGTTTAAGAAATGTGACTTCACATCAAAAACGCACAACTTTAAAAAAAAGTTCCACTTAATATTTGATTGCTTGCTATTTATTTAATGACGTTTTCAATGGCTTCACATGTGTGACAATATTAGAGTGCAGACTTACACTAAATACATATTTAAATGACAAAAACTTAGTTTGCAACATGCTAATTTTCATTAGAATATACGGCTTGGGGGGGGGGTCTAAGTTTTTATGACGAAAGGGGGGGGGGTAAAGATTGGCCAAAATCGCTTGACTTTATTTATGGGCGGGCCCTGATGGCAAGAAATCAATAATTTTTTTTCTAAAAAAAAATTAATTTACGTCACAATTTGTGACTCAACCTTTTTGTCTAAAGTTATTTGTTAATATTTTTTATTTATTGTTAAGTCCCTGTTTTAAAATAAACATCTATATTCTATAACTTTGCCATTATTTATCGAATTTTGGTACAGTCGAACCCACTTACCTCGAGTTCGGTTAGCTCGACCACCCCACTAACTCAACGTTTTTTATTGGAACCGCCAAATTCTCTCTTTGTCTTAGCATTTTTTCATCGGCTAATTCGATTTTTCTAAGTCGCCGAAACCTAGTACCTCGAGCACAAAAGAGAGCCAAATTTGCAACTTAACTTGGTTAGCTCGATCCTCGTCGGTTGGCCTAGCAATGCACTATGTCATTTTTAGTTCAAAACAGTGTTGACATCTCGCTTTTCTTTGAGACTTCCGGCTATTGTGTGATTCTACGAGATTTCAATAAAAAGTACCGGATGTTTTGCGTGTGTGAAATATTAGTTCGACGTGTATCCATGGAGTATGTATTCACCCGAGGTACTGGACAATCGCGTTATAGGTCGTTAATCATTTCGCTGTGCATGTTGTATTATTATTTATATTATTATTAAACTTAATTCATTTTCTGATGTATTAATCATTCTATTTTTTAAGATAAACGAATATCTTTTGAAATGAAAATAACGGTTTGTATCGAGAATTGACGGTGGTTTTTATTTTAAATTATTTATTTAATCAAATAAAAAAATTATTATTCTTTTAAAAGTGTGTTGTTGCTTTGTTACCAGTAAGATACGTGACTGTGACTAACACGCGCGTGACGATGACAAATCATTTCTGATAAGGAATGATTTTTTAAAAAATTCGCTCAGACTTATTTGCCGGCCGAGGTCTATAACACAGTACACACAGCGTGCTGTGATCAACGGTCAAGGCCACAATAGTTTTATTTATATTACAAGTTTGATTGACTGAGGAAATTCGAGAGCGTTCTGATAGTAACAGATATCCTGCACGTCAAAAGCATTAAACTTAAAATAACCATATTGATTTGTTTATTTGTATTTTAAATTCGCTGATACGACGGCAAACGCGAGCGGCTACGCCATGCTACACACTACACGCAGGCCGCAGCATGTGACGAGGCGAGAACTTTTAGCGCATGCGCAGACAATTATAAACTGGTAACTTTTTTTATTAAATGGAATCGAAACATACCACTACCACAGAGTCGTAATCAAAGTCCTTTACTTCGGCATAAATATATATTAAAAAATAATAAAATATATATATAAAAGCTGCCGATTAGTCATAACTTTTCCCGACTTTCAAGGCCGAGAATTTTTTTTAAAGAATTCCCGACTTTTTCCCGTTTTCCTGAGTGGGAACCATGGTTATATTTAAATTTTAAACGGTCCTCAAAAACGAACGCTCATTACAACCTTAGGAAAGAGTGAAGAAATATTAGGGTTCCGATACGATTCCGATTAATCGTCCCATCACTAATTAACGCTAACTAATTAATCACGTACATAAAGAAATTTCAAGCACATGTTAATATTTTGCCGCCATATTGGTTTTCGTTTTAACTCGATCATCGGTTATGTCGACGCCTTTTTTCATACCCCAACGCCGTAGACTTAAGCGGTTTCGACTGTAATTTCTAATTATGGAATGATATTTATAGAGTAAAAACACGTGATAGTATTGCCGCCTTATTTTCCAGTTAAAATATCACTCTTTAAAAAATAAAAATTAAAAAAAAATATCAATTGAAAAACCTGTAAGTCAGTCTTTACGTACATCATTTTAGGTAATTATCTTAGTCCAGTCCCCACAAATTTTTAATTCATGGAATACAGCCCTCTTTGCAAAAATTTTGGACACCCCTGTGCTGATGAAAAGCTAATTATTCCAAACTATATAAAAAAAATATATAGTTGTTCTCATATTCCACACTTTCCAGGCCCCCTGTGGAAGCCTCCAGTTTGCCATACTCTTACAACCCCCCTGTGCCAGTCAGAACAGTGATGACAGGATATGGAACTACCACCAGAACAGGTCCTCCAGAACAGTCTTCCAACAACCTTGCTACCAGCAGTGTCAATCGTAAGTTTTTTTTTACCCATTTGTTTGCAGAACTCTAATCACTGAAGACAATTGAGAAGTGAATTTCTCAGGACTTTTTTTGTGCAGATAGGTAAAAGTTTTTGAGTGTTCTTTTGTGGTACTGATAGGAACAGTTTTTGAGTGTTCTTTTGTGTGCTAATAGGTAGCAGTTTTTTAACTCATTAGCTCCTGATGCGACTAAATGCGTCCTTATAGGGGTCCGTACGGATGCGACCAAATGCGTCTGTTCGTCTAGCGATGCACTCTCGCATTTTTAGTTAAAAATAGCATAGAATTCTCGCTTTGCTCGAGACTTCCGGCTATTGTGTGATACTATGAGATTTCAATAAAAATTACCGGATGTTTTTATCTTGTTTCACTTTTGATCCATGTGTGAATTAGTTTGACTCGTCTCTATAGAGTATGTATTCACCCGAGGTGCCGAAAATCGCGTTATCGGTCTTTAATCGTCATTATTTCGCAGTGCATGTCATATTATTATTAAACTGAATTCATTTCCTGATGCATCATTTTAATTAATCATTTTATTTTTTAAGATAAACGAATATCTTTAGAAAAGAAAAGCATTTTTCTAATGGAATCAAAAGCTTAACGAAGTCGCTTCCCTTTAGTCCGGAATATGAAGTAGATACGGAAGTAGCCCTTCAGCAGCTATTGCGTTAATGCTCTTTTTTAGTGCAGATAGGTAGCAGGTTTTGGGTGCTCTTTTTTAGTGCAGATAGGTAGCAGTTTTTGGGTGCTCTTTTTTTAGTGCAGATAGGTAGCAGTTTTTGGGTGCTCTTTTTTAGTGCAGATAGGTAGCAGTTTTTGGGTGCTCTTTTTTAGTGCAGATAGGTAGCAGTTTTTGGGTGCTCTTTTTTAGTGCAGATAGGTAGCAGTTTTTGGGTGCTCTTTTTTAGTGCAGATAGGTAGCAGTTTTTGGGTGCTCTTTTGGGCATTCCTATGAAATAGAAAACACTTGACTTTTTAAAAGCCCGGCAGAAAGTTTGCTTGTTTTTTTCCCTTCCATTGTGTGGTTGTTTTTTTTACCAATTACTGGCTTTGCTCATATTTGATAGATATATTTCTCCTGGGCAATCTTGCTACTGCAACTTTATTTTTATCCTGAAGATTAATTTTCTCATTATTCTGTGAATTACTATGCAACCTCTCAATACTATATAAGTACATAATCTGTCATTTTATGTGATCTAATATTCTATTCTTCATTATTATATGAGTTACTATACCTAAAAAACCTATCAAACTGTAATTTGTTAAAACTGATGTGAAGTTCATATATTAATAATATGTTAATGTTATAATTGATTACTTTACGATATAAGATGTTTTCTTTTGTGGAGGGAACAAATTTTGAAGAAGTCTCCTTGATGCTGTGAATGAATTGTATCAGCTTGAAGATTTTTAAGAAGTTCTTCTCTTTCTGGCACAAATGTTATTCAATATCTATGGTATTAAGATCCAGTTAACTCATAATCGATCTCATTCTATGAATTATTTAACTCTAAGAATTTATGAAGGCCAAAAATTTTAAACACTGCACCATGAGAGCTATTATTTTATATTTAAAATTGTAAACACTGCACCATGAGAGCTATTATTTTATATTTAAAATTGTAAACACTGCACCATGAGAGCTATTATTTATATTTAAAATTGTAAACACTGCACCATGAGAGCTATTATTTTATTTTTAAAATTTTAAACACTGCACCATGAGAGCTATTATTTTATATTTAAAATTGTAAACACTGCACCATGAGAGCTATTATTTTATATTTAAAATTGTTAACACTGCACCATGAGAGCTATTATTTTATATTTAAAATTGTAAACACTGCACCATGAGAGCTATTATTTTATATTTAAAATTGTAAACACTGCACCATGAGAGCTATTATTTTATATTTAAAATTGTAAACACTGCACCATGAGAGCTATTATTTTATATTTAAAATTGTAAACACTGCACCATGAGAGCTATTATTTTATATTTAAAATTGTAAACACTGCACCATGAGAGCTATTATTTTATATTTAAAATTGTAAACACTGCACCATGAGAGCTATTATTTTATATTTAAAATTGTAAACACTGCACCATGAGAGCTATTATTTTATATTTAAAATTGTAAACACTGCACCATGAGAGCTAATATTTTATATTTAAAATTGTAAACACTGCACCATGAGAGCTATTATTTTATATTTAAAATTGTAAACACTGCACCATGAGAGCTAATATTTTATATTTAAAATTGTAAACACTGCACCGTGAGAGCTATTATTTTATATTTAAAATTGTAAACACTGCACCATGAGAGCTATTATTTTATATTTAAAATTGTAAACACTGCACCATGAGAGCTATTTTTTTATATTTAAATTTTTTTAAAAAATAAATAATTCTGTTCCATTATTTTCTCTCATTACAGCAATTTCAGGTATTGAGTGGAAGATGAATCAAAAATACAAAATGATTTTAGATCTTCAGAAGGTAAGTCGTCAAACTTTCTACTTGTCCCATGTATACGACCCGAAACAAGCTGCAAGCAGGAGAATAGCTAACTAGTATCTTGATGGCTGGGGCTTTTGGATGCTTAGGTTTCAATCTCAATCTGTCATTTATTTTGTCAGTGACTTTCTGACCTAGTTAATGACAACTACACTACTGACCTAGTTGAGGACAACTACACTACTGACCTAGTCGATGACAACTACACTACTGACCTAGTTGAGGACAACTACACTACTGACCTAGTCAATGACAACTACACTACTGACCTAGTTGAGGACAAGTACACTACTGACCTGGTTGATGACAACTTCACTACTGCCCTAGTTAATGACAACTACACTACTGTCCTAGTCGATGACAACTACACTACTGACCTAGTCGATGACAACTACACAACTGACCTAGTCTATGACAACCACACAACTGACCTAGTCACTGACAACCACACTACTGACCTAGTCTATGACAACCACACAACTGACCTAGTCTGTGACAACCACACAACTGACCTAGTCAATGACAACCACACTACTGACCAAGTCTATGACAACCACACAACTGACCTAGTCTATGACAACCACACTACTGACCTAGTCTATGACAACCACACTACTGACCTAGTCTATGACAACCACACAACTGACCTAGTCAATGACAACCACATTACTGACCTAGTCAATGACAACCACACAACTGACCTAGTCAATGACAACCACACAACTTAACTAGTCAATGACAACCACACAACTGACCTAGTCTATGACAACCACACTACTGACCTAGTCTATGACAACCACACTACTGACCTAGTCTATGACAACCACACAACTGACCTAGTCTATTACAACCACACAACTGACCTAGTCAATGACAACCACACAACTGACCTAGTCGATGACAACCACACAACTGACCTAGTCGATGACAACCACACAACTGACCTAGTCAATGACAACCACACAACTGACCGAGTCAATGACAACCACACAACTGACCTAGTCAATGACAACCACACTACTGACCTAGTCTATGACAACCACACTACTGATCTAGTCAATTACAACCACACAACTGACCTAGTCTATGACAACCACACTACTGACCTAGTCGATGACAACCACACAACTGACCTAGTCTATGACAACCACACAACTGACCTAGTCTATGACAACCATACAACTGACTTAGTCAATGACAACCACACAACTGACCTAGTCAATGACAACCACACGACCTAGTCTATGACAATCACACGACCTAGTCTATGACAACCACACTACTGACCTAGTCTATGACAACTACACAACTGACCTAATCAATGACAACCACACAACTGACCTAGTCAATGACAACCACACAACTGACCTAATCTATGACAACCACACAACTGACCTAGTCAATGACAACCACACAACTGACCTAGTCAATGACAACTACACAACTGACCTAGTCAATGACAACCACACTACTGACCTAGTCTATGACAACCACACTACTGACCTAGTCTATGACAACCACACAACTTGCCATGGCAATGATACCTATAATACAGATCATTCTAACAAATATATATCTAACCAAGTCAGCCAGAAATATTTGCGAAGCTTACTTCCCTTTTTCCGCTCACTCATTCCCAAAGAAAAGTTTCTTAACTTATACAATTACAATTTTCACATTCACAGGTAAATATTCCAGATGTGCCAGAGAAATCAATAGCAGAGTTGGAGAGACAGGTTAGTTCAAATTAGTTGCTATCAAACTATTACAATCTTCTTGTGTGTCCAATCAGTTGGTATAAGAGTTGACAAGTACAAGGTTAGATGGCTGATTAAAGCTTGGTTAGATTTGATAATGCTTAAAACTAAGAGTTTCACTATGCTGCTTAAAGCTGTCATCATGAACAACCAAAATGTGCCTTAATTTTTGAGGAAAAATATATTAGTTAGGAGACAGGGTTGATAGAATGTTTAAAATGAACTGTTTATAAAATGAATGAACAATGTCACAGTAGTTCAAATAAATGTGTCAGTATATCTGATTATTGCCAATAAGAACTTTATTTAGTGGTATGCAAGTAACATCTGTGGTATAAACACTATGAGTAGGACACAGCAAGCTATGTATACTGTGCAATGTTACAGTAGACACATAATGAGTCTTTTTAATTTAGTAAGATATATTTGGAAATCTTTTTAGTTTGAAAGTTACAAACTCACTTGTCTTGGGAGTAGTCTTCCCCTAATTCCCTGATCTATTGACTAGCTATCCCCCCTCTCCCTGATGTCATATGTAATTAAACAAACCCGTAAAAACAAAGTTTTTGACTATAAATCCCTTATAAATGAGATATAACTAAAAGTATTGATTAAGTTCAATATAATACGCACAGCGCGACAAACATTTACAGACTGAACGTGACTAAACTCCCCTTGCTGTTAAACACGGGGATGTGGTCATCGATGGCTGGAGTGAAATGCAGTGAACTGTGCAGGTCAACAATGGCAGACGGCTTCATAGAGATACATAGAGATAAACTAAAAAATTCATTAATTTAATTACGGTACTTTTGATCAATCTGAAATTTTGATTCAATGCATTGTTCATTGTTAGGTGACACAAGTGTATGTGCAAAATTTCAGCTCGATAAGATCATGGGAAGTGGGTCATTTTTTACTTTTGTTTTTTCGCCCGACCGACTAAGACAGAGATGACGGTGAAGTTAATATAAGCGATTTTAAAATACCACAGCTCACAGCACAGATCTGAGCAACACTCAATTTTAAAAAACTTGAACAGATTAAACCATATTTTTAAACTAAATAATTTCCTTGACTTATTTTTATTATTGATATTTCTGTATTTCCTAACTTTCAATGGACCTTGTTGATCATTTACATGTTTTTACTTCCTTACACTAACATTCAATAGACACTGTTAATCACTTATTTGTTTTTTTTTAAATTTCAGTACACATATGACTTTTCTGTGGAGAGATCAGTGGTAAAAATAAGCTGATGATTTTGTGCCTGTGCCAGCATATAATAGAAAGCGTAAACTTAGATTATGTAAATTTTTATGCTATGTATTTGGTATATGTATTAATGACTAATGAGATTTCCTTGTCACTGTCACAAAGTTGCAAACAGTGAGTCTGCCTTCATGCCTGCTTGTTGTGTTCAGACTATTGTTGTTACTGAGTTATCTCGTATTGAAACATTTTTACCAACAGTTGTTTCCCATGGATTTTTAACTGTTACACAATTTGATAATAAATCTCAATATTTTTGGTTAGTATGCTGACACATTTTAATCCCCCACAGTAAAATAATGATTTTTAAAATGCAGTGTCTGGCTCTCACTATATCAACCATGTACTGATGAATGAAATTATCATTAATTATCAATAAAAGTGTTATGTTCCCACATAAAAACCAATTCTCCTAATGCAACATGATTAGCCTCACCAGACCCAAGATTTTACTGCTAAATACATCACTTACAATCATTTGGTGAAATTGGCAATTTCACATTCTTAAACATCCTCCTCATGCTGCTATCTCGTTCTGCCTTGTGTAATCATCGTGACTGAATCTTACCCCATAAATGTGTGCACCACACGTTCAGCCAACGCCAGTGACACCGCCGTGAACAGATTCACATCTCAAGATGGAGCTTGGTCTTTAGTGGATTATCTTATCTGTTACAGACGCTGCTTCTGTACAGAAGATTATTGCGGCCTAAGCTTATCATTCATGTGGCCAGCAGCCTTGGGACCATATGGCCCAGGTCCACTAAAATAATTGTTTGTGGCTAATGCAACTGGTCAGCCTTTCTTTGGATTCACAGGTGACAGTTTTGACCAAGGAACAACAACATTTCTGTTTCATTTTCACAGCATCACTTTCATGTGGTGATCCATTTTTTTTAAACTTGTTTATTAAAATGGTTATAAATGTAACTAAATCAAATTCATTCTGTGCAACAAATCAAACATTTATGGACAGATATCTCAGAATATCTGTTGTAAGTTATTTGTACAATATTATTTTAGAATGGTACTTTATGTTACTTTTTGGGGCTGTCCCTAAAAATCGAGAAGACGCCTTTCCCCCTTATTTATCAGAAAAGTTAATTTCATCCTTACGCCCATCACTATGGCTGATTCAACATTACCCCTCTCTCCACCCCAATCCCCCTAACTTCCTGTTTTCTCTGACTGTACTTTTCTATTGCTCCGGGAATTCCATGTGGGACAAAGACATATTTTATTTAATTGTTCTAGTTCTACTCTCTCAAACAATACATAGTGCAAATAAAACAAAACAATTCTGTTGTACACTGCTGGTAGTGCAGTTACAGGAAAATAACATTTATGCTAACTTACTTTTAGATATCTATTGTACAGTGTTGAGTCTTTGCCAAGCTTTATTGTTCTCTATTAATATTAATAATCTCTTTTCATTTTCCCTCATATTCTTCTTCCCATTGTTTGTGTTTATGTATGGATATCACTAATATCAGTGCTGTAAAAAACATCATAGACAGTAAAACTATTTTGAGTATTTTTGTTTTGCACCAAATCATCCTGGTACATTAAACATTCAGTGTGTTATTTAGGCCCAAACAAAACATAACCATGTTACTCCACTACTTTACTCACTTCATTGGCTACCTATACAAGCCCGAATTGATTACAAACTGGCTGTTCTCTGTCACAACTTCTTTTCCGACTCATGCCCTTCCTATCTTACTGAACTTTTGTGTGTCTACTCACCCACCCGCTCTTCTGCGGACACACGCATTCTTTCTGTTCCTAAGACACGCACAAAAACATTTGGCGAAAGGTCGTTCTATTTTTGTGCAGCCAAACAATGGAATACTCTACCATTACACATCCGTAGTATTAAAACAACAAAGTCCTTCAAGACTGCACTTAAGACACATCTTTTCAAAATTTATTTTCCAAATTAATGAAACAACAGTTCTTTTAATGATTAACGTTGCTTTATTGTGTTATGTACTGTAATTGATGTGGTTGTTATGGTATGAATGCTAATTTATTACTTATATGTATGTTAACACCATCATGTAAAGCGCTGTGAGCCCAGTTCGTTACTGGGATACAGCGCTATATAAATTATCAATTTATTATTATTATTATTATTATTGTTCAATAGCATGTTGCAGTCCACCCCTTTGTTTGATCACCAGACACCACACACACAATTTCCCTCATATATATCTTACTTTAGGACTATTTTCTTTATGATAATAAGAGGAGAACCATCAGTTCATATATATTTATTAAGATTATAGGATCACAGTGCATTTTGTCAAATCTAGAGCAAGGCCCAGGAACAAACTAAATGTGTCACATTTGATGAAATCATTTCTTATAACCACTCATCCTTGTAACAGACTGAACAACAATTTATGTTTTGCTTCCACTTCCATTCAAATTTTGTGATAAGAATGAATGAATGATCTTATAGTTGTCCCACTTTTTGTGACAAGATTGTTGTGACAATATCATTATCCTATTTGTGACTGTGATGTCATTAGTTTGACTTATGGCCTTGTCAATTTTTTTAAAGTGTATTTTGTATTTGATATTCACTCTGATGCCATTTGGTAAAAAACTGTTTTAAATATTTATTTTAATTTTAACTTTGTCACAGAAGACAGTCTGTTGAATAAATCAAACCAATCACATCACCTTAATTTTAATTACTATCTCTTCACGATTTTCATCAAATTTTTCAACGGTCATATTTGTTTTAAAAGTCTTTTTTATAGCTGTCACTGCATATTTGTAAGCCTAAGACTCATCCACAACAGGTTTGTAAAATACATTTGATTCAGCCAAACATTTTGTATAATGTTATCTAAGTAACAGCTGTTTTATGTGCAATATGTTCATTGTTATTTTTAAAAAAAAGTATGTAAAGAATTTGTAGACTGATATATTTTCTTGGAGGTAAACTCATAAACATTTTATTATATACCCTTGACTTCAGACATTGAGTGATGTTGACTTCAGACATTGAGTGATGTTGACTTCAGACATTGAGTGATGTTGACTTCAGACATTGAATGATGTTGACTTCAGACATTGAGTGATGTTGACTTCAGACATTGAATGATGTTGACTTCAGACATTGAATGATGTTGACTTCAGACATTGAATGATGTTGACTTCAGACATTGAATGATGTTGACTTCAGACATTGAGTGATGTTGACTTCAGACATTGAGTGATGTTGACTTCAGACATTGAGTGATGTTGACTTCAGACATTGAGTGATGTTGACTTCAGACATTGAGTGATGTTGACTTCAGACATTGAGTGATGTTGACTTCAGACATTGAGTGATGTTGACTTCAGACATTGAGTGATGTTGACTTCAGACATTGAGTGATGTTGACTTCAGACATTGAGTGATGTTGACTTCAGACATTGAGTGATGTTGACTTCAGACATTGAATGATGTTGACTTCAGACATTGAATGATTTTGACTTCAGACATTGAATGATGTTGACTTCAGACATTGAATGATGTTAATCAAGTCTGTCACAGTTGGAAGGCCGCACCACTTCATTTTCTATTCAAGAATGATTACTTTAGACATCTTAAGTGTATTGTGATATGTACTAATTACATAATGATGATGTTCCATTATGACTATCTGTACTTCAGTCCTTGTGACTTATCCCCCTCCCCCATACTTTTTAATCACTTTTTGTACATGACAAAAATATCAAATAAAGGATTGGGTGGAAAATGGAAATGGAAGAATCTTGGTGGTTTATCAAGTCCTGGCAATGTGAGATGTTTTCAATGATTCCGTGTCATCAACACATCTAGGTCTGAGAGGCAGTGTCATCAACACATCTAGGTCTGACAGGTAGTGTCATCAACACATCTAGGTCTGAGAGGCAGTGTCATCAACACATCTAGGTCTGACAGGTAGTGTCATCAACACATCTAGGTCTGACAGGTAGTGTCATCAACACATCTAGGTCTGACAGGCAGTGTCATCAACACATCTAGGTCTGAGAGGCAGTGTCATCAACACATCTAGGTCTGAGAGGCAGTGTCATCAACACATCTAGGTCTGAGAGGCAGTGTCATCAACACATCTAGGTCTGACAGGCAGTGTCATCAACACATCTAGGTCTGAGAGGCAGTGTCATCACATCTAGGTCTGACAGGCAGTGTCATCAACACATCTAGGTCTGACAGGCAGTGTCATCAACACATCTAGGTCTGACAGGCAGTGTCATCAACACATCTAGGTCTGACAGGCAGTGTCATCAACACATCTAGGTCTGACAGGTAGTGTCATCAACACATCTAGGTCTGACAGGCAGTGTCATCAACACATCTAGGTCTGACAGGCAGTGTCATCAACACATCTAGGTCTCACAGGCAGTGTCATCAACACATCTAGGTATGTCAGGCAGTGTCATCAACACATCTAGGTCTGACAGGCAGTGTCATCAACACATCTAGGTCTGACAGGTAGTGTCGTCAACACACCTAGGTCTGACAGGCAGTGTCATCAACACATCTAGGTCTGACAGGCAGTGTCATCAACACATCTAGGTCTGACAGGTAGTGTCATCAACACATCTAGGTCTGACAGGCAGTGTCGTCAACACATCTAGGTCTGACAGGTAGTGTCATCAACACATCTAGGTCTGACAGGCAGTGTCATCAACACATCTAGGTCTGTCAGGCAGTGTCATCAACACATCTAGGTCTGACTGGCAGTGTCATCAACACATCTAGGTCTGACCTCAGTGTCATCAACACATCTAGGTCTGACCTCAGTGTCATCAACACATCTAGGTCTGACGGGCAGTGTCATCAACACATCTAGGTCTGACAGGCAGTGTCATCAACACATCTAGGTCTGACAGTTATTTCTCCAGGAAGACGAGATAATTGTTGGACCGGTTTCTAACATATATGCCAATGATATTATTACTATGGCTAACTTTGGGCCAGCCATATTTTTGAACCCATCTCTAAACTACACTATGCTTTCATGGGCTCTAACTATTGCTAAATGCACACCTCTGAAAATATATATTAAAAAAAAGTACAAGCCTTTGTCCTACAACGCGTGAACCAAGGACCTTTCGGTGGTGGTGGGGGGGGTCGTAAATGTCCATGGGGACGTGGTGGTCGAGTGGCAGCGCACTGGACTGTCGTACCGATGGTCATGGGTTCGAATGCGTGTGAAGGCAAGGGTTTGTTCCCGGGGCCTAGGGCGTCCCCGAGTCACCCCGCTCCGAATGGGTACCTAACACTACATGTAGTTTGGCGTTAATGCGTGGAACCCACAAAGCCGTGGCCTGTGAACGCTGCATCACTTGCCAACAGATCATCTGTCATGGTCTGTGGACGCAACTATCTTCTGCATAGAAGGAGCGTCTGTATAGATAAGATAATTCAAGACACGAGCTTGTTTATTTCGGGGAACATTACCCCAAACACGCACACAGAATCGCATTTAAAGTAAAATACGGACTTCTGCTTCTCTTTATTTTTAAAAAATCTTGCTGCACCATCTCACGAGGTTAGACAACTCTTGCTGAAATGCGATTCAGCTGATAGAGTTCCCGTGCAGAACAAAAAGGACGAAATTCGGCCGTACACCCTATCTAGCAAAGGTCAGATTGTCTCCAGGGGACATAACTTCCTTTCTGAGTCGGAAAAAAAAAGAGTACACGCACGATATGAGCGTTGAATAGCCAGGATGTGACAATACATGGTTACATTACTTAGATTTCAACGTATTTCTCTGATCATATGTTTCATACCATTGTCTTTAAAAAAATTAAATTACCTATTTCCAAAGTTTCCCCCACAAAATACTTGTGATGCAATAATTGGCTCTCCCCCCCCCCTCCTTACCAATAACAACAACAAAATGGCATCCCCGCAGCCATTTAAATACAGATATTTTTTTTAATGTATAGAAAAAGAAATAAAAAATATATGAAACTTATAGAGCTATTTCAGTACATCATCAATTTCACGAAAGGCAAACTTCTAAAAACCCATGTTATCAGAACTCCCGACACGTATGGGTCGGTGGGTCAAGGGTGAGGGATTGAATAACTTGTGCGGGTTCCACAAACTCTGGTTATTCATCTGACTCCATGTGATATAATAAGTTAACCCCTTTCTCCAACAGACCACCGCCTCACCCCATATTGAGCCTCATTCTCCAACAGACCACCGCCTCACCCCATATTGAGCCTCATTCTCCAACAGACCACCACCTCACCCCATATTGAGCCTCATTCTCCAACAGACCACCGCCTCACCCCATATTGAGCCTCATTCTCCAACAGACCACCACCTCACCTCATATTGAGCCTCATTCTCCAACAGACCACCGCCTCACCCCATATTGAGCCTCATTCTTCAACATACCACCGCCTCACCCCATATTGAGCCTCATTCTCCAACAGACCACCACCTCACCCCATATTGAGCCTCATTCTCCAACAGACCACCACCTCACCCCATATTTAGCCTCATCCTCTAAGCTGGTAAGAATCAAACCAGTCCTCAACTCAATGGGCCGTCTAATAATAGAGGTATCGGAGAAGTCAACCCACATTCTGCAGGTATAGTTTCGCACGTCCACGGTGCTACACGGAAAAAAACTTTTTTTAAAAAATAGATAATTGAACTCACCGTGGCAACTAATGTAGGATTGGGGCGGGAGGCGGGTGAATTTTAAAGATAACAGCTACAATTACTAGAGTGGAATTTTTATTTTAGAATTTAATCTTAACAAGCTTGAAAGTCCTCTAATTCCTGACGTAGGGCGGAACACCCCGAGTTTGTACGTAAATTTTAAATATCGTTATGAGAGGATCGTTTTTGACCAGCAGAAGAATTTTATTGTGAGGAGGGAACTGCAGATAGTAATAAATAAATGGGTGATACAAATGCATGCATCATTTTCTTGTATAGGCCTACCCTTGAGCAAAGTTCTCGGTAGTGCAGATATCTGACCGAAGTCGCGAAGCAGTTTAGAACTACCACGCAGCAATTTTTGCACATCAAAAAAAAACATGCACAATAATTTGATGCTGTGCAAATTTGAACAGGAGGGTTTTTTTTTGTTTACTTTGCACACGGACCAAGGAATCTTAGACTTAGAGGGAACATTGCCTTTGAGGCTATGTTATAGCATCGACTCCCCTACTCCGAGGCGTTACAATAAGATAAGGCAAATCATACAATAAGGCCAATCGGCAAAAACTGAAACTGCTGGAGATAAAAGCAATAACGATAATATTAATATGATGCCGAACAGCAACAGAGATACCCATTTATTAGACTCTCGCTGGCAAAGATCACCAAAATATTTAAGTTCCAGAAAACAGGCGTCAACTCGGTGTTTTATTGGCCATTTTGGCCCACGTGAGCACCTAGATTTAAAAAAAAATGTCCTACAGGTTAAAATTATTTTTAAAAAAATATTATCAGTAAATTTGAGGCTGACGTTATCGAAAGTTCCATTTCTATCCTCAGCGTTAACAATTAGCACATGACGTCAGATGCCAGAAGTGATAGCAGAGGAGGGGGGTGGAGAAACATTTGTCCACAGGCACTGATTACAAGGAGCGACAAAATGAGAATCGCGACATTACATTGTATTGCCCCCCCCCCTCGGGCAAAAAATATCCTGGCTATGCCTCTGGCTGATAATCAAAGTAAGGTCAAAGGAATCATCGTTATCGTAACCATGATCTCTGCTTCCAATCGAGCACAGTAAGAGAAACGATTCTAATTTTAAGTAAATAGCGCACATTTTATCAGAAACAACTAAAGGTAACGTGATTTCAATGTGTGTAACACACATTGAAATCACGTTACCTTTAGTTGTTTCTGATAAAGTGTGTATTTCGAGATGAGTATCAGTCATATACTGTTTGATAAACACACTAACAATAACACAGCTGACGTCAGCGATCTCACACCACGTTCGAGTCACTATTTTTCACACGGCTGCATGAATGGAAGACCGCGGCGTCGTTTAAAAAAGCACGACCATGATGCCATGGGGCCGAAAATATCGAACCGTGTGCAAAGAATTTCAACGCGGAAACTCTAGTGTCGTGTGCAATAGACCGCAGTGGATAAAAATACTCATAAGAAAAAAAAACACTGGCATTTTCCCCTTCAATTCATTTCATTATTCGCTTAGGTCCTGAAACAACTGGGCGCACTATTTCCTACCATTCATTTAGTGTTTGTGTCCGAGTAACTGGTTTAACTTGGTTTATTACAAGTCACTCGCTCACTGCAGGCCTACACAAGTAACACATTATTTCAGTCATCGTTATTGATTAGTAGACATCTAAAGCGAAATAATAATTATGCCACCAAAATTCGTAAGTACATGTCATTTAGTACTAATTACTAATCGCACGGATAAAAATTAATTATTTAAGAAATAATTAAAGTAGTGTTGTAATAATAAATTAAAATATCCTTCAATTTTAATGACACTTTTATAATTAAATGCAACTAATTATTTAGGGGGCATACGCATGAAATTAAATTAAGTCGCACTTGATGATATATATTTAATAACTTAATTATGTACCCTATACTACAATCCATTAAATGTATATTAAAATTTTCACTGAAGAAAAAACGATGAAGCAACAATTATTTATTGTAAATTGTAACACTTCAACGTTGACTTCTACAAAATATTTATGGGAATTCGCAAAGGAAAATTAAGGGGATTTGTAGAAAAATGTTTAAATATACTAATTATTTAATTTGGTAAATTTATAGTGTGTGTATGGGTGTTGTACGGATCCAAAATGCCTTGTTATAATAATACGTCTCATACCCCCTCCCCTTTCCACCCCCTCACATATGGTCACCCTTCCACAACATTTTAACTGGAAATACATTTTAACGTTTCCAACATTAGTTTGCGCATGGCAGGTTAAGTTTTATTTATAGAACGAGTAAATGAGCAAGACGGTTAGAGAGAGAGAAAGGGAGAGTTCTGTTCGATGACGTCATTACAACGCCTTTGGGTGTGGCTGAAAACTGTAGTAAACTACTGCACCTATTAAGGTGTTAAGATTAGATGCTTTCGGCTTATCAACTGCACTGATAGATTTGACGATAAACACTCCAAGTATTTGCCACAAGCCGATTCTTTAGTGCGAGCTGGAAATAATCTTTTGACTCAAATCGTGTTAAAAGGGAAGCCACTGCGAGGACCGCCTTAAAATTATTTACAAAAATTCTTGACTTCCCGTTTAAATAATATTTTACAACAGGCAGCCCGTTGTGTATTACTTTTGAGAATATTCCTTTCTTACTTTAGATTCAACTGACATTTAGAACATTATGGACTTAAGAGGTTTAGTACTTTAATGAGTCTGCGTGGAAAGTCGCGAAAATATCGCTACCTAATTACTAATTTTTAAATAAAGGAAAAATAAAACTCCTTGTTATAATTAATTGACTATTAAACGATGAGATTTTTATTCGTAAATTAGTAATTTCGATACAATTAAGATGAAACTGTATAATTCGGATAAAGGAAACAATGAACATTAACCGAAGATAGGTAAACAAAAGCGTCGACAGAAAACTCGTAAAGAGTCTAAGGGAGATGGTAGACACGGAGATTACCTACCCTAGATGGTAGACACGGAGATTACCTACCCTAGATGGTAGACACGGAGATTACCTACCCTAGATGGTAGACACGGAGATTACCTACCCTAGATGGTAGACACGGAGATTACCTACCCTAGATGGTAGACACGGAGATTACCTACCCTAGATGGTAGACATGGAGATTACCTACCCTAGATGGTAGACATGGAGATTACCTACCCTAGATGGTAGACACGGAGATTACCTACCCTAGATGGTAGACACGGAGATTACCTGCCCTAACGCTTAAAATTGTTTCACATTCAGCACATTTCAGACCTAGTGTTTGTTTACCTGTACAGCTGCGATGTTTTCAAAATCACCGGGGAGTAAATGGAAGGAAAAAAGATCTTTAAAAAAAAATTAAACGGCATACATCTGTATTGAAGCTACTGCAATCCGCCGATGAATTACGGTAGTGCGTATTTTTATGGTGAAGAATTCATGCTTTGGCCAGAATTTACAGTCACTAGTAATTGTTTAATTTGTGATTATTGTGTGTGCGTCGGCTATTTAAATCATCACTGCCACCTTACATAATATTTTGTTAATGGAAACGTTAATTCGAGGGTCTGGGGACTAGAATGTTATATAACATTTAATAATTTAAATAAGCTTGATGATGATAATGACGGAGTTCTTCTATGACACTAACTGCCCAAGCCACTCCAGCGTGGTCTTTAAAACTATTAATTTTTAAAAAAATGCTTTTTATCTTTCTTTAAGTTTCTTACATTTTAAACTTTTCAACATTCCCTCAATGGTTTGGGCAGACTGCTCCATAGCTTAGCTGCTAACTTCGCTTGCTGTCCTTAGATGCAATTTATGGTTATTAAAAATTACTTTATGTTTGATCTTCATTTAGAATTGAAATATGTTTAATGTGATGTTTGTAATATGTTTAATGTGATGTTTGTAATATGTTTAATGTGATGTTTCCTTTGGTTGGTTAAAAAAAGTAGGGCTGAGTCTGTGGAAACAGTTGTCTCTCTATTAAACAACGTTAACTGTCCCACAACAATGCTTCTCAGTCAACAACCACAGAAGAAATACATAAAATTGTTTTGTCTGGTTTTTCTTTCCCTATACTTAACTCCCAAAATATATTTTTTTAAAAATATTTGCGAAACAAACAAAAGATAATTTTTTTTTAAAAATCAAAATTTCTAATTCAGACATCGTATCACGTGACCAGATAGCTATAAATACCCGTTATCAAATCGGAAGACTGGCTGCTCACAGCTGCCGAATGCCGATGAGTCACTGATAATGAAGTGGCCAGCACGATACACACACATGCCAACAAACAGGTATCAACATCGAGGCAGTTGTACACACAGGTCACAGACCCCACAGGGGTTACCTTAGAGTCTTAGAGTCTAAGCTGCGACCCCTGAGGGTGGGAGGTGCTGGGATATTTGACAGACTTAAGTCGCGATGCAAGAGAAAATCCAGAAAAGGAGCTAACCAGGTAACCACTCTCAAATGAATACAAATAATTGCAAACGATTCCCAGATAGATCAAATGACCTGAACTGCCTACCCTGGAATAGCCAACTAACTGGTCGCTGGTCTCAGAATGTCTCCACATCAGCTACCGGCCATATACAATCTTGAATTGTTGCTGCACATTGCAACGAAACGTGTTTTTTTTTATTTTACTGACAAAAACAAATGTGGATATTTGTTTACTGACAAGTTGCCCACGAGGTTTTTTTTTGGGCTAACATCTTTGCAGCTGGCGGCTCGACAACAAAGAATGATCACAATACAGTAATTGAAAAGTGTCTTTAAAAGTGCACCTGAATTCCCAAATTGCAGTTTCGCAGACGGTAAAGTGCCCTTAAAACGAGACGTTGTCATTAAGAGAAGCACACTTTAAAGCCGGTGATACGTCACTTAAGACTAACAGTACACGCCCACTTCAGGTTTCAAGTGATCTAATAATAGCCACGTGTACTGTGACGTTGAAGAGCACACATAGCACAACTGCAGCTCGGTGAGGCGGGGGGGGGGTCGTCTTCGTGTGTTGAGTTCAGTCATCCGAGGAATTAACGTTTAACAGTTTATTAGCCACGGATTAGTCAAAACCTTAATCCCCGGGTAAATGTCACTGGGCGTCGCCACACTATGAAGTCTGCAATGTTCTTGAGTGACGTCACATGTAGGGGCTAAGGATGGCGGCAGGCCCGGCATAAGGGAATTGGAGGCCCTAGTCGAAGTGAATTTGGTGGCCCTAAGCCTAAATGTAATAGAAAAATAAATAATAAATCAGGAAAGATTATTGTGCGATGCCCCCACTAATGATGAGACTAATCGGAGGCCCTAGGGGGCTACCTAGTTTGCCTAAGGCCGGCCCTGATGGCGGGGTGGGGGTGGAGTGGTCTTCCAAAGACGCAATTTAAATTTTTTTATTGATGTATAAGCGGCAACCGATGTATTCTCTACCAAGTTTTTTGTCTTTGTGGAAGAGAGATGGAAAATTCATGTTTTTCAGTTTACAGCAAATCTATCAATTAAGTATGTGCTTCCCATCTTCATACACTTACCCATATGCCATATAACACTCTTACATCTATCATCTAACATTTTGACATCTAACATTTACAGAAAGAAGCAGTTGTGTCAGTCCGCTAAGGCTCATATATTACAGTTCATACTAGGCTAGGGTGTAAAAAAAATCAAAGGGAATAGAGTAAATAAGCTCATGTTAAATCTTTTCTTTTTTCAAAATTCAATTTCCCTGCCAAAATTTTAATATGTATTTCCGCATTGAGAAAGTTCTTTGGCCCCATACTTATCCTTAAAGAAAGGGAGACAAACTTGTTTACGAACTATGCGTTAAGGGAGGCAATCCATTGCCGCTCGACACAATGGCAGGTCATGGCGTAAGTTGATCTCTGTCACCTGGTGACGACGCAACGACAGGCGTTTAAAGTCTGATCTTTCGCGCGCTCAGGTTAAAACTGTGGAGGATTGGGTGACGCGTGCGGGCAGACGGCTGTTGTAAGCGTCAATAGAGCATAACGACCATAACCCACGGCCCAACCAACCACACAAAAATGGTTGCAAGTTTGGGAGGCCCTCAATAAAATGGTCTTGTCAGCAGGAATTAGCAGGAATTAAATAATACCAATAATAAAAACTATCGCTGCGGAAATTAATGGTTACATTTTTTAACGATTAATCGACCCACCATGTATAAATGTACTGGAAGTCAAAAAGTAAAATATTTCGGCCGATAAATATAACCTAATTTCCGGAATATTACACGATTACACGAACATTTTGGTTTTAAACTATTGACTGACGTGAATGTTCAAAATGTTGATAAAGGTTATTGTGTCCATTGAGAGAAATCGTTTGCATACCGTGCAATGTTCCCTCTAAGTCTAAGCTTCGTTGTTCCGTGTGCAAAGTTTAAAAAAAAACAACTCTTGTGCATAGTTGCACAACGTCCATTTTTGTGTGCAATATTTTAAAAAATTTGCTGCGCGTTGATTCTAAATCTCCTGCGTGGCTGCTTAAAGGGAACATTGCTACCATGGTTCTAACACTTCGCTTAAACCAAAGATCCACTACATTATCAGAAACTTTAGCTGAGACAATCTAAAGCTATGTGAACGATTTTTCAGCTCGGCTGGTTATATTGTCAAAAACCCGCTCATCACTTGAACCAAATAATGTCAATACACTAGTCTGTTTGCGTTGTTGGTTAAAAGATGTCATATAAAGAAGATATTCCAGTGTTATTTCGATTATCGACAAGTACGTTTAATAAATGTTACTTATGACACCATAAATTTCAATTTTTGGTTTTAATCAAAATTAAGGATTAATTAATCGTTAATTTTTCAAAAGTTAACGATTAAATTTTAATTAATCGTTAACAGCCCTAATAAAAACCATACTTTTTAACTGTTCAGGGGTAAACGCACATATATACGTATTATCAATATAACATCCCTAGATACAAATTATTTCAACTTTATAAGCATAATATATATTGGAATATCTTACAAATTTAGATTTATATATCTAAAATAATGTATATGTATATAAGTACTCCTTTCGTGCCAACATTTTATAAGTTTTGACGACCTAATAGGAGGCTCTTATCAATAAGTTATATACAAAAATTATAAACTATAAAATGTGTGCACAGTCTGCTAGTCTAAGCAAAAAATTCTTCGTATGGTATAATTTGGCCACCAACCCAAAAGTACAAAAAATAGAATCATGCTAAAAATTAGAGCTGTACAGGATTCACATTTTTGAAATCCGGCCGGATTTGTCGGATTTAAGAAGTGAAATCCGTCCGGAGCCTGATTTGTAAAAATGGCCAGATTCGATATTTCCCGGATCCGAAATCCGGTACACCCTCTACTATAAATAAATGTATAAGACAGTATATGTCACTTGTATAGGTATTTTTAGGGGCGGAACACACACTAGATGTGTAGGGATCCCTCACTGTCTGAGTCAATGTTATGACGCTAATGTCTTTTGCCTAAAGTGGCCAGTCAACATGTTTCACCTCACGAATACGGCCCCGCCCTTGTGCCCCCCCCCCATTTTTGTTAAGTACTAGACCATCATGATGACTTAATTTACCCCCCCCCTCCCTTTTTTTCCCCACTTGAGGTCCACTTGGTCTGGTAAACGGCGCTATGATTAAATCTACAAAATTTCTTGTGACGCCATCACAAATGTTATTCTTCTTGATATATATATGAATGTATGTAGATCAACGGTGGCACCCAATGAGTCCCCAAAGTTGACACGAACTGTACTAGCTCAAAGTTCACACATCGCAGCCGATAATTCGTTGATTAAATTGAAAACAGACAAACAAAACGAACTATAGGAGCTAATATTTTGGGGCACATAAAGTTGCTATCATCCACGAACTAAAAATGGAATTTAAAAAGCTACCCACTAAATACAGATCTCATTGTGCTGCCTATTATTCAAGGCCCGGCCAAACTTTTCCAAACATTGTCTCCCATTGTCAGGGAAAATTTTCTTTGTTTATTATTCAATAACTGCCGTTGTCCGTGACCTTTGATTGACGTCAGGCAAAACTAACAGGGTCGGGGGACCTGGTGTGACATTGACAAAGGTTCCCGTATTATCAACAAGGATCCCAAATAGAAAGTTCAGATTAAGGTTCTCCTGATCAAAATTTCATATTCATCTGACATACACAATAAGCGAATCAGACGATAGCGGTGGCTTTCCATTTGACAGTTACATCAGTTATCCTCACTATGTTTATCATTTATAGTTATATTTCGTCCTTGTTTATATATGATTTTTTTTATTAATTCTAAAAACACCTGGAATTTTTATTATTTTCAGACTATTTTATTCCTAACTTGATTTTTTTAAAAATATCTCAATGTTTTTTTTTCAAAATAAATTCATTTATATTGGTGTTGCACATGGGTTACATTTTGTGTCCCCTTCCCAGGAGTGTGGCTATGGTTAGTTAAACAAACCGAAGTCGGGCAAAAATTTTGCTGGAAACTTACTAACGGAAGAATCTCAGCGGATGAATTCAGTGGCTGGCTTTAAATGTTAAAGAACACGAAATTGGCGCCAAGGGTGGATCACCCTTCCTATGCTAGGGTCTCCGCCCTGACTTAAGACTTTTCTTTGTGGCTCAGCCTCTGTGTACAAAAATCCCAGATTTCCTACGGCTAAAGTCACCAAATGTATTTCTCCATCGCCACAAATTGTTCAATTTAGAAAGTAAAGACAGGGATGCCCAGTGCCCAGTCCTTGAAGTTAGAGCTTTTTGGACTAAAACTTTTACTCAGCCAGTCATAATTCGTGTGCCCCAATAATTAATGAAGGGGCATCTGCCTTGTCGGTATTTGAGAAGCGCTGTGTGTCTTGGCGTTGCGTGTTGTCGTCACCATGCTATTAACTGCAGAGGTTACTGAAAGTTCATTTGTAGAGTCCAGTCAGCCCTCTATTGAATAATTCCTAGAATGTTTGACGACTGGCGTTTAGAAATCGTGCGACACCCGTGTACCTCTGACTATAATTTGCTCAACACGGACTACTCCCTCAAAACTAACTCCTCCTCATTGTTTGAACAATGTGCATATACTTAATTAATGGTGCCCCGACCAAACATCCCCCATACCCTCAAGGGTACCCGTACAATATTTTGGGGTACACGTACTATATTTTGGGAAACACTGAGCCAGCATATAGTGTATATTCAGCCTTCTCTAAAATAATTCCTAGAATCTCTGACCTCTTTACGCATGTAATCTCATTGTTAAAAAGATGAGTTTTTTTTAATTATAATTATCTAGGAAAAGGTTGTGGGGGAGGGCAGGAGGGGGAATGATCGCTAACCGTTCAAAGATTTGAAATTTCGGTTCGTAACTATTTCACCCAAGCACATTATCTATTAGAAACTATCAATCAGTCGGCACCTTGCACACCATGTTGCTACGCACCAAACCTTTTGGCACGTTTTAGCTAAGATCGTAGCCAGAACACCCCGACATTTACCGGAAAGGTCATCGCGCTGTAGAGTATGAACACGTCTGGTGGGCACATGGCCAGATAACGTGGCTAGAATCTGGTAGATAAGACGTTCCTCGCCCGTAGCTTACATGTGGCCCCACCCCCACCCCTCTTTCCTTAGCATTGCCCATATCAAATGTTAAGTACAACACATTTGCAGAATCTAAAACAAATCAAATGACGATTTATTACACGGGGAATGAGGCAATCCAAGACATTCATCCAAGACATTCATCCAAGACATTCATCCAAGCTCTCATCTCCACTTGTAAGCCAAATGTTAAATAAATATATATATATATATATAGTTAAGGACTCATCTCATACAGTCTATAATGTCATTTCTCAAGATCAAGGTTTCAGAACCACTTTGACTAATCCAACTTAAGTCCTAGTGACGTATGAAGGGCAGGTTGTTGTTGTCCTGTCGGGGGGGGGGCGTGAATATGTTCGCGTGCTGCAGGTACCCGGCCACTCCACTGTATAGCCCTATAATATTTGATTCCATTCAATACAAAGATACAAGCATTGGAACCCCCCGAATGAACCCAAACCCGTCGCCCAAAACCCTTTGTACCTCTGTATTTTGACACCAGTCTCTGGACGTGTGTTCCAGAAAGTTCTACCCTTGCAATGTTGACTCTGTGTCAACAAATTTTAAAAAAAAACACACAAAAACGTAACCACTTCCACAAGCACCAAACAATACGAAAGAACTAGGTCTAGCCTACGAGCAAATGGTTGTAGTTGTATCAAAGAACCTCTCTGTTTAACCCTCCCTCCCTCCCCGGCACCGAGCAGATGGTGGCGCCAACCATCCACGCAGCACGTTCGAACTTTAGGATGAGTTTATTCAGTGTGGTGAGGGGGGGGGGCGGGGGTAGGTAGAATCTGATAGGTTAGTGGTACAGAAATGTCGGTTATGACGAATAGCGATGACTAATCAGGTAGGGGTTGGGGGGCGGCTCATTTCAATCTAATTTTAAAGAGTTGCTGCGTGGTGAGTGTAAAGCAAAGATTTACAAGTTAGACTTTGATTCCTGTCCATGGTGAACACCCTGAGTTCAACAGGTAGTCGGGGCTTGCATGAAAACAATCCGCCTTTTGATTCTGCGCATGCGTGGTGGAAAAACTTGGCGCCCCTTGTGCTGACGTTACTGTTTAAATTCAGCGTCACTAACGCCATGGCCACCGCCCACTGATCTGCGGTCCATTTCTATTTTTAGGATCAAACATTGACCTCATTTAATCTACTCCTCCCACCACCCACCCAAAGATATGTAAAGAAATAATAATAATAATATGATAATAAAACAATAGATACTCGGAATACCATATGCTCTAGACTCCCATTGTATATTGACACTGTACACCCACACTGTACACCCACACTGTATACTCACACTGTGTACTATGCCTTTCAATACAAACCCCTCTTTTTCAATGCCCCCCCCCATATGTTTTCTATTTACTGCTCCAGACACCGGTTCCAGATGTACCAATTATTATATCTTTGTTTTACCGGACCATAAATAAACCTGTTGTGTGGACCGGTAAATTCTGGAGAACACTTCTCAGTAACTTTAAACTACACTACATCAACAGTGTACGGAGCCGCCTCCTTTAGAACCAGGCGTCGGAATATTTGGACGCTCTCCAGGTTTTCTCTCAGTTCAGCTGAACATAAGACTTAAGCGTTTGATGTTACGGCGCCCTGTCACGGTGCCAGACAGGAAGACGTTCACTTACTGAGTATTCGTCAAAATACCTCTAACTGCCGGATTTGACGCATGTGAAACTTGGTCATTAGTTGGTGAACGTTTTGAAAACTAAGCCAAAAAACAAAACAAAACAAGAACAAAGAAGTTAAACACCTATTGCTACACTTTCCCCTGCAGGCTTAGCAAGGATGTAGCAATGTGCGTGGCCCCATGCACACTGTATGGTTTGGTAGCTACTGCCTCTAAAATATAAGTAAGTTATTCACTAATGAAGGATAAGGAAATATTCATATAATTTATTTCTAAAATTGTCATCCTCTTTGACTTAGTGATCCACTTTTTAAAAAATGGCTTAAAAATGAACTGCTGTATTCACGGATAATATCAATCGTCTTTTTTCTACTTTTAATTCACATGTGATAAGTTACTTGTACTAAAAATAGTATCAGCATTTTGATGCACACCAAACCGTGTTGGGTTTGTCATTTCTGGTTGCAATATGGGGATCGATAAGCCGGAATGTTTGCAGCATCCAATCAGAAGCTTAGTCTCTAACTCATTCTCTTTCATTAAAAAAATAAGTCTTGTCGTAATCATTCACATGACAAATAGTGAAGGGAAAATAAATTCTAAATGTATTATTGTCGAATAATTAGGTAGAAAACAAGAGGGATCTAAGTCATTAGAGCATGGTACAATATACCGACGGGCTTTCAAAATACTCAAGCAAAGATTTGCATGGAACCAACGCCAGGTCTTGGGTTAATCCTAGTTCAAAGACGATATGTAGCTGTTGGTATTCTAATCGGAGGTGTCAGGAGATCGATAGCCGCGGATGTGTAGTTAAACTATCGTCTGGAAGCTTATGGCGTGGAGAGTACTCCAAGTGTTCACATAGCACAAATAAAGATTCTTGCGCTGTGTTGCATATAGATCGATGAAGAAAGATATTACAGTTAAAGGGACTGGGTTCTATTCGTGGGCATTAAGTAGAACTAGATATACATACAAGATTGCAAGCTCAACAACTGCTTTGTTTCCCAAGCACCAACTTCAGTGTTCCACAAGTTATTTAGGTTTATGTAACAGTTATATGGGTCCACGGACTGCCAAATGTTTAATTTAATGAACCATTTAGCAAAACTATGAGGCATTATGATTTACGAGAGAGATTTTAAAATTTAAAGATGTTAGAAAAACTTTTTAATAGAATGGCTGATATTTAAAAACAACACGATGGTTTACACATCATGCAATCTGTGTGTCTTTGTTTTGATTGCCGTGTAGCACAGTGAGAACAACTTTGAACAGCAACTGTTCCACCTGCTTAGCTCCTCCTCTTCCCTGCGTGCCCTCCAGCCACACACATCAGATATTCAACACACACACACACATACACGTACATCAATCATTCAACACTCACACAGACACGTACATCAATCATTCAACACTCACTCAGACACGTACATCAATCATTCAACACTCACACAGACACATACATCAAACATTCAACCCTCAACCAATGTTCGTGGCCGCGCAGATATCTGACCGCCGCCGCGCAGCAGCTTAGAATTACCGCTCGGCAAATTTTGATAAGGATATTGTGATGTCTTTGTTTGTGGGATGTAACATTTTAGACATAAAAACTAGATGGTACGCAACTCTGCACACTAGCACACGGACCAACGAAACTTAGAGGGATCATTGACCTCAAACCTAACACATCAAACATTTACCCCCCCCCCACACAGTCAGTACATATTGACTGACGCACGCAATGAACTCACCTCCAACACCCCCCCCCCACCCGCCACAGGAAATCAGAGATTGTGTAAACTTTGCTTTAACTTCAAGTAAGGTTCTTCTGTTCATTTATATGATGATAGTTTTCATAGGGGAAATGGCGGAAACGCAAGGGGGGGGGGTTAATACACAGGTAAACGGGCTACTTAGAACTCGCCTGCGGATGTTATGTTGATGTAAAAAAGTTGGTTTATTGCAAAATTTGTGGTTGATTCTCAGATGTGTCACCTTGTAACAGAAGAATTCAACTTTGGTATTTGGTTCTTTTTTTATAAAAAAAAATATGTTTACACTCTTCATGGAACTCGTAGTTTGCAAGTGTATGTGTTTGTATGTGTGTTGGTGTGTGTGCGTGCTTGTTTTTATGAGTTTGTATGTGAGTGCGGAAGTGTTTATGTGTGTGTGCGTTTGTGTGTGTGCGTGTGTTTTTATGGGTGCGCGTGTTGTGTGCGTGTGTATGCGTGTTTTTATGTGCTGCGAGATAAAGTCAAATCTGTCAGTCAGCCCTTTATAAATTATGTATGTACACCCCCCTCCCCTCTAATGCATGTCAGCAGTTTATTGCATTCCTTCCTTGACGAGACCAGGACGAGGGGAGATAAGCGAGGGGGTGTTGACATCGATTAGTGGCCCGCTCATAAATTACAGCGGTGGGTCTCATCCCAATGAGGAAGTGCGCTTTAATAGTTCGTTTGTGTTACTGAAGGAATACTATTGATTGATTTGTATATTTAAATAAAGGGAAATCCAACTTTAAATACTCGTGCGGTCTTACAACTAAGGTTGTATTGCCAATTGCCATCATGACCAGTCTTTTGCGGTTCTCAACAAAAAAAAATTAATAAATAGAATTTTAAAAAAATATAAACGTCATTGACTAACAACAGTTTTAGAACCATTGGCCTCATTACTGCTCCCACTGTTGTTCATTTCAAAAGAGATCACCTGTGATCTCACAGACAGTCGTAAACACAATTGTTTGCGCACTGTCTTTTTCTGCACAGTTTCTATAGTTAAATTGCATGTTTCAGTGATACACCCTGTGACTCGTGTTGTTGTTTAATCCACAGGGAGGAGGTGACAAGTGCGGTATCTGCTCCAAGACCGTGTACGCCCAGGAGAAGATCGAGGCTGGAGGTGTTCCCTTCCACAAGCAGTGCTTCAAGTGTTCTCACTGCAAGATGTCCCTGAAGTAAGCCAGCATACACCATATGTGCTAAATCGAGACATACGCCATATGTGCTAAATCGAGACATACGCCATATGTGCTAAATTGAGACATACGCCATATGTGCTAAATCGAGACAGACGCCATATGTGCTAAATCGAGACATATGCCATATGTTCTAAATCAAGACATTTGCCATATGTACTAAATTGAGACATACGCCATATGTGTTAAATCGAGACATACGCCATATGTGCTAAATCGAGACATACGCCATAGGTGCTAAGTCCAGACGTACATTGGGGTTTAGGGAATGGGAGAGTGGGGAGGGAAGATAAATACAAATACTCAAAATGGGGCATGGGCGTAGTTGGGTAGGTTTGGGGGAGATCAGATATTTGACTCAGCAGCTTAGAATGACAGTGCAGCAAATTTTGATAAGCATAATATATCTATGTTTGGGGGATGTAAAATTTTGTTTAGAAAGAAAGAAAGAAAGAAAAAAAAATGTAAGCTGTGAAACTTTGCATACCTATTTTGCAAACAGGCCATTAGAGGGAATATTGGTGAGGAGGGGAGGTGACTCTAGTAGCTTCTCCACTAAAAAGTGTTATATATAATAAATAGATTCAGTGGGGCACGAATTGAAAAAAAGAGAGGGAAATAAAACAAACCCGTAAAAACAAAGTTTTTGACTATAAATCCCTTATATATGAGACATAACTAAAAGTATTGATTATGTTCAAACACGACAAACATTTACAGACTGAATCTGTCTTAACTTCCCTTTGCTTTATAACCCCTGGGGGGGGGTGGGAGAGGGGAAAGGTCTTGTCACCGATCGCTGGATCAAGCTCAGCGTGACATGTAAAATGTAAACAAAAGCACGCCAGTACACCTGGTTAAAACACGAGATGTGTTCACCGATGGCTGGTGTGAAGTCAAGTGACCCGTAAAATGTAAACAATAGCGACTTCTACATATATTTTTATATAGATAAACTAAAAATGCATTCACTTAATTGCGGTACGTTCTATCGATCTGAAATTTTGATACGATGCATTGTTAGGTGACACGGGTCCGTGTGCCAAATTCTCACAGTATTTCTAAACTGAATGTAACAATGATCCTCACAGTATTTATAAACTGAATGTAACAATGATCCTCACAGTAATTCTAAACTGAATGTAACACTGATCCTCACAGTAATTCTAAACTGAATGTAACACTGATCCTCACAGTAATTCTAAACTGAATGTAACAATGATCCTCACAGTAATTCTAAACTGAATGTAACACTGATCCTCACTACCTGTTCCTATAAGAAATAATCAGTTTAAGGATTGATTTCGCCCCACACTAATGTAAAGTGCATTCTTAAATAGTTACTTAGAAATGTATGAATCCTGACAATAAATTGTTGGGAAAAAATAGGATAAAATTCCATTCTTAAATTCTCGCATTTCATTGTCCATCTGCAGCCTCCAGAACTACGCCCAGGCCGAGAAGGTCCTGTACTGTAAGAACCACTACCAGTCGGAAGTTGTGGCCAAGAACTCTCAGATTGTTTCATGATGGCCCCAACTGTACAGGATTCTCTCTAACCTCTTGAACATAAACAATGTTACATGCAGCTGGCTGGAAGATGTGTTACACTCACCACTAGTGATTTATTTTGTCTTTTCTCTCTCTCTCTCTCTTAGTGCCTGAATCTTTACTTAGTGTGTTGAGCAAGGAACTTAACTCATGCCATGGTGAGAGGAGAGTTACTACAAGCTTAAATAAAAAAATAATATTTGAAATGAAAAAAATCAATCTCATTTTATTGTTTCAGTTTTTAAACAAATAATAAGATTAGATATTTTTAGATAAATGAAATTAAATTCATTATCTGAGCAGCCTACGATTAAATTAATCTTTAAATTTTTAATCTATTAATATGTTTTTTTCATTTTTTTATCTCTGTTTTTATAACTTTCCTTTATATCTGTAAGCGCTAGTTTTGTTAGTATAGTATGTTAGATAACACCATTGTTTCACCATCTAGTTTTTAATCGCTATAAGAACATTTGAGCAAAAGATGCAATCAGTGACTCAATAAATTCATTTGCATTTGTTTTACTAGTCCTCTGGCGTGTTGCAGTAACTGTCTTCTATGAGGCACTATTCTAACCCCATGTAAATAAGTTACAGTAGAATATTTGTGTGTTTGTGTGTGTGGATTATGTAACAAAAGTACGCACTGGCCCCTTTGAACTGCACACACATAGTATTTTTATTTATTATCTCTATTGACCAATTTATTTCTTCCTTATCTTCAAATAAGGATTTTTATTTGTTTGTAGTGTTAGTAGTTTTTGTTTCTTGTTTCTTTTGCGGTAAAAAAATGTTAACATAAAAAAAACGAAAATAATTTTTGGCATTTAAAGAAAAGAAAAATTCATAGGCTTAAGCATTCTTTGTACCACACAAATGGTTTTTGTGTATACCAAATTTATGGAATTTTGTTTTGTGTTAAACTGTTTCTATTATATACATATACTATACCACTGTGTATAAGTGTGAACCTTAAAGCTACGATGTGAACAAATTGTTTTAGGTTAATCAAATTTTTAATGGTGCTAAGCGATACTTTACTCTTTCCATTTCATTTTAAAATTTTATTTTTCTGTTAAGAAAATTTTTCACTACCACTTTTTATGACTTCTTATCTTGAACATTTCACTAATACTTGACCTTTATGACTCTATGCCACATTTTACAACAATTTTTTTTTCAAAAGCAATAAATAAAAGCAAATAATTTTTTAAAAATGTGATTTATTTTCTGTGTGATAAGATGTTATCCCACATTGATCAAAGCCAAAGTTATGATAGTTGTACAGAATTGTGTACAAGAGAAAGATGGCGTACTATTAGTACTATATACCTAACATAATTGTAGTACTCTAAAGCTATCTACATAGTATATCACCTTATTTCACTTTGTGACTTTGTGGCCTTAGAACAAAGATTAAAAGGTCAAGGTCTTTTTCATGAAATATAAAATATAAGATCAGCTGAGATCTGGAACAAATTAAAAACATATTTTGTGTTTGTAAAAGTTGTATTTTTTGGATGCTGTCTTTTTATATTAAAATAAATCATACTTAGCTTCAATGCCTATCCTAAACTGTTTTCAAACTTAATAAAAAACAATAGAAGCAAAAGTATAGTTAACAATGTAACATATTCGAAGTTTAAGTCTTGTCTGAGATAAAGATTTATGTGTTTATAGATCTACTGACTAGCTTTAAGTGTGACCAGAAACATATCATCAATTAATTAATTAAGTATTTCATAACATTTCATCAAATTTGATTTTTTTCCATTGAAATTTTGAAACATTTCCATACAATGAATAAAATAGAAAGAGAATAAAAATTATTCAAAATGTTTGTTTTCTTTTATTTATAAGTTATATATTGTTGACATTGTATTTTGAAATGTTGTGTTCTCTCCCTGGAAAGGTTCGGGTAGGGTCCCTTTCTCTTAGTCTTCCATTCTATGTTCACCATTTACTATTTTCCCTGTATGTTTTATTCCAAGAGTATATATTAAAAAAGCCATCTTTAAGTTAATTTTATGTGAAGGAATGCGCAAGGGGTGGGGTGGCAATGGTGGAGCTTGTTTTAAAATAATTTACCACTCCAGATCTACACTGCTGGATATGGGGAAATAATTCATCTCTCTCTTGACAAATGTAGACACCATGGGTCAGAGGCATCCGCGTCACCAGGGTTTGTGTCGCCCAGTGCGGTAGTTCATGTTATCACCCCTCACGACTTAGCCCCCTAGACCTCATCTGAGTCTGCCAGTGTCAAATATCTGGAGAAAAAAAAACCAGAATTTTACGTTTTGGTGTCACCTTTTGGGATGGTGTTACCCGGTGCGGTTCGCACCCCTCTAGTGACGCCTCTGGTAGGGGTCTATTAAAAGATTTTTAGCCCAGAGATGGAGCAACTGTCCAGGTTGATTGGGGCTTCACAGAACTACAAGGGGAAACAACACAAGGTTTAAACAGTAAGAGCTAATGCAACATTTGAGTGTCACCAGATTAGAGACCAGCTGACATTTGGTTGGTTTCCCGTGGTTATAAGGTCAAAGTTGAAGGTTACATTTTATAAACAGTCAGCAAATTATGCTTCGCAAAAATCGAAATACTTTAAAAAAAAATTCTAACTCATCAATTTTATTTGAAAATTCACGGAATTTTCTTTCTTTTTAAATCCCTTATATTAACTTCGCGGCCGTCTCTCTCTGTCTGTCTCTCTCTCATCATCTCATGGGCTCGGCGGGCGGAAAAACAGAAGTCAAAAATGACCCACTTCCAATGATCCGATCGAACTGAAATTTGGCACACGGACCCGTCTTACCTAACAATGCATCGTATCAAAATTTCAGATCGATCGAACGTACCGTAATTAAATTAATGCATTTTTAGTTTATCCTTATATGAGGTATGTAATTTAAAATCACGATTTGTTATTGTTTTTTTGCCACGTGAAAGTTTGAGCATTGAGGCGACCCAACGAAACGACGGTGCGCTTTTGTTTACATTTTACGTGTCACTCTGAGCTCGGTCAAGCGAATCGGTGACCAGACTTTTCCCCTCTCCCCCTCCCACCCACCCCTCCCCCCACCCCTCCCACCCTAGGGTTATGAAGCAAACTTGTGTTAAGACAGATTCAGTCTGTAAATGTTTGAAAATAATCAATACTGTTAGTTATGTCTCATATATAAGGGATTTATAGTCAAAAACTTTGTTTTTACGGGTTTGTTTTTTTTTAAATCCCTTATATTAACTTCACCGGCGTCTCTCTCTGTCTTGGGCGGGCGGAAAAACAGAAGTAAAAAATGACCCACTTCCCATGATCCGATCGAACTGAAATTTGGCACACGAACCCGTCTAACCTAACAATGCATCGTATCAAAATTTCAGATCGATCGAACGTACCGTAATTAAATTAATGCATTTTTAGTTTATCCTTATATGAGGTATGTAATTTAAATTCACGGTTTGTTATTGTTTTTTTCCCACGTGAAATTTTGAGCTGACGCATTGAGGCGACCCAACGAAGCGACGGGCGCTTTTGTTTACATTTTACGTGTCACTCTGAGCTCGGTCAAGCGAATCGGTGACCAGACTTTTCCCCCCTAACACCCACATGTCTCATATATAAGGGATTTATAGTCAAAAACTTTGTTTTTACGGGTTTGTTTTATTTATAATCTTTAATTTCGTGTACCCATATTTGATCATCCTCTGCCAGAGGATAGATCCATGTGGCGGGCTATAGTGAAAGAAGGATCACTAAGAGCAGAGGAGCAAAACTAGGGCAGAAGCGTGCGGGAAAAGAGCGAGGAGAAAGGCCAGTAAACACTGCCCCACTGCTTTCGTGTGTGTGTCATGCAGAAGAGACTGCCACTCAAGGATTGGTCTCATCAGCCACACCAAGAGCTGCAGATAATAAAGATAAATCTATCGTCTTTCGTAGACGGATAGATGCCATACCATTTGATCATGTTCAATAAAAAAGAATTAAGATTGAGATTTTAAGGGACATGAAATATAAACATTAAGATTTCTGTCATAGATTTCAATGGAGACTGAAACATACAGTGTTTCTTACAACTTAAATAGGCAGAAAACATGAGACATTACTTTCTACTACTTTATTTTTAAACAAAGACTTAAATACCCGTTTTCTGTTTTCGTTCTTGATTTTTGTAAAGTCTTTATTTTAGGATTGTTTGAAATTTTTATTTTAATTATAGAAAGAAAATTGCGTGATTTTTTAAATATTTTTTTTAAAATTATTTTTTTGTTGTTGTAGATTTATTATTGAAAAAAATATCTGTGCATTCAATCATTTTTTTTAATTTAAAAAAAAGGCATTTCGTATTTGCTTGGAGTTCTCTGGCATTATAGATAACCGTAGGACTCAATAATCATCTGTACAGAAGGAGCGTCTGTAAGAGATAAGATAGAGATTCTAAAAACCTTAATGAAGATTCTTTCCTTTTCAGCAACTGCAAGACAATTTAGTTTTGATTTTATCTCTTCTTTGGTAGAAAGTCCATTTCAGAATATTTTTAGAACATTGTGTTTAAGATTAAGTGTTGAAGCTTTTGTTACCTCATGCTAAGGATTGCCTCAATTCACACACACTAACATTACACACACAAAAAAAATCTCATGTGAGCGAAAGTGAGCAGTACCAACCAGTGGCCAGTGGTAAGATGTCTATTCCACACTCAGTTCAAGCTCTATTAATAAGAGTTTTGCCTGGCCAATCAGCTCAGTCTCATAATGCATTAGGCAAAGACGATCGATCCTATGGAAAAAGGTAATGTGAAAATATTGCTTTGACAGTGGAACAGAGACCGAAAGAAAAAATAATGTCCCGGCACTTTGGACTTACCTAAAATAAGGGGCAGGGAAGGAGATGTCCTAGCTACTTATTGTAGAAATAATTTGTAATGTAAAAATCGTATCTTATCTTATCTTATCTGTTTACAGACGCTCCTTCTATACAGAAGATTATTGCGTCCTACGCTTATCTATGGTTTGTGTGTAGTCCTGCATTTTTATTAGAGATTTAAATGTTGATAAAGTGTTGGTTTTCCTGGATTCTTCAGGCAACCCATTCCACGCCCGAATTCCGGACGGGAAGAAGGAAAACTTGTATGTGTTTGTTCTTGCATACGGAATAAGAAAGGTGTTTTTATCCTTATGTCTATCTGAGGGTTGTATTAAGTTATCTTTGTGTTGTATTTCTAAATTAGAATTAATTGCTTTATGTATAATTACTACTTTGCTCTTGGTTCTTCTATCCTCTAGTGTTTCAAGGTTTAATGACTTAACTAATGGTGTTACTCTTGTCAGTTTCGAATATTCTCCAGTAATGAATCTGGCAGCTCTTTTTTGAATTTGTTCTAGTTTATCAATGTTTTCTTTGGTGGATGGGTCCCATACAGAAGATGCATATTCTAGTGCAGGTCTCACCAAAGTGAGGTAGCATTTTAGTTTTATATCTCTATTACATTTGTTAAAGTTCCTTTTTATAAAGCCTAAGGTTTTGTTTGATTTTTTAATAACTTCATTGACATGGGGATTCCATGATAGTTTCTCATTTATTAAGACTCCTAAGTATTTTGCATCTTTAGTTTGGGTCATTTCTTTTCCATGAATCATGTTCATATTTTGAATTTATTTGTTAAATGATATATAAATGACTATCAAATGTAATTACCTTTTAAAATAAAACTGAAAATATATGAGAAACATCTAACTCCAACTTGAGTGAAAGGCAAACTGAAACGAATGTTCAAACATTGTAACTTACCATCTCTACTGTGATATGAATCAGAATTTTGAGAATCTGGGAAGATATACCTTTTAAATTAGATTTGAAAAAATCTTTGATAACATCGTAAATTCCTCCGAGTCTTGTTATGTAAAATTAAACTTGCCTCTATGAAAGAGACCAAAATAAAAGTAGACACATTCAATTGAACCCAGACGCTAGTTATTTTCGTCACTCATTTTTCTATCTGGATGGTGAAATAGTACCAATAAAATATTGGAGAGTGTTATCCCCTACCCCAGGGGCGGATTAAGACTGCAAGGGGCCCCTGGCTGTAATTCGAACTGGGCCATATCAAACCAGCGGCCCTTCAAATAAAATGATTGCTAACAGCTAATATAAGACTGTAACTTGTAACTAAATAGTCAGTTGGTTCCTTGCTCATGCTTTGTCTATACTACGGGATCGGCCTTTCCAGCCAAAAAGATTATTCATGAAAAAACCGAACACGATGAAATAACTGTTTGCCTGTATCCTAAAAGTGAGTGTAATAAGACAAATTTAAAATATAAAAAAAAAGACACGCCCTCTGAGAATCGAACCCTATATCGCTTGCACCACAGGCCTACACACTTCCATGCGACCAGAAAAACATGACGGACATTGTAAATTTAAATAATATAATCAATTTTCTTAAATATTATCTCTTATTGAGCTTATCAAATCAGGTTTTTAGATTACTAAGACTATCGGGTCCAATAGCGATCAGATTAATAGATAAGATTTTATAATTTATTTAATTTATTATATTTTCAGGGATTCATGCTAACATTTGTCCACCTTTATTATAAAATAAGTTCAGGGGCCGCTAAATGAACGGGGGCCCCTGGCTTTTGCCCGTTCAGCCCCTCCCCTTAATCTGCCATAGCACTACAATAATTCAACCCCTTAATTAAATTTATTTAAGACATTTCAAAGTAAAAATAGAGTATTAATAAAATAATATAAACTAGTGTATCACCGGTAAAAAATGATGGAGGTTTTCAAAATAAATACACATCAGATAAAAAAAATAACGTAATGCAAAACTTTCATTTATTTTATTTATTGTTATTTTATTCATTTATTTCCCTATTGAACAATTTTATGCGGACGTTCGAAAATAGTTATTTTTGGTGTAGTAATTTGGTGCGCTGCTTTCTAAAATTAGTAGCGTCACGGACAGACAGACGGGATAGACAGACGTGACTTACATTGCAAATCAATATACCTAATTCCCGTTGTCTGTCTGTATGTATGTATGTATGTATGGAATAATGCTGTTAGGTGACGCTGCGATCGATTTTGTTTAAAAATATTATATGACGTCATTGTTTAGCTTATATTTTAATTTTTGAAAAGGTAACGATGTAAAAATAGGATTTGAGGATTTATAATCATAAAATACTTTGTGTACATTTCAGGAAGTTTAATATTAAGTATTTATCAAACACGGATAAGTCACTTATGTTCATTATGTATATTGATTCCCGTTGTCTGTAGGGATGTAAGTGCTGTTAGGTGGCGCTGAGATCGATTTTGTATTAAATCTATTATATGACGTCATTGTTTAGCTTATATTTTAATTTTTGAAAAGGTAACGATGTAAAAATAGGATTTGAGGATTTATAATCATAAAATACTTTGTGTACATTTCAGGAAGTTTAATATTTCGTATTTATCAAATACGGACAAGTTAACCCCAGTTATGCATAATATTGATTATTTTAGTTTTTTCTCGTACATAAAGGATTTATAGTCAACAACTTGGTTTTTTACCTTTTAAAAAAAATTAAAGTTCTATGTAATAACTAAGTATATATACTGTATATTTCTTTTTAAAAGGACATAGTGGTAAAAAATACACCTGACACCGTTGTTGTTGAATGAAGCAAAGACAGCGTAGCCAAGACAATAAACCAACTGCCCCCGTCTGATAAATACACTGTGCCCTATAATAAATAATATGTCCCCTCTACTGAACAGAAGAACACCTTATGTACCGACTGTCCCCTCTACTGGACAGTAGCATACCTTATGTACCAACTGTCCCCTCTACTGGACAGTAGCACACCTTATGTACCGACTCAGAACAAACCCCAACACAGTTTTTCCAATTTATTTCATTGGCAACAACAAAATCATTAATTTTTTAAAATATTTCATTAGCAGTTGTCCGCTCAGCTAAAGATTCGCAGAACAAAAATTCTTCCTCAACTGCCTGTTCATGTTCATACCTAACATACGTCATCAATTGAGCAAAGTTTGTAATATCAGTACTCTCATCTAACTGAATTGCAAAGTATCTGCTTTTCTGTATCCTTTGAATGAGGATTTTCTTTACTTCACAAGCTAAATCTTGAATGCGTCTGGAAACAGTGTTATCCGACAAAGGAACATTATCAAGTTTTTTGGCAGCATTCTGTCCTAACAAACAAGTTACAATATCTTTAGCAGCAGGTAATATTAGGCTCTCCCCAATAGTGTGTGGTTTCCCTGTTTGAGCAATTCGCAAACTGACCAAATAAGACGCTTCCAATGCTCGTAAGTTAATATTGGTAAATGACTTTAAACTTGTCTTACTTAGTTGCATTTCAATTTTTTTTCTTTTAAAAAATTCAAGTGGTTTATCTTTATAAAGGATATGTTTTGTATTGAAATGGCGCTGAAGCAGAGAGGGTTTCATTGAATGATTTGAAATTTTTTCACTGCAAATGACACATTGAGGCTGGGGTTCATTTTTGTCACCACACCAAGTAAATCCAAAGTATAAATAGCTTTCGTCATACCGTCTAATAATCTTTCGCTGCTTACGAGTGCCATCATCTTCATTCTGGTTAAAATTCAAGCTTTGTTCTCGAGTGCTAGCCTTGGTGGATTCATTACTAACCTTAGCATTGGCCGGTTCTAACTTTCTTTTAAGCGGTTGATTTTTTAACCATTTATCCATTGATGGGTTTAAAGTATTATAGCTAGTGGCTAGGCCAATATTCAAAAAGTTCTCGACCGAACAATCGTGCGACTAGAAATCGTAAGTGGAGGCCTAGCATAAGTAAATTTGGTATTTCAAACATATAGCCAGTGGCTAGGCCAATATTCAAAAATTTTGCCACGGAACCTAGAATGTATATTCACAAACTTATTAATTATACATTTCCACATTAAAATTTAAATAAACTACGAACACCGCATAAAAGTGCCAAATCTAAAGTCAAACTGCCAAGACTACCTCCACAGTCCACAGTATACTATTTACGTCTGTGCTACCTCTACCAGAAAACAGAATTCCTTCGCACAGTTGCCAGTTGGCGCGTTTACAACCATAGATTATTTAATTGTAGAATCAACACTATAATAGGATATATTCGTATGCAATTGTGTTGGAAGATAGATATTTTTTAGTATAAATAATAAGTATTTATGGAAGAGAATTAAAAGTTTTAAAAAAAAAGCCAATTAGAATAATAGGTTACGTAGGGTCGTAGGCCTATGAATTGGCCATCGCCGCCATGTTAATGCACTACTTGGCACATCTGCATTTGATTTTTAGAAATCTGTTGCGTTTGGGAATTATTTTGCTTCAAACTATTGCCTAAATTTGTTCCAATTAAAATATTTTTGTAATTAATACTTACTAGTTAACTAATAAAAAGTTTTAAAAATAAAATTGTAGCAATAGATACAATCAAAGAAATATGGTCACAATTTAAATTGTTTTCAAAATTTTTCGCGTACCACCTAGAGAGGCCTGGCGTACCACCAGTGGTACGCGTACCACAGTTTGAAAACCGCTGCTCTAATAAAATAATTTATTTTAGCTGGCTAATTTATATAAAATTTCTACAAAACAAATATAGCTTCACTCATAATTTAGACAAATTTTCCAATTCGATTCCAGTACCAATTCTCAGATATGCCACGCCCTCTGTTGCCAAAGTTCATAGCGAAACTTTTATTTTTAAAAGGTGTGGTGGGGGGGGGGCGCTAGGTGGGTGAGAAAAAGGGGGGGGGATAAGATATGTAAAATAACAAAACTAACTTTAAATATTTCATTTACTTTAGCTGTGAAATATTATATCAAGATTTTGGGAGGGAAAAGTTTCAGGAGATTCATGTTAGCGGCCGTCCATAAAGTATACGTCACGCTCCAAGGGGGGGGGGTCGAGGGGGTGTAAGAAAGTGTGACAGTTTGTGACAGGGGGATGGAGGGTCCAGCCATGTGTGACGTCACTGGGTTTTATATTAAATTTTAATTATTTTTTTAATTAAAAAAATGTTGTTCGAATGTGTAACGTACTTTGGGGGGGAAAGGGGGGGGGGTGTCCGAGATTTGTGACAGTTTGGGACAGGTGGGAGGGGGTGTACTTTATGGATGGCCCCTCCTTACATTTTAAAAATTATTATAATTATTATTATTTTAAAAAAAAATAGTATCATTAAAATTATTATTGTGTATTGTTGACACTTTTTAAATCGTGCCACACAATGTCGTAATTGATTTCTCCTATTTAGTTTGCGACATCGGAAAGTTAGGCAACGTTTGGATATTTTGGATCTATCTAATCAAACATGTTTAAATTCTTTATATTAACTCTTAGTGTCTGCTTGCTTGCTTGCTTGAGTGCCGAAAAAACTTTGCATCGATTTTTAACCCACTTCCTCGTAAGCTAGCGAGTTGAAATTTTGCAGGCAGACTCATGCCGATGTTAAAAATGATTTATCAAAATTTGAGATCGATCGAATGTACTGTAATTAAGTTAATGAATTTTTAGATTACCTTTATTTAATTCTATGTAACATGTTAATTTTTTGTGCTAGAGTGACGTAGTGCGTATTATATTGGCGACACGTTAAAAAAAACTATTGCCGATCGGTGCGCATTATATCAAACATGTTTTACGAGACATTAAAATGTTGTATTTTGGATTGTCTTGCGCTGCGTATTATAATGAACATTCTTTTAGCTATGTCTCGTATATAAAGAATTTATATTAAAACAAACTTGTAATTTTACGTTTTTAAATTAAAAAAAATAATTAAATTTTCTAAATGCTAGGAACACTTCGTGTAGGGGTAGTTCCTTACCGAGAAGGAATGGTCTCTACCCGGCTCGGAGCACGAGAATGGCAAGCGGACCAGACCGCAGCCCGAAACCAACAACTCCTGGCAGGCAAAGCCGAAGTCCGGTTAGGTGTTAGGTGCTAGTCACATAATATGTTTACAGTCACTGTTCGAATCTTAGACAGAGCGTTAGATGCAATGCCGATGATGAAAAAAAGTACCCGTTGATGGTCGGGTTATTCCGAACGTTTCGTCCCCCTCACTAGCAACGCCAGTGAGCGATGCAGGTTTAGGGCCAGGAGCGCCAGTACGGATTAGCGAATGGTTCCGTGAAGAGCTTAGCAGACGCCAACTCTGAGGAAACCTTCCAGTGGGGGTAATACCCCAGGTAGGCCCTTGATGATCCCCCACGCAGTGGCAGTCCTTACCCATAGAGACTCGTATGTCGAACAGAGTTGCCGAGGTTGTAGCGATTCGAAGTAGGGAAATTCCATCCCTCCTTGTGAGGTAAATTTTAGCGGGAGGCATTTTCGACCATTTCCTGGATGCCCCAGGCACCCGCTTCAGAAGCTACTGTTCCGGGGGAGGGGTGTCTCTCAGCTGTTAGGTCCCTTTGGGGAGGGGGCAGGGTAGCTGAGGGGGTTTTACGGGGAGACCCGTGAAGAGCAAGCACTAGGCTCGGCGCTGCTGACTTTCTACCACAAGTATGTTCATTAACGCTAAATCTATTTTTAGGTTCCCTGATTCACAAGGAAGTTCAGGCCTTGAAAGCGCAAAACTCTGAGCTGACAGTAGAAGAGTGTGCAGACAAATGTGACGCTTCGTTTGACCTCAGTGACCCAACAGACGAGGCCCATGCTGACCTCATGTGTCTGAGCATATGTCAATGGTTGGTTTTAGATTATTATTATTATTATTATTATTATTATTTTATTTTTTTGTGGGTAAGTGGGGGGGGGGTGTTAATTTTTAGATTTGAGGGATAGTAACTTTTAGATGGGGTGGAGGTTTTTTTTAGATGTCGGGGGGGGGGTGGCTGTAATATCGAGTAAATTTAAGTTAATAGAATCACAGTGCAATGATTTTGCAGGATAGTATCAGAAGAAAATAATGCACACACCATTGTTAAATAAGAACGAAAATATGTGGGTTTTTTTTCATTTCAGTGAAATCCAAAATATTTGTGGTGGCCATAGTGCCACCCACACAAGTTCCACCCACCAACCCAGTACAACCCACGACCAACCCAGTACCACACAGCTCGCGGTTGGACGTTAAGAAAGACAGACCCCGACTACGGCAAAAGAAAGACACCGTCCACACCGCGGTGACCATACTGTCCATCGGAATAGGTCAATGATTAATGTGAAATAAAACAGTCATTTCATTCTCTTTAGATTGTTGATATTTTCTACCTCATGCAATTGTGTGTACTGCATACATAATACCATGTTGAGCGTATGTGATGTAATACAAGGGTGGGCTTTTGTTTTGGCTTGGGGGCCACTTTGTGGTAGCGGATTTTAGCGGAGAGCTGCACCTTTTAAAACGATATTACCAAAGAAATATGTGAATTTATGTGTCCATTCTTTTTTATAATTAAAAAAAATAATAATAATAATAATTTATAAATCACAAATTTTACGGTTTTTAGGAGGGTTCATGGCCCTATTTATTATTATTTTATATTTTTTTTTGTTGAAAATTTTAACTTTTACTGTTGCACAGACTAAATTGAAATAAAATAGACAAACAAGAGAAGTGCGTTTTTATACTGGCTGCGTACGCGCATTGACGTAGTCGCTATAATAGAAGGCACGAGACGAACTTTCGATCGCGAACATGAAGCAAATTTCAGTTCAAGTCTGGTTGTCTAAGTGTTCTGGTTGGCCACAAAAAACTCTGTGGTGGGCCGCATATAGGCCGCGGGCCACAATTAATCTACCCCTGGTGTAATACTATGCTTTAGTGTTTATGGTGGCATATCACTTTAAATATTTAGGTGTAACCCCGTGTTTATAGCAAATATGATGGTGTACTGTTTTCTGTTAATATCTTGCCACACACAACCTAGGGCTTTATGTGCAGAAAAAGAAAAGGCTCTAAAATGTTCAAGGGCAACTTAAATTGGCTAAATGTACAGCGGGAATTAATGTATGGACCATGGACATTGTGGACGTTGCTGTATGTCGCAGTTTGATGTGTGTATGTAAAAAAAACTGATAAGTGATGGAATTATTTATACAAAATAGAAGGTCAAGGTTATTAGACCGAATTTGTGGCCTACGCTCAGAATGAAGGTGAAGGACTCGATAAGAAAAGGTCCAGTGTAACAGCCTAAGACAGTGGAGGCGAACCTTTTTGAGGCCGTGTGCTCAAACTTTAAACCAAAACCCACATATTTTTTACAAAGTGCGAACACTCAAATGAAACCCGAAAATGGGGGCTTCGGGCTTAGGCTTAGCTGGTTTGACTAAGGAATTAATATTTTGGTCACGTGCCGGCTGATGAGGCTCTGCGTGTCGACTGCGGCACGCGTGTCGTAAGTTCACCATCACTGGTCTAAGACATTGACCAGATTTTATTTTTAAAGGAAGTGATTCCTGATAACATTAAAAAATTAAACACAAGATACGTTCTAATGTTCGTTCGTCCGTCGATACGACGAGGACCACTCTAGTCATCCGAGGGTTGTCTGTGCGTGCGTAGATGGCTGATTAGGCCGATCCTTGCGCGAAAGGTTCGGGAACAAAGATACAAGATACACAAAGGAAGAGAAGGCTCAACAAAACAAAAGAATAGTATGACTAAAGAAATAAATTAAAGATTTACTAATGTACATAATGTAAACGTTTCGACAAATGCCTTCGTCTGTACAAATAAATAACGCAAGTAATTAAATTAAACTTACATTAGATATTAATTAATTTATTATTGAAAAAAAATTAAGTAAAACGGTGATAATGATGGAGACCATATCATTAGACGTAATTGAGACATCCCTATTTAAATGTCAGCCGTTTTATAATTAGCGCACCGAAGAAACAAAATTTAGACATTAACCTTTAGCCCCTCCTCCCCCTCCCCACAACCACACCACGCAGCCGCCCTTCAGTGTGTGGGTTATATTTTTTGAGCAACATGAGATGACGACCATTTGTTATAAGGACAACTCGACATGAGCGACGCTCCTTTATCTGCCCACAGGACTACAAAAAAAAACAACTAAGCTCACAAGACAGGCATTGAACAATAGCGACGTTCCCATAATTGGAACTTACAGAACTAACGAGTACCGTAGAACTTTAGCGAGACAAGGGAGACAGACAGCAAGCAAACAAAGGGAGAGAAAGTATTTTAGAAAAACAAAATTATATCTATTTTAATTTTTTAAAACTGACAGTGTCCCAAAACACCAAATAAGCGAAATAAAATTAAAAACATCTTACATTTCTTAACACAAATTACTGTAGTGAAGTGGGGATGATTATCTTATTGAATTTATTCACTGTTCAATGTTTACATTTAATAATAAATTTAAAAAAAAACTTTTAAAAACAAAGTTTTTGACTAGGGGCCGTCCATAAAGTATGTCACGCTCCGAGAGGGGCTGATGTGGTTCAGGAGCAAGTGTGACACTTTGTGACAGGGGAGGGGGGATCAGGCCATGTGTGATGTCACACATTTATTTTTTTAATTATTTTTTTTTCTAATTTATTTATATTGTTTTTAGTAGATTTTAAATAGCTTTACAAATAATTTTCAATTTTTTTTTGAAAAATTAGAATTATTTTTATTTCAAAATAGCATGAAATGCGTATCTCCTGAATGTGTTCTTCATAAATCTGAATTGGATGCAGCAGGACTAATATTACAAATATAAGGATCAGGTATGGTTTGACAATAATGTTCGCACCAGCCAATACTTCACTCAAATTGTTAAATATCAGGACATGAAATGTTGCGACAAAGCACGAAGCTCATATTTCACCGTTTTACCTTGAAGATTCTTCTCCTCCTCCAATCCCAATCAACCAAAGAGTTGATGGACTCAAAGCTTCAGAAAGATGCAGATTCTCATAAATGTCCTTCCTTGATTGTTGTAAGAGGATGTCCAGTGAATATTTTTGAATGAAACATAATTCATAGGACCATAATAAACAGATTCAATATAGCACTAGAGTTGGTCACATAATTTGTCAATCTAGTCTTTTTTTTTAAAAGTCAAATTGTTTTGTTTTCTTTGTATTATTTAATCTCTGGGTGAGGTCAAGTTTCGCTAATCTACTTATTGTCCTGTGTCAATAGATTGCATAATCGGAAGATTATCTAAAACTTAACCTCACTCATTGTAAATGAAAAGTTAGCAGAGAAATTATGTGTATTATACAATTGTCAAGTGTAATTTTTGCAATTTTTCTTTTCAAATTTGATCTAGATTGAGTTACTATTTCATTGAATAACTGTGACAACTGTTGCCAATTAACTATTCTACTATTAAAGTCATTTTAATAATATGATAGTTCTTTTAAGTGGGGGTGTACGGGATTTCGGCTCCAGCTCCGGCAAATCCGGAATCCGGCTATTTAAAAAAAATCCGGCTCTGGCTTCGACTCCGGCAGGTTTCACTTTATAAATCCGGCTGGCCGGTAGATTCCTAATTTATATATATATTCATAATGGCTCCGGCAAATCAGGAATCCGGCCATTTTAAGAAATCTGATTTCGGCGCCAGCCGGATTTCACTTCATAAATCCGGCCAAATTCAGCTCCGGCCGGATTTCAAAATTTTGAATCTGGTACATCCCTACTTTTAATTGGAAAGTTTATATTTTAATACAGTTTAATGGTGAAGTGTAATTTAAGTATTAAATTAAATATTTTAATTAGGTGTTAATTAAAAAAAAATTCGAATGTGTGACGTACTTTAGGGGGGGGGGTCCAGAGATTTGTGACACTTTGTGACAGGGGGGGAGGGGGGGGGTCAAAAATGGTCAAAAATAGCGTGACGTACTTTATGGACGGCCCCCTATAAATACTTTATATAAGAAACATAGCTAAAAGGACATTTTTTTAAATACGCAGCGCAGGACAGTCCTAAAATCCAAAATGTATTTATGTCGCGTAAAACATGTTTAATATAATGCGCACTGATCGGGAATATATATATTTTTAAAGTATCGTCAATATAATACGCACCGCGCGACAGGACAATATTAAAAGGTTGTTCAATATAATATGCATCGCGACATTCTAGCACACACATTAACATGCTCATAGAGATAAATAGAGATAATCTAAAAACTCATTATTTTAATTACAGTACATTCGATCGATGTGAAATTTTAAGAGATCATTTTTATCATCAGCACGAGCGTGCATGCAAAATTTCAGCTCGCTAGCATACGAGAAAGTGGATAAAAATCAATCCAAAGTTTTTTCGACATTCAAGGCATCAATCAAGCAAGCAGGCGCCACGAGTTAATATAAAGGATTTTTTAAAACCCTACTTTTAGCCCCGTCTGCCCCCCCCCACACACACACATGCATTAGAGGATTGGTATAGCAGTTTTCTATTTTCTTGTGTATCATTTTCTATCCGTCCCTCTATGTACTTTTCACATTCTTATTTTTACCATCGTTACATCTAACTTTTTAAATATCTGTAAATCACTAAAAAAAAACTCATTTGTAAAACTGAATTAACTATTTTTTTGTTACAACCTATTTGTACCTATAATTTTATTCAACTTAGCAACTTAATGACAATAATGACAATGACCCCTTCAGACCATGACGGTCTATGGGGCAACTCATTAGTTAAATCAGAGCCGTCTTTACACCAATTGGTCCCCGGGCAAAGAAATAGTGTTGGGCCCAAGGGCAAAGAAAAAGTGCGCCCCTCTCCCCTCAGGAAAAAAATATATACGTAATATATATGAATAAACATATTCCCATGGGGCCCCTATGCTCGTGGGCCCCCAGGCAAACGGTCAACGGCCTATGCGTTAAGACGGCCCTGAGTTAAATAATACAACCATTTTTTTTTAAACCTTCGGAGCTATTTATCGAACGCCACAACCTTATCAAAGAACCGACTGTTACCACCTATATGTTTCACTGTATATTCCGTTCTCTAAATCTCCACAAACTAACTAATATATTTGTACAATCTGTTTAAATTATTTTGTATATAATAATTTTCTTAACACATGTTTTGTTATTCGCCATCTCAACAGCCCTTTTACTTCATATTAGTACATCCAGTCCATGAAGAACATGAGGTGGACGGTAGTGCATGAGAACTGGGACAGCCGAATTAGTTGGTGAGTTATCTTGTTTGTTATCTTTGATTTATACAGGAACGCACAACTGAGATTTGGCCTCTAGAACTATTTTTATTGATGTTTTCAAAATCTTATTTAAGATCATTAAGAAAAAAAATAATTAAATTCTCATGTAAACCTAATCTCCTATTGATAATGCTAAAATGCAAGTAAATCGAAAAAAGTAGCAACAGGTTTACAAACTCATCCTACTCTATTATTTTTTTTAAAAAGTATATCTGCTTCATTGTAAAAACATTTTAACTTCTTTTTTTTTACTGCGCATGAATACATTGTAGTTTTAAAATTGTTAAGGTTTTAATTAAAACCAAACTTTATAACCAAAACCACAGATCACTGACTAAAATGTGATATAGCGCGCAGTCAAATAGTTCTCAATTTCTTTGAGCCATTTATAAACCCCACCAAGCAACACTTTAAGAACTCAACAACTACAACAACGGAGTCAGCGACAGTGAGGTTCTGGACAGTAAACATCACCAACAATGAAGATCTTGTGCGTCGTGCTTCTCATGCTCGGGACCGCTGCCGCCCAAGGCAATCTGGGTACGTAACATCAGTGTGCGACTCACATCTCCGAGGGCGTCTTATTATTGCAGTGGCTTACATTCGTGGTTTAGAAATAAAATTGATTTTTAAAAAATAATACGAAATACCAATATATTTTAGCTATATCCAGTGTTCATTACAGCGTTAGGGTAATGACATATAAGTGATTAGCACCGCCGTGGAGGATTGATATTTTCGAAACCAAACACGAAAAACGAAAATCTTAAAAGGGTCGAAATGACCCCCTGTTATTGGTTTGTTTATTATATGTAAAACTTGTAGGCGTTCTCTCAATACAAAACCTTGTACAAAAAAATCCTCTGAAGAATTGGTTTCAATAAAACAACTTCAATATTTATACTTTGTAGAAGAAATATAATTTGAGGTTATACAACGTGGAACACACTGGCATAACTCTGTCATTACACCAGCCAACTCTAACACCGACCTTCCAACCTCTTTAGCCAATGGGAACGACTCTTTCTTCCCGCGCTTTTACTCACGTGACCTCTCCGTCATACAATCACGCAAAACCCTCGTGATTCACCCGTGGCACCCCCCCCCCACACACACACACTTTATGTTTCTATTTCAAACAATGTAAACAGCGGGGAACGACAAACTTATAGATCCACGCCCACTGAACACGCAATCACACGCATACACTCATACGCAATTCGCTGGCATATTCGTGGCCAGCATCATGTTTTAAGAGAACATGAATCGCTAACGCAATTTAATGCTATTCCGGAATAGACGCATTTTCATTTTCCTCGGTTTTGGGGGGGGGGCGAAATTGCTGGGAGAGTTTCCCCGGTAAGGCCTATTCAGAAGGGTAACTGGGTTTTCCGCGCCCTTGGCTAATTCATTTTTGGCGTCCTTGAGAAAATGGAAAATACTAAATTATTATACAGAATAAATTTATTATTGAAGGATTACCCCTCGGCGCCCTTGGAAAATGCCCCGATGCCAAGTAGTTGTTACGCCTCTGGACCTATTAAGAGCCTTATGCTCAGGGCTCCTGACATCATTTCACATGTAGGATTTCTTCAAATGTATAACGAATATATTTTTCCCCCGATAGATTTCCAATCCCTTAAAAAGTCACTTCGTCATTTTGTACATTCAAAACGACACCGTACTCTTTGTGCAATAAGAAACAACAACAAAAGTCCTATTCTCTGACCAACACGTGTGTCTGTTCTTTAGGTGACCTCGTCCACAAGGAAGTAGAGGCTCTGCTGGCCATCTATCCTGGCCTGACGGTTGCTGAGTGCGCGGTCAAATGTGACGCCCTGTTTGATCTGAACGACGATGCCTACGAGGCACACACTGATGAGCTGTGTCTACATGCTTGTGAATGGTAGGTCTCGGGGCCGGATCTTAGACTTGGTGGGGCCCTAAGCTATTTGAGATAAGGGGGAGCTTTTGAAATCAATATTCTATGTCAGTGTCAGTGGGACCCCCAAAAAGGCGGGGGCTCTATAGGCTATAGCTTGTTAGCAAATATGTAAATTGATTGGAAATGACTTTAAATTTAATCTAGAATGTTTTCCCTTGAATAAAAAAAAGTCGGAAATTCTTTGTTTCAACTCGTGTTTTCACCGCAAAATTGTCTTGTACAACTGATAATATTTCTACTACAAATAATCAGATAGACAATATAGAGTTTAATTTGAAAGGTGCTATACTTGGCACTAAAATTAGGTGCAATTGTTATGGACAAAGTGTTGGAAATTGCGCTTAAATACTCATTCGAATTTTTATTACTTGCTTAATTGAGGGCCTCAGAATTTTTTTTAATGTGTTGGTTTGCAGCAAGTGCTGAATTAGTGATTTTCATCTCGATGACGCAATGAAGCAGTGAAATAAAATACTTGTAAAATTAATTATATAACCAATTAGCGGGATAAATCTAATATAATAATAGCCCAAGTCACAGGTTGGTTGGATCGAGTATATATCAGTAACGCTATGACGTCATTTTTAGCTTATATTTAAATATATATACAAGGTGCGCTTCAGGAGGTGTGCAAAATAATAATTAATTAAAACATTCTCGCCGTAAAAAATATTATATGACGTCATAGTTTTAGCTTATATTTTAATTTTGCAAAAGGGAACGATATAAAAAGAAGATTTGAGGAATTATATTATACAATACCTTTTGTACATTTCAGGAAGTTTAATATTTGTATTTATCAAGCAAGGATAAGTTACTTTGGCTTTTGACAAAAAAAAGTGGGCGCGAAGGCGCCCTCTAGCCCAAATGGGCGCCATAGACGCCCTACGACTCCTAGTTTAATAATAATAATAATAATAATTAATTTCTTTCCAGACTGAATTTTTGTTTGTATATCTTTCGTGTCTACCATTCCAGTGAAATCTTAAACAACTGTGAGGACCACACCCATCCTGACCATCCACCCCATCCTACCCACCCCGCACACCCTCATGGTGGACGTTGAGATGACCACAGATGCAGACACGAGGGAATCTAAGATGCCCACCCCCACCCCCCCCACCCCATGCAAGTCTATCTGTAGATTAATTTGTTAGCAACAACCAGACATGGAGTTGTTATAATTGCTAATATAAAAATAAACAAATAGAAGTTTCTGTTCAAAGTTTGCTGAATATGTTGATTCCTTCAATTCGTCTAATGAATAGAAATTAATTGAAGTAGCAGTAGTGTACACTGTTTGGTATTCTTTTTTTCTCGTATATAACACATATGTAGTGCTAATTGACTAGCATAAAAATTAATAATACTTAATAATTTTAATAATCTCCATCCATTCATCCATCCATCGGAATATCTACTAACCAACGTATCCATCCATCCATCCATCCATCCATCCATCCATCCATCCATCCTTCCATCCATCCATCCATCCATCCATCCATCCACCCATCCACCACTCCATCCATCGATCCATCCATTGATCCATCGACCCATCCATCGATCCATCCATCCATCCATCCGTCCATCCATCCATCCATCCATCCTTCCATACGTCCAAACAAATCCTTCCACCATCCATCCATCCATCCATCCATCCATCCATCCATCCATCCATCCATCCATCCATCCATCCAATCCATCCATCCATCCATCCATCCATCCACCCATACCTCCACCCATATGGCTATCTACCTACCTATGTATCATTCATCAATCTAAACCAGCGGTTCCCAAACTTTTTTTTACCCGTTGACCCCTTTTACATTCAGAACATTCCCACGGACCCCCAAATGAAAACGCTACATAAATGCAAGGTATACAAATTTACTAATTTAAAAAAAACCATTGTGTTGAAGGTTTATTTATTTACATATAACTTTTGTTTAAATTTTTTTTTAAAATGACTTGAATGAACTTGATGAGATTTAATTAGTCTGTTTATGCCCGGCTCAATGTTTGTGAGTAACAAACGCAAATCTCCACGAGCACTAATGGCTAGCCGGTTTCTTTTGTTTGTGATGAGGTTCATTACGGCACTGAATCCACCTTCTACCAAATAGGAAGACGAGAAAGCAGTCAACAACTTCTGCACAATAACCAATAATGCAGGATATAAAATTGGGATCTCTTTTTGTAACCAGAATTTGTGGTATCATTCTTCAAACATTGGTTTAAGTTACTCATTTGTGGATAATTCAATAAGTAGCTCCTATACAAGCCCGTATTGATTACAAACTGGCCGTTCTCTGTCACAACTTCTTTTCGGACTCATGCCCATCGTATCTTACTGAACTTTTGTCGGTCTACTCACCCACTCGCCAGCTACGATCTTCTGCAGACACACGCGTTCTCTCTGTTCCTACGACACGCACCAAAACATTTGGTGAAAGGTCGTTCTCTTTTTGTGCAGCCAAACAATGGAATTCTATACCATTACACATACGTAGTATTCAAACAACCAAGTCCTTCAAGACTGCACTTAAGACACATCTTTTCAACATTTATTTTCAAAATTAATGAAACAACATTTCTTGTAAATGATTAACGTAGCTTATGTATAATGTACTGTAATTTTTGTGTTTGTTATGATATGAAAGTTAATGTAATATTTATAGGCATGTTATTTCTTTCATGTAAAGCGCTGTGAGCCCAGTTCCTTACTGGGATACAGCGCTATATAAATTATCAATTTATTATTTATTTATTATTATATTAGTATGGATTCATCTATGTCTGGAATCTGAGTTTGTTCCCCAGCAAAGGGGTTCAACACCCAGTCGTGAATATCCAAGTGAAGAATGTCTTCAAATCTTTGGTTCAGGTCTGCCAGAAGAGCCGTTTAGTGTTGACGGTAGGCCAGCAAGTCTTCATCTCCATTTTGCAATTTCGAAAGATTTTGAAACTGAGAACATTCTCCTATCCCCAAGTTTTGTTAACACAGAATTTATTTTTGCAACAAACGCAGATAATACGCTTTTAGTTTTGATCAAATTTAATTAGTCACCTTGTAGTTTCAAATTAGTTTCGTTAACTTTGGCAAACAAATCTGTCATGTAGGCTATGTTATTTTTTGAGTTAATTAAATTTTGTCTCAAATCATTGTCTTTGCCTTCCACGAATTCCAGCTCTGAATCAAAGAGAGCATAAAATCGATTTAAAATGTGTTTTTAGATAACCAACGTACTTCTGTGTGACGTAGTAAATGATTATAGTCTTCATCATTTTCTAAACTAAGTTTATCAAATAATCTCTCATTGATGGCATTCCTTCTGATTAAATTAACTGCTTTAATGACATAATCTATTGATCTATGCAAACGTTCACTAAGATTTTTTGCAACTAAATGATGTCGATGAATTACACAATGCACTGAACATACATTTGGTACAGCTTGTTTTAAGTATGCATGAAAGCCTTGGTATCTTCCAACAATTGTCGGAGCACCGTCAGTAGTAACAGAAATGATATTAGTCAAGGGTACAGCTTTTTAATTCAGTAAATAACGTTTCACCTTTTGTATCTGTTTCCAAACATTTAGCAAACAACAGTTCTCGAGAAAATTGTGAGCCCGATAATCCGATCTGGACATCCAATATGACAGATTTTGCCGAGGTCAAACGAGCCCCCCTTTACGGAGCCGTATGCACCCCTTCCCCTGGGGGGCCTGCGCCCCACTATTTGAGAAGCACTGGCATAATTCAACAAATTACTAAGATTAAAGCTATTTCAACTACACTCATTCATAATTCAACAAATTATAAGATTAAAGCTATTTCAACTACACTCATTCATAATTCATCTCCAAAACTCAAGGGGTGTTCAGTGAGCCAAGCATGAAAACAGATTTTAAAGCTTTTTTAATGAAACAATTGTTGGCTTATTTTAAAATGAAAATTAAATAATAATAACATTGTGTTCTTTTATGTCATTTACATATTGAACTAAGAACTGCACGACGTTCCCATTAAATGTGTGTATGAGGCTGATATCCTTTGAAATGTTTACCTCAAGGTGTTGGTACCGATAGTGGAATAATTTGTATTTATATTTATATCTCTAAAATCTCTTGTACGAACCACAAATATCATTCATTAAAACGCGTTAAAAAAATAATCAAATTTTATATAATTAAGGAACACCCACTAACAGTATCGCAGCATACAAAATCAACAATAAAATATAAGACTGCGCCAAGTTGCCGGGTGTTTTAGAAGTTTAGCCCCAAACCTACCCCAACCTTAATATAAGTTACTAGACGCCCCGCGGCGTAGCATACGCCGCAGACTTGGTCATGGAGAGTGCAAAGAAAGCGTAGAAAGAACGGACACAAACTACAGCACGAAGAAATCAAAACAACGCGACTGAACGTCGGTTGGTGAGGAAAACTGCCAACTCATTGTTGGTTTCGAGACATTTGTAGGCAAAATTTGGTACACCCCTAACTTCTATGAAGTCAGATATAAACGATAATCGGTTTAAAATTGCAGATAAATAATCGATAATCGGTTTAAAAAAACACGCAATAAACAACTCTAAATATGACTAACCCTCGCTAGGGTCGGCCAATCAAAGTTTATGTTTAAGGGATGGTAGTAATAAATGGGAGGTGGGTATCAACAACCTCAGTGAGCAGTCTTCACGTTTACTCGCTATTTTTTATTTACTTAGTGCTGCTTTTTGTGTCTGTACTCTCACCCCCAACCGTTCTTTGCACTGTCTATGATGAGCAAGTCTGCGGCGTATGCTACGCCGCGGGTCTCTCCAGAGTTCCTTCTTTTCATTCACTCACAGTCGTTTGCCCAAACCCACCCCATTTTGACAACCGTGTCTTTCAGGAAGTCTTCACCCGTCACTAAATCATAAGCGGCGTATGCTACGCCACGGGTCAGTTAGTGTTGGCAATAAAAGGGTAAATGAACGGGCACAAACAGACATATTTAAAAATTAAAAAAAAACCAATGTTTTCGCTGGGGCTTGAACCCAGGACCTTCCCCGTATAAGGCGGACGTGATAACCAGTAGACTACGAATCTCACGTTATACTGCGAAGGAACAATGCAAGTGAAACGGAGGTAGCATTAGTAACGTATGTGCATTAGTCGACCCCAGCGAGGGTCACTCGTCATGCTCGGTGGCACATACTTGCGTGGTGTCTCGCATGGTCCCACGAAGAGAATTATATATATATATATAGATTTCCGCATGTTTTACACAACAGACCCTTCCAAATCGCCCAGTCTCATCTGATATCAAATATTAGTCAAAGAGGTAACTGAAACTAGACCCCACCACCGATAGGCAGCCACCGAATTAGGAACACCAACACAGCTGGGTTGTTTCCCATGATTTAAAAATCGAAACATATTTATAAAATAAAACGAACCCGTAAAAACAAAGTTTTTGACTATAAATCCCTTATATATGAGGCATAATTAACAGTATTGATTATTTTCAAACATTTACAGACTGAATCTGTCTTAACTCAACTTTGCATCATAACCCTAGTGGGGGGGAGGGGGGTGGGGGAGGGGGAGGGGGGGGAGAGAGGAAAAGTCTGGTCACCGATTCGCTTGACCGAGCTCAGAGTGACACGTAAAATGTAAACAAAAGCGCACCGTCGCTTCGTTGGGTCGCCTCGATGCGTCAGCTCAAAATTTCACGTGGCAAAAAAACAATAACAAACCGTGAATTTAAATTACATACCTCATATAAGGATAAACTAAAAATGCATTAATGTAATTACGGTACGTTCGATCGATCTGAAATTTTGATACGATGCATTGTTAGGTTAGACGGGTCCGTGTGCCAAATTTCAGTTCGATCGGATCATGGGAAGTGGGTCATTTTTGACTTCTGTTTTTCCGCCCGCCCAAGACAGAGAGAGACGCCGGTGAAGTTAATATAAGGGATTTAAAAAAACACAATGCAACAGGGGAAAAAATGAAAATAAAACAAGGTCTGCGGAAATCAGGTATTTGTCAGGTTTCGAAAAAAAAATGAAATGAAAAGCTTATTTATGGCTTACAATTTGAAAAAAAAATTTAATACAAAGATATCTTAAAGTTTTAAACTAAAAATATTAACAATTCAATGCTATTACTTTTTTTTAAATACGGAAAATGTTTGAAGAATGATTATGACCTGATTGTGAAAGATGCATACTTAATAATGTATTGCTGGAACAAACACAAATCCGGCGATAAAACATTTCTGGAACCTTCTGTCAGGATGATTCAAGCAAAGTGTTCGGGATGTCAAAAGGTTAATGAGATAAATAATGTTGGCGCTCCGTTGGGAATTCATTAATACTTGAGTTTAAGTATTATTCAGTCATCATCATCATCATCAGTCCCTCGACCGTTGCGGTCGTTGGGGGGAGCGCATGGACACATCAACAGATAAAAAACTCCACATATGCATATAATTCATGCAATTTCACCCCTGTCCATTCCTTTATGTTGTCCAGCCAGCTTTTCCGTTGTCGCCCTCTTTGCCGACCCCCTTCTACAGTGCCTTGAAGGATAATTTTTGTCAGGGTATCATGTCGCAGTACATAACCGAACCATGCCATCTTACGTCTCTTAATACCACAGCTGCCAGTATGGCCAACATCGTAATGAACCAACAAAAGCTGGAGGAGGTACATAACTTTAAAAAATCTAGGAGCAATTTTATCCAGAGATGGTACATGTGAAGCTGAAATTCGAGCTAGAATTGGGTCGTCAATGGCAGCAATGACGAAGTTAACCAAAATATGGAACAGCAAGCAAAAGCATTAGCCTGACAACAAAGCTCAAAGCTCAGGCTTTACAGAGCTCTCGTTAAAACCATTGTCCTCTTACGGGTGTGAGAATGGACACTAATGGCAGCCACTAAAAGCAAGCTGCAGGCATTTGAAAACAAATGCATGTCGAAATTTCTCCAGATCTCCTATTTAGAACATAAGACCAATGAATATGTCTGGGACAGAATAAAATATTACTATTATTCAATGCTTTATTTCTACTTGTATTTCCATCTTGTCTGCTCAGCGAAATTGATTTTTATTTTCGTTTAAATGTGCTCACTTTTTATTTTGCTGTTCGTAGTAAAAGAAAATAAATTATTTTTAAATCCTTTATATTAACTCGTGGTGTCTGCGGCCGACCGACCGACCGACCGACCGACCGACCGACCGACGTTGTCGCCAAAACTTTTGATCAATTTTTAACCCACTTGCTCGCAAGATAGCGAGCTGAAATTTTGCAGGCAGTTTCGTACCAATGATAAAAACAATGTATCAAAATTTCTGATCGATCGCATGTACCGTAATTAAATTATTGATTTTTTAGATTATTTTATTTATTCCTATGTATCATGCTATTTTTTGAGATAGAGCGTCGCGGTGCGTATTATATTGAACAACCTTTCTGTCGCGCAACAAGGTGCGTATTTTATTGACAACTCTTTTTATAAACATATTTCTGATCGGTGCGCATTATATTAAACATGTTTTACGACTCAACTGCAATTTTGTATTTCTGGATGGTCTGGCGCTGCGTATTATAATGAACATTTTTTTAGTTACTTCTCGTACATAAAGGATTTATAGTCAAAAACTTGGTTTTTTACGGGTTTTTCTTATTATCAATTTTTATCAACTTATATATTTAATTATAAAATGAGCAAATTATTTTTTAATTAAAAAATATAATTGATTAAAGATTATTTTGAACCATTTAATATAATTAACTTTTTCCCCATATGAATTTTGAAAAAAAGACTTTACAAATGTATTTTGCTACATTATTTTTTTTAATGATAAACGTATAGCTTATATTTAATGTACCATTTGCTGACAACTAATGAACGTTTACATAAATGTACTTTTATTTCTTTGTTTCATGCATTCTAAGAAATTTTAAATTGTCTTCAACGCACTCCTTACTCCACTCTTTGTTGGTATACATTCTTGAATTCTATAGCGTATAAAAAGTTATTTGCGATAAAAGTCCTGTGTGGGGGATGTAGCGCGACAATGAATATGGAGAGCGCAGTGGTAAAACATGGTCGTGCTTATTTGAAAGGTCAGAATTTCTGGAAAAATATTTCAATGGTAACTTAAAAGCATGTCCTGGACTGACACTGACATGGTTATATGACGTGGGAGAGAAGTCTACAACATCTGAGAATTTCAAGAAAATTTTAAGTCGGGTCAGAATTAAAGGGCGTGGTGAGGTAGAAAGAAGCCGCACATGGGAGGAAGCGCCACAAGGATACATGGGGGCTGATTATGTCCTATGATTAGGCCTGTGAACGGGTACCCGGGTACCGTTGACACGCAATTACCCGGGTACCGTTGCCAGGCAATTACCCGGGTACCGTTGCCATGCAATTACCCGGGTACCGTTGCCACGCAATTACCCGGGTACCGTTGCCACGCAATTACCCGGGTACCGTTGCCACGCAATTACCCGGGTACCGTTGCCACGCAATTACCCGGGTACCGTTGCCACGCAATTACCCGGGTATTAAAATTGTGCTCGGGCCCCGTGAAAATGTGGCTGTAATGTCTGTACCAACGGTGCTCAGCCTGCGGCTCGCAAACAATGTATTAAATTAAAACCTTTTGTTATATATATATATGCTGTGAAATACGTTTAACACCAAAACGCTTAAGAAGAAATATCTATCAAACGGAAATAAAAGACGGTCCCGAATAACCACAATTTTTTTTTGATACACTTTTTCTCTAAACATGAAAAAAAATCGCTTAAAACACAAATATTTTGTTTCTTTGAATGAATAAGGAAAACACGACCGCGTTGTTTTTTTTGTTTTTTTTAAATTAATTATAACACCCCTGCTTTTATTGTATGACAGCACGCTAACTTGACTTTGAAATACACAGACAACATTGAGTTACCGATTGAGACGAGCCAATGTAGTTTATCTAGCCAGAGTTAAACAAAATATTTCAGTCATTTAAATGAGTTTCACTGTGATAAAAAAAAGTAAATTAAATTTTTAAAAAAAAATCTGGACATAAACAAAAGGTTGAAAATAGAATGGGATTCATTTAAATTTTAAAAGCTTAAAAGGGAGCGATTGTTGATGTAAATGTCACCACCCGCATGCTGAAACCAATTATAAACATGCATCCTTTCCATTCGCCTGTGTTTCTTGTGTTCGTTAACGCCTGTAGGCCTGGCAGAAAACCCGATTTTAATAAGACGTTCAATGGTGTCAGTATTACAGTTAATCAATTAGACAGTTACTACCGCCACCTAACGGACATTAACATTCAATCTGCTGGGTCCGTTGGATCTGACTGAACGTTACTTCATTGTTGATGACTGTTTGAATGTTCAGTTTACTGAAAGTTTTAGTCCAATGCATTTACAACAGGAATAACGTTTTTAGTGCATATGTTTTCAATAGTATGTTATTGGAAGCATGCCGCTGGCTACTGTGTGAAATGAGGTGCATGGGCGGTGGCTAGGTTGCATTGAATATGTGGTCATGACGGGGAAAATCATGCGGCGTTTCGAACGGGTACCCGGGTACCCATCTACAATTTAGAAGGGTACGTGGGCAGCTTTTTTCAACAACATAGACAGCCCTACCCATGAGTCATTTGATGGTTTAAAATAAAAGTTGGTCATCCAATCTCCCAGACTGAACAACCTGTCCATGAATGGATTATAATGCATGTGTGAATAACTTGCTTTTTCCCGAGCAAAGCGTCTTAATAAATTCAATAAATTATATAATGATAGAACATTCAATCCAAATTTACGGTATAATCTCACTGCCGAAAACGCCAAACCAGACAGTCACATGACACAACACGTAATCTTGGTTAGTCCATTTATTTAGTGAACTATTCCGTTATCTTTGGTATATGCAGGAATCTAACATTGGACCTGACCTATGGGACTATTTCGGTTTATAGGTTTCTTAATGCACAGATACAATGTAGTCGAAACAGATTAAAAAAATTTTTTAAGATTAAAAGCTAGTTCTTCGTCCCATGAAAACTTTTTAAAACTTTCAGTAGCGAATGAATACATTACCTTTATAGGTCATTCTCTTCCTTTCCCAAGACTTCCGTGACGAGATTCTAAACAACGTTTCTTATGCCGCATGACAAAATAGCTCCAAGCAGCGTTTAATCTGTTTATAAGCACGAACACATCATCGCATCGAACACATTGCACTTCAACGCTCAGGAGAAAGTGACAAACGTCAAGTTGAACAAACTTCACAACACCATCAGCAACTAATATGAAGACTTTACTCGTGGTCTTTGCCGTCATGCTGGGAGTCGCGGCCGCACAGCAAAGTCTGGGTACGTAGAAACCGTTTGAGACTCGCCTGTCCATTTGTTTAAGTATTTCGAAACCCATATTTGTTATTGTTTGTTGTTTTTTTAGCTGACCTCGTCCACCTCGAAGTTCAGGCCCTTCTCGCCCTTGACCCCCAGCTGACAGAACATCAGTGCACGACCGAATGTGACGCCATGTTTGACCTCAGCGTCCCTGCAGACGAGGCTCACACAGATGACCTTTGTCTTCACGCGTGTCAATGGTAAGGTCCTGGGCTTATAAACATATTTAAGTTGGTTCCGCATCAGTGATTCAAGACAAATGTTGGTTGATAATTTGGGTTTTGAAATTTTCTAAAAACTAATTTTTGTCAAAATTTCATAAATCTTCTTTGGACTGGACTAAGAATAAAGATAATAAAAAGATAGTTATTTGAAATGAAACAATGTAGGCCTACTTTAGGATTAGAGAATTTGAGATCTTAATTTTGTGAACCTGCAATCTATGATCAGGGAACCTGCAATATTACATCATGAACAGTCAAACTAAGATTACGAAACATGCAATGTAATATCGGGGAACATTCATACTAAGTTTATTTATTTTGTATACTTATATAGCACAGTACACGAGCCTATGGATGGGCTCACAGCGTTTTACAAACATTTTGAGCAACTCTTATAATATTCATAAGAATACACAGCATTATTTACAAATGACCATAGATTGACGTATATCAATCGTTCCGATTACAAATAATACAAGATCAAGGTAAATGTAATGTAATATCTGAGAAGATTCACTCTAAAATCAGGGCACATTTAAAATGTATGTAATGACTAGAAAACATGTAAAATAGGATCAATTAGCAAATAACTTAGAATCAGCAAACATGCATTGTAGTAAGTATGAAATATTTAATGTGCATTCCATCTCATTGTTCAAATAACCAGACGTATGAGTTTTACTTTGATCCTTATGTCTCTCTTTCTAGCGAAATCCAAAAGAATTGCGGTGACCACACCCACCCACCCCATCCCACCCACCCTGGACGTTAATGAGAACACGCCCACATTCAAGATGGACCACGCCCACTCTAGAGGAATTATGATTAAACAAGAGAGCGTCCATCCATCGGCGACACAGATTGTGAACAACATAAAGCTAAATTAAAACGAAACATGTTGTAGAAATGTTGCTATTGTGTTTGTTATAAATAGTCATATAGAAAGTCATTCTGTTGTCCAACGTTACAAATACCATATAGTTGAAGATTGCTGTTCGTACGCTGTGTATATTATATAATAATGTATATATTGGGTTCCAATGGTGTGGTAAAAGTTCCCCTTTTCAGAACATTTTGGCCTATTAGGCAAGTAAAGCAGCGTTCAAAATTTTCTTTGGCCACGGCATACGGAGGTTTGTGCGGCTAGCGCAATGCTCTGTCGTCTTCAACTAATTTCAGATATTCATTCGGAGCTGGGTGGACTCAGAGGGCCCTTTAGACTCGGGAAATAGCCCATGTCTTACGGAGATTCGATTCCGTGTCTCTCGGTACGCCAGCCGTATCGTACCATATGTGTTATCAGTTGTATTGTACAGTATTTGGTCTCAGTGGCATCGTGATGAATTTTGCATCGTCGCAATAGCCCTGTGTGTCGCTTAATTATTATCTTACCTTAGTTAGCTTCAGTTTTTTTTAAAAATTCCGTTTTAAACTCGTTAGCAATAAAAAAAATTATTTTTTTTAAAAAATTAGCCAACTTCTTCTCCTTCCTGTGTACACAATGCATTGAACAACATTAAAGAAATGTTGACGATTTTTGCTCATTCTCCCACCGTCGTTTATAAATATAGCAGTCATAATATTTCAGATTTGTCATACATTGAATAGGACTGCGATAAATCTTTATAAAAAACAAAAGATACAAAAACGCATTGTTTGATCAAAACAATAAATTAAAGCTTTAATAGACTAATACACAAGTAGACTTTTCAGCTATTGCTTTTATCAGTAAAAAAATAAATGAACACAAGTAAAAAAAAATATTAAAAAATACATACTATACCATGGACAAATAATAATTAAGTTACGATTTAAAAAAGAAAAGAAGAGAGATGGGCGCAGTTACTTTTTAAAACTGCTGAAAATAAGATGTGGAATGAAGCCACAAAAGTTATATTTGAACCACAACTGAAAAAGAGATTATTCAGTTAATTAAAATTGTGAATTTGTTTAAATCTATAATAAGGAACAAAAGTACTAAATACCTGACTTTTTTGAAGTCGAACTTTACGTTCATAGTTTCATTGGCAAGCCTCATCCAGCCGGTAACGCCGTAAAGATAATTTTCAACAGTTGTTGCAACTGATCTGTCCAAATCCCCGACAAGCGTGTGGGGGAGGGGGGGCATTTGGTCAATAGTGGACCGTCTCTTCGGGGCTCACACATATCCGACAGCGGTTATCTCTTCTTGTGTCAAACCCGTGCAGGTAGCTCGTCATCATGGCCTACTGGCTCAATCGTTTTAGAAATATATTGTAGTTGTAGATCCTATCATGGCCTAATGGCTCAATCGTTTTAGAAATCTATTTTTCGTGTAGATCCTATCATGGGTATTGCTCGCATGTAGAATGCCATTAACTACAATATCCGAAATCCAGCCACGATTAGTACGTTTAAGTCTTTAGAGACAGGACATAGAGCCTGTTTATCATATAGTACTTGAGTTCTCTAAATCGATCCACTACGCGGCGACCTGTCTCACCTACGCAGATTTTATTACACCTCTAGCAAAGAATTGCATAATTCACGTTGCGACCTGTGCAAGAGAAACCGTCTTTTATTTTATTACATTTCTCAAGAGGGAAAGAAATGCTGTCTTTCTCGATCCCATATGGACAAATATTGCAACGGTTAGGGTTGCAAACTTTGGTTTCAGTGTGTGCTTTCATAGTATGAATGTATCAAAAGAAAATGTATAGTCTGATCTGAATAAAGGACGTGATAAGGCAGATAGATGCCGCACATGGGAGGAAGCGCCACAGGGATACATGGGCGTTGATTGGTTCTAATGACTCAAGCGATGGTCCGAGATACCGACCAAGCCGAGCACCTGTCGCAAAAGTTAGCCAACCTATCTTTCAGACAGGACAACCTACCTTTGAAAAAGGACAACCTATCTATGAATGGATAATAATGCATATTTGAATAACTTGCTTTTCAGTGAACTACGCGTCTATATAAATGCAATAAATTAATACAATGATAGAATGCTACTCTTCATCTTTATTTTTTTAAAATTCTCACTGCCGAGATGACGTCATTCCAGCCCGTTACATAACACAACACGTGAACTTTGTTTGTCCATTTATTAAGTGAACAATTCCGTTATCTTTGGCATATACAGGAATCTAACATCGAACTGGGACTATTTTGTTTTATAGGACTATGTTGTCTATTTGTTGTTTTTTCCAAAGCCATTGATACGTTGTAGTCTAAACAGATTTGAATGTTTCTCATATTGAAAGTTAGTTATGTGTTCTACCAATTTAAAAAAAAATTCAGTAGCGAATGAATACATTTTCTTCAGTAGTCACTCTTTTCCTTTCCCATTACTTCCTTGACAATATTGTAACCTCCGTAGTATTATACCGTATAACAAAATAGTTCCCTGGAGTGTTTAATTTCTTATACACTCGAACACATCGTCGAATCAAACACATTCAACACAAAAGTGACAAACGTCAAGTTGAACAAACTTCTCAACACCATTATCAACTAACATGAAGATTTTACTCGTGGTCTTTGCTGTCATGCTGGGAGTCGCTGCGGCCCAACAAACTCTGGGTACGTAGACACCGTTTGAGACTCGCCTGCGCGTTTGCTTAGGTCTTTAGTAACCATGGTAACACTAATTGGGTTATTTGATATATAACCTAAACAGCAAGAGCTAGAGATTGAATGACCGTCTTTGAAACTACGTGAGCTACATTGACTTGAACACATTGTCACTCACGCACATACACAACGGTGAAACTTAAAGATGCTTTAAATGTCTTTTAGTACTTAAAATATAACACGATTCAAAACATGAGTCTCGTTAAAATTGTTTTCACGAGAAATAAGCGCGTATTGTTCATCAAGCTTTCTCTGTGTTTACCCGCAAAATCTGAGTGACCTTTTTTAAATCCCTTTTATTAACTTCGATATCGTGTTTCTCTCTCTGTCTGTCGTCATCTCATCATCTCTGTCGTGATCTCTGTCGTTCGCGGGTGGGCGTAAAAACAAAGTCAAAAATGACCCACGTCCCGTGATGCTATCGAGCTGAAATTTTGCACATAGACCCGTGTCACCTAACAAGGCATCGTTTGAACATTTCAGATCGATCGAACGTACCATAATTAAATTATTGCATTTTTAGTTTATCTCTATATAACGTATGTAATTCAATTTCACAGTTTGTTATTGTTTTTCTTCTACGTTCCAGTTGAGTTCACGCGTTGACGCAACCCATCGATGTCCACACCCCCTCCCCACTACTTTAAAGCCAGGGGAGATCATTCGGTTTCAGTCTGTAAATGTTTGTCGCGTTTGAACATAATCAATGCTTTTAGTTATGTCTCATATATAAGGGACTAGCAAAATACCCGCGCTTTGCTGCGGTAAATTAGGATTTCAGTAAGCATTGAGAACCCGCGTAACACAAATTCAAAACACAAATTGATTTCAAAATGGATCATGATGGATATAATACATATATTAACTTCACCGTCTTGTCTGTCTGTCTGTTGTAGTCCCGCAGAAAAACAAAAAACGAAAAGTAAAAAAATGACACACTTCACGTGATCCTATCGAGCTGATAATTTAATTTTTTTTCGTCTGCTACCATTGCGGGAGGGTACTCAACAACCGCTCAAAGTTTCATGCTTTTGCCTACTCGAGAAATGAGAAAATTAGTGATTTCATATTCTATATAGTCCATATAAGGAAAAAAAGCGTTTTTGGGCCCCGGGCCCCCAACAGTGTGAATTCTAAAATTCTTATTCGCCAATTATCGTTGAGAGAGTGTACTCAGCAAGTTCCCAAAGTTTCATGCTAATACCTACACGGGAAGTTGGGGAATTAGTGATGAGTCAGTTTTTTATATAAGAAAAAAAACACATTTGGGCCCCCGGACCCCATTAAGTGTTGTTTTAAATATTTTTTCGCTTGTTTCCACCGCGGAAGTGTGATTATCAACTACCCAGTGTTTCATGCTACTTCCTACACAGGAATTAGGAGAATTAGTGATTTTTAGTTTTTATATAGCTCATATAAGTAAAGAACTTCATTTGGGCCCCCGGCCCCCAGGAAGTGATAATTTAATTTTTTTTTCGCCTGTTACCATTGTGGGTTTGTCCTCAACAACTTCTAAAAGTTTCATGCTTCTGCCTACTCGGGAAATAGGAGAATTTGGGATTTTCAAATTTTATATAGGCCATATAAGGAAAAAAAACGTTTTTGTGCCCCCAGCCCCCATGAGTGTAAAATTGTAAAATTCTTTTACGCCAATTTTCGTCTCGAGAGGCTACACAACAACTTCCCAAAGTTTCATGCTTCTACCTACACGGGAAGTTGGAGAATTAGTGATAAGTCATTTTTTTATATAAGAAAAAAACTACATTTGGGCCCCCGGCCCCCATTCAGTGATAATTTAAATATATTTTTTGCTTGTTACCTTCGCGGAAGTGAACTTAACAACCACCCCAAGTTTCATGCTTCTACCTACACGGGAAATAGGAGAATTAGTGATTTTTAGTTTTTATATAGCTCATATAAGTAAAGAACTTCATTTGGGCCCCCGGCCCCCAGGAAGTGATAATTTAATTTTTTTTTCGCCTGTTACCATTGCGGGTTTGTCCTCAACAACTTCTAAAAGTTTCATGCTTCTGCCTACTCGGGAAATAGGAGAATTTGGGATTTTCAAATTTTATATAGGCCATATAAGGAAAAAAACGTTTTTGTGCCCCCAGCCCCCATGAGTGTAAAATTGTAAAATTCTTTTACGCCAGTTTTCGTCTCGAGAGGCTACACAACAACTTCCCAAAGTTTCATGCTTCTACCTACACGGGAAGTTGGAGAATTAGTGATAAGTCATTTTTTTAAATAAGAAAAAAACTACATTTGGGCCCCCGGCCCCCATTCAGTGATAATTTAAATATATTTTTTGCTTGTTACCTTCGCGGAAGTGAACTTAACAACCACCCCAAGTTTCATGCTTCTATCTACACGGGAAATAGGAGAATTAGTGATTTTTAGTTTTTATATAGCTCATATAAGGAAAAAACTTCATTTTGGCCCCCGGCCCCCAGGAAGTGATTTTTTTCCCGTTACCATCGGGGGATTGTACTCAACAACTTCCCAAAGTTTCATGCTCCTGCCTACTCGGGAAATAGGAGAATTTGTGATTTTCAAATTATATAAAGGCCATATAAGGAAAAAAAAAGTTTTTGGGCCCCCAGCCCCCATGAGTGTAAAATTGTAAAATTCTTTTACGCCAATTTTCGTCTCGAGAGGCTACACAACAACTTCCCAAAGTTTCATGCTTCTACCTACACGGGAAATTGGAGAATTAGTGATGAGTCAGTCTTTTTATATAAGAAAAAACTAAATTTGGGCCCCCGGACCCCATTAAGTGTTATTTTAAATATTTTTTTCGCTTGTTACCATCGCGGAAGTGTGCTTATCAACTACCTAGTGTTTCATGCTTCTACCTACACGGGAAATAGGAGAATTAGTGATTTTTAGTTTTTATAAAGCTCATATAAGGAAAAAACTTACTTTGGGCCCCCGGCCACCAGGAAGTGATAATTTAAATGTTTTTTCCTCCCGTTACCATCGCGGGATTGTACTCAACAACTTCCCGAAGTTTCATGCTCCTGCCTACTCGGGAAATGGGAGAATTGGTGATTTTCAAATTTTATATAGGCCATGTAAGGAAAAAAACGTTTTTGGGCCCCCGGCCCCCATGAGTGTTATTTTTAAAATTCTTTTACTCCAACTTTCGTCGCGAGAGGCTGCTCGACAACTTCCCAAAGTTTCATGCTTCTACCTACACGGGAAGTTGGAGAATTAGTGATGAATCAGTGAGTCAGTGAGTGAGGGCTTTGCCTTTTATTAGTATAGATTTATAGTCAAAAAGTTTGTTTTTACGGGGTTGTTTAATTCTCATTAAAGCTAGAGAAAACAGCAAAGGCGTACGGCACGGAAATCAATGCAGAAAAGAACAAGGTCATGGTAAATAGAAAATTCACAAGTGAGATTCGGATAAACGGGCAAAAACTCGAAGAGGTCTCCACCTTCGATTATCTAGGGACCATAATATCCGACGAAGGCTCAAAGCCAGAAATTTTAGCCAGAGTGGCCCAAGCAATGGCAGCATTGAGTAAACTAAAGCACATCTGGCAAAGCAAGAAGCTCTCCCTGAGATCAAAGATCCGACTAATGGCGCTGTCGGTCTTCTTGTATGGTTGTGAGGCTTGGACGCTCACTGTAGACCTCCAAAGAAGAATCAATGTGCTAGAGATGAGATGTTTCAGAAAGATATTGAACATATCCTACACAGCGCACATCACAAACGAAGTGGTCCGCAACACAATAAGTACTGTCATTGGCCCCTACGAGGACCTTCTCACCTCCATTAAGAAGAGGAAATTACGATGGTACGGACACGTGACAAGAACTGGAGGTCTCGCAAAAACTATTTTGCAAGGCACAGTCCAGGGAGGAAGGAAAAGAGGCAGACGAAAGAAGAGATGGGGGGGACGATATCAAAGAGTGGACTGTCATTCAGTGACTCTCAAAGGGCAGCACAGGACCTGGACAAATGGCGTCAGATAGTGAGCAGTTCACGATGGTGACCCAACGACGGGTTAAGGGTTAGTTCAAGTTTAAGTTAATTCCCATCGAAGAAGAAATCCCATAGAATGACTCTGACGAAAATTCCATTCATCAAGAAATATTGGTGAAAGTAGCAAACGTTACACCAATGTTATGGAGGTACTTTCTAGGGTTTTAATATCTCTGACAATCTATCCCAGGGCTCGGGAAACCATGGCTCGCGAGCCAGATGTGGCTCTATTTATGGATGCATCTGGCTCTCACACAAATGTTCGATAATATAATTATTTTTTAAAACGTTTATTCAGAATCATTTGGTCTACATATTAATTGCATATAATAAATAGCGAAACAATGTTATTAAAAAGAATTCAGAGATATAATCATTGTAATTTTAGCGTTGAAATTATTCAAAATGTACACATTTACTTGAATTTTCAGTTTTGAATATAATGTATGGCTCTCACAGAATTACTTTTCAAAATATGTGGTGTTTATGGCTCTCTCAGACAAAAAGTTTCACGACCCTTAAACATATTTCAATTGGTTCCGCATTGTAATAGTACAACTGTGAATCAACACTACAAACCAAGGCACCTGTCCATGGTCTGTGCAACAACTGAATTTAATCGCCTTTGCTTTACATTCGTGGCCACTCCGAGTTCACATCACAGCACATCACAGCACATCACAGCACTTCACAGCACACATCACAGCACACATCACAGCACATCACAGCACATCACAGCACATCACAGCACATCACTGCACATCACTGCACATCACAGCACATCACAGCACATCACAGCACATCACAGCACATCACAGCACATCACAGCACATCACAACACATCACAGCACATCACAGCACATCACAACACACGCACGCAGCATTCGAACTCAAGTCATTCAAGTCACGTGCTGAAACAATGCAATCACAACAAACACGTCCTTTATACGAATCAGTCTTTGAATGCCACTGTGGGTGGCACAATTTGGCTTAAAAATATGTTTACAAAATTATTGTACATTTCACGAATCTAATTTGGACTGGAAAAAATTAAAATATTATTATTTTAAAGAAAACAACTATAGGAGTAAGGGTTTTGAAATCCAAGTTAAGCGACTTTACAATCTTTGATCAGCGAACCTGCAATAAATGATCAGGAACGCGGAATCTATGATCAGGGAACCTGCAATCTATGAGCAGGGAACCTGCAATCTATGATCAGGGAACCTGCAATCTATAAGCAGGGAACCTGCAATCTATAATCAGGGAACCAGCAATCTATGATCAGGGAACCAGCAATCTATAATCAGGGAACCTGCAATCTATGATCAGGGAACCTGCAATCTATAAGCAGGGAACCTGCAATCTATGATCAGGGAACCAGCAATTTATAATCAGGGAACCTGCAATCTATGATTAGGGAACCTGCAATGTTACTTCATGGAACATTCAATCAGTAAAAATTCACTATAAAATCAGGTAAATATTCAATCTAAGATCAGGGAACATGTAATGTAATGTCGGGGAGTATTCAAACAGAGTTCCGAGTACATGAAATAATAGTTCATTTACCTTGCTCGTTAGTAGTGGCTAAATAAAACTTGTGAACGCTACTTCACTTGCCCCATAGTCCGTCATGGATTGGAAAGGGGGTTATAAATGTAATGAAATATAAGTCAAGAAAAACTTTAAGTTCAGGGCACATTTAAAATGTATCAAATGGTAAGAGAGCTGGTTAGGAGCAAAGAATTTACAATCAGGAAACATGCTCTATTGTAAGTGTGGATTCAGTCTTAATGTCAAAATACACCAAACGTGTGAGTTTAACATTAAACCTTATGATATAGAATGGGGACTGCGATAAAGCTTTTAAATAAAATACAAAATACACAAACAAATTGTGCAATGAAAACAATAAATGTGAGCTTTATTTTAAACTAAAACGACAATAGACGTTTCGGCTAACCCCTTCATCAGTACAATAAAATAAAATAGGTACTTACATAAGTAATATTTAAATTCTTAAAACATATTACATCATAAGATATTTATGTAAACTAAAAAGACAGGAAAAACAAAAGCAAACAAGGATACAGGATATAGGAATAAATAGATGTAAAAAAAAAGATTTTTAAAAACCACGTTTTTATAAGTGGACTAAAAAGAAGAAAATTTAAAACTTATAAGTTCAGGTACTTTAATTTAATATGACTAAAAACGTGGGGCGGGCGCTTATGAGGTTTAACATATGCAGCTCACTCATACTCTCACTTATAGATTTCTCTTTTGCCTTCTAAATTAGAAATCTTTAATTTTTATACCAAACACCCGCCCCACGTTTTTAGTCATATTAAAGGAAAGTACTTGAACTTATAAGTTTTAAATTATTTTCATCTTTTTAGTCCGCTTATAAAAACGTGGTTTTAAAAAATCTTTTTTTTACTTCTATTTATTTTATTCTTTTTAGTCCACTTATAACAACCTGGTTTTTTAACCACGTTTTATTAACTCGCTTTCGTTCATGTGGCATTGTTTGTCCAACAATTTTCTAAAATCTGCCAACGTAAAATTAAATCACTTCTTATAGTCCTAGAGATCTCAAAATTTTACCACAGATAGATCTTGGATGACAATGCATTGTATAAAAATTTCAGATCGATCGAATGTACGGTTATTAAATTATTGAACTTTTTAGTTTATCTATATATAATCATCTGTACCGTCTGCTTTTGTTGACAGCCGTAAGTTTGCCCCTCTCTCTTCTGTTCTAACACACAACCCCCCCCCCGTGACCACATCACAATGTTTTCAAAACGTTTGGCGGGCGCTTGTGAGGTGTTTGGTAAAATAAATAGAGGTAAAAAATATTGTTAAAAATCAAGTTTTCATTAGTGGGCTAAAAAGAATAAAATAAATAAAGGTTAAAAAAATGATTTTTAAAAACTACGTTTTTTCAAATGGACTAAAAAGAGAAAAGTGATTTAAAACTTGTAAGTTCAAGTGCTTTCTTTTAATATGACTAAAAACGTGGGGCGAGTGTTTGGTATAAAAATTAAAGATTTCTAATTTAGAAGGCAAAAGAGAGATCTATAAGTGAGAGTATGAGTGAACTGCATATGTTAAACCTCATAAGCGCCCGCCCCACGTTTTTAACACACAAAAAAATTTAACAAATAAGGGAAATTATCCTATCATGTGGAAATGTAAGTGGAAGAAGTCTTATAAGACAGTAGTTATTTAATAATTATTCCCTCCCTTTAAATCTTTCAATAACTAATTCGCCTTTTAACAATATTAATATTTAACAAACTAATTTTTGAAGAAAAAAATATTAATTAGAAGAAAATTTTATCCCGTTTTCCGTCTTAACCACTGACATAAAGATATGCCTCTGGATGAAGTAAAGTACACTTCCAAGTTACAAGTTGTTTGTAAATCACTTAGCCTGGCGGACGGCGAAATACACAACTTATCCAAGGTGGTAACTGGAACTATGCGATGATGTGGAGGCAAGGAATCGCATGACCAGGGGAGAGAACAAACAGTTAAACAGTGTGTGTGTGTGGAGGGGGGCGGGTGGGGGGGGGGTAACAAGTACAATTACCAGAACACTTAGAAATATATTCATATAGACAAAAGTCTATTCATATTTTTCGAAACAATAACACCAACCATCATTGCCAACTAATTACATGCATTAATGATTGCTCCCATCGATGCTGTTTTTCCTTAAATGTGATGGGGTGATAAGGGCGACATACTTATTCGATATCTATATAATATCTGGCCACGTGTATATCTTAGGTTCTGTGCTGCGAAACGATCGCATGCCTGCAGCTGAAATGCGTGTATCATCTTCATGTTAAGAGCACATGAGAACGTTGTCGAAATTTCCATACATCAAATATAAGGAACAAGTTGATATATATTCATTAACATCAAAATAATGTTGATGCTGCTTCTCAGTATGATCTTCTTGTTGTTTGCTTAGTTTTATATATAGCCGAATGAGCGGTCGTAAAATTATTTAAATAAAAGTCTTTATACCTCACCCAGGCGATAAGAATGTTTCTATAAAGGAAACAATTGAAAGGGCTTATTTCTGGGTCTTCTCGCACACATGCCACTACCTCCCACACATATGACTCTACCTCCCACACACCTAACACTACCTCCCACACGTATGACTCTACCTCCCACACACCTAACACTACCTTCCACACATATGACTCTACCTCCAACACACCTGACTCTACCATTCAAGACACCTGACACGTCCTCCCACACACCTGACACGGCCTCCCACACACCTGACACGTCCTCCCACACACCTGACACGTCCTCCCACACACCTGACACGGCCTCCCATACTCCTGACACTGCCTCCCACACACCTGACACGGCCTCCCACACACCTGACACTGCCTCCCGCCCCAAGTTATAGTGAACAAGTGGTTTCAAACACCCATGTTACTAAATGAACATATATTGGCATTACATGATAGTTAACTCGTCCACAACCACTTGTATTAAGGTTATTACAACCCGTTTTAGTTAATACATAACTTTGAAAAAGATACGTATATATATATATATATATATATATATATATATATATATATATATATATATATATATATATATATATATATGTGTGTGTGTGTGTATATATATATACCCGTTGAAGTTCATCAGTGTCTTGAACTTGTTTTGAATTTCTCCAAGTAATTGAGTTGACACTGATATACGATGCCACTGACCCTAGTTACGCCACTGTCATGGCGAGTCGATTGTTAACTTTGCATTCTCTGTGTTCCTCACTCAGCGAAATGTCAATGGCTTGTATCATTACTGTGAAAAACAAATGTATAATAATAATGACACATAAGACATATATCTCAGTATATCTTTAAACATAAATGAATGCTTCCTATTTTAGTTTGTTTAAATTCACTCGAAATTGATGGTAAAAACTCGACATTGATGGTAATAACTCGACATTGATAGTAAAAACTCGACATTGATAGTAAAAACTCGACATTGATAGTAAAAACTCGACATTGATGGTAAAAACTCGACATTGATGGTAAAAACTCGACATTGATGGTAAGAACTCGACATTGATGGTAAAAACTCGACATTGATGGTTAGAACTTGACATTGATGGTAAGAACTCGACATTGATAGTAAAAACTCGACATTGAGGGTACAAACTCAATATAGATAGTAAAAACTCGACATTGATGGCAAGAAATCGACATTGATGGTAAGACTGTTGAAGGAATCGATGTTATTTCACAGCCGTACCCACCCCGTCCTTAGCCACATCCCAAAAGTTTTTTTTTAAATGAATATTCCCCTCTTATTCTACACTCCCACACAAGGGCTTAGTGGCAACCAAACTTAAAAAGGCCAAGGTATCTTGTCTATATTTTAAAAAAATATCGAGTTCCAGTTATCCCAAGGAATAAACACAAGTGTCTGACTGTCTGGTCCATCGAACATTCGATCAAAGTGTTGGGTAAGTACAGTTTTACCTCTTGGTGGGCGTACACTGGGTTTATTTCAATCAAATCTTATTCGAAATAAGCTCATCTCTGTTGAACCATAAACATTTTGACAATGTGTTCAGTATAAATTTGCAACTATAAATAAACGTCTTTATAGCATTAATTATATAAGTTTTGCTTCGTTACCGGAATATTTATTTGCAACAAGCTATTTAACTCGCTTTTCGTTTGGTTTGTAAAAGAAACATAACTTGTATTGCTTTATTGGTGCAAACGTAAACTTTAAGAACTGGTTAAAAAATACAAATTTTAAATAGCAAAATCACACACATTCCGATTCAATAACGCATTGAATTCGACACGCTTGATTAAGGGTCAAAGACCAATAGAGATTTGTAAAAAGTAGCTTAATAATAACAAGTACAGAGACTTGGCGCTTTTATCGATAGATGTAAATAAATAAAATAAAAATAAATAATCCCTTTTCAGACCATAACGGTCTATGATGCAAGTGAAGTAGCGTTCACAAGTTTTACATTTATAAATGTATCAATATGATTTACATCAATATTTTATTTTAAAATTTCAAAATGATCTATCTTTAAATATTTTTTAAAAATGAAACAAGCATTTCAACAAAAAAAATAATAATTCCATTTAGAGTTCCCAATTTTGAAGATGAAGTGTATTTCCAGGAGATCCAATAAATAAAAAATTTTCCAATTTGTTTCACAGATTAACTCCTTTAATAAATTGTTCTTTTAATTAAAAAAATTTGATCATCAATATTTAGAAAACGTTTCACTAAATGCTGATTTTGAATAAATTTTGAAGCTGACATTTTCCCTCCACGTATAAATCTCCTCTAGATATCCCATTACGTAAATCCATAGGTACGGGGGAAAACCACCATTTTATCCACGTATCAAACATTTGTGACGATATATATATGGTGATAATAAAAGATTCTATTTTCTAGAAGGCACGCAGAACAAAAGTTTTATTACTATCACAAAACATGATGATCGACAAACTTCATTTAATAGAAACTAAAAGTCACATTTCTTATTAAATATTTATTTAAAACGATTTTTAAAAATGTCTGGCTAAATATTGCAAAAACATTTTACCTGTACATTGAATGATTTTCTTAAAGTAAAAGCTTTCGCCATCAAGGCACGAGGACAAAACATTCCAGGACTTATCCGGACTTTATCATTTCAAATTAGACCACATTATATTGTTCCGTTATCTTTAGATCGAATTTACAACAAAAGTCTTAACGACAAAGAGTCAAACTTTAAAAAAAACTTATCTAACATCGAATCATGCAACAGTTCAAATATAGCCAAAAATATAGCAAACCTTAGGCTTATATTTTAGTTGGCTCTATAATACTGTTTATATAGCAAAACTGAGGCTTATATTTTAGTGGGCTCTATAATACTGTTTATATAGCAAAACTGAGGCTTATATTTTATTTGGCTCTATAATACTGTTTATATAGCAAAACTGAGGCTTATATTTTAGTTGGCTCTATAATACTGTTTATATAGCAAAACTGAGGCTTATATTTTAGTTGGCTCTATAATACTGTTTATATAGCAAAACTGAGGCTTATATTTTATTTGGCTCTATAATACTGTTTATATAGCAAAACTGAGGCTTATATTTTAGTTGGCTCTATAACACTGTTTATATAGCAAAACTGAGGCTTATATTTTAGTTGGCTCTATAATACTGTTTATATAGCAAAACTGAGGCTTATATTTTAGTTGGCTCTATAATACTGTTTTCATCTGACATTAATACAAGCAATGCGTATTTAAAAACATTTAAATCTCTAATAAAAATGCAGGACTAAACACAAACCATAGATAAGCGTAGGACGCAATAATCTTCTGTATAGAAGGAGCGTCTGTAAACAGATAAGATAAGATAAGATAAGATAAAAAAAGATTTTTTTTGAGAATTTCAAGCTTTATTGGTATTTTTATTATTATTGGGATCCAGTTAAATATTTGCTGGTTCATTCATTTATTGAAAATTTCATTGACCCTACATATTATTTCTAAGCCAAAATATAAACGTATTATATCTAGGCAACTGGTTTTGAATATATTCACAGGAAATAATTTCGGAATGAACTTAATCTCAACTTGCAAAGTTTATCATGTATATCAATACTGTAGTTTCTAAAGATTATGTACGAGAGATGAGGAGCGATAAAATCATTGAATAATCTTCAAATCTTTTCTAACTAAGGGTTCATACATTCAAAGTGTAAAAATTTACACATGTATTTTTACTGTATATATATATATATATATATATATATATATATATATATACTCATTAATATATATATATGTATATATTCCTTTGTAATACATCTTGGGGGTCAAGCCGATGACAACCATGTCTGACCCAGAACATAGTTCCACCCCAGATGGACAGGACAATAAGGCATTCACGGGTGACCAAAAGACGATGGGCCTTGAGAATCCAACTTTTTCTTGTGCTCCAGACGGCCAGGTAATCAAATTGTTTCGTTGCATACTCCAGATGGCCAGGTAATCGGATAGTTTCAGATCAGGGGCGGATTAAGACTGCACGGGGCCCTTGGCTGCAATTCAAACTGGGGACCAATCCAGCCAGCGTTCCTTTAAATAAAATGATTGCTAGCAGCTAATATAAGACTGTAACTTGTAACTAAATAGTCCATTGGTTCCGGTTTGCTAGTATCCTAAAATGACAATTTAAAAAAAAAGACAAATGAAAAAATAAAATAAAGGGGCTGTGCTCCTACTCACCGTTCCTTCTGAAATTTGACTGTGTGAAAATAAAAAGACGTCCCTCTGCGTGCGCTATTTCAAAGCATTAGTGAAGAAGTTTTAGAATAGTCTCCATTCTTTGGGGGAATGTAATTACGACGACAGCGATCAGTTTAAAAAGGTTTACAGACAAAACGGAAAGTAGGAAAGACAAAAATTATTTATTCATCAAACAACGAACAATTTAAAGACGTCTCTGAAATATACACCGAAAAAAAAATAAAAATAAAAAATTACCGTATTTTTTTACCGTTTAAACTTTCAGATTAATGTTGATTCACTGGCCAATACAAATGCCCCCAAAATAGAAGACGAAGAGCAACTCGACCTTCGGTTCGGGTTTTGGAGGTTCAAGAGTGAGATGATGGGCAGACTTTTCTCTAGACTCTCTGTGTTCAGCTTGATGACTGGCGCCGTCGCCATGTTGTCAGTCGCGGGAATAAAGATCATCAATATGTATGTAAGTAGATCACTTTGGGGGTCATGCAATGTGAAGGTCATTTTCTAACTGAGAGGAAGTCCGTGAAACGGAAAAGTAGACAAAACAAATTCACCAGTGGATATATTTTTCATATGGTCGATTCAACTGATGGCTTCATTCTTTGTTGGATTTATTGGAAGCGAACAATAAAAATTGTCCCAAAGCTCCGGATCTCGGATATTAAACACTTTCATCAAGTCTTGGATATCTTACGGCCAAAGCCCGAAATCGGCCACTTCGCGAAATGGCCGGCCAATTGACAAGTGGCAAATGATGCTGTAAAACTAGCCGGCCGAAGCCAGAAATTCGGACATTGGCCGGCCAGTTCACGAATCGGCTATGGTCGATTGGCCAAGGCCCGAAAAAAAGGAGTCATGATCAGATTTAAAGGTTGACTAATAAGTTTTGATATTTAGCATTGATTGTTAATTAAAAATGATAAAAAATCAGTTACAAAAGTGAAACTTATTAAGTATATTAAACAGTTTTGTATATCACTTATAACAACAGGATGAACTTTTATGACATTTTGAATTACATAATCGTTTTTATTCATGCTTGTGCAGTGATTTGTTGCGCACTTTGTACTGTTATTGCATCGAGTGTTGCCTTGGAAAACCAGTCTGTGATTGGGAAGACACGGCGGTTCGCAATGATTTTTCTTCGTGTCCACTGCTCTAGTGTGAGCAGTTTCTCGTGTACAATGGAAAACTCGCTTCAGGAATACAGTTATTTGAGAACACCAACTCATGTTCTTACCTTGTAGAAGCCATGACAACTTCAAGATGTTTCTTGGATCACCGCGACCTCTGTCAACATCTGGTATACGAACGCGGACGTATTCTCACTTTCACTGGTGGGAATTTTGCATCTGAATTTCTAAGCATCTTCGCTGCCTGATCTTGCTAACTGTTGTGAGCTGCTGTCCTTTTCTTCATCATTTCTTGTTTATCATGACATAGCCTGAAAGTTATTTTTATTTCTGCATCCTTCCTCTGATTCACTGTAGATTTCACAATTTGCATGCAGATCTGTGCCGCAGTAATTTTTTTTTAAATGGGCCGAACTACACTCTTTTTCACATACTATACACACCTTTTTCGCGTGTTTTTAGTCAGACAATCGGTCTGAACTTTCCGATGGTTCCCACCACCAGCACTGCAGCATCTCCATTTCTAGAGCCAGTCTATGAATTTATACCTTCGCCCATTTCTTTTTGGGACGTTGATAAGGTCTTCCTCCGTAGCTGCAGTATCGTTAGACTCTCTGGGCAGATTTGAGGTACTCCCCAAAACATTTGCTTTGCAGCCCAAACATGGCGTCATATGGTGACTGATGAATGCCTTGGTGAAAAAGAACGGTTTTTCGTGAATTGAACAAATGTGAGACTCTCAGCCCAATGTCGTGATTCATTTGTTTGCTTCCATGTCATCATTATATTCTGAACATCTTCATTGGCACGTTCGACGGAACCTTGGCTTTGACTATGCCTCGGTTTTCAGTGTACAAGTTATCTTATCTTATCTTATCTATACAGACGCTCCTTCTATGCAGAAGATAGTTGCGTCCACAGACCATGACAGATGATCTGTTGGCAAGTGATGCAGCATTCACAGGCCACGGCTTTGTGGGTTTCCCACGCATTACCCAGCCGCCTAACTACATGTAGTGTTAGGTACCCATTTGGAGCGGGGTGACTCAGGGAAGCCCTAGGCCCCGGGAAACAGACCCTTGCCTTCACACGGATTCGAAACCCGTGACCATCGGTACGACAGTCCAGTGCGCTGCCACTCGACCACCGCGTTTTAGTTAAGGCCACATGTACTCACAATCTAACCACTGTGTCAAAATAATAAGAAATAGTCACAATGGCTGGACCTTCTCCGAAAAGGGACAGACTAACGCAAATATTATCGTCACAGCGTGGCACACTTTTTCCTACCACGTACACACCATAAACACACCAGAAGCGACAGATGTGCCGCTAACGGGCAGTCTTCCATTACCACATCGGGCTTTGGCCGGCCAAGGCCTGAAATACAATTGTTGGTTGCAAGTACTTGGGGCTTTGGTCAGACTTGTCGGCCAAAGCGCAAATTGGCCGGCCAATTCATGAAATGATCGAACGTCGGGCTTTGGCCGTAACAGATATAAAATAAAGTCAGAGAAAATGGGATAAACAAAATTGTATTAAAAAAAAGAGGTCACAGAAACTGGACCAATCCATTTAGAGCTAACAAATTGTGCCAATCAATTCACATCAAAGAAACTTGATCAATCGTTATAGGTCTAACAAACTAGGTCAGTAAACCAGGTCAAAGAAAACTGGACCTGTCTATCTAGGGCGAACAGACTGGGTCAATCAATCCAGGTCAAAGAAACTTGATAAATCTTTTTCAGGTCAAAACAAATTGGGTCAGTGAAACAAGTTCTAAGAAATTGGACCAAACTCTTCAAGTTAAAACAAACTGGGTAATAAACCAGGTCAATGAATATGGATCAATCTAACCATGAGGTCAAACAAAATTAGTAAAATGAAAACAAAAGTAGCGATGCTGACCACTCGTTATCTCATATTTCAGATGACGCCTCTCCAGACCCAGTTTCATCTCAAAGGCGTCACAAAGGAGGACTTCACGAGGGCCCATTCCATCGGAGTTGTTATTTCATGTTTATTCTTTGGCTACCTGGGAAGTGTAGGTATTGTATAATGTTTGTTCTGTGGCTACCTGGGAAGTGTGGGTATTGGCGATGTCAACCACGGCAAGTGGAAAAAAATACAATTCTCACAAGGCGATTTTTACATATAAAAAATAGTAACACTAACAACACTGACTCGCACATTCAGACACACGCACACGAACACTCACATAAACACATTACAATGGCTTAATGACGTCGCTAGGGGTTCTCTTTAATCAATTAGGCAAATGTTCAACTTGTAAGAGAACATTTTTATTGTGGCTTTTGTATACCAAAGCCATAACTTCAAGTCGTCTTATCTTGTCTTATCTATACAGACGCTCCTTCTATACAGAAGATTATTGCGTCCACAGACCATGTCGGTCTGTTGGCAAGTGATCCGGCGTTCACAGGCCACAGCTAAGAGGGCTACACGCATTACCTAGCCGCCTTTTTTTCCCCCTAACTAGTGTCAGGTACTCATTTGTAGCTGGGTGGACTCAGGGACACCCTTGGCCCCCGGGAACAAATCTCTGCCGTCACAGGGATTCGTCGGTACGCCAGCCGAGCGCGCATGCTACTCGACCACAAGTTAAATGTGTATACCCCATTGTAAATCTTTGAATGTGAGCGAACAATTCATGTTAAAAAATTGTATTCCATCCATAAATTCATGTACAACTCCTTTAGCCCAGCTTTCATTTCATGTTAAGTTCTATCTCCGTGTTACAATGTAACTGTCATGTTAAGTTTTATCGCCGTGTTACAATGTAACTGTCATGTTAATTTCTATCTCCGTGTTACAATGTAACTGTCATGTTAAGTTCTATCTCCGTGTTACAATGTAACTGTCCTGTTAAGTTCTATCTCCGTGTTACAATGTAACTGTCATGCTAAGTTCTATCTCCATGTTACAATTTAACTGTCATGTTAAGTTCTATCTCCGTGTTACAATGTAACTGTCATGTTAAGTTCTATCTCCGTGTTACAATGTAACTGAACCTCTCACAGTTTGGAAAGATCAACATTCCAGTTTGGATCGGCATCGCTTCTTTCCTGAGTGGCCTGGCCATGATGGCCCCCCGCCCTTGTCCACTTGGCCAACCCATTCAAACTGTAAGTCTAGTTGTCCACTTGGCCAACTCATTCAAACTGTAAGTCTAGTTGTCCACTTGGCCAACCCATTCAAACTGTAAGTCCAGTTGTCCACTTGACCAACCCATTTGAACTGTAAGTCTTGTATCAATCAAATTAAGTTTTGACACGTAGTTACTCACACTTATAAACGCCTTGAAAATATGAATTCAATTTCCCATTTCTTAAATAATATCAACAATTTTACTTTATGAAATACTAAAAATACGATTATATGTTCGCCTTTACAAACTAAATTTCCTTACTTTCCTATGTTATTAGAGTTATTGACCATGCCACAAAAGATTCATTCTACGCGATGTTCCTCATGTGTACAGACGTCTCGCAACAGCCTCCACCAACACCAGAGGTAAACATTCATTGTCTTATTACAAACAGCCCCATAGATAACCCGTTGATAATGTATTACCACCACACCAAAGTTACCCATTGGCTAGAAATAAACGTATAAAATATATATATATTTTTAAATATGTACATTCCAGATGCCGAAGAATGTTTAATTTGTAAAATAATTTCGTAATTATTGCTATGTGAAAGTTGATTTTAACAGTATTTAACATTAAAATAAAGAATAACTAGATACGCCTTGCGGCGTAGCATACGCCGTTGACTTGTGCATGGATAGTGCAAAGAAAGGGGGTAAAGAACGGACACAAACTACAGCACGAAGAAATCAAAATAACGCGAGTGAACGTCGGTGGGGGGGGGGTAACAACCGACGCATTGTTGGTCTCGAGACATTTGCACTGCGGTTATCTACCTGCCTACCACACTCACCACCCTAGCTTGCCAACCATAAACTGTGGTTGGCCGACCCTAGTGAGGGTCAGCCATGTTCTCAAAAAGGGGGGGGGGACGGGCAAAAACACAAATTAAATTTTTTTTTACAATATTTTCGCTGGCGCTGGAACTCATGGCCTTCCACGTGTAAGGCGGACGTGATAACCACTACACTACGAATCTCGTGTTATCCTGTAAAGGAACAACACAAGTGAACACAAGAACCATTGTTGGTCTCGAGACATTGGTCGACCCCAGCGAGGGTCATTCGTCATTCTCATTTGCACATACTCACTTTGGTGAATGATATATATGTATATATATATATATTTTACCATTGAGAACCCGCGTAACACAAATTCAAAACACCAAGTGATTTCAATCTGTATCATGATGGATTAGGGTTGCCAGATGGCTGTCTAAAAAATACCGGACACTTGTGTCGACTGTCGATGGTACAAAAAGCCAAAATAGCAACATGAATCATTATTGTTTTGGGATCATTGAATAGGTTTAGTGAACTGTGTGAATTCAAAAAGGGCTGTAGTCTGTAAATGTCATTAATATTCATATGATCAAATCAAGATAAAAATGATGCGTTGCAACATTCGTATATTAAATATAGAATAAGATCGGAATCTCATTAAACATCCTTGGTTCATTATATTTTCAAAATATGACATGATTTGAATGCAATAATATAATAAAATATTAATATTGTTTTTCTTCTGTCTGGTAATAATATGTCTGCTTATGCCATGTTTTCTGGAGAAAATTACAGTATTGCAAATATCAAAATATAGCAAGATTGTTGGCTTCCTTATGTCTCGTAAGACGACGGAATTTTCTGTGCTCCTGTGGAATTTGCGCGCATGGCTTTGCAGCTTCTGCTGTGGCTGTACAAGTCCACTCGCGAATGGCAGTCTTTGCTGCACTTCTGGCACTGGAAAGGTAGTGTTTGTGGTTGGCTGATTTGCTCTACTTTTCCTTTATGTCTGCGACCTGTTGCAGGTTTCTTTCACCTGCTTCTAGCCCGGCAGTCAACGCCTGTCTCCATCTGTACCTGTCCCCAGCGAGTTCCTCCCAACTATTTATGTCAATGCCAATAGCTTTGAGGTCTCTCTTGCAGACATCTTTGTAACGGAGGTGAGGCCAGCCTGTAGTCCTCTTTCCTTTGGCTAGCTCAGAATAGAGGATGTCCTTTGGGATTATGCCATCCTCCAATCTGCGCACATGTCCCAACCATCTGAGCTGACGCTGGCGAAGAAGAGTTGTCATGCTTTGTATTTTTGCCTGCCATGTTGTAGCACCTCATTGTTGGTGACATGGTCCTGCCAGGCGATTCCCAGGATGCGCGGAGACAGCGCATGTGGAAAGCACTCAATCTCCTTTCTTGTCTGGAGTATAGGGTCCAGGATTCACTGGCATAAAGGAGGGTGCTTAGCACACATGCACGGTACACAGCAATTTTCGGTTCTGATGGTCAGCTTTTTGTTTGTTTCCTGACTCTTTTTGAGAGCCTGGCCAGAGTTGTGGAGGCCTTGCCGATCCTTATGTCTAGGTCGAATCAAGGGACAGGTTGTTGGTGATATTGGGAGCCAAGGTATGTAAAGTGTTCCACGGCCTCAAGTTGGCAACCATTGATGGTGATGTTGGGTGGATCAGCATCCTGGGCCATCACGTTAGTCTTTTTGAAGCTGATGGTTAGGCCGAAGTCGCTGGCGGCCTTGGCAAAGCGGTCCATTAGGATTTGCAAATCTGCGACTCTAATAGCAAGATTATGTCACTAAAAAATAATAATTTTCATGTTAGGGGTTTTTAAACATCTCCTAACTATTATTTAAGTTCGAACTTTCTATTTTTGTCTTTTTGAAGACTTTGACTAAGTACAATACTGTCACTACACTGCACAATAATCATCAGCATTTTGAAATAATAAAACGCTAATTGACTTTATATTTATCACTAGACTCGGCTGCTTTCATAATTTCTTGTTCTTAGAAATTGCCTCCTTAAATTATATGCAGGTATACGGTATATTAAAAAACACACAGAGTTCACTTCTCACAGATTCAACGCACATCCGATTACGTTCATCAGTCTGTGAGGCGTTTAAAATTGTTTTGTAATGCCAGAAGGGATTAACGTTTAATTCTTTACGTGCTGCATTTATATAATAAAAGACATTGGGTGTTGTTTTTTTTTACAATCCGAATTGCAAATTTCTATGCGTAATTAGGTCAAACGGTCGATTCTAAAATGAGAAAATTTTAAGATTGCTTAAAAAAGCCTAGTAGTGTATTGAATTAAAGAAAATACTAAGAAAATTGAAAATACCGGATACATGTATGTCCGGTATTGCTTCAATTTTTTAACTGGACAAATAACGATAATACCGGACAGTCCGGTTAAAAACCGGACATCTGGCAACCCTATGATGGATACAATACATATATTAACTTCACCGTCTTGTCTGTCTGTCTGTCGTGGTCCCTCAGAAAAACAAAAAGGAAAAGTAAAAAATTACACACTTCCCGTGATCCTAACGAGCTGATAATTTAAATTTTGTTTTCGTATGTTACCATTTCGGGAGGATACTCAACAACTTCCTAAAGTTTCATACTCATACGTATATGGGAAGTTGGATATTTAATGTTTAGTCTGTTTTATATAGCTCATATAAGGAAAAATAACTACATTTGGGCCCCAGGCCCCCTAGTGAGTGATAATTTTATATTTTTTTACGCCTGTTACCATCGTGGGAGGGTACTCAAAAGCGTGCCAAAGTTTCATGCTTCTACTTAAACGGTAAGTTGGAGAATTAGTGATGAGTCAGTTTTATATAAGAAAAAAAAACTACTGGAAACGGGCACCGAGTGAGTGATAATTTAAATATTTTTTCGCCAGTTACCGTTTTGGGAGGGTACACAACAATTTTCAAAGTTTCATGCTCATACCTACACGGGAAATTGGAGATTTAATAATGAGTCTGTTTTATAAAGCTCATTAAAGAAAAAAAAACTAAATTTAGGCCCCGGCCCCCCAGTTAGTGATTTTTATTCGACTGTTACCATTGCGGAAGGGTACTCAACAACTTTCCAAAGTTGCATGCTTCCACCTACACGGGAAGATGAGAAATAAGTGTTGAGTTAGTTTTTAATATACAATGAAACAACTAAATTTTGGCCCCCGGCCCCCAGCAAGTGATATTTTAAATATTTTGTCAGCTTGTTACCATCGCGAAAGTGTATTTAAAAACTATCCAAAGTTTCATGCTTCTACCTACACGGGAAATAGGAGAATTTGTGATTTTCAGGTTTTATATCGCTAATAAAAGGAAAAAAAATACATTTGGGCACCAGGCCCCCAGTTTTTGATAATTTATATATTTTTTTACTTGTTACTATCGCTGAATGTTACTTAACAACTAACCAAAGTTTCATGCTTCTACCTTCTCGGGAAATAGGAGTATGAGGGATTTTTTTATTTTTATAAAGCCCATATAAGGGGAAAAAAACGTTTTTGGGCTCCCGGCCCCCATGCGTGTGAATTTCAAAATTCTTTTTCGCCTGTTACCATTGCGGATGTGTACTCAACAACTAACCAAAGTTTCATGCTTCTACCTACACGGAAAATAGGACATTTAGTGATTTTTAGTTTTTATATAGCTCAAATTCGGAAAAAACTACATTTGGGTCCCCGGCCCCCAGTATGCGAGAATTTAAATATTTGTTTGCCTGTATCATCGCGGAAGTGTACTCAACAACTTCCCAAAGTTTCGTTCTTCTACCTACTCGGGAAATGGGAGAATTAGTGATTTTTATTGTCATATAGCCCATAAATGAAAAAAAATGTTTTTGGGCCCCGGGCCCCCATGAGTGTGAATTATTATTTTTTTACGTTAATTATTGTTGCGAGAGGCTAATTAACAACTTCCCAAAGTTTCATGCTTCCACCTACACGGTAAGATGAGAAATAAGTGTTGAGTTAGTTTTTAATATACAATGAAACAACTAAATTTTGGCCCCCGGCCCCCAGCAAGTGATATTTTAAATATTTTTTCAGCTTGTTACCATCGCGAAAGTGTATTTAAAAACTATCCAAAGTTTCATGCTTCTACCTACACGGGAAATAGGAGAATTTGTGATTTTCAGGTTTTATATCGCTAATAAAAGGGAAAAAAATACATTTGGGCACCAGGCCCCCAGTCTTTGATAATTTATATATTTTTTTACCTGTTACTATCGCTGAATGTTACTTAACAACTAACCAAAGTTTCATGCTTCTACCTTATCGGGAAATAGGAGTATGAGGGATTTTTTTATTTTTATAAAGCCCATATATGGGGAAAAAACGTTTTTGGGCTCCCGGCCCCAATGCGTGTGAATTTCAAAATTCTTTTTCGCCTGTTACCATTGCGGATGTGTACTCAACAACTAACCAAAGTTTCATGCTTCTACCTACACGGAAAATAGGACATTTAGTGATTTTTAGTTTTTATATAGCTCAAATTCGGAAAAAACTACATTTGGGTCCCCGGCCCCCAGTATGCGAGAATTTAAATATTTGTTTGCCTGTATCATCGCGGAAGTGTACTCAACAATTTCCCAAAGTTTCGTTCTTCTACCTACTCGGGAAATGGCAGAATTAGTGATTTTTATTGTCATATAGCCCATAAATGAAAAAAAAATGTTTTTTGGCCCCGGGCCCCCATGAGTGTGAATTATTATTTTTTTACGTTAATTATAGTTGCGAGAGGCTAATTAACAACTTCCCAAAGTTTCATGCTTCCACCTACACGGTAAGATGAGAAATAAGTGTTGAGTTAGTTTTTAATATACAATGAAGCAACTAAATTTTGGCCCCCGGCCCCCAGCAAGTGATATTTTAAATATTTTTTCAGCTTGTTACCATCGCGAAAGTGTATTTAAAAACTATCCAAAGTTTCATGCTTCTACCTACACGGGAAATAGGAGAATTTGTGATTTTCAGGTTTTATATCGCTAATAAAAGGAAAAAAAATACATTTGGGCACCAGGCCCCCAGTTTTTGATAATTTATATATTTTTTTACTTGTTACTATCGCTGAATGTTACTTAACAACTAACCAAAGTTTCATGCTTCTACCTTCTCGGGAAATAGGAGTATGAGGGATTTTTTTATTTTTTATAAAGCCCATATAAGGGGAAAAACGTTTTTGGGCTCCCGGCCCCCATGCGTGTGAATTTCAAAATTCTTTTTCGCCTGTTACCATTGCGGATGTGTACTCAACAACTAACCAAAGTTTCATGCTTCTACCTACACGGAAAATAGGACATTTAGTGATTTTTAGTTTTTATATAGCTCAAATTCGGAAAAAACTACATTTGGGTCCCCGGCCCCCAGTATGCGAGAATTTAAATATTTGTTTGCCTGTATCATCGCGGAAGTGTACTCAACAACTTCCCAAAGTTTCGTTCTTCTACCTACTCGGGAAATGGCAGAATTAGTGATTTTTATTGTCATATAGCCCATAAATGAAAAAAAATGTTTTTGGGCCCCGGGCCCCCAAGAGTGTGAATTATTATTTTTTTACGTTAATTATTGTTGCGAGAGGCTAATTAACAACTTCCCAAAGTTTCATGCTTCCACCTACACGGTAAGATGAGAAATAAGTGTTGAGTTAGTTTTTAATATACAATGAAACAACTAAATTTTGGCCCCCGGCCCCCAGCAAGTGATATTTTAAATATTTTTTCAGCTTGTTACCATCGCGAAAGTGTATTTAAAAACTATCCAAAGTTTCATGCTTCTACCTACACGGGAAATAGGAGAATTTGTGATTTTCAGGTTTTATATCGCTAATAAAAGGGAAAAAAATACATTTGGGCACCAGGCCCCCAGTTTTTGATAATTTATATATTTTTTTACCTGTTACTATCGCTGAATGTTACTTAACAACTAACCAAAGTTTCATGCTTCTACCTTCTCGGGAAATAGGAGTATGAGGGATTTTTTTATTTTTATAAAGCCCATATATGGGGAAAAAACGCTTTTGGGCTCCCGGCCCCAATGCGTGTGAATTTCAAAATTCTCTTTCGCCTGTTACCATTGCGGATGTGTACTCAACAACTAACCAAAGTTTCATGCTTCTACCTACACGGAAAATAGGACATTTAGTGATTTTTAGTTTTTATATAGCTCAAATTCGGAAAAAACTACATTTGGGTCCCCGGCCCCCAGTATGCGAGAATTTAAATATTTGTTTGCCTGTATCATCGCGGAAGTGTACTCAACAACTTCCCAAAGTTTCGTTCTTCTACCTACTCGGGAAATGGCAGAATTAGTGATTTTTATTGTCATATAGCCCATAAATGAAAAAAAATGTTTTTGGGCCCCGGGCCCCCATGAGTGTGAATTATTATTTTTTTACGTTAATTATTGTTGCGAGAGGCTAATTAACAACTTCCCAAAGTTTCATGCTTCCACCTACACGGTAAGATGAGAAATAAGTGTTGAGTTAGTTTTTAATATACAATGAAACAACTAAATTTTGGCCCCCGGCCCCCAGCAAGTGATATTTTAAATATTTTTTCAGCTTGTTACCATCGCGAAAGTGTATTTAAAAACTATCCAAAGTTTCATGCTTCTACCTACACGGGAAATAGGAGAATTTGTGATTTTCAGGTTTTATATCGCTAATAAAAGGAAAAAAAATACATTTGGGCACCAGGCCCCCAGTTTTTGATAATTTATATATTTTTTTACTTGTTACTATCGCTGAATGTTACTTAACAACTAACCAAAGTTTCATGCTTCTACCTTCTCGGGAAATAGGAGTATGAGGGATTTTTTTATTTTTATAAAGCCCATATAAGGGGAAAAAACGTTTTTGGGCTCCCGGCCCCCATGCGTGTGAATTTCAAAATTCTTTTTCGCCTGTTACCATTGCGGATGTGTACTCAACAACTAAACAAAGTTTCATGCTTCTACCTACACGGAAAATAGGACATTTAGTGATTTTTAGTTTTTATATAGCTCAAATTCGGAAAAAACTACATTTGGGTCCCCGGCCCCCAGTATGCGAGAATTTAAATATTTGTTTGCCTGTATCATCGTGGAAGTGTACTCAACAACTTCCCAAAGTTTCGTTCTTCTACCTACTCGGGAAATGGCAGAATTAGTGATTTTTATTGTCATATAGCCCATAAATGAAAACAAAAAATGTTTTTTGGCCCCGGGCCCCCATGAGTGTGAATTATTATTTTTTTACGTTAATTATTGTCGCGAGAGGCTAATTAACAACTTCCCAAAGTTTCATGCTTCCACCTACACGGTAAGATGAGAAATAAGTGTTGAGTTAGTTTTTAATATACAATGAAACAACTAAATTTTGGCCCCCGGCCCCCAGCAAGTGATATTTTAAATATTTTTTAAACTTGTTACCATCGCGAAAGTGTATTTAACAACTATCCAAAGTTTCATGCTTCTACCTACACGGGAAATAGGAGAATTTGTGATTTTCAGGTTTTATATCGCCCATAAAAGGAAAAAAAATTACATTTGGGCACCAGGCCCTCAGTTTTTGATAATTTATATTTTTTATTACCTGTTACTATCGCTGAATGTTACTTAACAACTACCCAAAGTTTCATGCTTCTACCTTCTCGGAAATAGGAGTATGAGGGATTTTTAATTTTTATAAAGCCCATATAAGGAAAAAAAACGTTTTTGGGATCCCGGCCCCTATGAATGTGAATTTCAAAATTCTTTTTCGCCTCTTACCATTACGGAAGTGTACTTAACAACTTCCCAAAGTTTCATGCTTTTGCCTATGTTGTTTTTAGAGAATTAGTGATGAGACAGTTGTTTTAAATAAGAAAAAAAACTACATTTGGGCCCTCGGCCCCGAATAAGTGATAATTTATTTTTTAAAATTTTACTTGTTACCATTGCGGACGTGTACTCAACAACTAACAAAAGTTTCATGCTTCTACGTACACGGAAAATAGGAGATTTAGTGATTTTCAGTTTTTATATAGCTCATATTCGAAAAAAACTAGATTTGGGTCCCCGGCCCCCAGTATGCGATTATTTAAATATTGTTTGCGTGATACCATCGCGGAAGTTTACTTAACAACTTCCCAAAGTTTCACTCTTCTACCTACTCTGGAGATAGGAGAATTAGTGATTTTTAATTGTCATATAGCCCATAAATGAAGGGAAAACGTCAATTACGCCAATTATCGTCTTGAGAGGCTAATTAACAGCTTCCCAAAGTTTCATGCTTCTACCTACAGGGGAAATTGGTGAATTGGTGATGAGTCAGTTTTAAATATAAAAAAGTAAATTTGGGCCCCCGGCCCCCAGTAAGTGATATTTTAAATATTGTTTACGTGTGTTACCACCGCGAAAGTGTATTTAACAACTACCCAAAGTTTCATGCTTCTACCTACACGGGAAATGGAGAATTAGTGATGAGGAAGTTTTTATATAAGGAAAAAACTACATTTTTGCCCCCCGGCCCCCAGTCAGTGATAATTTAAATATTTTTTTCACCTGTTACCATTGCGGGAGGTACTCAACAAATACCCAAAGTTTCATGCTCCTGCCTACACGGAAAATTAAAGATTTTATGATGAGTCTGTTTCATATAGCTCATAATAGGTAAAAATTACATTTGAGCCCCCGGCTCCCATGATTGGGGATTTTAAAATTATTTTTTGCCAATTATCGATTTGAGAATTAGTGATGAGTCAGTCAGTCAGTGAGGGCTTTGCCTTTTATTAGTATAGATCAGGGGTCTCCAAACGTTTCTGCCGAAGGGCCGCATTAAATGTCCAACAGCAGTTTGGGGGCCGACTACTAACCCCCAACTACTAAGTTTTGTGGTAAACTACAGGTAAAAATATAATCTTTTTTTTTAGATTAAAAGGTCTCCAGGGGCCGGATGAGAGGGCATCGCGGGCCGTATCTGGCCCGCGGGCCGTAGTTTGGAGACTACGCATAGATTCATGATGTGTGTGTAAATAATTAAACAAATAAAAAGTATGCCCTTTAATGGAAATATTAACTATTGAGTTTAATTTTTCTTCAATGAAAGCGTGATGACGTGGTGTACGCCATATTTACCATGGCGCATGCAGCTTGTGGACTTCTACTTCCGGTGGTGTCTGTGTTGGCGCCAATTTACATTGACAACAACTGTGTCGACAAGAAAAGGCTTGGACTATTTTTAGGTTTTAACTTTTTTCGATAAGCAGATTACCCGATTTAAAGGAGGGGGGGGGGCATCGGCATAAATTATTAGTATTAAAAATAGAGTAGTAAAAACCCCAAAAGAGTTGATTTAATACCCCCATATATTTGAAGGTCAACGTTTATTTTTCACGGATTCGCCTGGGCTCAAAACTAAATATATACCAGCCTCATTGACCAGCAGTTTTAAAATTTTATTCCCCATAAAACACGAAATTTCGTTATTATAAGAAATATTAATTTATTACATTCTGTTGCTATTATAGGAACATGTATCATTAAAGAGTTGAGTTGGGTGCGGGATGGGGTGGGGGATGTAAACACATTATCATTTTATATTGTTCTGAAAATCCCCTTCATCTCTTTATATAAAACAAAATCCTAACACACATCCGAACCCCCCCCCCAGGTATTTTCATCATTCTCAGTGAACTGGCCCCAATCTCAGCCATAGGCGGCGGTGGATTCTTTGGGCAATTTGCTGTGGACTTAAAAGGTAATGAGAGCTCCGATGGAATAAAAGGAAACGATGGTTCGTGTTAGAGTTAGTGTTAGTGTTAGGGTTCATGGGCGTCGCTAGGAATTTTTCCAGGGGGGGGGCAAAAAAATCCCACTTTTTCTTTTTATTTTAACTGGCAATGCCATACAGGTACAATTTTCAATTAAATTCAAGTTCAGTATAAAATAACGGTTGAAAAAAGCCTTAGAAATTAATAAGACTTACAAATTAGTGCTGTAATAGTTAAAATACAACATTTATTAATGCATTTAATAAATTAAATTTTTTTTTCTCAAATGTAGGGGGGGGGGCAAATGCCCCCCTTGCCCTCCTTCCCTACGCCCATGTTAGGGTTAGGGTTAGAGTTAGTGTTAGTGTTAGGGTTAGAGTTAGTGTTAGGGTTAGGGTTAGAGTTAGTGTTAGGGTTAGAGTTAGTGTTAGGGTTAGTGTTGGGGTTAGGATTAGAGTTAGTGTTAGGGTTAGAGTTAGTGTTAGGGTTAGGGTTAGAGTTAGTGTTAGGGTTATGGTTAGAGTTAGTGTTGGGGTTAGGGTTAGTGTTAGGGTTAGAGTTAGTGTTAGGTTTAGGGTTAGTGTTAGGAACATTCTAAATTCTTACGTTCTCTTGATTTGGGTCAGCGTAAAAAGTTGAAAAATATAACTTTCACGCTCATAGAAGATAGCATTCAATCCATATTTAATATTATTTTTATAACTTTGTCGTTAATTCTTGGTGACGCCTCGTGTTGAAATCTTGTCGTGATCATGATTTAACTTAAATTTTAACACTTTTTTGGAAATTAACACATTAATACACCCCAAAATCCCGCTAACTTTTACATAAAGACACAAGTTACTGCCCATTCAAAATTTATTGCAATAATATAATGTTTGTAAAATTCTGGCACCTAATTTGTTAAAACATACTTTTAAAATTAATTATTATTAGATTCTTTTGACCACAATTATCATAATTTTTGTTAATACTTGCAATTACTTGTAAATAATTATGAGGTATACACCTGGTCCTGAAAAGCTGCATTAGCCAACATCCAGATCCATTGATATTACAATCTGTATTCTTAGAAAGATGACAATATATTAAAAGATGATTTGTGTTCCATCTAGTTAGGGATATAAGCAAACCTTACTCGTACGTAGCAAAACGCAGCTGATTTAGAAGGGAAGGAGGCGGGTGGGTGTCATGCAAAGAGTGGTTGTTTGATTATAGAGATGTTTCGTTAAAAGTTTAGACTTACATGTTAATGTCGTTGATAAATATGTCCTAAAAATGTTTTTTTTTCATTTTGCCTTCTTATCAGAGACAGAACTTAACGTTTTAGACCCTCGCTACGTCCCCGCATGGTGGATCCCTGTACTCCTATATGGAGCCTTCTTGTGTCTGATCGGCTACAGCATAGCGGGGTTTCCAAGGAGACTCGTCCCGAAACATCAACAGAAGTTGGCGTTATTGGAGGCTGCCAGTTTTTACTTCCGGGAAGAGGGAGGGTGCATTGATAATAAGGATGAAACTGTCAATGATCCGAGGTCTGATTTACAGGGATTCATAAAGTTGCACTGTTTTATTTTATAATTTCTTTTTTTTTCTTTGTAGCTCTAGTAAGTTATAGTTATATAGAGGCAATTAAGTTGTATAAACAAGTCTCTTGTCTAATGTATTGTGCTATTATGTTATGGTTCTTTAGATCGGTGCTTCTCAAACTTTTTAGTATTGCAGACCGGCAATAATTTTTTTCCTGTACTGACGGGGTAGCGAAATGTAATTTTTTGAATTATGTGTTTCATTGTATGTGCTTATTTCCGAAAACTTGACATATTCTATATGGTTAGTACAGATGGTTGTAAATGTAGGATTATAATTATAATTGCATGTCCTTTCTTGATAACTTCTGCGGACCGGCGGCTGATTACGCACTGGCCGGCACCGTTCCGCGGACCACAACTTTGAGAACCACTGCTTTATATGCAATAACATCTTGTCTTGCATTATAATATATATTGTACTAATAGGTTTTGATTTTTTAGAGGCAACTAAATTTTTTTAAACTTGACTTGTCTTATATTTATATATTTTGCTTTTAGGTTATGGTTCTTGCAAACTTTGTAAGGTTTCCTCCTAGACACTCTTCAAAACAAGAACAACAACAAAAACAAACAACCAACTAAATCATCAAACTAAAAAGAGTTATACCCCTTTGTTATGTGGCCCGGTTTCTTATGTCTCAATACGTGTTTAGTATTTTTTTCTTGAGCTGACAATAGACCCGGAGTTGCCACTAAATATATTAGTTTGATTCAAATTATCAGTTTTTGCGCTGCTAAGATATCCTGGAGATTTGCGGGTTAATGATTACTGGGTGACCAAATGGTAACGAAGGCACGAGAGGGGCCGTCCATAAAGTACGTCACGCTATTTTTGACCATTTTTAACTCCCCCCTTCGCCCCCCTGTCACAGACTGTCACAAATCTCGGCACCTAAAGTACGTCAAACTTTCGAACACATGTTTTTTATTAACAAAATAATTAAAATTTAATATAAAACACCGTGACGTCACGCATGGCTGGGCCCCCCCTCCCCCTTGTCACAAAATGTCACACTTTCTTACACCCCCTCCCCCCCCCTCTGGAGCGTGACATACTTTATGGACGGCCCCAAAATATAATTTAAAAATTCTTCTCCTAAAGTTTGGACCTATTAATTCCTTCCCAGAAAATATTTTGTACATTGCTGTTTATAAAACCCGAACAATGACGTAGCTGTTTTGTCTCTTTCGCAGCCGTAAGGAAAACTTCTACAATCAGCTGCAAGACGTTGGTCTCACTGAGGTCAAACAGACGGACACACAGACCTTGACCTCTGTTCAAGCTTCCGTGGAAGTCAGGGTCAGGGCTAGTCTGCCAGAGAGTATCGTGTTCCGAAATCTGGCCATGCCGCGAAATGGAATCATCAGTGGGATAAAAGGTACTTACTCATTGAGTGGGTCAACAAGTGGGATAGAATGTACTTACTCAGTGAGTGGGTCAACAAGTGGGATAAAATGTACTTACTCAGTGAGTGGGTCAACAAGTGGGATAAAAGGTACTTACTCAGTGAGTGGGTCACCAAGTGGGATAAAAGGTAATTACTCAGTGAGTGGGTCAACAAGTGGGATAAAAGGTACTTACTCAGTGAGTGGGTCAACAAGTGGGATAAAAGGTACTTACTCAGTGAGTGGGTCAACTAGTGGGATAAAAGGTACTTACTCAGTGAGTGGGTCAACTAGTGGGATAAAAGGTACTTACTCAGTGAGTGGGTCAACTAGTGGGATAAAAGGTACTTACCCAGTAAGTGGGTCAACAAGTGGGATAAAAGGTACTTACTCAGAGAGTGGGTCAACAAGTGGGATAAAAGGTACTTACTCAGTGAGTGGGTCAAAAAGTGGGATAAAAGGTACTTACTCAGTGAGTGGGTCAACAAGTGGGATAAAAGGTACTTACTCAGTGAGTGGGTCAAAAAGTGGGATAAAAGGTACTTACTCAGTGAGTGGGTCAAAAAGTGGGATAAAAGGTACTTACTCAGTGAGTGGGTCAACAAGTGGGATAAAAGGTACTTACTCAGTGAGTGGGTCAAAAAGTGGGATAAAAGGTACTTACCCAGTAAGTGGGTCAACAAGTGGGATAAAAGGTACTTACTCAGTGAGTGGGTCAACAAGTGGGATAAAAGGTACTTACTCAGTGAGTGGGTCAACAAGTGGGATAAAAGGTACTTACTTGGTGAGTGGGTCAACAAGTGGGATAAAAGGTACTTACTCAGTGGTTGGGTCATCAAGTGGGATAAAAGGTACTTACTCAGTGAGTGGGTCAACAAGTGGGATAAAATGTACTTACTCAGTGAGTGGGTCAACAAGTGGGATAAAAGGTACTTACTCAGTGAGTGGGTCAACAAGTGGGATAAAAGGTAATTACTCAGTGAGTGGGTCAACAAGTGGGATAAAAGGTACTTACTCAGTGAGTGGGTCAACAAGTGGGATAAAAGGTACTTACTCAGTGAGTGGGTCAACTAGTGGGATAAAAGGTACTTACTCAGTGAGTGGGTCAACTAGTGGGATAAAAGGTACTTACTCAGTGAGTGGGCCAACAATTGGGATAAAAGGTACTTAATCGGTGAGTGGGTCAACAAGTGGGATAGAATGTACTTACTCAGTGAGTGGGTCAACAAGTGGGATAAAAGGTACTTACTCAGTGAGTGGGTCAACAATTGGGATAAAAGGTACTTACTCAGTGAGTGGGTCAACAAGTGGGATAAAAGGTACTTACTCAGTGAGTGGGTCAACAAGTGGGATAAAAGGTACTTTCTCAGTGAGTGGGTCAACAAGTGGGATAAAAGGTACTTACTCAGTGAGTGGGTCAACAAGTGGGATAAAAGGTACTTTCTCAGTGAGTGGGTCAACAAGTGGGATAAAAGGTACTTACTCGGTGAGTGGGTCAACGGGTGGGATAAAAGGTACTTACTCAGTGAGTGGGTCAACAAGTGGGATAAAAGGTACTCACTCGGCGATGAGATCAACAAGTGTTAGCCTATGTATTTTAACTCACTGTGTTTAACGTGATCATCAAAGGGAATGTCATCTAATGGCATAAATTTATTAACATAATGTCCGGAAATTCACTTTCGCTAATGTCATGTAATTAGGCGAATATATAAATAAAACATCCGGATTATCCATGCTGCCACTCTCAACAGCTGTACGGTATGCGTACGATAATGTGAGTCTGTGGAGTGGGTCTCAACCTACAAGGAAACGGCCCTGCTGCTTTATTTTATTTGTTCATTTAAACTTTTTCTAAAAATAGAAACCTTACGTAATGCGTTGTCCTGATTTTCAGTTTTAGTACTCGTAAGGTAAAGTATTTTACGCCTTGATATCCCGTGTATACAGTCAGAATAACGCAATAACTCATCGCTTCTCGAAGAACTGAAGAACTCTTTAACTCAAATTATTTTCCATGACTGAAGATTCCTTATATTTCCCATTGCGCTACTGGCGCTACTCCTACACAATGGTGTTGTTGAATGTAAATATTATAAAACAAGTAGCGGTGTAGCGGGGGGGGGTACCGGATTTCGGCACCGGCAAATCCAGAATCTGGCCATTTTACAAATCCTGGTCCGGCTCTGGCCAGATCTCATTGCATAAATCCGGACAATCCAGCTCCGGCCGGATTACAAACAAATTGAATCCGGTACAGCCCTAAAAAAAACACAAATATTTTCTGAATGAGACGGTAGGAAATACATGATAATACTGTAGTATCATCTTATTTCCACGTGTCTGAATGTGTGGACAAGAAATACATGATAATAGTATCATCTTTATTCCATGTGTTTGAATGTGTGGGCAAGAAATAGATAATAATGGAACTCAAATAATTTGATTTGTCTGTGTGAGTTGGCAGCAGATAGATGATAATGGAATTCTATTGATGTTTGGTCTTTGCAGACATTCCATTCCAGTTGTACCGAGTTATGGTAAACCCGGCCCTGGTTCTCTTCCTTGTTGTCATGGTGATCACAGCCGCCCCGCTGCGTGGATCAGATGGACTCAAGCAGTCGTTTGTGATATTTGAATATGGCGTCAGTGTCACTACGTCCGGTTTCGGAAGTGAGTGGTCCAGCTATCTTGTTACACCTGTGATTGGTCATAATGTAGATCAACTAAACATGCTATCAGAAGGCTGCCAGCCAAAGTTTTTAATTGATGTTCACATCGGGTTCCTCGGGGGGGGGGAACCTATGACACTATAGCATCAAATATTAAGAACATTTGCTGATTTGATAAAGGGCTGACTCCAGACTCCAGAACGATTAGATTGTATATATAACAGATTAGATTGTATATATAACAGATTGGATTGTATATATAACAGATTGGATTGTTTATATAACAGATTAGATTGTATATATAACAGATTAGATTGTATATATAACAGATTAGATTGTATATATAACAGATTAGATTGTATATATAACAGATTAGATTGTATATATAACAGATTAGATTGTATATATAACAGATTTGATTGTATATATAACAGATTAGATTGTATATATAACAGATTAGATTGTATATATAACAGATTAGATTGTATATATAACAGATTAGATTGTATATATAACAGATTAGATTGTATATATAACAGATTAGATTGTATATATAACAGATTAGATTGTATATATAACAGATTAGATTGTATATATAACAGATTAGATTTTGTATCTCAGAGATTAGATTATGTATATAACGGATGTGTATGAATTTATAACAGATTAGATTGTATATAACAAATACATGTTTAAATATATAACAGATTAGATTGTATATAACAAATACATGTTTGAATTTATAACAGATTAGATTGCATATAACAAATACATGTTTAAATATATAACAGATTAGATTGTATATAACAAATACATGTTTGAATTTATAACAGATTAGATTGTATATAACAAATACATGTTTGAATATATAACAGAGTACATTTAAATTTCAATGTAAATTATTCACACCAGCAACAAAAACCAATTTTCAAACTTATTTATTCAAACCAATGTTTCAGTGCAACTTCAAGACGATTCCTTAAATAACTTTAGCTCCAATACATTCAAGACTACAAACGAGACCATTCTTGACCTTGAGATTATTCAGAAAGACCCCAAAAACGGGAACTTTTCGAGAATTTTTTTAATTAAAAAAAACCAAGAGTTATTGAAAAAAATGTATTCTTAGTAATTGAAACCTTAAAATATGCTATGTAATAAACATTAATGGAATATATCTTTTTAAAAACAAACAATTACGTCCTTTAGATGCCGTCCTCCTGTTGATTATTGTGTGCAGTGTGTTATGTTGATCCATCCGGTTGAAACCACGTTTATTGATCGTGTGGAAAATGTCTCAATTTGTAAAGAACGATTTTAACATATCAAAATAGCGTAGTGCCCCCCTGTTCATTTTTTTTAAACGGTAGTTTTGCGTCTGTCCAGTAACGGTAGTTTTGTGTCTGTCCAGTAACGGTAGTTTTGTGTTGTCCAGCGACAGATTTGTCAGATTGTGATATTTAATTATTTATTTTTATTAATTTATTTTTTTTTGTGGGGATATTTTAAGAATAAGGTATACACGACTTGGCCAAGAACTCTGAATGAACTAAATGATTTAAAACAGAGAATTTAGGATGAACCCCAGGTCATCACAGCTGCAATGTTGCAGCGGCCAATGAGGAATCTAAATAGCAGATTTCAAGAATGCATTCGTACAACAGGACGGCATCTAAAGGACGTCATTTTTTAAAATAAATGTTTATTCCATTAATTTTTCTAAAAATGGCAATTTTAAGGTTTGAATTAGATCTACAGGAAAAATATTTCTTCAATAACTCTTGTGTGTTGCTTTTTTAATTTTTAAAAAATATTTTTTTTTAAAAAGATTGTTGAAAATATCCCATTTTTGGGGGTCACCCTGATTTAAGCAGTTATATTTCCATGTAAAGATAATTTTTAAAATGCTTTGTTTGTCAAACGTTTATCCACTATCCACACATCACTAAACTAAACGTTTATCCACTATCCACACATCACTAAACTAAACGTTTATCCACTATCCACACATCACTAAACTAAACGTTTATCCACTATCCACACATCACTAAACTAAACGTTTAGCCACTATCCACACATCACTAAACTAAACGTTTATCCACTATCCACACATCACTAAACTAAACGTTTATCCACTATCCACACATCACTAAACTAAACGTTTAGCCACTATCCACACATCACTAAACTAAACGTTTATCCACTATCCACACATCACTAAACTAAACGTTTATCCACTATGCACACATCACTAAACTAAACGTTTATCCACTATCCACACATCACTAAACTAAACGTTTAGCCACTATCCACACATCACTAAACTAAACGTTTATCCACTATGCACACATCACTAAACTAAACGTTTATCCACTATCCACACATCACTAAACTAAACGTTTATCCACTATCCACACATCACTAAACTAAACGTTTATCCACTATCCACACATCACTAAACTAAACGTTTATCCACTATCCACACATCACTAAACTAAACGTTTAGCCACTATCCACACATCACTAAACTAAACGTTTATCCACTATCCACACATCACTAAACTAAACGTTTATCCACTATCCACACATCACTAAACTAAACGTTTATCCACTATCCACACATCACTAAACTAAACGTTTATCCACTATCCACACATCACTAAACTAAACGTTTATCCACTGTCCACACATCACTAAACTAAACGTTTATCCACTATCCACACATCACTAAACTAAACGTTTATCCACTATCCACACATCACTAAACTAAACGTTTATCCACTATCCACACATCACTAAACTAAACGTTTATCCACTATCCACACATCACTAAACTAAACGTTTAGCCACTATCCACACATCACTAAACTAAACGTTTAGCCACTATCCACACATCACTAAACTAAACGTTTAGCCACTATCCACACATCACTAAACTAAACGTTTATCCACTATCCACACATCACTAAACTAAACGTTTATCCACTATCCACACATCACTAAACTAAACGTTTATCCACTATCCACACATCACTAAACTAAACGTTTATCCACTATCCACACATCACTAAACTAAACGTTTATCCACTATCCACACATCACTAAACTAAACGTTTATCCACTATCCACACATCACTAAACTAAACGTTTAGCCACTATCCACACATCACTAAACTAAACGTTTATCCACTATCCACACATCACTAAACTAAACGTTTAGCCACTATCCACACATCACTAAACTAAACGTTTAGCCACTATCCACACATCACTAAACTAAACGTTTAGCCACTATCCACACATCACTAAACTAAACGTTTATCCACTATCCACACATCACTAAACTAAACGTTTAGCCACTATCCACACATCACTAAACTAAACGTTTATCCACTATCCACACATCACTAAACTAAACGTTTATCCACTATCCACACATCACTAAACTAAACGTTTAGCCACTATCCACACATCACTAAACTAAACGTTTATCCACTATCCACACATCACTAAACTAAACGTTTATCCACTATCCACACATCACTAAACTAAACGTTTATCCACTATCCACACATCACTAAACTAAACGTTTATCCACTATCCACACATCACTAAACTAAACGTTTAGCCACTATCCACACATCACTAAACTAAACCAGCGCACACATTTTTCTCAGGCATCCCATCCATGGTGTCCAATATTGTTGGGATGATCGTCAGCGCCGTCATCTGCTCGAGAGTGACCTCCCTTAGGGGCCATGCCCTGCTCATCCTGGCTAGCTACTTCCTGTGCAGTGTGTTTGCGTCATTCTACTTCGCCACGAGCTGTAAAAACGTTGACGTCATTGGGTTGGAGAGTCCCTTGTACGAATTAAACGATCAAATATTTGTCTAGAATAGCGGAATTCTGTAAACAGTTTTTTTATCTTAAAGTTAAGTTTATTTTTAAAATGAATGTCGTCAAGAGAACTACAGAAATTCACATATTACATACATATAATACATTTTTTAAAATATTTAATTTTAATATTTTTTCACATTCAATAATCAAATGCTGACCAATAAATTCGCTTTTTACTAGTGGGCAGAGAGAAATTTCAGACAATGTTTTTTTTTAAAAAATTGTTTTAAAAATATATAAAAACTTAATTTACCTGAATTATCAAAATCTTCTGTCTTATAATTAATTATACACTCTACAGCTGTTTTCTATAATTTTGGAATGATAGCTATAGATCTAATCTATATATAATGTGTATACTGATGGTAATAGATCTAATATATAACTGTATACTGATCAAAAATAATATTCTCCTCCCATTGTCTTAGCGGTTCTCCACAGCCAGTCGTGACCAAACCCTGTAACTGCCCCAACTACCTTCCCTACCCCACGTGTGGTGATGACGGACACACCTACTTGTCCCCGTGCTACGCTGGGTGCACCGGGGGAGATGGCTTCGTGAGTTCTTTTGTTTGCACAACTACACACCCTCGACACACGTAGGACAACAACACACTCAACACAGACGGGTGACAACAACAAACTCTACACACACTGGGACAACACACACTACACACACTGGGCTAACACACACTACACACACGTGGACAACACAACCTACGCACACTGGGACAACACACACTTCACACACTGGGACAACACATACTACACACACTGGGACAACACACGTTCATCTACTTCTCCATCACATATTATCTTCTTTTGTTTGTTACAATAGACCATTATCTCCTGATGTCAACTAACCCTGTCATCAAATCTAAACTTCGTTTTCATCTAATGTCCGTTAACCTTATCACCAGATGTCATTTACACTTATCTTCTGACCGAAATCACCACTGTCATCTGATGTCATCTATCATTGTCCTCTGAGATACATATTACTAGACCATGACAAAAGAAGCCCCCCCCCTTTTTTTCCGCTCACACACATATCCTCTCTCTCAGACATTCTTAAACTGCACCTTGCTAAACTCCAATGACCAACATGGGACACAAGCCAAGTTTGCCGTCTGTCCACCTGGCTGTATGGACAAATTCATCGGCTTTGTCCTCATCTCCACCCTGGTCACCATGACTGGACAAATGGCGGTGCTGCCACGAAACATCTTGTTGTTGAGGTAATTATTGGTCACATATTGACTTGGTAGAAAAGTGGTCGGTTGAGGTAATTATTGGTCACATATTGACTTGGTAGAAAAGTGGTCGGTTGAGGTAATTATTGGTCACATATTGACTTGGTAGAAAAGTTGTCGGTTGAGGCAATTATTGGTCACATATTGACTTGGTAGAAAAGTGGTCGTTTGAGGTAATTATTGGTCACATATTGACTTGGTAGAAAAGTGGTCGGTTGAGGTAATTATGGGTCACATATTGACTTGGTAGAAAAGTGGTCGGTTGAGGTAATTATTGGTCACATATTGACTTGGTAGAAAAGTGGTCGGTTGAGGTAATTATTGGTCACATATTGACTTGGTAGAAAAGTGGTCGGTTGAGGTAATTATTTGTCGCATATTGACTTGGTAGAAAAGTGATCGGTTCGAAGGGAAAAGGAGGTGTGATGGAGTGAAGAAGACGGGTTTGGAATGCTGTTTTTTTAAATTGGGTTTTCTTGTTAAATAAAGAGAAGGGGGGCATCACGATACACTTGGAAATACAACACAAAGATAACTTAATACAACCATAAGATAACTTAATACAACACAAAGATAACTTAATACAACACAAAGATAACTTAATACAACACAAAGATAACTTAATACAACACAAAGATAACTTAATACAACCATAAGATAACTTAATACAACCATAAGATAACTTAATACAACACAAAGATAACTTAATACAACACAAAGATAACTTAATACAACACAAAGATAACTTAATACAACACAAAGATAACTTAATACAACACAAAGATAACTTAATACAACACAAAGATAACTTAATACAACACAAAGATAACTTAATACAACACAAAGATAACTTAATACAACACAAAGATAACTAATACAACACAAAGATAACTTAATACAACCAAAGATAACTTAATACAACACAAAGATAACTTAATACAACACAAAGATAACTTAATACAACACAAAGATAAGTTAATACAACACAAAGATAACTTAATACAACACAAAGATAACTTAATACAACACAAAGATAACTTAATACAACACAAAGATAACTTAATACAACACAAAGATAACTTAATACAACACAAAGATAACTTAATACAACAAAAAGATAACTTAATACAACCATAAGATAACTTAATACAACACAAAGATAACTTAATACAACACAAAGATAACTTAATACAACACAAAGATAACTTAAAAAACCATAAGATAACTTAATACAACCATAAGATAACTTAATACAACCATAAGATAACTTAATACAACACAAAGATAACTTAATACAACACAAAGATAACTTAATACAACCATAAGAAAGACATATAATGATAACAACACTTTTCTTGTTCCTTATTCAAGAATATACACACACAAATTCTCATTCTTCCCGTCCGGAATTCCGACGTGGGTTGGCTTGCCTGATGGAACCGGTAAAACCAACACTCTATCAACATTTAAAACCAACACTATCAACATTTAAAACCAACACTCTATCAACATTTAAAACCAACACTCTATCAACATTTAAAACCAACACTCTATCAACATTTAAAACCAACACTTCATAACATTGAAAACCAACACTCTTTCAACATTTAAAACCAACACTTCATCAACATTTAAAACCAACACTTCATCAACATTTACAACTCTAATAAAAATGCCAGACTAGATATCTGCATTGCATTGTTTCTAACACGATGAAAAATAAGCAAAGATGAAAATCTTAGCTTTGTGGCTGAAATATGGCATGTCTTGTTTGTATCTGACTACATTGCACAGTGTTGTCTGTTGATGTATGTTGTCTGTTTGTGTGTTGTGTATACTGTACGACAAACCAATGGACTGACTTTATTGACAGAATGCTGGAGCCACGTGACAGGTCCTGGGGTCTGAGTTTGGTGACGTTGGTGTATTTCCTAGGTGAGTACTGCAGGCAAGGTGAGACGTACCAGAGAGTGGGAGAGAGGAGGGAGGGGGGGAGTGTGAGAGAGGAGGGAGGGAGGGAGTGGGAGAGAGGAGGGAGAGTCTGTATGCAAAATATATGTATCTCGATGTTACCTGTCTGTATCTGAATGTCATTTATTCTTTTTTTCTAATGTTCTTTTTCGTTGACTACAAGTATCTATTTAGCGCACAGTTTGCTGTAATCTTATAGCCCAGCAATACTCTCAATATCCTACTCCTGTCGGAACCCTAAACCTAATCCAATAAATACCAACCTCCACAACACCCTCCTTACACAGCCTCCATCTCAGCACAACGATGGTCGCAGGAGATCCTGGACTCTGTCGGATGTCTGTCCTCGATCAGCGGTAACTGTGTCCTGTACGATCGGCCGGCCATCAGGTGAGGCCCTCTACTTTAATCTATTAGATATTTTCATTAGCAATTGGAAACGATTTGTTCTATAGGGGAAATCCAAAAACACTAGCAGCCTTCACACTCCGTGTTCTCGGCCCACACAAGTTGGTTGGAAAGTTTTTTTTTGTCACCATCGAACTCATCCACTGTTGATATCGTAGGATAGGGGCCGTCCATAAATGACGTCACGCGATTTTAGCCGATTCACCCCCCCCCAAACCACCTCCCCAACTTTGATGATCTAAACTTTTTATTTGGTCTTGTGTTTACACTATTTACAGCCATCTGATGAGTAGTGTGGATCTCGGTGTGTATGCCACCTTGTTGGTCGCTGCTCTGGTCGTCTATGGAGTATTTGAATTCAAGGTAGGTGATTTCCTGAATTTGTAACATACAATACAAAGGCGGACTTGCTCTCTCATCACCCATATAGTCATAACTTTACCGTAGTAATACATATTTATTAAGTTTTTAAAAAAAATATTATAATTCATAAGCTGTTATGATAATTTTTTACTTTAACTTAAAGGCACTCAAGTTGAAATCAAACATATGAAGTCTGAAGACCCAGCAATCAACACAAGACAGATTAAAATAAAACACAAGTAATGAACCAACTCATACTCATAGGAAGTCATGTAAAAAGGATTCTCCAAATAAGATCGTTACACACAAATATTAAAATTTGTCTTATAAATAATACACTTGTGTTACAGCTGGCAAGTGACAATCATTCTTGCAATTAGTTACTATACAGCAATAACAAAATTTATAATTAATATACCCTTACACCATGGTTTAATATGCTGTTTTATAATGAAAGGAAAATTGAGCTAATTTCTAGTTATTATGAAAGGAATATTGATGTTATTTCTAGTTATTATGAAAGGAATATTGATGTTATTTCTAGTTATTATGAAAGGAATATTGAGCTAATTTCTAGTTATTATGAAAGGAATATTGAGCTAATTTCTAGTTACATGTATTATGAAAGGAATATTGAGCTAATTTCTAGTTACATGTATTATGAAAGGAATATTGAGCTAATTTCTAGTTACATGTATTATGAAAGGAATATTGAGCTAATTTCTAGTTACATGTATTATGAAAGGAATATTGAGCTAATTTCTAGTTACATGTATTATGAAAGGAATATTGAGCTAATTTCTAGTTACATGTATTATGAAAGGAATATTGAGCTAATTTATACACATTAAAAACATCCACTAGTATCAATATCTAGAAATGAGTTTTCTAATAATAGCAATGTATATTATTTAAATATTATTTGGATTATCCAAATTAAATATAGGAATTGTTATATTTCAAATGTAGGCACATTTTATTTTGTTAAATTACAGGGTAATATAAGAACAAAATAACATTATATAATTGATTATTTTAAAAATTACTAATTCATGTTAGAGTTTTGGACCAGGTATACACATCAAGTCTTAAACAAACTTATGACTTGGTGTGTAGGTGTGTGATTGTATGTTATTTGGAATATATTGGATAGCATTAAAGAAAACTACTTTCCTGTCACTCTGTTTTTCTCTCTATGTACTATTACCTCTCAGTAACATTTCTATACTTAGCTATAGATTATCTAATACTTAGCTATACATTATCTACTGACAAGCCCCAAATAACCTAATAAAAACAGAAAATAAACAGAACTATAATAGTAATAGTGAAACAACACTTTTTTTTTCTCTTGTCAGCAATGTATGACGTAGCTGATGGTATATGTTCTAGTTAGTTGCATTTACTTTTATAACTTTAAGTTGTTGTTTTTTAAATACATGTAGTAATAAAAATGTATATCCTCTCGTATCACATTATGAATATGATTCAAATACACAGGAAAGATAACTCTTGGAGACAATCCTTGCAGAGTTCAAATATTGATACCTGAGGATTTTCTCACAACAGCAATAACTGGAATACAATTTTAAAAATAAAGTTTTGACAATTATAACAAAAAAGTTTCTCGTCAGTATTAGATTTTTTTTTCCTCATTCAACTGTCATGTCTAACAAATAACAATGTTAATAAGCCTCGTTACTAAAAAATTTCATGTTATTTCTGTTTGAATGTAACATGCAACATGTCTTTGTAGACATTTGAGATGGTGTCAGAAGGCCCTGAGTCACTAAGGCTCTTATAGAACCCCTCGGGGAATTCCCCGGTAACCTTCTCCCCTCCACCAAGGAGAGCTAGCCGACGGGGACACCCCCGAGACGACCCCCTAGAAGAGAAGGTCGTCTGGGCAGATGGCAACCGCACAAGTCGACCTAGTCTGCCTCTCAAGGGAGCTTCCACCTTTCTTTGTAGACAGCACGTTCCATGTCTATAAAAAATGCCATGACCAGTGGCGTAGCTGGGGGGGGGGCGGTCCGCCCCGGGCGACACTCATTAGGGGGCGGCATTTGTGGGCATTTGAAAAATACAACCATTTCCGACAACCGCCCTTTTTCTTTTGAAGGGAGAAAACCAAGGTGAAACAATAATATTTGTAATTTCGAGTCTTAATTAACGGATTCGCACAACATTTTTTTGATTGCATAGTGGATATTATAACTTAAGCAAAACCGTTCAAAAATTTTTTAATCGCTCAAAAAAGGTATCCATTTCTTTGGAAAACTAATCGGTATAAGTCATAGATGACTCTTTTATAAGAAAAGTACGCAAAAACATCACCGCTGGGCCGAATAATATGTGCTTTTAATATCGCCACGACAGTTTGTACGTGGAATTTTGACATCCGCAGAATGATGCACGAACACGTACCTAAAGGCATGGTGGTTCAAATATTGTGTTTAACTTGCAAGTAGTAATTTATATTACTGTTTTAGTTTTTAGAAAATTATTCTAAGGTAAGTTATTAAAAATTAAATTTATTTTGTTTTATTGCATTAAAGTAGCACTAATAATTTTGTGTTTTTTTTAAATTAAAATACTGTTATTCATTAAACATGTTACGCCTATCCAATTAAAGTAATGTGTAAATAATTTGAATTTGTCTATTTTATGGAAAATTATTAAGATTTATGACAAGAATATGTAAATATTCAAATTTCCTCTGATAATAAACACCACAATAGGCATACTAATTTCGAAAAAGACATACTTTAAAATTTCAATCGTCTTGGAAAAATTGACATCTGAAGAAGTAACTAGGAAATCGAGATCAGATGCTGGAATTTTACTCAATTTAATGTAATCTTTTTCTTTACTATGTTATCTCAATTTATGGGAACCCGTCATTTTTTAAATTAATGCAAAGCCATTGCATGGAACAAAGAGATGTGCTAATACAAAATGCTGTTATATGAGCCAAACAATTTGTGAAGAGATGGAAATATCAACTGAACGCCGAGTTCGAAGGAGAAAAAAATATGAGTAGGGAAAATTCAGAAGACGTTGTTCTACTTTTAGAACAAGAAGTACAACGAGAAATATTTTTATACATGGATGGAATTATGAAAGAAAATAAAAGAACGCTTTGATGACTTGCATGTCCTTGCAAGAAAATATTCGTAATACCATGTAACCTACTAAATGAAGCATTTGAACATCAAATAAATTACTTTATTGACATTGATAAAGAACAGTTCAATATGGAAAGAAAAAGGATCCAGGTTTTTATGGCTGTACTGTACCTACACTACAAGAAGAAGCATTAAGTTAGAAAACCGGGGGAAAAGGCCCCTTGATCTATTAAAATGTATTCAACAATATAGATCCTCCACTCTGAGCTAGCCAAATGAAAGAGGACTACAGGCCGGCCTCACCTCCGTTACAAAGATGTCTTCAAGAGACACCTCAAAGCTATTGGCATCGACATAAATAGCTGGGAGGAACTCGCTGGGGACAAGTACAGATGGAGACAGGCGTTGACTGCCGGGCTAGACGCAGGATAAAGAGACCTGTGGCAGGTAGCAGACGTGGACCGCCTAATAAAGAGGAAAAGGAGAGCAAATCAGCCAGCTACAGGTGCTGCCATCCAGTGTCAGAAGTGCGGCAAAGGCTGCCATTCGCGAGTGGGCTTGTACAGCCACAACAGAAGCTGCGGGGCCATGCGCGAGGATCCCCCAGGGGCACAGAAACTTCCGTCGTCTTACGAGACACAAGGAAGCTAACAACAACAACATAGATTGGAGAATTCTGTACCCAACATTGTAATTTTGCTATGAATTTTTCAACTATTGCTACCAGTGTCGCTAGTTATGAAAGGAGCTTCTCAAAACTGAAGTTGATGAAAAAAATATATTCATTCCACAATGAGCGATTAAAGTAAACACAATCTTGCAATACTGTACATTACATAGTCCACAGAACAAGATTTTACAGATAATTTTAATAGTATAATACACGATTTTTCTATTATGAAAGTAAATGTGTAAATACTTTCTTTGTTTGTAAAAAAAAATCATTTATTTATAAATAAAAAATAAAAGAATAGTGATTGGTAATGTTTTTTGTGTGTAATTTTGGAATGTTTTGTCTCATTGGGTGGGGAGGGACGACCTGCTACCTCAGTAACTTTCCTGTGGCCTTTATAATAGTATCTTGTATTATGTTAATTTGTATTTATATGTATATAATCTTATGCGGCCTCTTTAATTACTGCTTACATAAATATGGCATGCAATGGTAAACATGTTCCCCACCTTTACTTTGTTTCAATTACAATTGTTTGCTGACTTTGCTGATGATCTTGCCCTTCTTGCACATACCCAACAGCAGATGCAGGAGAAAACAAACATTGTCGCAGCCACTTCTGCAAGCATGGGTCTCAACATTCACAAAGGGAAGAGTAAAATCCTCAAGGTTAATGCCACCAGTACATCACCCATTATGCTTGAAGGAGAAGCCCTTGAGGAGGTGGACAGTTTTGTTTACCTTGGCAGCGTGGTAGATAAACAAGGTGGTACAGATGCGGACGTCAAAATAAGGATCGGAAAAGCAAGAGCAGCCTTCCAGCAACTCAAGAATGTTTGGGTCTCTAACAACTTAGGCAGCAAGTTAAAAGTAAGGATTTTTAACGCTATGGTAAAACCTGTGCTGCTATATGGAGCCGAGACATGGAGAACAACGGCCGTAAACTTGACCAGAATCCAGTCCTTCATCAACAACTGTTTAAGAAGGATCCTCAGAATTCACTGGCCAGACAAAATCAGCAACCAGGAACTGTGGCAGCGGACAAAACAGAAGCCCATTGAGGAAGAGATTCATCCAATATCTATCTGTGGTAAATTTTTGAGTTCTCTAGGACCATCAGAAATGGTTTAATTTTACGTTGGCAGATTTGATAAATTGCGGACAGACAGACACGAAAGCAAGTATATAATAAAATATAGATAAACTAAAAAGTTCAATAATTTAATAACGGTACATTCGTTCGATCTGACATTTTGATACAATGCATTGTCATCCATTATCTATCTGTAGTAAAATTTTGAGATCTCTAAGATAATCAGAAGTGGTTTAATTTTACGTTGGCAGATATGAAAAATTGTGGACAGACAAACCAACAAACAATGCCACAGGAACGAAAGCGAGTTAATAATAAGTAAAATGTTAAAACAATCTTTTTTTAAAAAGGACACGCTTTTATTTACAAACATTTACAGACTGAAACGCGCTGATCTCCCCTGCCCTTGATGTAAACACGGAATTTGGTAAACGATGGCTGGAGTGAAACCAGTGAGCCGTGGAGGTCAACTCTAGCAGACGACTATACATTCTAAATAGTGATAAATATAGATAAACTAAAAATTGATTTATTTAATTACGGTACATTCGATCGATCTGAAATTTTGATACAATGCAATGTCATCCAAGATCTATCTGTGATGAAGTTTTGAGATCTCTTGGACCATCAGAAGTGGTTTAATTTTACATTTCAAGATTTGAAGGAAGGATGGATGGATGGATACAACATACAAACAATGTGACTTAAATAAAAGCGTGTAATAAAAACGTGGTAAAATGTAAAGCTTTATTGTTGAGCCTTCTCGTCCATGAGGGGCATCTACCGATCATCGTCGGCGTCTGCGATTCCTCCAAGGGCATAGGCCACCTACGAGAGACCTCCGGGCATCTCTATCCTGGGCCAGCTTCTCCAGGATCTTCCATTCATGGCCAATTCTCTTGATGTCTGCCTCCAATTCTCGGCGCCAAGTGTTTCTTGGACGGCATCTTTTCCGCTTACCCTGTGGGTTCCAAAGCTTTATTAGTGGACTAATTCATAGGTAAACGTTTTTGGCAAATGCCTTCATCATTACAACTAAATAAGGGCAAGTATTTATTTAATTTAAATAATATATCACTATCACTTACTCCAACATGAATAAATAATTAAGCAGGGCAGAAAGAAAAGGAAAGAGCAATAAAAATCAGAATGGGCACAAGTAATTAACAAAAACACAGGATGGAAGAAGAGGAAGGAAGTATCAAAAGTTAACAAATCAAAACCGGAAAAAGATTTACAGATGTAAAATGTGTGAACTCGGTTCAAACCATAAGGATCCCATAAACCAAATCTTTTTATTAATCTATTTTCCATGTAGATAATATCTTGTGTATAGCTTGCATGTAGAATGTCAGTAACTGCAATATCTAAAATCCAATTATGATTAGCACTGTTGAATTGTTTAGAGACAGGACGTAGGACCTGTTTATTTATATTTTACTGGGTTTTCTGTATAAATGTCATAAAACATACAACAATATCTACAATAGATAACTATACAACAAAAAGCCTTAGTCTGTCAACAATTCATAATTCAGTTAGATGTAAAATATTCAAATGTACAATTGAAGAGCTCAAGGGAAGAAACGGCAATGTCACATTTTTGTTGTTTTGAGATATTCATGTTTTAAAGTTCAAAATTATACAGATTTCTTATAAATTAACTAAATAGATTTGAATTTTCAATAGGGTCAGAGACATAATCTTTTTATAAAACCCGAAAACAGAGCATTCTATTTTTGATCCTCTATCAGATACAAGGGCTCATTAAAAAAATTAAAAAATGTCACTTAGCCATTTCTTCCCTTGAGCTCTTTAATTTATGTTTGAACAAAACATATCAGTATTACATATACATAGAAAAACATTCTTTAAAATATTGTCATAGAGAGGCCGGAATACTTTCATTTCCGGTAATTGTCTGAGCGCATCATTACATTTCAGGTACGTCGCCTACCTACCGTCCGCTCCCCTCTCAAATATTTAAACCAAGGTTCTCAATTATTTCAACCCAGGTCCTCCACAATATCCTTCATAAATATAGTACATGTTTCTAATAGATGATCCTATTATTTATAGGAACTAATTACCTTTGACCTGTGCTAGGTAAATAAGATGTATAGAATAAATTCATTGCACTGCATAGTATAGTATATGAAAACAGTAAACATATATAAACACAAATTTTTTTTGAAATATTACAAATGTTTTACTTTAAGATGTACATATTTTTACAACAGAACCCCTCCCCCTCATAAAAAAACAACATAATTTACCTCTCACAAAATATAAACAAAAGGCCTTTGCATTAAGCGTACAAAACCAGTAATCTTAGACCAGTACAGAACCAAGAAGCTTAGACCATTATAAAACCAAACCGACCAGTGTGAAACCAATCTGTTTTTAACCATGGGGAATGTAGCCTGTTAGTTGAATGTCTGCTTGTCGGGGTGCTGTTTGGCCACATGCTTTCTCCGCAGCCATTTCTCATCAAAAGACTTATCACAGAATTCACACTTAAAGACGTCCCCCGAGTGCCACCTCATGTGCTTGACCAGCAGGTGCTTGACTTTGAACACTTTAGGACACTGGTCACACATAAACGGCCGAGCGCCGGTGTGGATACGTATGTGAGCCTTAAGTTTACCCGCTTCTCGGAACGATGCTCCGCACGTGGCGCACAGGTATGGGCGATCGTCGGTGTGGCTCTTGACATGCAAAGACAAGTTTGTGTTGCCCCTGAAACACTTGCCACAGTAGCGACACTGGTACGGCCTCTCGCCCGTGTGGACTCGTTCATGGAGATGCACCTGGAAGGATGTGGCGAAACACGTTCTGCAATGTGAACACTTGTAAGGTTTCTCCCCCGAGTGTGTTCGCTGGTGAACTTTCAGCTGATACCTTCTCGGGAACGTCTTTCCGCATTCGTTGCACACAAAAACTGCTGGCACCTTAGTGTGTCTCTTCATGTGATTGTCTAAATGCTTCTGGGCCGTAAAGCTTTGATCACACGTGCTACAAGGAAATGGCTTTTTCCCAATGTGGGTCTTTAAATGTCTGTCAAGTCTGCTCTTGTGAGGAAAGTGCTTGTTGCAGATTTTGCACCCGTGTCCCGCCCCCTTGAAATGACTGGTGAAAATATGCTTCTTTAAGCAGCCAATGTTTTTGTACTCATTGCCACATAACCTGCACCTCCTAAGGTCAAGGTCATCATCAATGATACAATTAGCTGTCACAAACTCTACCCTGGCGTCATTTTGACAAGATTTTTGTCTCCGTGTCAGCGAACTTCTCGCCTCTTGTTTTGACTGATCACCTAATAATGATTCACTGATCCCTGAGTCTATACCTCCGTGTTTTTTATTACTTTCTGTTACCCCTGGGTGGACTTCTTCGATTTTGTTCAGGTCATCTGTAGACAAGCCTGGCTCTGGTTCAGCCAATTCTGCTCTTTTCTTTTGATCACTTTGTGTGTTTGCTGGTACTCTACCCAGTGTTGTGTTAGTTTCCGATTGTTTCCCTTCATGTGGACCTGTTATTTCTGTACCTGTAGTTTCTACATTTGGCTTGTCAGCATGGACTTCTTCTGTCATTCTATGACATTCTTTTTTAATCATGTCATCACCTTTCCCTTTTTTGCTCCTCATGGTTGCTCTTGTGTCTGTTACAAACCCAGGGAGTTTTTTCATTGTTGCTACAACACTAACTTCTCCCTGAAATACAGCATCTTCAGTTTTCTTGGTTTCACCATATTCCCCAACGAATTCCTTCTTTTTGTTTTTCCAACAAATATCTTCAGTCACGGGTGAAATATTTTCAGACTGTGAAGGGAGGCCACCCTTGTCCTGCTTTACAGTCCCTGAGAAGTTTACATGTCTCACTTGTTTACCTTCATTCACCAAACCATCATGAACAGCTACATCTTGTAAGCCTTGTCCTGGCCTGTCACAAGTTTCATGATGAATCACAGGACGGTGGTCAAATTCAAGGGAGGGAGACTGATCATCTATTTTGTAATATTCTTCTCCACTCTGAGCAGAGTTTTCGGAAAGGGGCACACAGTTTAGTAATGTGGGTGTGTTGTCTGCACCTTCCCTCATGCTGTGTTGTGACCTCTCCTGAACACTGCGGTCAGAGTTTTCAGAGCTGACACCTCTGATTGGGGTGCTGCCTCTTGTTTGTATTTTGCCTCTTCTGGAAATATTTCCCAAACATTGCCCCAGTAACATCGCATTATTCAGGTTATAATGGCACGTGTCAGAAGTCTGGTCTATCTGTTTCGACTGGCAGGGGAGGTAAGAGCCAATAACGGCTGATCTTTCCCCATCAGGCAAAGCAGATTTCCAATCAGTTTTTTTTAAATAAATTGAATGCAGAGAACTCAAATTGGAATCATTAGTTGGAGCCACAGAAGAGTCCTGGTATAAGGTGGACACAAAACTTTTTGAGGCACTAGAATGTTGTATCCTAGATGTGTAGTCTCTCTCACACTTGTTAGGGGTGTTTTCAGACATACCCGTGACTTCAGGGTAATTTTTCTCTTCTTCATTCTTAGAGTGAGATGTGCTTTCAAAACCAACACCAACACTGGATTGGGGTGTCTCACCTTTGGTCATGCGGTTATGATCCGGTGTTAGTTCCAAACTATCCTTGTCACTCTCATGCTGTGTCTTTCCAAATGTGTCATGACGTGTCTTAAAGATTTCTGTATGTGCATGAGCAGCTGTCTCCCCAGAAATACAACAAGGCAGGGAGGCACTTTGACTTTCCAGCTCTGTAAATATCCTGGTAGTGGTGTTTGGGATCATTCAGCAGATGACCGTTGTATTCACACGGTGACCACTTTAAGGGCCCTGTATCATCTTCATCGTCCACCTCAAGTAAAGACGGCTCGGGCATATGATGAACAACATTGCTGCCTCCATGAAAAGAGATTTCCTGTGGACCTTCAAACCTGCCCTGATGTAACTTAAGACCTAAAAGATGTTTCTGATTATCTCCCATACTGGCTTCAGCTGACCTCCCCTGTGAGCCTGTCATACCTGAAATATGTGGCATGTGCTGGAAATAAATGGTCAAGTTGGACTGGTCAAGGGGATTTACTAAATTAGGCATCAGTCTGTTTTCTCCATAACCGCGTGATGTGCCCTCTAGCTCTGAATGATATAGATGTCGATGTCCTTTGTTGGTTTGATGGGATGAGGCCACCGCTGCGACTGTGAGATTGTAACATGAATCTCTTGCTGGTACATTAAGTTGGTCACTTTGTGGAGCCCTTGTGGTTGGCTGATGTTGAGGGAAATCTGGCCTAAGCTTGTAGTGTGGACCTGATGATGAACGCCCATCATGCCTGGGTTCATTGTTACAGAGCCTAGCAAAGTGACCAGCTTCTTCACTGTGGTGATGCTCTCTACTGTAATGCTGTGAGTTGTGGGCAGGATGTGTGACCACGTTGTAACCAACTGAGGTAAAATTATCCGTTTGATGACATCTATTTCTTGTGACTTCTTTTTCAAACCCCATCTGGTTCAGCTGCATGTGACGTGAAGTTGTCGCTGAGTTGCTGTTGATTTCGACCATCTCGTAAGACTTATCAGATTTTGCATGACAATCATCAACTGAAATGTTGCCTGGTGGAAGAATATTTTGTTTGTTTATTTAATCATAAGCTTAGTATGCGGTTAGAGAAAAGGTAATAAAATAATGTTCAGGTAGATACAAAGCTGAAAAACTTCTAATTTTATTTTAGCATAATAAGAAAATAAAATGATTGGATAAATTGTACAAGTTTGGAAAAATTTACAATAAAAATGATGTGAGAATAAAAATAATCAAAATAAATAAATGAATACCTTTATCACCAAAGTATTTAATAGTGGAAGTTTGACCAAGGTCTTTTTTGACTGGAACAGGTTTGGTTCTTATCAGACTTGGAGAGTCTTCAGTCCTCTCATGTCTTAATATGCAGGTTTTACGGTCACAGCTGATCATCTGAAGTGGAAAGCAATATTGTAACCTTGTTACTTGTACATGTATCAATATAAATCTAATTGAATACAAACCATGTTGAATTTTTAAACCCACTACAAGAGTTGAATTTATAGTTTATTTGAAGAAATTAGTTTTTAACTTTGAATCATGGGTTGTAATAATGACATTTTATCTATGTTCAATAAAAGCTTACTCAAGATTTATTTATTCATAGAGGAGCATAAATTGAATGGATGAATCATTATTATTTTACAAATTATTCAAAAGCAATGAATTGTGTAGAAACAAGTTATTTATTTTGTGTTAAGAGATGATCAATAATTTAAATATTCTTAAAGAAAAGCACATAAAAATTACCCCCTGAATTTTCTCTTTATTTTCACATAACTTCAAGTTTTTAACCTCCTGTCTAGTGCAACACTCTCTGCTTTCTGACTGCTCACTCCTCTGCAGCCCTATTTGATGTTGAACAGCTTCATTCCCACAATGTTCTTTATTAGAAATTTTATCCGTCACATTTGCATTGAAGCTTTTGTTGGATTCAGGCAAAGGAATAAGATGCCAGCCGTTTTCTTCAACCAATGCCGATGCATCTCTCTCTCTAATCGTAAGAAAAAATTTGTCAGAAACAAATTTATCTAAATGAGAAGCTGCTGGTTTAATTTTCTTCCTTTTTTTATTTGGAATCTCTCGTCCTGGCTTAGCTTTACTTTTAGTGGTATTATTCTTCAACAACTTTTCAGCATCACATCCCTTGATGTTTTCACTAGTTGCAGGTCCAGGAAAATCATTATTCATATGTTTATTTCTGTGATGTTTCTTTAAAGCATAAAGTTCACCAAACTTTTTGGGGCAGAGTGAACACTTGTATGTTTGCCCCAAATGAATTCTTAAATGCCTGACCAGAGCATGCTTTAATCGAAAGACCAGGGGGCATCGATCACACATGTACGGTTTGGCACCAGTATGAATTCTACTGTGGTTTTCCAACTTTTCTTTATGCTTAAAACTTTTGTTACATACACTGCATGAAAATGGTGAATCTGTTGTATGAATTTTCATATGCTGGGCTAAGCCACTTGTTGCACTAAAACTCTTTTTACAGACTGCACAACAGTGAGGTTTTTCTCCTGTGTGTCTACGTTCATGAAGCTTAACCTGATATTTAGAGCCAAAATAACTATTGCATTGTGAGCATTTGAAAGGACGTTCACCAGTATGACAACGACTGTGAGTCCTTAGGCGAGTTTTATTTGGAAAAGTCTTATTGCACTCCAAGCAATTGAAGAAGCGAGGTTTTTCATGACTTTGCAAATGTTTGACAAACAATTTTTTGCTTAAATAAACTCGATTACAAATTCCACATTTAAGACCTTGTTGTGAAACATGTATCTTTTTATGAATTTTTAGTTGACCAAAAGATGAGAACTCATTCCCGCACACAACACAGGATAATTCAGAATTTTGCATTGCAGTATCAGTAGGTGAGGTCTAAAAATGTCATAACAGTCTACATATCTTAAAATCCAGTCTGTAAAATGGCATAACAGTCTTCATATCTTAAAATCCTTTTAAGAATGTTAAGTTAAAGTATTAGCATGGCATTGGATCAGAGCTGTCAACATTATCATTAATTTAAATTAGATAATACTGAATAATAATAAAGTGAATAATAATAAAAATAATAATATTATTTTTAAAAAAACTTTAATTTTAGTCAGGTTCAATTTTAAATTAAAAGGAGCAAACGAAAAATTCCTGTGCTGCTATGTAATATGTACTAGTACCCAGGGCCGTCTTAACGCATAGGCCCGTTGGGCATTTTCCCGGGGGCCCACGAGCATAAGGGCCCCATGGGAATATGTTTATTTATATATATTATGTATATTTATTTTTTATTCCTGCAGGGGAAGGACCCAACACTATTTCTTTGCCCGGGGGCCCAAACTGATGTAAAGGGGCCGTCCATAAATGACGTCACGCTCCTAGGGGGGGAGGGGGTCACACTTTTGTGACGATGCGTGACGAGGGGGAGGGAGGGGGGTTGAAGAAATGTGACGTCACATCAAAAGGGTAACTTTAAATAAAACTTCAACTGAAATATTTGGTGGCTTACAATTTATCTAATGAATTTAAATCAGGGCTTCTCAATATGCCGGTCGGTAGGCCATCAGACGCTGGTTGGCGTAAGCTATCAAGAGACGAAAATTAAATCTAATTATAATCCTTAAGTTTGAGAACTCACAAGATAACGTATGAAATTGTTACACTGTGTCGTTTCATGTTGACATCAAAGCATTTGTGATGTAACCGCAGCTCCGTCTTCGAACTTTTTTCCCCGTTAACCCAAAATATACAAGTTTATGTGTGCGTTACCCCCCCCCCAACCCCCAGACTCTAGGTACTGCTCACATGACTCGGGGATTTGGGGAATCGTTGTTAGCAAAAATGATAATGGTGAGTTTTACAAGCATGACAAATTTCTAAAAATGATCTGAATAGGATTATGTGTAGATATTTTAAGTCAAAACGACACAGAATATCCTTTTTCTTTAAAAAAAAAGGGGGGGGGGTGGAATCTATTTGATAGAATTATAAACGTTTTAAGTTTGATATAATTGTTGGGTTGGTTTTTGGTCAAACGCCCCTGGCCATTCTAGATATAATGATAAATGAGCCCATTTAAAAGTTGTCAAGTATTCATTAAGTTTATTTAATGCATCAAAGTCTTGACATCGCAAATCGAGAGGAGCACAAAACAACATTTCTTCTTAGCTCAGTTTTTAAGGCATTAATTTTAAATATCACAGAAAGGATACTTGATACAGTCAAGTCATGTGGATTAAGATTATTGTCACGCGTGTCAATATAAATGAAAGTAGGGTGGATTTAGGTGTCTTTGTATAGTACGTAGGTCGTCGTAGGTAAGAAATCTACATAGTTGTCAAATTTTTTTTAAAATGCATTTTCTGGAAGGAACCAGTTCAATAATGGGCATATGTTCCAAGCGTTCACATACACATGATGTATTTTAATATATCTAGTGGATTGTAGTGGATGTTATATGTCCCAAATGAGTCTGCATTACCCCCAAGAATTCCCTTTTGACCCCAGATGAGGTTATTTACCCCTGTTTGCCAATTTCTTTCTTACGGGATGCCCGTGATGGGCCCGTCAGTCAATTGAGGGATTTAAAAAAAAATACATTTAAAAAATATTATTTTAAAATATATTTTTTCTAAACAAAGACGTTAAAAGTGATGATTAATAGTCAATGTTTAATTTGTATTCATTAAAATAAAATATAATCTAAGGATGTTAACACTTTTTGTGACGACACGTGACGAGGGGGGGGGGTCAAAAATTGCGTGACGTCATTTATGGACGGCCCCAAAGAAGGCTCTGCTAGTACCATCTGTAAAACTCTGTTGACAATACAATATTATATTTTGAATGAGAATGTAATTTAAATTTCAATATTCCAGTTCCAGGACTCTACAGGCGCGTTTAGTTACGTTTAAGTTTAGGCTGGGGCCAGGGGCTAATGCGTAACATTAAAATTATTCAATTCTCTTCAAAATGATTTGTTATTACATTTTACATACTCCTTAAATGAATGATATATAAGAACACAAGAACAAGTTAGGTTAAAACGTGCTTCTGTTTCAGTTATTTAAACTATTAAAAATTTTGTTTGTTTACAATGGGAGACAACTTTAATATTCCGCTTTTGTCTATTATTACGGTTATAGTGTTTTATTTAAGGTATACGAAATCTCGTCAATGAATTCTTTTGAAGCAAACGGATTTTATTATTATAAAATGAACAAAAAAACTTTTTTAAAAGAATGAGGCCCAGCTGCAGTGTGGAATGTAGAATCTCGCATGAAAAAGCAGAAAATAATTTTTTAGTCACAAACTAAGTAGTCACACAGGGGGATTCAGAACTCTAGGTTTTATTGATATTTATTGTGATCGATTGTGGGATTAAATGTGAGATATAAAATTTGATCAACTAACACACAAGTTTTGAGTTCATTTTATTTTCTACTTTTACGCGTTAACAAAAAATTTGTAAAACTTAATTTCATTCATGAAGTCCTGTTAAATGTCCTGTTAGCCACGTTCATCTAGAGACGAAATTTGTGAGCAAAATTTGACTTTGACATTTTCTATAAATATAAACTTACACATTCTAACTCCTTTCTATATGTGCGCTGACCCACTTAGCAGGAAAAAAAATATTTCACAACACATGGATTGTCTATATAAGACATTCTATTATTTCGCTTGTTCTATCTGGAATGATTTTCCATACACATTACACATATCATATACACAACACGACTATGCATCACGGGAAGTGTGTCACTTTTGACTTGTGTTTTTCCACCCGACCGACCGCCTGCGAACCCAAGAGACGACGGTGAAGTTAATATAAGGGATTGAATTAGACAACCCCGTAAAAACAAAGGAAGTTAATATAAGGGATTGAATTAAACAACCCCGTAAAAACAAAGTTGTTGACTATAAATCCCTTATATATGAGACATAACTAAAAAGTATTTATCATGCTTAAACGCGACAAACATTTACAGACTGAGATTGCCTTAAATGCCCTTTGTTGTAAAACGGAAAAAGTTTTGGTCACGGATGGTTGAACTTAACTCAGCGTGACGCGTAAAATGTCAACAAAAGCTTGCCGCTACATATATAGATAAATTAAAAATGCATTAATTTAATTACGGTAATTCGATCGATCTGAAAATTTAATAGCTTTATCCTCCCCACAAGCCAAACCTATTGTGAAAATTTCAGCTCACTAGCTAGTCAGAAAACGTGTTTACGAGCGTTTTGAAAAAGTTGACGACAGAACCGGATGCGTTGAATCCGGAATCCTTCACGAGTTAATAGGATAGGGGCTTCAAAAAGCATTGAGGTGAAATCCAATAGCCTCTGTTATAAATACCAATAAAACATTAATCATGAAAAAATATTTTACTCTCTTAAATGTGTCATAAAGTAGAATAGAATAGCTATATAAAATTGACATTGTATCATCATGCAATATCATGACAATATCAAACAAACGTATTTATTATTATTTAAATTTATCTGAAACTTAAAGTGGACGTTATTATTCAACTAAAAAAATAATTATCCAAGTAATGTTGGCTGGGAAATACCTTCACTGACAATAGTGACAGCGATGTGTTTTTATCCAAGTAATGTTGGCTGGGAAATACCTTCACTGACAATAGTGACAGCGATGTGTTTTTATCCAAGCAATGTTGGCTGGGAAATACCTTCACTGACAATAGTGACAGCGATGTGTTTTCTTCCTAGCTACTAATAAGTAAAGTTACTTGAAACAGGGCCGGTGTTGCAAAATAAATCCTCCCCCATTCAGAATGTATTGTGGTGCGGTGCGTATTATAATGAACATTCTATTAGTTATGTTTCGTATATAAAGGATTTATAGTCAGAAACTTGTTTTTCTAAAATGGTTTTTAAAAATGTAATTCTTTATATTAACTCGTGGTGTCTGCTTGATTGTTTGCCGAAAAGATTTTTAACCCACTTTCTCGTAAGCTAGCGAGCTGAACTTTTGCAGGCAGACTCGTGCTGATGATAAAAATGATATATTAAAATTTCAGATCGATCGAATGAACTGTTATTAAATACTTGAATTTTTAGATTATCTCTATTTATCTTTATGCCATCATCATCAGTGGTGCTACAGCCCATGTAGGACCCTGGCCTGCTCCATCACATAACTTCCATTCGGATCGATCGATGGCTTTCCTTCTCCATGCCTGAACATCCAGCTGTTGTAGGTCCGTTTCCACATCATCGATCCACATCAGTCTTGGGTGACCAGTGAGTCGTCTTCCCCCTGGTTTCTGCATGTAAATAATTTTTGGTGCTCTACACTCTTGCATCCTTTCAACATGCGCTGCCCAGAGTATTCTTCCTTTTTTAAAAATACTTGTGACGATGGGAGGGCCTTTGTACAGATGGTATAGTTCTTGGTTTGTACGAATTCTCCAGATATCATTTTCTATCAGGGGCCATACATTTTCCGGAGAATTTTCCTCTCCCAAATGTTGAGTAGGTTCTCTGCCTTTTTGGTCAGGGTCCAAGTCTCACTAGCGTACGTTACTACCGGCTTATAATCGTGGTGTATATTATTTTCTTTGTTCCCCTTGAGAGGTATTTGCTTCTTAGAAGTTTTTGTAAGCTGAAGTAGGAGCGGTTGCCTGCTGTTAACATTTCTTTCACCTCCAAAATTATCTCTTCATCATCGCCCTTCGTCCCACCTGGGGCATAGGACACGAACAAAGGTTCTCCAGGCATCCCGGTCCTGCACCAATCTTTATATCTGCCCCCAGCTGTGCCCGCTCATTTTGGTGTGTGCCTCCAGTTCCCTTCTCCAGGTCATTTTGGGACGAACTCTTTTTCTCTTGCCTTGGGGGTTCCATGTGAGGGCTTGTCTCACAATGCTGGATGTAGGTTTTCTGAGAGTGGGGCCAATCCATCTCCATCTTCGCTGGCGTATTAGCTCATCCACTGGCTCTTAATGTGTGCGTTGCCAGAGGTCTTCGTTGGTGATGACATTGGGCCAGCGGATTCGGAGAATTGTTCGGAGACATGTGTTTATAAAAGCTTGAAGCTTTTTTGAAATGGCTGCTGTTATTCGCCATGTTTCTGCTCCATACAACAAGACAGGCTTTATTGTGGTGTTAAATATCCTGACCTTGGTATGGAGAGTCAAGTTGTTACAGTTCCAAACTTTTTTTAGCTGTTTAAATGCTGTTCTTGCTTTGCCAATTCTCATTCTTACATCGGCTTCAGTCCCTCCTTGTGTGTCAATGATGCTTCCAAGGTATGTGAAGCTATCTACCTCCTCGAGATTTTTTTCAGTGTTATTGGAGTGTTGCTTGATGTATTTATTTTAAGGACTTTGCTTTTTCCTTTATGGATGTTCAGGCCAAGGCAAGCAGAGAATTGTGCTACATAGTTGGTTTTCTCCTGCATCTGTTGCTGTGAGTGCGATATTAATGCCAGATCATCCGCAAAGTCCAGGTCATCAAGTTGTTTCCATAGTGTCCACTGGATACCATTTCTCTTCTGCTCTGTAGGCATTTTCATTATCCAGTCGATGGTTAGCAGAAATAAGAATGGTGAAAGCAGACACCCCTGTCTGACTCCGGTCTGTGCCCCAAAAGCCGCTGTTGTTTGTTGGCCATGAACAATTCTACATGTAAGCCCTTCGTATGAAGCCTTAATTATGTCAGTCAGCTTTTGTGTTATCCCATAGTGTCTTAGTAACTTCCAGTAACTTGTTGGCCTGTCAACACTATCGAAAGCCTTCTCATAGTCAATAAAGTTGATGTATAGTGGTGATTTCCACTCCAGGGATTGTTCCAATATAATTTTCAGGGTGGCAATCTGGTCAGTGCATGATCTATCTTTTCTAAAACCTGCTAGTTGGTCTTTAAGATGGGTGTCTATTTCGTCCCTCATTCTGTTTAGCAGCACTCTGTTAAATACTTTGCTTGGTATGGATAGCAGAGTTTTCCTCTATAGTTGGAGCAGGAGCTAAGATCTCCTATCTTTTGGGAGCTTAATGAGATGTCTTTCTTTCCACTCCATCGGAATCTGTTCTTCCTCCCATATTTTCTTGAAAAGAGTGTGTAGCATTGCCGAGCTAGTCGTAATATCTGCTGCCAAGGCTTCTGCTGGTATTCTGTCTGGACCAGCCGCTTTGCCTTTCTTTAGTTGTTTAATTGCTCTGTTTATCTCTTGTTTTGTGGGTGTGCTGCAGTCTATTTCTAGGTCTTGTTCTGCTGACTCTATGTTGAGTTTGTATTGTGGGGCTTGTTGGTTGAGGAGTTCTTCAAAATGTTCTATCCATCTTTTTTCTGACCCTCTTCATCAGGTATAGATTTCCAATCTTTAGTTTTAACAGGTCTCTCTGGATTTTTAAACTTTCCGGATAGCTTTTTTATTGTACTGAATAGTTCTCTTGTGTTTCCATGCTAAGCTGCCTCTTCCGCTTCAAGTGCTAATCCTTCTATGTAGTTCTTTTTATCTGACTTTATACTACGTTTAACGTCTTTATTGGCTTCTGCGTATTCTGCTGATGCTCTAGCTTTTTCGGTTCTGGTGCGGCTGTTGTTTAGATTTGCCTTCTTCTTTTTCCTCTGTTAGATTTTCTCCATGGTTTCATTAGAAATCCATTCTTTATGCGTTTGTTGTCTGGGACCCAACACCAGAGGCGTCACTAGGGTTGGTGTCACCCGGGGTGGTAGCTCATGGTGTCACCCCTTCACGACTGAATGGGCCGTCCATAAATGACGTCACGTGAGGATGCCGATTTTTACCCCACCCTCCCCTAGCTTCATACTTATACTCCCATCCCCTTTTTCACGTTTTACGTCACAAGGCTTAGACACCCCCCCCCCAAAGCTGTATTTTCTAAATAAAAATTAGCATGTTGCAAATTATTTTTTGTCATTTAAATATGTATTAAGGGTACGTCTACACTCTGATGTCGTAACACGCGTGAAGCCATCGAAAACGTCATTAAATAAATGGTAAACAATCAAATATTTAAGTGGAACTTTTATTTAAAGTTGCGCGTTTTTTTATGTGACGTCACATTTTTTAACCCCACCCCCTCGTCACACATCGTCACCGATGCGTGACCCCCACACCCTATTACGGATTAAAAGGGGGGTGCTGAACGGGCTAAAGCCAGGGGCCACCAATAATTTAAGGTACTCCAAACTTATTATAGTGTATTATAAAGATGCAGGCAAATGTTTGTATGAATCCCTGAAAATGCCTTGGACATTCATACGGCAAAGCTGCAAATATGAGTAGGAAGTATAACGGAAACTAGGCTATTCTTCGTGAGAAGTGCAGTGTTGCTCATTATGTGCCGTGCACAGCTCATTCCCTTAATTTGGTTGGGAAAAGTGCAGCAGGTTGTCCTGATGCAGTCAGATTTTTTGTCGTCTGCAAAATCTTTATACCCGGCTTGTTGCATCTACTCATCGTTGACAGGTACTTTAAAAACACATGAAATTGATACATGTTAACAAAGCCTTGTGTGACAAAAGATGGTCAGCATGACATGATGCAGTAAGGTCTGTTAATAACTTATACCATGCGTATATCGCAGCACTGGAAGAATTAGCAACAAACGAAAATCAGCCACGTGACTGTCTACTTAAAGCAGGATTTCTAAAGGAACTTGAACAACTGGAAGTCGCTATTTCACTGGAAATTCGGGAAACAATTTTAGAAAGGAAGTCTCTCATTGAGTTTGTCAAAAGACAGCATTCTTAATTTGATTCCTATGAAGACAGAGGAAAGGACAAGTCCGTGGTAAAAAAGAGTATGAACAATCTTCAATGCTATCAACAACAAAAAAAGAAAAAAAAAGGGCGTCAGTTTGATAAAGGGACATCACCAAAACAGTATTCTCCCCGAGACAAAAGTTTCAAGGTAGAGGTATTTCTGGTAATCATTGACAAACTTTCTTGAGCCCTACAACATCGGTTAGGCCCATATAAAGACATCCATGAGAAATTTGGCTTTCTTACAAACCTATCTGAGCTCAGCAATTTCGCCAGCCGATGGGCAGCAGCCAAGATAATGGAAGAATATTCAAGTGATTTCGAAAACTGCTTACCTTCAGAATTAGTCCAATTCCCAAAACTCTTTAAAAAAGTTATTGTCCAGGCTCAGGGTAAGGAAAGGAAGTACCCCAATGCCAAACTCAATACACGTGCATAGAGCTAAACATTTTGCTGCTTTTGAATGAGCTAAATTTCACACAGCTCTTTACAAATGTACACATCGCACTTCTCATCTATCTCTCAATGATGACATCAAACTGCAACTGAGAGCAATCCTTTTCAAAGTTGAAAAGAATATAAAATGAGTTAGTACAAAGACTGAATATGCTCTCTCTAATGAGCATTGAAAAGGAACTTACTTGTAAGCTTTCTTAGCTTTACTGACTTGATTGATAACTTCACCATGGCATGAGAACAATTCACAAACGAAAGTTGTAGGTTCAAATAATAATATTACATATTTTTCAATATTTTGTTTTATTTCAACTAGAGAAAACAATTCGTTACCCCATGAAAAAAATAGTTATAAAAAATACGGAATAACGCGTAATATTTTTCTTTATGGGAGGAGCGTTCGTAACCACGAAACAGCGTAAGTCGGGATGGGACCGTCGTAACCGGGGGACTACCTGTATATAAACATGCATATCACGCCTTTAATAAATATATATAAAACAAAATATCAACTCAAAGACATTGAATTCATAATTGTCGTCTAGAAAAAACATCAACAAAGAAAACCCATCTTTTGATTATTTTTTTTTGTAGAAAACTTATCCCTTCCACACCCCAATGTGGTGGGGAGAGTCGTGAGGTGGGATTCATCCATGGTGTCGGTGTGTCAAAGCCCAAATAGCTTTATATCTTTTAAAACATAAGACACTGCCTCTTTCATGTCCAGCTTTTTTAAAAAGATCTCTCAGCTGCGACGTTTCTTTTCTTTTCTTCCTAATTTGTTTTATTGTTGTTTGTGTGTTGGGACTGTTTTAGTATTGCAAGTTAACTGATATTTTTAATAAAAAGTTTTCGCGTTTAACTTATTTCTTTGTATTTCTTAATTTCTTTCTAGATGAAAAAAATGTGTTTTCATTTTTTTTTCTGACATAAAATCGGACACAGTAAAAGTTTAGGCTCGGGTGTCACCCGGGGCGGCCCGCCCCCCTCGCCCCCCCTAGTGACGCCACTGCCCAACACTTCTTCACAGGTGGTCGTAAGTATTTCTTTGAAGCTTTTCCAGTTTTGGTCAACTGTTTCTTCGTTGCCTAGTTCTTGCAAGATCTGGAATTTTTTTGTTAGCGTAAGTTTGAACTCATTAAGTTTTGGTTCCCCTTTCAAAATATTAGTGTTAAAACGTTGGCGCTTGCTTCCCTCACTTGTCCAATTCTTTTTCAATTTGAGCCTTAGTTTGGCAATCAGTAGATGATGATCTGAGGCTACATCTGCCCCTCTTTTTACTCTTACATCTTGGAGAGATCTTCTAAACTTTTTGCAGATACAGATGTGGTCGATTTGGTTAGCCGTTGACATATCTGGTGATACCCATGTTGCTTTGTGGATATTTCAATGAATGAAGAGGCTTCCACCGATGACTAGTCCATCTGCAGCACATAGACCTGCTAGCCTTTCACCATTTTCGTTCATCTCTCCGAGGCCGTGTGTTCCCATGCATTCTTCATATCCATTATTGTTGCTGTCTATTTTTGCATTTAGGTCACCCATTAGTATAATCACATTGCTCCTAGAACACTTTTGGATAAGAGTTCTCAGTCTGTTGTAGAAGTCCTCTTTGTCCTCTTCTTTACTGTCGTTAGTAGGAGCGTATGCCTGAAGAAGATCCATATTGACTTCTTGCTTTTTGGTCTTAAATCTTGCGGTGATTATCAGAGGGCCATGGGCTTCCCATCCTATAAGGGCGTTCTGAGCAGTTTTGGAAAGCATGAGTGCTACTCCTTGGGTTGAGCTGCGTTTTCTTCATCATGGCCAGAATATATTAGCAGTTCTCCTGTGCTGAGCTTCATCTGGCCTGAGCCAGTCCATCGGGATTCACTTATCCCCAAGATGGCTAGCTTGTACCGTTGCATTTCGGCAGCAACTTGGGCAGTTTTTCCAGCTTGAAACATGGTCCTTACGTTTCATGTTCCTAGGCTGGTGGTGGTCCTAGTGGAGAGGATGGTTGTCTGCCGGGTGGTTTCCAGTTGGCTTTGGCCACCTAACTTCATTAGTTCTCTGTTAAGAGACCCATCATCTCCAAGGTCCGAGTTTCCTATTTTTTTTCTTTGTTCATGTTTTTGTAGCAAGGCTTTTTTTTACGGGAAGGGATGCTATCCCTTCGCACAACCCTCCTCCTCTCTCACCCGGGCTTGGGACCGGCTACTGCGGAAATTATGTCTTGGTGTTCGTTTATAGTTGCCCCTAGATACTTGAATGCAGCAACTCTCTCAAATTTGTGTTTGTTTATAGATTTATTTCTATGTAGCATGTTATTTTTGTGCTAGAGTGTCGCGGTGCGTATTATATTGAACTACCTTTCCTGCGGTGCGGTGCGTATTAAAAATACTTTTTAAAAATATGTTCCCGATCTGTGCTTAAACATGTTTTACGAGACATAACTAAAATTTTAATTTTTTTTATTGTCTTGCGCTGCGTAATGTAATGAACATTCTTTTAGTTATGTCTCGTAAATAAAGGATTTATAGTCGAAAACTTTGTTTTTTACGTTTTTTTTAATTAACGCAATTTCTCTTGGGAATTGGGTTTATACATTTGAAATGTCTGTGCACTGTTCGAGCTTGCACATGCAACTCCTCCTGAACCATACCAGATAGAGGGTTCGGGTCTTTTGCAAATATGCTAAGAAGGTCTCAAGGATGTGCAACGGCCATACCGAAAAAGTTTATTGGATTTCCTGGAAAATCCAAAAAACCCCGAAAAAATATCAGTATTTTGTCAATTTCTCGCCAACCATGCCATAACATCTATTGGGTTGAAACAAACGCCAAACAATAACTAATGATATTTAGAACAATGTTGAAGAAGGAATTTTTGAAAAATCTCTTTTCGTTCGACTCCCGTAATTTTAGCAGCAATTTGTATATAGCATTTTTTAAATTTAGTTTAAAAATTATTGATCTGAAATGACTTTTAATGTAATCTAGAATGATAGTTAATGGGGTTGTGAATGCTTATGTTAGATTGTTGCGCGGTGCGCATTATTCATTATATTGACACATTCTTGGTGTGATGATTGTAGCGTGAGGGGATATGACGTCATATTGTGTTTGGTTTCAGAATTACTTATTTGAATCGATTTTTAATGTAGTTTAGAATGATTTCCATTGAATACAAAAATCGGAAATTCTTTGTTGGAAATTGCGTTTTAATACTCATTCGAGTTTTTATTACTTGTTTTTTTTTAATCATGCAATTTAAATGTGTAATAGTTTATTCCGTTATTTCAGTGAACTTTTTAAAAACACATTTAAAACTAAGATTCCGGGAATTTTCTCGAAAGTGAAATAACCACAAGAGCAAATTTCTGCGTGTTGCTGGTTTCGCCAAATTTTAATTGTCTTTATTCATTCATATTTAGAATGTCAAACCCTGGTTTGGAAGAGGTTAGTTAATTAAAATCGACTCTTTAATTAGTCTTAATGCTAATACTATTCAAACCTTTTTATAGTTAGTATGCATGATTGGTCGAGTGGCAGCGCGCTCGACTGGCGTACCGATGGTCACGGCCACGGGTTCGAATCCATGTCAAGGCAAGGATTTGTTCCTGGGGCCTAGGGCGTCCCTGAGTCACCCAGCTCCGAATGGGTACCTAACACTAGTTAGGCGGTTGGGTACTGAGTGGAACCCACAAAGCCGTGGCCTGTGAACGCTGCATCACTTGCCAACAGATCATCTGCATGGTCTGTGGACGCAATTATCTTCTGCATAGAAGGAGCGTCTGTATTGATAAGATAAGTTTAATATAGGAATGCCGCCGGCCGCATAGGTAAACCCGGTAAACCCTTATTTCAGCGCATTTTATATTTCAAGTAGGTACTTTGACAGAAAATTTAAATGTGGTCCTAAAGGCTTAAATAATATATCATTTTAAAGGGCTTGCTAAGACCTTTTCAAAACCACTTGTTTTGTCCTTCTATCTTTTATAGAAGTGAAGTTGTGAATTTTTTAGTTGATTTTTTTTGCCCCTTATATAACCTATATAATTAACTTAAAAAACTTGCGACCCAAATTCAATTTTCGTTACGCTTTCATTCACAATTTTTTTATTTGTATAGATAACTGCACCAAGTTTTCAGCATACATTCTTAATCCAATATACAACACAATTATCAACAAAGGGTCTAGATAGCTGCTCAAAATTTTATTTTATAAATTTTTATATACCACAAGGGTACAAAAAATATATTTAAAAAAAAATTCAAAATTATTATAATCTCAGTTAGAGAATTAACAATACAAATATAATTTATATAATGCTTATATCAATCATTCAAATGGAAACTTAAAAGAAAACCTGCAAAAAAGAAAAGAAAAAATATTTATTAATATTTTTAAAACAAAAATCAAAGATTTTAACAATGTAAAATAAAGGCATTTTGTTATAACTTAAACCAAAAGTAGGTACATGTACTTGGATAAATCATTTTTCACTTAGTGAAAAATCTTTGAGGAGTTATATGCCCCTTGTTCAACTTTTTGTCCACTTTAAAATGTAAACAATGCGTATGTGTGTCAGAATAATTGCATTTTTCTGTGTAATTTCTTGATTAAAATGGATGTGGGATATATCATTTTAAAGATAATTGGATGCTGATTATTACTAACTATGTTCTCCAATTTTTTTGCGCTGAATTTTGTTAGTAAAATGTAATTAGATGAGTTACAGTATAATAACTATATAAAATAATCTAAATATCTCTTTCGCTCGCCACCACTCGCGATTTTAATGATAACCACTGTAATCAGCATCCAAATATCTATATGAATTGACAAAGTCCCATCCCCCCCACACCACGCCCAATATGTTTTTTTTATTTTTCAAAAAATTCACCACATGGTTTTTTTCCTATTTTTCAAGATGGCCGAAACTTCCTTCTATGTACCTCAGCCAATTATCTTCAAATTTGATCTAATCTAAGGGCTAAACAATATTAATAACACTATTTTAAGTTACTTAAGATATAAAAGACTAACTAACAAGCAATATAAATGGATATTTCATTTGCATTTGTAAATCTGACTTTGTTTTCTGAGATATAAAAAAAATGTAAGTTTTTGGGGATACTTGACTACATCAACTAGTTTTAAATAAGTATTATTGTCAATTATTGTTCTCCTTTTCAACACGAACAGTTTGATATGCTTGACTTAATAGTTTGGATAATTATTTTTAAGTTGCGCTAAATTTAAAATATGACATATGCAAATTTGACGGCCATTTTGAATATTAATGAGCCAATCTTGCGTACATCAGAATTAATTTTAGGACGCTTGTTTGGGAAATGATATGACGAATGCGGAAATATATGGTTTGTTATGGTTATCTTCAGTCATTTCTGAAATAACTTTAATTAATTGCCATTTTAAACAGCTGTCTCAGTCTCACTGCCCAATTTTCACTTTAGTCACTTTTATATTTAAATCCCTTATATTAACTTCACCGGCGTCTCTCTCTCTCTCTCTCTCTCTCTCTCTCTGTCTGTCTGTCTTGGGCTCGGCGGGCGGAAAAACAGAAGTAAAAAATGACCCACTTCCCATGATCCGATCGAACTGAAATTTGGCACACGGACCCGTCTGACCTAACAATGCATCGTATCAAAATTTCAGATCGATCGAACGTACCGTAATTAAATTAATGCATTTTTAGTTTATCCTTATATGAGGTATGTAATTTTAATTCACGGTTTGTTATTGTTTTTTTGCCACGTGAAATTTTGAGCTGACGCGTTGAGGCGACCCAACGAAGTGACGGGCGCTTTTGTTTACATTTTACGTGTCACTCTGAGCTCGGTCAAGCGAATCGGTGACCAGACTTTTCCCCTCTCCCCCCACCCCCCCCCCACTAGGGTTATGATGCAAAGTTGAGTTAAGACAGATTCAGTCTGTAAATGTTTGAAAATAATACTGTTAGTTATGTCTCATATATAAGGGATTTATAGTCAAAAACTTTGTTTTTACGGGTTTGTTTTATTTCTTATATGTTTCAATTAGCAGAGTTATCCCAAAATAATTCACTAAAAAAATCATAACTTTCTTTAGAAATAACCTAAAACGATAAATTTGGTATCAATAAATTGCAGTTTTCAAGCCCTTTCTAACCAACTAGATCTTAAAGCTATAGCTTCATTTTGAAAATTTTCTCCAAGTACCTACCAAAAGCATGTTATTATTTGTAAATCTGTGCAAAGAATAAATAATAATCTTATCTGAGGCAAAAGATGAATAGCTCCTGAAAAGAAAAAAATTAAGAAATTAATATATAATTTATTGTGACATTTGGCAATGACTAATGTTTAATAAAAGGTCTTCAGTGCTGACTTCTTGCGTCTAAGCTCAGAAACCCTCTCTGTCTTCCTCTTGATGGTCTGAGTCCTTATTAATCTCAGATCCCCCTAAAGACTGTGGAATAATCTGTGATATTTGTAGAATAATGATTTAATTATGTATTACTGGAGTAATGTCAGAAGAGCTGAATGGCTCCATCTTTTTCTTTATTTGGACTGATGTCCTTGCAGTTGCAGGCTGGAAGAAAAGATCATGAATTTTCATCCAGTTGACACTTCAATTTCTTTTTAAAAATGAAATATTTTTAAAAACAATACAAGTATACTGCTGTGATAAAACTGGAACGAATCCCTGTTTGGGTTCAAATATTTGAATCTTTCCGGCAGGCTTCTAGGCTTCGTCCAGTGCAATGACAGCAACGTTCATCCCTTCCTTCTTGCTAGCACATTTGGTATAAAGGTAGAATGCATAGCCATTCCTAATAATGCCTTGCACTTCGTATTGGGCAAAGCTTTTCACCAAACTATCAAAATCCTTAAGGCTTACAGACATTCTGCAAAATGTGGTCTAAAAAGGTTAATATTTCATTTTTAGTTATTCTTAGTTATATTATATTTATAATTTAAAAATATTTTTCCATCATAATATTAATATTGTAAACTTTATTCATTGAAATCAGTGCAATCAAATTAAAGTTCAATAAGTTGAGTTATGTCTAAGTAGTATCAAGTACCAAATTTAACTTAAAATACTTTAATTATGAAATTGTTCTTTATAATTTATCATGACAATTTTATTATTTTTATTTAAAAAATTTCTAGGCAGTAGATATTACTATAGTAGTAGTAGTTTAGGATTTTGGAATACATTTAATATATCATTAAATACATAATATATGTAAATAGTTATGATTTAAAAAACAAAATAAAAATGAAAACAATTATTATTATTTATAATACTAATACAAGTCAAGTGTTTATTCATTTTGATTTCATCAATTTATTTTCATCCATCTTAGATCATTATTGACTTATTAAAAGTATTATCATCAATTCTACATTATTTTAATATAAATTTCATTGTTTTACTTGTATGTATTCGGATGTTTAAAGATTGCAAATATGCATGAGTTATTGTAATTAATAATCTTTCTTGTAAAACTATCGCTCCGGTGAACAAGAAAAAAATCGGCCATATTGTTTTTATACGGTGCCGATGTTCGGTTACAAAGGTATCGATCTACCGCTTATTGGCGAAGGCTACAGTGAACAAATCAATGATTTTCCAAACAGAATTAATATGGTAATCATGCACGATTTAGTCCGAGTAAGTTATGGATACTAAATATGGCATAATTGAAATTGAGACATTAGTGGCTTACCGGCGTTTCGAAGAGTCACAGAAAATTCTCCAGCGAACATCTCGTTGCTTGAAAAGGGATATCGTCACCGTAAGACTACTATTGGACGTACTCTATGACAAAATTCATTTGTTTTTCGATTACTGTGACGTAAAACGAGTAATTCGGGGGTCTCCGTAGAGCTAATCAAAATATTCCGAAAAAAAAATTCCGTAAATTTACGACATGCGCAGAACGATGCGCGAACGAGTATTGAAGTGCCTATTTCAAGTCATCAAAAAAACATTTGTTTCAAAATTACTTCATTAATTATTATTAAGAAATCTATTTTAAAATTAAAACATTTTTTTGTGGAAATAAAATTTCTATTTTACGATTTGTACGAAATAAAACTTTGTATGTTTCACTATCTTCTGTGACTAACGGCGCTTGTTGTTGTTGGAAGTCTGCTTTATTTAAGAAACCTTTTTCTAAGTTAAAAACCCCTTTAAACTCAACAAAACACACGCAAAAACTAATTGTAAAGCATTAAATACTTTTTTTATATCTGATTTAAATGTTTAAATTAAATTAGTAAAAGTACGTTATTTTATTTATTTTTTTCTAAAAAATTTAAATGCGCTGAAATAAGGGATTACCACTTAAGTTTTAAGAAGGCTAAGTAGGCAAGTTATTAAGTAAGTGACAACAGTTCAGTACATGATATTCTAATCTGTCTTGTCAATTTTATTTTACTAGGACTACAACTTTAAGTATGTTAATGGATAAAATAAAAATAATTGCACTTATTCCCTTTTCAAGTGTAAAAATTTCCGGAAGTACGCCTCGCTCTGCCATAACAACAACGTAAATAGTGGAGCGCACAGTTCTCTTTGCGTTTAGCCAAAGTTATATTAATTTCATTTCTTACTAAAAAAAAGTGTCTCGAAAACCCCATGGAGAATGATTGCGTCAAAAAAGGCAGTAATCCTACAGTTTCTACACGTATTTTATTTCACACGAAATTTAATTTTCTGGTGAGAACTGATGTTTTTAATGTATTAAATGCATTATTATATGTTATATTGCAGCGCTAATTTGTGAGTCTTTTTAATTTCTAAGGCATTTTTTGGGCTCTATATGATACATAATCTGGTCATGATACGTCCATTTTGTTTATCTAGCACACTGTTGCCAGATTTTTTTTACCTGGCATGACCCATGCTAAATTAAATTTACAGACTGAAAATTTTTTTTAAAAAGCATTTTTTAAAAATTGACGAAACAATAAATTTTAGTACATAACATTTCATGGAGTCATTCATTCATTATTAATAATGAAGATGAAAATGTGTTTTTGTCGACGAAGAAATTTCTGAAGATGTTTTCCAAAAAATTGTAATGGGAAATAAGGGGCCGTCCATAAATGACTGGCGGATTCGTTTAGGGGGATCTAGGTCCTTCCTTGGCCATATATATCGACCAGCATAGTCAAATCCGACAGAGTCTTGGCTGGTTAATGGAAACACAAAGTACAACACCGGACGTTGGAAGTATTCACCAACACTTGATTCATCTTAAACAAGTTTAATCACATCATCTCGATATATCCATGACCATAAAGTTTACAACGTTATAATAACTTCCACATCATTCAAACATCCCTCACGACCCAGTCCCTCTTCTCCCTGTGAATTCTGCTCAGCATTCCCTGTCACCACACACCACACTATTTATAGCCCCTATGCCTTCATGAATTTACGACTGACCAAAATTCCCACTATTATTTACAAGTGAACTCTTCTCTTAAGTCACTATCTAACTGGAGCTCACAACAAAATCATTACATTTAAGGTCAGAGATTCTCACACCACAGCATCCACTGTATCCGACCGTGACAATGATTTCACGCACCTAGCCTCACGTAAGGGAGTGGGGGTCACACAGTCACACATTTGTGACGATGCTTGTTTTGGGGGGGGGGTAAGAAATGTGACGTCATATTAAAGTGTGCAACTTTAAATAAAAATTCCACTTAAATATTTGATTGCTTACAATTTATTAAATGACGTTTTACATGGCTTCACGCGTGTTACGATATTAGAAAGCAGCCGTACACTTAATGAATCCTTTTTTAAAAAAAAATTGATTTGAAACATGCTCTTTTTTCAAATAGAAAATACGGCTTTTATGGAAGAGAGGTGGCTAGAGCTTTGTGACGTCATATTGGAGGCGGTCTAATTTTTTATGAAGACGTGACAAGGGGTGCAAAATTGATCAAAATCGCGTGACTTCATTTATGAACGGGCCCCTTAGCAGTCTTTTATTTACTACTAGATACGTCCCGCTGCGTAGCATAGGCCGCAGACTTGCTCATAGATAGTGCAAAGAAAGAAGAGAAAGAACGGGCACAAAGAAATCAGAACAACACAAATGAACGTCGGGGGGTGTGGGGGGGGTGCCGCCGACGCATTGTTGGTATCGAGACATGCAAAATTGTAAACTGTCGATTAAATGCATATGCCAGATTTAGTGATGGGAAGAGCTGGTACTGTGCAACATGTAAGTGTAAGTTAAGAAGATCGCTGAGAGACGTTTTGTTTTTTTGAAGGCCTGTCCCAGAAACAGTTGCTTATTATGATATATTGTTGGTGCTATGACATGCCACAAACTATCATTAAACACGAGGCAGTAGTTACAACCGATCATACAGTTGTAGATTGGTGCAATTTTATGCGTGACTAATGCGCGGTGTGGCTTGAAAATAATTCTGATGAAATATGGGGACTCGAAGACAATGGGGTTCCCATAATAGTAGAAATTGATGAATTAAAACATTTCCACAGAAACTATCAGAGGGCAGTGGTGAGATGGCGCTGTAATAGCTGAAATACAACATACAGTGGAACCTGGTTAAGTCTACGGCCTCGGGGTATGAAAAATTGCGCAGAGATAACAGATCATCTAGTTAAACGAAAACCAATATGGCAGCAAAATATTAACATGCGCTTGAAATTTCTTTATGTACATGATGTGCGTTAATTAGTGATGGGACGATTAATCGGAATCGTATCGGAATATCGGGACTCGGGACCTATTTCTTCACTCTTTCCTAAGGTTGTTAAGACCGTTCATTTTTTAGGACTGTTTAAGTTTAAATATAACCCTTTGTTGCGTTAGCGTAGTTATTTTTCCCTAGCACATAACTATAAGGAATTCATCTACTCCTGCCCGCCACGCCGTGCGCGCGCGCAGCGGATCCGCTAGTGACATGGTATTTTTCTGTCTTGCTGTGATTCCCAGATTGAGCGATACTGTGCCTTGAAGGCACTTGCGTGACTTTCCTTACAAGCTACACAAATAAATAACCCGTCCTTTGTAACCTACACATCCCCTCATTGTCCCCGAACCATTCTCTTCCAAACCATCTTCCTTGGGTCCGTCCCCTCAGCTTACAATGGACTCAGAATTCCTTCGATTACTTGATGCTAATAGGACTAATCAACAACAATGGTGTGGGAGATTGAGAGTGGGGGTGGGTAAACTGTCTGTAGTCTGTTATATTATATATTTTATAATCTGCGTAGCCTTGTTTACAGTAAGCACCCTATGATTTTGGTACCGTCCCATCACTAGCGTTAATAAATGAGAATGCACGTGTTTTTGGAGGTTTTTTTTACACAAAAGCGTTGCCGTTATTTATTTGTCTATCATGACCTATATATGACTCATGACAAAGCCAACTAACTCTTCTCTATAAAAATGTACAAAAATAAATTCTTTTGAACTTTTGAACCTTCAAATTTGACACATTTTTATTAATTCTAGCCTATAGTTAAATGGCTTTTGCACACGGCCACTTCTTATGAATGAAACAATGTGAACAAAGCAGTAGTAATAGAGTCAAAATGAGGTTGAAAGATGAATGATTGCCAATGACAACAAGCCTGCACAAGGTACATTTTGTTATTCCATACAAAACGAAATGTTTTAGACATGCGATTCTGCGTGCATCTTTGCTATTGGACCAATTACATAATAATCGGCATCACTTACGCGACCGATTGCCGAGTATCTCAGAGTCTACAAAAATCGCCTTATGCTGAGTAGCCGAACCGATCTGTTCAGCCCTATCGATAAGTAACATTTTCAAAAGCTGGCGATTTAGGTTAGAAACACAGCTCTGAGAGCTGAACGCAAGCAGGTTGTGACGTCACCAGCAGACCTCGCGAGGCCGAAATTTGATGTTGGTTATAAAAAATCACATCTAACATTTTCAAAAGCTGGGGATTGTTCATGGGGATGGAGATAATCAACGCTAAGTGGCAAATTTGGCCCGCTTTTGTGCTCGAGGTATTAGGGTTCGGCGACTTAAAATAATCAAATTAACCGATGAGAAAATGCAAAGACAATGAGAGAATTTGGCGGTTCCAATAAAAAACGTAGACTTAATAGAGCTGACGAGTTAACCGGGCTCGAGCTAAGTGGGATCTACTGTATAATAATGCATTTAATAAATTAAAAACGTCATTTCTCAGGAAATTTAATTTTGCTGTGAAATAATATACGTGTAGAAACTGCAGGATTACCAAAAAAGACTCAAATCTAAGTACCCGGTAGCCATTATATAAGATAATTCTATAATTTCTAAATAAGTAGTAGGTAGTATTGTAGTAGTAGGCAGTAGTGAAACATAATAAGTATTAATTATATTTTTTATAAAATTAAATTAAATATAGTTAGGCCTATGCCTATAGCCTATATTATCCCACTTTGGCCTAAGCCGAAGGGGGCACGGTGGTCGAGCGGGATGTACACTTGGCTGACATACACAGTGTCGCTGGTTCGTATCTCTGTGAAGGGATGCATTTGTTCCCCTATTGCCTATGGTGTCCTTGAGTCCACCCAGCTCTTACGGTCACCTGATATCAGTTGGGGAAACAAATGCTGATTGGCATTGTGCCACACAATCCCCTCATAGCCATGGCCTGTGAACGCTGCGTCACTTGCCAACAGACCAGCATGGTCTGTACATTCTTATATGAATGTAGGCAGAATCTCCTGCACTGGAGTTTCTGAAATGTTTAAAAAAGAATATTTGTATTCTAATAATTGGCAGAACCCACAGTTGCTAACTCTACTTTAACTCAGCTGTGCTATTTTATTTACTTAACTCACAGTTAAAGGAAATGATTCAATTTTTCAATAGCAATAAAATTGAGTCGCATATAACTGACTGGCTTGTCTAAAATAAAAAGTTTTGAAATCATTTTACATTCTTACTTATAAGAAATGTTAAATTAGATGCTAGGGCTGTCAATATTGTTGAAAAAAGCTGCCCGGGTACCCGTCCAAAATTTGAACGTGTACCCGGGTTGCCCGTTCGAAATGCCTCAAAATTTTCGCAGTCATGCCCGCTGTTAGCCTTTTACTTCTTTGTTTATTATGGAAATGCAAATTTAGATGTAATGAGTTAGGGATGTGAAAATGATGACATTGAAATACTACTATAGTACAGTGGTGTAAAAACAATGAGCAGAGGGGTGCTAAAGTGAACTTTTTTGGGGGGAAGGTTGGGGGCTAAACAAAATCTTATAAAGATAAAGGGCGGTAATCGTATGATGACACGGCGGGTTATTTCAAGTTCATAGTTGACAACTGTTGTAATTAGCCAAACTTTCCGGGACCTTCACCTACTGAAGGGATCGCTGTCCCAACATTTATTTTTGTTATTATAGTGAAAATCATTGAGCTATTGAAATAAACCCAAGACTATAGCAGGTGTGTTTTTGTTTTTTTTAAAGTATGGTGGGGACATGTGTGAGTGGAGGGGGGATTAGATAAACCACATTGGCTCGTCTCAATCGGTAACAAAGATGTGCGGCGTATATCAAAGCCAAAGCCAAGGTCATTTCTAGCACTTCCTAGTTATAGGTGTTGTGTTCTATTTTCCTTACTTGAGAAAAATTCAACAACCTTTTTTATTTTAAATGATTTTTGTTTCATGTTCCACGGGGAAAAAAAGTGTATCAAATAAGTTGCAGTTTGTCGGGACCATGTTTTATTTCCATTTCCTTTTAAGCATTTTCATGTTAAATGTATTTCACAGTAAATATATTTCAAACGAATAGTTTTAATTTGATAAAATATTCTCGAGCCGAAATGTGAACACAAAAGAGCCGCAGTTTGACCACCGTTAGTATTGACATTGCAGTAACATTTTCACGGTTACCCGTGGGCAATTTTACTACCTGGGTAATTGCTCGGCAATGGACCCCGGGTACCCGTTGACAGGCCTATTAGATGCACAGTAACATTTACACTATTACTCAGAGTGCTCTTTCTTCCTTCTCAGCACAGTCACAAACACACAGTGCTCATTCGTTACTTCCCAGTGAATTGCTTTTGTCATAATGCTTTAATTATCAAATATTAACATTTCCAGTTGAGACAAGACCTTGAGGAGTATGAAGAGCTTCACAAGACAGCCAAGCGGCCAAGAGTTCAAGAGACTATTTTAAAAGAGGTTGACAGACTTAAAAAGGAAGTGAAACAGTTGGAAGCCAAGGCTGCAGCACAACAATCAAAAGCGGCAGGCAGTAGTGGAGCTGTAGGTTATGAGGAAAATATCACAAATTATGGTATGTTGATTTAGCATTTAGTTTTTATGAGGTTTAAGGAAAAATTGTTTTAAGTAAGGTTGCTACAGGTTAACCGGTTAAACAGTCCTAAGCTCATGACCAGTACTGTTTAATTTGGTCCAGTTAATCATAATTTTAATTCCTCAGTATTGTCAATGTTCCCTTGAAGTTTTGCGGCTGTGCAGATATCTGAGCAACGTCACTTAACAGTTTAAAATTACAGTGCATTTTGATAAGCATAATATAATATCTGTGTTTGTGGGGTGTTAAATTTTGCACTAAATATGGTAGGGGTCTACCGATATATCGGCACCGATATCTGGATATCGGCAATATCGGTATCGGTAGCATGTAAAGGTCCCGATATTGACGTCACCGATATTTCATAATAAGTGACATTTTGACCCCCCCCCCAAAAAAAAACAAACGGAAACAAAAAAAACTATCATTTAGATTTACAATATCTCGACAAATTATTATATCGACCCCGATACCGGTATTGAAATAGTCAAAAGAGTCCTAGTATTAATATGTGCAGCCACGATACAGTGTGCCATGTGCTTTGATATTGTTTAGGTATCGGCCGATTTTCGTATGCTCAGAAATACTGTGTAAATAGTGCCGATGCCAAGTATACCGTAATTGCTCTAATAAATGTATAACATGTAAACATTATGTTCACGTAATTGCTCTAATAGCAAAGATGCACGCAGAATCGCAGATGTCTAAAACATATCGTTTTGTATGGAATAACAAAATGTACCGTGTGAAGACTTGTTGTCATTGGCAACCATTCAACCTTCAACCTCATTTTCATTCTATTACTAGTATTACTATTACTTTGTCCTCATTGTTTCATTCATAAAGGTGGCCGTGTGCAAAAGCCATTAAACTATTGGTTAGAATTAATAATTATGAGTCAAGGTTGAAGTTTCAAAAGGACTTCCTAATTTTGCTTGTACATTTTTATAAAGGACGGTTAGTTTTGTTATGAGTTCTATGTAGGTCATGATCTGGAACTTGTAAACACATCGGAAACTGCGTTTCGGGGAAAAAAATCGGTAATATCGGCAAAACTGGATATCGGTAGACCCCATAATTATAAAATATAAATAATTACGAGTGATAAATTTAAGAATGACGTCATCAAATATGAGCGCTGTTATTTTTGTCCTAACAAATACTCATATCGGCATTCATATCGGAAAAAAATATCGGTAATATCGGCCAAAATGCTTATCGGTAGACCGGTAGACCCCTAATATAAAAGATAAATAATTAGGAGTGATAAATTTAAGAATGATGTCATCAAATAAGACCGCTGGTTTTTGTCCTAACAAATATTCTTATCGGAAAAAAAATATCTGTAACATCGGCGAAAATGCATATCTGTAGTCCCCTAATATAAAAGATAAATGATTACGAGTGATAAATTTAAGAATGACGTCATCAAATATTACCGCTGGTTTTTGTCAGAACAAATACTCATATCGGCAATAAAAATATCGGTAATATCGGTATCGGTAATATCGGCAAAAAGGCATGTCGGTAGACCCCTAAAATATGGATGCCTTGCAGCTTTGCACACGAGTTTGTTATTTTTAAATAAATATAATTCCAGCAAGTTGACGATTGAAAAATAAGATAGCATTTTAATTTTAAAAGTTCCTTTATCACTGTTTACTCCTCAGTTGGGCTCACAAATTTTTTGGCATTGCACAAGAGAGCCAAATACTTGGGGGCTGGGGCCTGCTAACTTCATTATATTATCATGTGGGTTTTGAGAACATAAGGAAAAAAAACTCGCTAACCTACAGTTAACCGTATAACCCATCTATTTTTTTAATGGTTAACCGGTCCTCAAAAAGTGTGAATATCAAATATTTTTTTAAAAACTTAATGAGACACATTAGATGAATTGGTATTTTAATTATTAAAATTTTGACATATCTTTGATTTATTCCCTTCTCAAAATGCACCAGAAAGTTTTGGTTCTAAATTTAATTGAATACTTTTATAAGCTAAATTCTTTGTGTGTTTATGTTTTCCTTTGCAATATTTATTATTCAATACCAAGTAAGGATTTTAAAACAAATTTGATCACTACAACACTTGAATTCTTTCAGCATGGGATCAGTCGGATAAGTTCATGAAACTCTATTTAACTTTAGCTGACCTAAACAAAATCACAGATGAAAACATTGTGTCCAATTTCACAGACAAGTAGGTTACCATGTTGTTCTGTGTGTGTGTGTGTGCATAATGTAGATCGTTTGTGTTATGTAATCAAATGACTGATTGTTGTGAACTAATAATTTGAATCAGTTGTGTTTAGTTCAATACGTTAACCACTACAGGGTAACCGATATTTCATTGTATGATTTCTTGAATACCAAGTCCTTGAATAATGAACGTTTGTTTAATAAATGATAATTCAGAAGAAAAGTCAATTTCTATCAAATCATGTTAAGAAGGAATGTTGCTAAAATAAGGGGAACATTTTTCAATGTAATATTTCTTGTTTTTATTTATGATTATTTGAACATATATTTCTTAACATTTAATTTCTATCTCATTTAGGTCAGTAACAGTCAGAATACAGTTCCCTAACAGAGTCAGCACATTGCACATAGCCAGACTTTGTGAGGATATAATACCAAAAGACAGCTACTGCAAGGTGAGTACTGGTCCTTTTGAGACACCAAATATTGCTACTTACACGCCATTTCTTTTTACTTTTAACTCTATTTTTGTTACACTTCCTATGTTGCTTTCTTGTAAAACCCAACTACAGTCGAAACCGGTTAAGTCGACGGCGTTGGGGTATGAAAAATGGCATCGAGATAACCGATGATCGAGTTAAAACGAAAACCAATATGGCGGCAAAAATATTAACATGCACTTGAAATTTCTTTATGTACGTGTTGTGCGTTAGTTAGTGATGGGACGATTAATCAGAATCGTATCGAAATATAAGAAATATCAATATAATGTTAAATTATGTGATATATTATATTATGCAAAATGGAACGTCCTTGCTAGTATGATTTATGTAAATGAATTAGTGACTCGGCTCTGACTGAGACTGAGGCTCTAGTTTTAGTTCATTTGCTCGTTCGTCCTTGAACTTTATTATTTCATGCTATTTAATACTAATACTAATGATGTAAATATAAGTCATAATCTTATTGTAAGTTTATTACTAATAAATACCCAGGCATTTATTTGTATAAGGACCAAGGAAAACAAACAAGATTCAAATAAATATAGTCGTTCGCGCATCGTTCTGCGCATGTTGAAAAAAGTCGCAAATATTGTTAATAATTGACTACCATTACGCTAGGACTAGTTTTTACCGTAGTTACAACTATCGAACAACCGCTTACACTCATCTTAAAAAATATTTAGGCTTATTTATTTAAGTTTTAAGTCTTCGGAATTTAAATAATTTATTTAGCTGCAACTTCAATAAGCCCGTAATAGCTTTTTACCCCGGAGTTCGTTTTTGTTGTGTTAGCGACGGTGACTTCAAATCGCTTTCTCCCTATTCCGGTATCTAAATAATATACACGTCATCACTTTTAGTCTACTTCGCCTACGGCTAAGGAATGCTTTTTTTTTAAAAAAATTTTTAATTTGCTTAGTTGTCGAAGCACTGTACGGTCAAAGGTCACGGCTATTACTACAGCGCTCTAAGTGAACCCAAAGGGGAGGGGGGGGACAAGTTACGGAGTTTTCTAGTTAGGGATAATGAGGGTGGTGAGGTGGGGGAAGGCTAGACAGGTCTTTGATGTTTATATAAAAGGAAGCCTCTTGCTTTGACATACCAATACAAGACCGCGAGAAGAGAGACCTTCCCTCCCCTCCCCCACTGTTATACATCTACAGTCGGTTTGAAGGAACATTTTTCTTTTTAAATTGAGTCAGAGCATGCCTTGGAAAATGGCGAGTGTAGCTCAACCCCACCTAAACCCCACCCTATTGGGTGGGGGGGGGGATCGTCGTGTGCGCGGCGAAATACAATAATTATGGCAAGTTAACGAGTGAAACATAATATGGTATTTAAATAAATTCCATCTTAATATGACTGTTTACTCCGTTTTATCAGGACTTAGTCGGTATATTAGCTTATTACCAGGAGTTAATTTTATGTTGTGTTACGGCAGAATACCAGAGCCAACACGACGAGCGAACGTGACATCAAAATCAAAGCGTTTTCTTAATAATAATAATATTCTGGTCTATAAATATAAAAATACACGTCATCACTGTTTGTGGAGTTCGCTAGTGACTGATTTTAAAAAAAATGTATTCGCTTAGTTACCGAAGCATAGTACCAGAAGTAACAGTAACAGCGCTGAGCAAGCGGGCTGTGACGTCACCAGCAGACCCTGGTGAGGCAGAAAATTGGTCCCTTCCCTTGGTTATAAAAAAATCATAGCTAACATTTTCAAAAGCTGGTCATGGGGATCGAGATAACCAACGTTAAGTGGTAAATTTGACCCTTTTTTGTGCTCGTGTTATGAGGTTTCGGCAACTTAAAAAAATCGAATTAAACGACGAGAAAATACTAAGACAAAGAGAGAATTTGGCGGTTCCAAAAAAAAACGTCGACATAATGGGGTGGGTGAGGTAACCGAGCTCGAGTTAAGTGGGTTCGACTGTAATATTGTAATATTTGCATTTAAATAATTGGAAACTATTAACATGTGTTGTAAGCAGTTTCACTGTGTTAAATCTGTTGCTGTGTATTGTAAAATATATTTCTAAGGTGTGTTGATTGTCATCTAGCCTCAGTACAAACTGTTTTTGTCTGATGTATACCTGTTAACATGAGCCTGTTCGGTCTATTGCCCTGTTTTGTCTCACTACTCTTTTTATAACCTTATATTCTGTTACATTTATACAGAAAAAGTCTGATTACGTCCTAGTGATGTTAAAGAAAAGTGATGCAGGTAAAACATGGCCGTGGGTGACCGAAAGAGAAAAGAAAGTAAAAGAAAAGAACAAGTAAGTTAATTTGATGCTCATTATTCAATAGGTTGGTCAAGAGCTCAAGTCTCATATTCACCTATTTTTCACAGCTCTTTGAATGTTGCTAAGTCGTACAATTACTGTTGGACACATGGAGATTGTTGTATTAATTAAACTTTGTGACCCGGTATGGACAGGTAGAAAGGAAGAATCACCGAGCCATGCCAGCTAGGCAAACTATTCAACCTTAAGGTCAAGGGCTCAGTGAAAAGCCTTGATAGCTGATTACCATTGTCATTGTTTTTTAAAAAAGTTTAAAAGATTTTCAACGGAGACAAATTAAAAGTAGAAGAGAGTTTAAAATTTCTTAAAGGTATTAACACCAAGAAAGACTGTTCAGAAAGTCAGATGAGCATTAAATTTAATGTTATTTCTTCCCCTCAGGCCGAAATTGGAGGATAATGAAGATCCCAGCGTAGGCATAACCAAATTGTTAAAGAACATGTATGATGAAGGAGATGACGACATGAAGAGGACGATATCCAAAGCATATTATGAATCTCAGATGAAACAAGGACGGGGTGCCGACCCGTTAGCTGATTTCTAATGAGTAAAATTGGTGATTTAAACTTCGTTTTAAAAGTAGTTGTCAATACTGGAAAAATATTTTGTGTTATGGAAATGATGTTGTATACTAAGAAAATAATTTTCTATAAATTCTAGGCTTAATTATTTTTAAATCCCTTATATTAACTTCGAAATCTTGTCGTTCATCGTTGGGCAGGCAGAAAAACAAAAGTAAAAAATGACACACTTCCTGTGATGCTATCGAGCTGAAATTGTGCACATAGACTTGTGGCACCTAAAAATGCATCGTATCAGAATTTCAGATCGATCGAATGTACCGTAATCAAATTAATGCATTTTTAGTTTATCTCTAAATAACATATGTAATTCAATTTCACAGTATGTTGTTTTTCTTTCACGTGCCAGTTGAGTTCTCGCATTCACGCCACCCATCGGTTCCCACACCCCCACCCCCTTTCCCCGGTTTTAAAGCCAGGGGACATCAGTCGGTTTCAGTCTGTAAATGTTTGTCGCGTTTGAACATAATCACTACTTTTAGTTATGTCTCATATATAAGGGATTTATAGTCAAAAACATTGTTTTTACGGGGTTGTTTTATTACGGGGTTGTTTAATTAATTTTAATTATTATAAATGGCAGGCAACATTTAGAAATAAAATGTTTTTTTAAAATCCATTTTTTCCCCTGATAACATTAGACAAGTGATAGGTTAACATTTTAAATCATGTTATTACTTTCAATGATGAGATGAATCATCAGCTGTTTCAGTGAGCTCAGAAATGAATGTTCATTTCAAAATAATAAGCTTTAAAATTTCTGAACATTTTTTTGTTATATTATGGAAACCTATGTACTCTTATGTTAAGGTATACTAAATTAATGGTCATTTAACTTTACTAAAGTGACTCATGAATAATTCAATCATGGTGTTTTAGAATTTTGTCAAATTCAGTTTTATTGGGGGTGGGGGTGGGGGGTGGTTGGGCTTGACCTAAAAAAATAGGGCGTGGATGCCACATTTTGGATTTAGTTTAGTTGTACTAACTTCAGTATGACCATTAGCCAGAAGGAAAGAGTATGTTTACCTTCACAAGCATAGGTCCGTATGCATTGTTATCAGCTATCTATAATTTACACATTGGATTTGTTGGTGTCCTCACTTGAAGCATTCTTCCATTGAATGGGACACGAGACATTCAATCAATATGACACCAGACATTCATTCAATGACACCAGACATTCAATCAATATGACACCAGACATTTGGTAGGTTTTGAGCCATAGCATTATTTGTGTATGATTTTTTAATGTAAATGTTAATGAAACTTATTAACATTGGATGTTATACAATAAAAAATGCATAGATATTGCTAAAACGTTTCTGCCTTGTTTATTTAGATAGATACCTATAATTTAGATATATAGTTAAGCTTGGCTTTGGTGAGGTGAGGAGACAGTGCCAGGGTGAGGATCAGTGCTGTCAATGTGATCTTGATTAACTGTGAGCTGGACTTGGGAACGTAAGATGCATTGTCATTCTGGTTGGTTGGGGTTAAACGAAGGAATAAATCATAAACAAGTGTAAGGATGTGAGACTGAGAGATGAGGTGATTGTGGACGGGGCATTTGTGTGAATTTATGTTGAGTGTGGTTCCAGGGGTGAATGTTATTAGTTGAGTCTTCAGTGGTGGGTAACTCTCATCGAGATGTTTAGCCGTGTGATAACTCTTAGTCAAGGGTGGGCAAACTCTTTGAGGCGTGGGTTGCATCAGTAGGTCATAAAATGTCAAAGGGCAACACCTAAAAAAAGTGAGTCCATTTCAAGCACAAACGTTGACTTTAAACATATATTAAAAAAATTTATTTTATTTTAAAGCTGTGCGCTGCAGTTTTCCCACCCTGCCTTTGATAATATTAGGATGGAAAGGTTTGATGATAAAACTAGGATGAAAAGGATGTCATTTTTGAAACACACACTGCAACATTTCTATATCACGTCTTCTAAAATCGTAGTCAAAATATTTATATAAAATTTATTTTATTTTTTGAAACCATATTTTTTAAATTAATTATTAAAGATTTAGTTATACTAAAGTGAAGCTCAAAAGCTGATGGTATTAGATATTTTTAATAGATAAGATTAAATTATTTACTTAAATTACTAAATAAATCGCAAGATTAACACCTTGTATTGGTCTCCCTTAAAGTAAATTCTCTTTGAAAAATATTGTTGAGGGTATCTTACGTATATTTACATACGGGCACTAGTTTCTAGAGGTGCTTTCCATCTTTCTGTCACATTCAGTGGGGGGAGAGGGGGAGCTCTTATTTGAGCATTCCTGATCTTGTAAGGTATGATTTGAGTCTGCCTTTCTATCTATCGTTCTGTCCATCTAGTTATTTATAGGTCCATCCATATACAGACAAGAACTTTATTTTTTTTTAGGTTCAGACACATGATTGATTTTACCTTTATCATGCTTTATTTAATTGTCACAGACTTAAGATTTGGTTATACACATAAAAATATATATGATATATTGAGCTAAGAATACTAGCATAAAACTTTTCAGTTAGTTTCAGCATCTACTGATGCTCACTCCATCCCACCCACATTCTCTACAGACATTTCTACCATATCAGCTCCAAAAAACAGTTACCAGTTGGACAATACTTTGGTGCATGTAAAAAAAAATATAAAAAAAAAGAATATGCATTGGTCTAAATAATGTATTATTTAATTCAATTCAAATGTCATTAAGTTTTTAAGAATTCTTTAATCAAATTTGTAAAAATACTGTTAAAAAATTTTTTTGCACTGAAATAAAAAAAAATTATGCAGCCTTTTTACAATTTATTTTAAATATATAAGTCTTATGTGAGTTATTCCATATTATCCTTTCAGAATTCTTAAGGGTATTAGATAGTGTTTGAAGATACTAATCAAAATTGTGAAATAAAAAAGAAGTTTTGCATTAGGCTTCTATAAAATACCTGACTTTCTTACTTTGCCTTCACATATAAACCAACTTAAATGAGAACTCTTAGTCTTATAATTTTAATGATTTCTTTAAAATCGTTTATGATTAAAATTTGGGTAACTTCTTTAATTTTAGTAGTTTTAAATTATTTAGGCCTAAGTATATATCAGAATACCAATGCAAGTGATCTTGGTTGAAATAAAATATTTGTGTTATTTTTGTAAAGATGTAGTCCTACAGATTTATAGTAAAAATAAGAAGAAAATAATCTTGATAATACATGTAATATTGAAAATACAATTTAATCAATTTAAGGGGAAGAATGATAAATTCCACAATGATATGATTGTGATAAAAGCACAAGTAGATGCATACACTATGGTGGTCCATCTAGCAAAAACATTGGCTCTGCCCAATTCTTTTGACCCAGGTTCATTGATCAGACATAAATAATTTGTTCAAGGGTTAAACATTTGAAAAAAATTAATATAATAATAAGAAGACTAAGAACATTAATGAATGTTTTTCTAAATTTATCTTTTCCCACTGGAGTATGAAGCACAATTTTGTTTGTTCTTAATGTAAATATGGTGTTAACAAGGGATGGAAATAATATTGGCTAAAAACAGGGACCATTGAGTGGCTCTCCACTCTAATGACAGTTTTTATTTTAATCTTGAGATTTTGGCAAAAACAGAGATATGGTCAATTATTGTTTTGTTAGAAAATGTTGAATTCAAATTATTGTCTATATTCAAAGAACTTCCCTATTATAAACAAGGTTTATAATATTCAAGGAATATTCTGTTTTCAAAAGAAATTATTTTCTTCAATTAAAGATCTTTGATTACCATGTTGTACATTTTTAGTATTTAGGATAGCTGATCAATTGATGACATACTCACAAACAAATATATTTTTATGAATGACAAACAGCTGGATATTGTAGTTAGCTTTTTCAAGCTTCACTGACAGCCAATTGAAATGATCCTCAGACAAAATAGCATTTCTACTAAAATATTGTCTTACTTAATACCACTCAAATAACTGCAGAATTCTCAATGTTATTGTCCAATGTAATATTCTTTTAAAAAAGCAAACTACTTGTAGAAACAAGGCAAAAGAAATAAAAGTTTCAATAATCTCATTTATTTATTATAAAATTTGATACACGAATGCAGTTAGAGAAATCATAAATTGTATACTAAAATTAGCACCAGGCTTCAGTTTATCTAATTTGATAGCTCACAGCCAAGTCAAAGCAAAATAAATATAAATATGTTAATGTACCAGCAGCTAACTCTTTTAAAAATTGTGGTTAAATTTCTCAATCATTCAACTTAAAACATGTATTAAATCTTATATAACTTAACATTCCTAGCATACTTTTTTTTTGCTTCCTTTTGTTTTTATTCATAAGAGTCAACATTTAAAATTTGTCACATAATTAAAAAGTAAAATGAATGTCACAGTCATATGGCCAATTTGTAAATACTGGTCTTTTGAAACTGGCATTAGGTGAGATTTACAGTAAAATTATTTTTATTATCATCTCATCAGTGAAATTGTTTTTTTTTATCCAAGTAAGTTTAACTAATCAATGTTTTTTTTCAAATTCAAACATGTATTTTGTATAGAAAACAGCAAACAAAAAGAACATGGCTGGATTTTGGTATTGTAGTGCTGGTAACTCTGATTGAACTATGACTTTATTTTTTTGCAGAATCATTTTCTATGATGGAAAGCAGTAAAAAAATAGAAGATTATATATGTATATATGAGGTAAAGCAGATGTAAAAGTAGTGCAGAGACTCATGGTTCATGGACTTACATTTCTGTTACGACAGCCAAGATGGTAATTATAGCCTAAAGGACATTTTACAATTGAGCAGCTTTTGGTTCATGAACTGGTCATACACAAATAATTTCATATTTGGGGTCATTGATAAAACCGGATGCTGACAGTTGTTAGATTCCAATTTCAAAAATATTTATTTATTGATGGTAACTTTAAAAAAAAAGTAAAATAATAGGTTATTTTTAAACCATTTCATTTCACTGAATGTGTATAGTTAGAAATTAACAACATCAAAATAGTGTTATCACACACTATTTTAATCACCATGGCTCAAACAATTTATTTTTCCAAGAATAGCTAGTTTTCTTTTCCGAAATATTCGAAAAGTATAATGTGAAAAGAAACGAAATCCGAACCGTGAGAAATGGAAAAAATGTACATTAATAAACCCTTCCAAAAGAAACATTTTAAAGTTTAACAAGTAATGATTTTGTATTTTTAAAAAAGCTTTTTATTGTACACTGAGGAATTAATATGAAAAGATCACCAAACTAAACCAACAAAAAAAAAGCCAAAGAATTCACCCACTTCCTAAATTTTACACCTCACCTATAAATAATTTAAAGTAAAATTGCAATATAATTAGCTGGTAGAGGCAAAACTTGGATTAATTATTCACCTCACTTCTTTACTTTAACCAAAAATAAAAAAAAGTAACTTAAATCTAAATATTTTTTTAATGATTGTTAAAAATCAAATTAATTTATGAAAAAGAAAATATATTTCTTAAGGAAATTATGTTTCAGCTTTGAAAATCACGGTCCTTATCTTGGAATGGTTTAACACATTCAAATACATCCTATGATCTATGATCAAGATTTAAGCCTATGCACTCAAGACTTGTATAATTAACTTGACAATCTAATTAACTCTAAGTTGCACATTTCCAAATTTTGAAATGATTAGACTCTAGCTTAAAAATAACATAACAATATACATCAACCTTTCATACATGCCTTCTATAGGAATTAAATGGAGAAATTTTTTGGATATACATATTTGCTAGGAGATGGTTATTGAGATAAAACAAAATTTTATAAAAAACACCTTTCACAGCAAATGACTATTAAAATGATTACATAATTTGTTAGAAATACTATACTACTAGCAAAATAGTTCCGATTGTAAACAACTTATACAAAGTCATTGCTGACTTAGTAAACAAAATTAAAATGTAGTCTGAAAAATACATTTTGCAGTTGACATTTTGTCATGGAATATAATCTAAATCATAATTTTAGACTTTAAAAAACGTTTTACAAATTGATTACAAAGCCTGATGATCAAATTGATATTCTATTAACCAAATTTCAGTTTATGCTATTCTAAAACTTCTTAAAAACTAATCATTTGAAGAATTTGTTTGTGGTTAAAAATTCAAGATCATGGTAGGATGACATGAAGTGACATGAGCTTGGATAGACAACAATGGAATGTCATATAAAAAGCTGTAATTAATATATATATTTATATATAAACACCAGAAGGAGCTAATTGATTGGGTGAAGATGATGTGTAGTCCCAGCAGTCTACTGGGTGTAGTTTGTCTTCTGGATATGACTTGCTTTTTCCTGAGGATAAAATGAAACAACACATTGATTAACATGGTCATTATTTTATCATTACATATTACAGATGGTCCTTCAAAACAGATGATTATTGTGTACTATGCTAATCCATGGTTTTGTCTAGTCTTGCATTTTAATTAGATTTTTGAATGTTGATAGTATGTTGGTTTTCCTGCTTTGTTTAATCAGAAACTAGTTTTTGCAAATTTTTATCATAGCATTTTATAATCATCTTGTTTCTTCACAGTTACATTCTGGGAAAAAAGAGAATAAAGTTTTTCATATTTGGATTGATTTAAATAAATACAACTTTAAATACAAAATCATTTTAATAATGGTTATTTATTGCTATGGTAATTAGAACAGGAATGTCTTATGATCAATTACCGTATTTATTCGTGTACAGCGCGCAGAATTTTATACTAAAAACAACTAACAAAAGGGTAGTTGCGTGATATACACGAGGTCTTACACAGGCTCCATAAATATTTCACATTTGAAGATGAAATTTTGGTACGCCATGTTTGTTTACATCAGAGACAAAGCCTTCTTGAAAGCGGAGCACTGATTGGTCAGTTTTGTTGTAAAAGCCAAATGCGAAAGAAGGGGAGATATATCTTGCAGCACTCCCACCTGTGTTTACCATTGCTTGTTTTTACCAATTTTCAACCAAAAAATTTAAGGTGCGCGTTATAAACGAGGGCGCGCTATACACGAATAAATGCAGTAGTTTGATTTAGAAACTAATTTTTTTAAAAAAAGATTCTTACCTCTCCCTTTTCATTGATGAGTGAAGTCACAACCTCGGCACCAGCACCCCATGTTTCAGCATCACGGAAGACAAGGTCATTCGGTCCAGCCTGAGAGGCCAGAGATCTGGCGAAAATCTGGAAGAACATTTTGTCAAGTTGTATTGAGTAGCAACAGATTTTGAAAGCAGTAAAGTGAAATAATTTATTAGATGTTTTAAAAATCTTAAAGTTAAAATTGTTAACAAAACATCTTTGAGAGGAGAGAGAATTAGAGAGAGAGTTGAGAGTGATATATTGATGACAGGGGAGATTATTGATAAGCTCTGATTCAAACGAATGAGTTATCTGATTTAACTAGTGAGATTCTATTTTGTTCCTATTAATATAAGTTTTTTCCCCTCTACCTTTATACACACCTAGAAGAACTTGGAGAAATAAAAATTTAGTTTCAGCAATGGTTTGCTTAATTTACTTTAATGGTATATTTGGATTTATCATGCCAATGTTATGGTCAAGTCTTTTCTTAATAATTAATATAATGCTTCAGAAAAATGTCCACATCTCTTTTAAAGACATAAAATTAGGGCTGCGGATATTAACGATTAATTTCTCGATTAATTATTAAAAATTTTATCGATTAATTTTTTTAAAACGATTTATCGACCCCCGACTGAAAGTCAACAAGTAAAATATTTCGGCCGATAAATATAATATTTCCAGACGATTACACGAACATTTTGGTTTTAAACTATTGACATGAATGTTCAAAATGTTGATAAAGGTTATTGTGTCCATTGAGAGAAATCGTTTGCCTACCATGCAATGTTCCCTCTAAGTTTAAGCTTCGTTGGTCCGTGTGCAAAGTTACAAAAAAACTTGTGTGCAAAGTTGCACAACGTCCAATTTTTTGCAGTATTTTACCAAATTTGCTGTGCTGTGATTCTAAAATCCTGCGTGGCATCGGTCAAATATCTGCGTAGCCGCGCTGCTTAAAGGGAAGATTGCTACCATGGTTCTAACACTTCGTTTACATATCACCTGCATACCAAATATCCACTACAGTATTGGAAACTTCAGCTGAGACAATCTAAAGCTATGTGAACGATTGTTCAGCTCGGCTGGTTATATTGTCAATAAGACCCGCTCATCACTTGAACCAAATAATGTCAATACTCTTGTCTGTTTGCGTTGTTGGTTAAAAGATGTCATATAAAGAAGACATTCCAGTGTTATTTCGATTTTTGACAAGTATTTTAATAAATTTTACTTATGACACAATAAATTTCAATTGTTGGCGTTAATCAAATTTAATGATTAATTAATCATTAATTTTTCAAAAGTTAATGATAAAATTTAAATTAATCGTTAACAGCCCCACATAAAATACAAGTTTATTACTGCATTAAAACTTAATATACAAGATTGTTACTGTATCGGATCTTAACTTTGCCTACTTTATTACTGTATTAGATCTAATATAGGCCAAATTCATCAAAGCTTGATGTGAACCCTATATGTAGTGAATCTTAAAATAACAATATCTCTGGCCAATTGATTTTCCAAGCTGGCTGAACTTTGAATTACAAACACTTTTACCTTGGTTTCTGAGGTCTGCACAATTCTAGGTTTTACTGTATGATTTTATTTTTGTTGGTTCAATGAAAGACACTTTATTCTCTTTATCTGGTTATCCGACTTGTGGCTGCTAAATCTTACCTTGACACTCTTGGCTGGTTTCAGAACAAAGTTTCTGAAGGTGTACTCATATGGTCTGCTCAGGTTCTTGTCAACAATACGGCGAATTTTCCAGCCATCCAAGTTCATCTCCTGTAAATATCATATAGACACAGCAATCGTCCATTATTAGAGTAACATGAACAAACAATATATATATATAATATATAATAAATAATACAAAAACAATTATTTGTACCCCAAAAAAGCTAATTAAATCCCAGATTATACTTAGATGTTTATCAACACTTGTGAAGAAGTTCAAGAAGGTCTTAAAGAATTTTTAATTTTAAAAAAACCAACATCATATTGCTATAACTCAAACACTTAGCACATCATCTCCTACTGAGGTAACTATGTGGATTGTGGGACTCGACCCTTTAAACTATTGACTATTTATGCAGCCTTACATACACCACTTTTACAACTTATTTTGTTGTCAAACAGAATGATGCTAAAGGTCTTTTTTGCAGTTTTGTTACATCTCTTGCACAACTTGTAGATTTGACTGCCAAGATTTTTTGCCTCCTGTTCAATTAAGCGGTGTTTGTGCAGTTGTGACGAATTTTTACAACCTCTGTGAACATGACTGTGTTACCTTTCTGACGCCGCCTGATGGGTTGTTTTCCAGCAGGATAAATTTTCCCTCAGGGTTGGCCTCGGCAATGCTGACTGGCCCATTGGCCGTCCTTTGGTAGGTGGTCTTTGCTGAAACCTCACCCCTCATCATCTTCATGGACAGTTGGGAGTCAGCTGGGGATGATCAAAGGGAGACAAAAAAATGTATTTTCAATGGTCACTTCCTTTGTTGGTGGCTGTCTTTGTACTTAAAATATACTTAAATATTTAGTGACCGTTGGAAAAGTTTTCAAAAGATAATATTTATATTTTCATACTTGTAAAATTTTAAAAAATTAAATTAAATATATATGAGAATTTATTCTAAAAAGTTAGTCATTTATTGTTTGATGTAGAAATTTTTAAAACATTAAAATTAATTTAAATATTTTTTACATGCAATAAATGTATTATCTTTAAAATTAGGATTAAAAAAGTTAATATAATGTTACTGGGTTCCATAAATCTAATGCTGACATTAATAAAGTTACATACAAAAAACAAATCCAGACACAATAGTGATGAACAGTCGATAAACACATTAAATAAAAACAGTAAATGATTAACAGTCTATGCATACTATAGAATGTATATTGTAAATAAATGAGCTAGTCATGCTATGTCACAATTTAATTATATAAAATAAATAAGAGCAAACGTTTCTAATTTTAAAAAAAATACGGGGAAGCTTAAAATTAAAGGGATAGAAAATATTGTATATGTAACAGAACCATTCTGAAAAAAAAGAAGTCATGAAATAAGCTTTGGGACAAGATGTTATAAAGATATCAGTCCATTTTGTCTGTACTATTTGTTAATATAATACCATTTGATTTTTGAAAAAAACAAATGAATTTGTATAACCATTAAATTCCCTTAAAAAATGAACAGTCCTGATATTGAGCAGTCAATAAATTAGATGTAGTTGATGAAGTATAAAAATATTTGAAGGGGTGATACATTTTGTAATTAACATTTTATGTAAAGTTATTTATTACTGGATTGTGTATACATAACTAAATATAAAGATGCCATGAATTCAAATAATAAGATTTTGTATAAGCTAAAACTTTAATTTAAGAAAACACTTGTATTAATTAAATGAATTTGACAAACAAGAAGAAGTGCATTCAAGGACATCAACGACATGCCACAACATATATAAAGGGAAACAATTCAGACACAAAAAAAGCTGGTTAATAAAGGCTGGTAATTTTTTTAGGCCTACTTGCTAAGAAGCAAAAGCATCTCAAAAAAAACTTTTTTTAAAAAAAATGTATCAGTATATAGTAGTATATACTTAGATATACAAGCATATTGCTGACAACATTATAAACAAAATTTAGAAAACGATATTCATCTCATAAATTAACGTCTTAAGTTAATATATGTAATGCACGTAATACGGCAAGCGCATATCCACCTATCCTGTTATATTTGTGGAATATTATATCTTGCTGTCATTAATAAGATGAAATGTAACCTGTATTTAAAAGGAATTAACACAGCTTAGTTTATCAAAATTTCGATTAATATATATATATATATATATATATATTAAAAACAATTTCGAACATTTAAATAACGACAACCGATACATAATAAACATATTTAAATTGCATAACTTACACTAGGAGGAAGGATTGTTAGAAAATTAAAATTGACTTTCGAAAAAAAAATTAACAAAATACATTCATGCGGGACTGTAACAGAAACATTTAATTACGCTACTTCAAACGCAATGGGCGGGGAGAAAATAGCAAAAACAAAAATATCTATCAGAAAGCTGGAGTGATGCATTCCATATTAATACATCAACATTTTCGTAAACATGCCTCAACAAATTATGTAAAACAATTTTGAGATACCATAATTGCTCCTATAGTGTGCTTGTGTTGTCACATTGATAAAGTATTCTCTGTAGAGTGCTTGTGTTGTCCAATTTATGACGTTTCTTTGAAGAGTTCTTGTGCTGTCATATTTATAAAGCATTCTTTGGCATTGTTAAAATCTTTAATTCAGCATTGTGTTATCCATTACAATGTGTTCCATGTTCGTATCATGTGGCCGATCCTTTAACTGTCTGTGACATTTTATTGAATGATTCAGTTGGCGCTAACTGACCTATTTTTAGTTATCTTCCATTTTCAGACTATTTTAAGTAGCCTCCGATATTTTCACGTAACATTCAGTCGTCATTCCTCTGCTATTTTCATATAACATCTAGTGGCCTCTGCTATCTTCTTATAACATCTAGTGGCCTCTGCTATCTTCTTATAACATCTAGTGGCCTCTGCTATCTTCTTATAACATCTAGTGGCCTCTGCTATCTTCTTATAACATCTAGTGGCCTCTACTATCTTCTTATAACATCTAGTGGCCTCTGCTATCTTCTTATAACATCTAGTGGCCTCTGCTATCTTCTTATAACATCTAGTGGCCTCTGCTATCTTCTTATAACATCTAGTGGCCTCTGCTATCTTCTTATAACATCTAGTGGCCTCTGCTATCTTCTTATAACATCTAGTGGCCTCTGCTATCTTCTTATAACATCTAGTGGCCTCTGCTATCTTCTTATAACATCTAGTGGCCTCTGCTATCTTCTTATAACATCTAGTGGCCTCTGCTATCTTCTTATAACATCTAGTGGCCTCTGCTATCTTCATATAACATCTAGTGGCCTCTGCTATCTTCTTATAACATCTAGTGGCCTCTGCTATCTTCTTATAACATCTAGTGGCCTCTGCTATCTTCTTATAACATCTAGTGGCCTCTGCTATCTTCTTATAACATCTAGTGGCCTCTGCTATCTTCTTATAACATCTAGTGGCCTCTGCTATCTTCTTATAACATCTAGTGGCCTCCGCTGTCTTTATATGATATCTGGTTGCCTCTGATATTTTCACATAAAATCTAGTCGTTTCTGCCATTTTCACCAAGTCGTTATTCCTCTGCTATTTTAATTTATCATCTAATTATCTCCTCCGTTTTCATTTCGCATAAATTTGTTTCACACATTTAATTTTGTCTTTTATCTTCATCAAAACATTTCGATGCTTAAAATTGTTTATAATAAACAACAAATTGTCTCTATTGTTTTTTTTTGTTTTTGGTTGTATTTTCTTGACTCTTTCAATAAATGCACAATCTATATTTGTCCAGATGACCTAAATACTGAATATGGACATGTTTTCGAACATCTTCTTATCTTATCTATACAGACGCTGCTTCTATGAAGAAGATAGTTACGTCCACAGACCATGACAAATGATCTGTTGGCAAGTGATGCAGCATTCACAGGCCACGGCTTTGTGGGTTCCACGCATTACCCAGCCGCCTAACTAGTCTTAGGTACCCATTCGGAGCGGGGTGACTCAGGGACGCCCTAGGCCCCGGGAACAAACCCTTGCCTTCACACGGATTCGAACCCGTGATCATCGGTACGACAGTCCAGTGCGCTGCCACTCGACCACCGCGAACATCAACTAAGGGGGATCATCCAGGCAGTTGACCAGAGACCAATACGATAAAAATAATTGGCTTTTTCTTTTAATTAAAAAAAAATCATTTTAAACTATTTTTATGGTTCACAAAAATCAAACAATAAAAAGTCATGAAGACTGTAGTTGTTTGAACAGAAAGACTTTAATGGTGTTGCATACGTTGACAATGTTGCGGACTGAAAGCGGGCGGCAGCAAACATTGAAATGTACTGAGATTCGATTACTGGTGATTGATTTTTTTAAGGGAACGAGGGGGTGGGCAAGTGTCTACACGAGAAGTGCTGCACCCGTTATTCCTTGTGTGCTCTAGAATAAGCCGGAGGTGCTAATGGGCGTGCTATTTTAAGGTTTAGTTTCGTCATTCCTCCATATTTGGGCATCCAATTAACGGATGTTTTGTTTTAAGCATGTACACATTACTGTAATGTATCATCGCTTTAAAACTTAATGAATTATTAATTCTTTGATATTTTCTAAATCCTTTATATAATGGTTGTGAGTTTTTAATAAGTCATAATATACTTTGTAACATATTTTAAAAAATAATAAAAACACATTTAGACTGCTAGCAACTGGCAAAGATGACACAAAGCGTCTGTAAGACATATAGACAAGACAACGCCCGGGAGCAGCACTGCTCACGTAAAAACTACCACTAATGCAACAGTTACGTTCAAATGAAATGATAGCAAGTTAAATTTAATACTAGACATAGGAAAGGGCCTACTACATAGTTGTTACAGTGACGTAATATAATGTTATCCAAAGTAGGACCGTATGGTGGTAGTAGAAAATTCAAGAAATGAAACATGTACGAAGGATAAGAGGCCATCGTCCATTCCCATTTAGTTACACTTTTCCCCCGTATTATCCACGCATCTATGATAGCAATCTCTTAGTCTTATTATGGCTTCATGACCTCTCTTTTTTCCAACAGATTGGAACATGCTACAGGTGGATTTCCTGTACAATAATGTAAGTGTTACGGCCCCTTACACACGGGCAGCTAACCAATTAATAACATGAGACAACCATTAAATTGATTGAAATGCCAAAGACTTGCGGCCCCTAGTTAACTAAATGATTCTAAATACATCAGGGGAAAAAATTGTGATCCGAATAAATGCGTTGTTTTATATGACAATAACATGGTCATTATATTATATCATCGTAAAGCAAGGACAGATCATAGTAATGTTCTCAAAGTGAGAAATAAGAATTAATCTAAATCAGCGGTTCTGATGCCTTTCTAATTAGTGCACCCCAAATGTTCCCAGCGTTGCGCGACCTCTGCAGAAAGACTTATTAGATTTATGTCGTATCCCTCGCTCATATAAAAGAGTATACGCTTCTGACAACCATTTGGGGCCTGTTGATATCCGATTTAGAACCACTGATCTAAACATTGTTTTTTTAAAAAGTCTTATTGCTAAACGTGAGTCTATAACTGGAAAGTGTGATAATTCAAAGTTGGAGATAAACGAGAAAAGTAATGGACCTAATTCATAAATTGACCCAATTACATACATATTAGAAGATAAGTGTTTTTTTTAAAAAGTTCTGATTAATTGAACATTATTCAGCCAAGCATAAATTAATGGTTTCATTTTTCAAAAATATAGTATCGATACCTACGTAAAATTATTCAAGCGATCTCAGTTTTCTTTACATAATATTCCACGCATAATCGAAACACACTTTTAAATGACAGCCTTTCAGATAAGCGTACACATCTTACAATAAAAATAAAATTACTTTGTTACAAAATAGAATATTGATAGATACGAAACAAACAATATTAATACATATTATATGTAATTAGACACATTAAAAAAAACAAAACTTTTTCCATTTCTACCTGATACGTTGCTAAGAAACACACTGAAATCGTAACTATCCTCCCATTAGTCCTCCTGATTTCAGGTAGAGGTCAAATGCCATGTCAAATAGTTACTCGGACAGTGGTAACAGCATAATAAATAATCTAGTACGTGCGAAGATTAAATCAGTTTTGCCATCCTGACAAAACGATAAACGTAACACATGCGACTATGTCAGTAGTTGTTATTTAATCGACAATACTAACGACTAAATTCTATGACAAGTGGAACTTGCTACATTGTACAAACAGTTTAACTTGATGAAGGGACTGTTAGACATGCATGAGGGATTTTTTTTCCGTTTGTTCCTCAACCAATATTTTATCAATTTTTGATTGTCCCATTGGCTAATAAGAACGTGTCACGTTTATAATACGCCAGGTTAAATAGAATGTTAAACTATTTAGCAATGACATATCACATAAAACTTGAACTGAGTATCAGCTTTCCAGGCACACTTTATAATGCCTCTCTTCGATAAACCTCGGAGACAGTACTGCCCCCTTGAGTCTCAAGCCATGTCAAGCATGGGGACGCTACTCCAGAGTTTAGCATTGTAAATAGTTAAAATACCACCTAATGATGGATGCATACAAGGGTAGGTAATAAAAGGTGATGTACATTCAATCATCTTTCTGAAAACCACATTGGTCCACACGCAGAAACAAAATAATACACATATACATGAAATTAATCATTAGTGAACAGATCTAAATGATTAAACACAACATTTAAGTTCAAAAAAAAATCTGAACATATTTTCCTACGCCACCAAAAAGCCATTTTCTAACATAAAAAGCTTTTACAGTACTAAATATATTATTATTTTTTAGTGGTTTTTTTTCCTTCATCAATTTCTCCTTTACAGTAACTAATTATGTCGTCATATACATAGCATAAAATAGAAACTACACGAAATGAGAGATAAACGAAAGAAAAAAAAAGAACATAAATTATTATTGAACACCAATATGGAAGGAAAAATTCTAAATAAAAACAAATCGCATAAATGATAGTTTAAAAAAAATGAAATGTAAAGTTTCACATAAATCACAACCACAAGGGGAAAACAACTGTGGTGCAGTTTTTAGGGGTATGTCAAAACCGTGTCAATTGGATACATTGTAACAGCATGGTTAACAATGGTTGTTAAAAGAACAGTTACAACATTTTGAAACCCACACGTGTAGAGGTGAAGGTCAGTAATAATACAATCAACAAAGAGCGGAGAACTCCGTGAAATTATATTAACTATTGTGACGCTTACAAGGTGATAATCAAGAGCATTGTTCATTTTTTTTTGGTTACATAAAACAAACCCTATTCAAGCAAAGCATAAATTCATATATTATTAAATCTAAAAAAGTTGATGCAGCATAGTATTAGCAAACACATTGAGTATAGCTGAAGCATTTGAATGTGAAAGAGCGGGAAAAGTATAAGTTTATAAGAAGCAGTTTAGGGGCCAGCAGTGAAGAGGACACGTGATTTTGGTAACAATTGACAAATAATGAATGATGATTTGAGAATTGAAATTTCAGTAAAGAGAAACAAAAATGTTACTATGTTTCAATATATCGTATTCACTAAATTCCAAATTGTCTGTCTTACTTGGGGATATTTGTTTAAAAACTAAAATTAATTCACGTGTTCAACACTTAGTTACAATGATTTGCCCTTCAGACAACCATTACTATTTACTATTTATAGAACACCACTTGAACCTTTTGATATTCACAGCTTCCTAAAATTGTTTAAAATTAAACCCGTGAATACGGCATACGTTTCATATCGTTAGTGTTTTAGTTTTAAAAAATGAGAATAAAATATTGCTGTCGATGTGTAATAACGCATCGTTAAAGCTATGTCGGCGTCTGCAGGTAATTCTTTGTATTTCCTTTAGATAAATATTTCTTATAACCAAAGAGCTTAGAAATTTTTCGCTATAAGATATTTTATTGGCGGACAAAATCTGGAGTAGCTTCACGCACTATGATGTATAAATATATATATTTCCGCTTGATGTTTGGCTTAAGTAAAAAATAAAAATATTTTTATCATTTCTTTTTTAATACTGTTGGCTTTTTCTTGGCGTTCTAAATTGTTTTTGAATCACGGCCACTACTGATGTACGACGTTAGCTTGGCAGGCCTACTTTATTACCAATGAAGATTCAGAGTGGCAAATAACAAACTTTATTTACTTACAAATAACAAAATTTATTTTCTTACATTAGACAAATACGGCTAATAAACGTGTAATGTTTTGTAATGCAGTGATAATAACAGTAATATACCGTGATTGTGCATTTCATTAGGGAATTCAGACAGAATTATTTCAAAGCAAGCAGTATGTAAAAATGGCTGATATAAAATTAATGTGACTTCTACTTGAAGTGCTAAGCAGTTTTGACCGTAATTGATATAACATAATGGCTATGGTGAAGATTTCTCAGTCGAAATCTAAGCATCACGCAAATATCTTTCACTTTTTCTTTGTTAGTCATTCACATTTGTCGGGGTTCAAGCCTGCAAACGTGAATAGCACTGAAAGCATGCTATTTATAGTTGACTGTATGTATGTCCACTACTTATCATAATGATTGACCCTTTATACTTTATTCAGATATGCTAAAAATAAAGCAAGTTGTCTCAGTCAGACAACTCTAATTTTTTAATTTTTTTTAAATATTTTTTTTGTATGTTTACCTTCCTCTGAGCGAAAACTACTTTCTGTTTGATAAATGATAAATTAAAAAAAAAGGATTATTTTTCTTCCACGAATCAAGTAAGTACAAATATGAAAATATTTTAGCTATGTCATTAATCAAATGGTTCCGTTGATGAGATAAGTTAACACTCAAAAGTAAAATAAATGCACAATTTCTCTGTTAAGCTAAATACTATGTTTTTAAAAAAAGTCGCTCCCAGCATTTCTATTATTCACACAATTAGTAGATCAATAGAAATAAAGAATTAAGCTTGCATTTTTAAAATTGTTCTCAAAATTTGCAGGAAACTCTTTTGCTCTACTGAAATAGCTCACTCTAAAAATGTTCAAAAATAAAAGCAAAAAAAAGATTTAAAAGATAAATAAATAAAATTATGATTTTTAAAAAAATGAAATTCAAAACTAAAACCAACCTTGAACTCTGACATTTTTAGATTCAACTAGAGATTGTAACATCCGGTATCATGGGTGGGTCAACATACGGTGGAAAATGGAGAATGTTAATATACAGAAAACAGAGCAAACACAGACACACAAAAATGGTTTACATTAGTTTGCTGAATACCTAGAGATGACATATGAAATTGTGAAGTAACGTTGCCACAACCAATGAGAAAAAAACAACAACAGGGAAATGATTGCCAACATCTTGACGAGAAAGCAAGGATTTAAGTTTAAGCTATTGACTTTTGATGTGGGGAGAAGACGTTTCAATTTATCTTCTAGCAAAAAACGATTTTACGATATTATTGTTTTTAAAACTCTAGCAACTAAATTCTAAGAAGACGCATGAAGTCATTTATGTTCCTTTCTCAAATCACTAGCAGCCTAAACTGGTAAATAGGTCATAGGTTAACAGTAAATGAACTGTTGTGAATATGATTTAATATTTACTGTCAATTTAATTGATTTGAAAGAGAGAAACAAGTTGTCAATGCTGCTTCCTGGTAACTGGAGTAATGTGTAAATTAGACTTGCCGAAAAGCCTATATTTTTTTCATTTTTATTTAAAAAAAGAATGGTTTTTGACGAGAATTGCAGTTGTTTTTATTTTTTTAAACGTACGTATGATACAATCCGAAAGTTCCCCGCAAATAAATAAATAACATAAAGACAAGATTCATATTAGATGTTTTTAACGCATTTAAACACAGACTGGTAATATTAATCTAGTATGGATGTTATTGACGACTATTGTATTTAGAATTAGAAGTTTAGTAAGTAATGGTTTTGAGGTTATACTATAATGTTACAGTGTATTTATGATATATTCTGGGTTACAAATAGGTTAGTCGAAACTGGGAGAATTAGACTTAGTTATATCAAGATCAAATATACGTTTTCGGTCTGTTTGCGTTTTAACAATTATTTTTTTCATATGCTTTAATGATCTTGGTTAAAATATTGAATTTAGTTAATGTTTGGAAACAATTTTATGTAACAAAGGAAGCAAAAGAATATCACCTCTTGTTAAATGGATAATTTGGTCATTTGGTTACATGTTTATTGCAATGAATAAGACCAACACATAAGAAAAAAAGGTCTATAGGAGTATTAGGAGTTGGGGTTATTTTTTATCAGTAGCGCTATCGGCTATATACGCACCGCCTGATTCATACGCCTGTCCCTCCGAGACGTTAATTAAGTCCGCCAAGCGAGCGCTTCCGCTCTGTCTGACCCCTAGTGTTTGCTCCACAACTTGTCTCAGACCGACCCTGTAGGGGTGAAAGGTTAAAGTGCAAACTAAACGGCAAACCAAGCAAACAAACGAAAACGGTTTGACAATGTTATGGAAAAAGTTGGATCATACATTTTCGGGAAATGTCTTTTTTTAAAGCACAACAAAATTTTAAAACATAAAATAAAATAACTGGAATTTCGGAATAAGAATAGTTATATTTTTGGTAAAGAAAAAGAAAGAAAAAAATACAATAAGAAGGTAATAAATTCAAATAAAGAAAGTTTTAAAATAAATATAAAATATCAATTGCCTGCAGCTCAGGCAAAAAAAGAGGTGTGTTTTGGGGGGGGGGATAATTTTAATATTTGTGTCATATATTAATTGAGGCAAGGGGAAATCAATCGGGCCCATAAAAATAAAGAGTAAACATGGAAAAGCCAGCATAAAAAAAAGGAGGCAAATTAAAAACATACACGGCAGGGGAAAAGGAAACAAAAGTGAAAATAAAATTTAAAATAATAAAAAGGCGGGAATGTATGGCCAAGATCTCGGTTTAAGTAAGTGTAATGAATAACTGAATCCATTTCTAAAACAAAAGAGAGAGAGAGAGGTGGAAAAAACGTGTACGCCTACCCCGAAAAAAAGGGAGATAAGCCGTATAAAAAAATGAGTTTGTGAGGGGATGAGGGGGCAAGATTTTAAGGGAAATAAACTGACGCTCCACGTACGTCCTTCGGTGAGGCGTTTTTCTACAGTGATTTCAAGGTTGTCTTGGCTTCCAAGGCCGTCACGGACGGAAGCGAAAGAACTGCTCCGTGAAGTTCCTCTGGATCTAATGAACAATGGAGGCGGTCTTATCAAAGCGTGGGGACGTAATATCTAAGAAATGGGGATAAGGATTCAAAGCCTTTCTTTTTTTTCTCAATTTGAAAACAATTACAGGAGCGGATATTCTAGTTTGGAAGGAAGAACTCATTACGAAATTATATTAGATGTAGAATCGAGGTTAATTTCAAAGGTAGAAAGCGTAGGTCATAGTTTCAATAGTTTAGAAGTTTTTCAATAAATGTGTGTCGAAAATGTTGTATTTTAGGGGGCGTGACATTAACTTAGTTTTAGTTTGACACTTTGAATTTTTATAACAAGAGTCTTAGATTATTTTGAATGCTTTGAAAAATATTTTCAATCAAATCAAATGATCAAATATATCATAACATTTCATAGAAATTCCATTTTTTAAATATATTATAATATATATCTCTGTAGATCTTCAAAACTTAAATTAATACTTTAAAACGCAATACTGAATGGATCAGCCCATAAACATATCACATGACGATAAACTATGACATCATTTAGTATACAACGTTACAAACATGCTATTAATGACCCGCAATTCTAACTTTATGGACTTAGAATCCTAAGATTCGGGATGACATTTTAAAAAAAATGCTATTCGTTTTAATTTTCATTATTAAAAATTGTTTATTTAAATAATAGCGTTGACCCTAATCTTGGTTCTCCGTAAAGTCCTTAAAATATTTTTTTTTCCATTTACCTAAAAAAAAATCACATTGCGCACTGATATTGAGGTGCTGGTTTGAAGACCACCAATGTGAGATCCACTGGCAAGTCTAACTTTAAAATGAAAGTTGTTTTCAATGATGTGAACGATATTTCGGGCACACAAATAAGACACGAGAACAAACCACATCAAATGTTAACATGGTAGAGACGATAACAACTGAGGTATGTGTCGAGGGTATGAAAGACGTAAAATGTGACCATATATGGAGCGCGTGAAAAACAATATTTAAAAAAGAAATAATTCTGCATTACAATTGAATTATTAAAAAATATGCGTACATGAAGAGCATGGAAGTGATTACAAAAAGTGAGCAAAGAAATCAAAGAAATTTGTTAAAAAATCTAAAATATTTGATAAATATCTCTTTTAGATTTTGGCCTCGTCTAGTCCAATGGTTCTCAGCATAAGAAGACGAATCATCCCCAATTTCTTTAAGTGTCCGAATGTGTATCCACGAAATTTTGCTACCTCATTCCTGGTACTTTGGATTTGCGTTAAATTCAGCCGTGGTAATTTGGTAACAGTGAAGTGGAGAACGAAACTAAAGTAGAGTCCTTCTTGGAAAACAATACCCAGACAGTAGGTAGCAATGTTTACAATAGAAGCGAGAATTTGAATAAAATAGTGGTAAAGAAAGTTGAGTTGAAACTTACTAGTTCGCTCTAAAACAACAGTAGGGGCATTTGGAATTGCCAAATTATAACTTTAGAGTGCATTTAAAATATATAGAAAGTTTTTTTTTCGCTTTTCCCTTCCTGTTTTTAAGATATGAAAACACTTCTTGATCAAGCTGACGATAAATTATTTCTAACAGATCTAAACTCTACTACTGTCTGTGGCAGCAAACTCATGGTCAGCTTCGTCACTTGACCCCTGCTCGCTCAAACCTACTAATTTCTTGGACGCCGCACTGACCCCACCATCCCCTACAGCTACACTGTCGTCCCCGTAGCCAACGGTGTGAGACTCTTCGTTATACTCTGCGTGGCTCACGTGCTCGGTCACGGTGTACGTCACCTTGGTTTCTCCTTTTGCAACCTGGAAACGTGTTGTCTCCGACTCCCCGAGCCCACCTTGACCTTCGGGGGCGGAGTCTCCACTAGGTGACGCCCCCATACTGCCATTGACGACGTGATCATCGGGTGACCCGCTTTCGAAAGGGAGCTTCCTCTGGGCGGCTTCCAAAATTTCGTGGACTTTTTCCTTGACCTTCTCAACTTCTCCCATATCAATGCGCTCGGATGACGTAAGTGACGTGGACGTAGGCAAATCGAGATCTTCACGATGGCTCGAGTCGGTCCAGGTAGTATCAGACTTTGTTGTTACGCCAATGCTAGTCGTTCGATGGGACTCTTCCGAAGTTGTTATGCGAACTTGGCTTATGGTCTCCGAGGTTTCCCGTGACCTACTTTCAATTAGAGTGGTCGAAGCGTTACTTACAGAAGCGCCCGTGTCGTCATTTTCTAAACTCGTGTTGTCTACCAGTTGCCCAGTCACCGGTACGTGACCCCTGTCCAGTTCACTAGCATGCACGTGCGGCGTGTCAACGGTTGTTGGAGTCTCGGAAACAAGACTGAGACCGGCATCCTCTTGGGTCTCATAATCCTCCCTGGAGGGATCCTCTAGAAAGTTAGGACCCGGCAGCTCTTCGGTTTTGTGCGACATGACAGTTTCAGCTTGACCTTCATGAACATCTGTTTCATGAAAACTCTCTTTGCTTTCGTACAGATCTAATTTGTCTAAACTCTCTTTACTTTCATGAAGATCTAATTTGTCTAAACTCTCTTTACTTTCATAAACATCTAATTTGTCTAAACTCTCTTTGCTTTCATGAAGATCTGATTTGTCTAAACTCTCTTTACTTTCATGAAGATCTGATTTGTCTAAACTCTCTTTGCTTTCATAAAGATCTGATTTGTCTAAACTCTCTTTGCTTTCATGGACATCTGATTTGTCTAAACTCTCTTTGCTTTCTTGGACATCTGATTTGTCTAAACTCTCTTTGCTTTCATGGACATCTGATTTGTCAAAACTCTCTTTGCTTTCATGAACATCTAATTTGTCTAAACTCTCTTTGCTTTCATGAAGATCTAATTTGTCTAAACTCTCTTTGCTTTCATGAAGATCTAATTTGTCTAAACTCTCTTTGCTTTCATAAACATCTGATTTGTCTAAACTCTCTTTGCTTTCATAAACATCTGATTTGTCTAAACTCTCTTTGCTTTCATAAAGATCTGATTTGTCTAAACTCTCTTTGCTTTCATGGACATATGATTTGTCTAAACTCTCTTTGCTTTCATGAACATCTAATTTGTCTAAACTCTCTTTGCTTTCATAAAGATCTGATTTGTCTAAACTCTCCTTGGTTTCATAAAGATCTGATTTGTCTAAACTCTCCTTGGTTTCATAAAGATCTGATTTGTCTAAACTCTCCTTGGTTTCATAAAGATCTGATTTGTCAAAACTCTCCTTGGTTTCATAAAGATCTGATTTGTCAAAACTCTCCTTGGTTTCATAAAGATCTGATTTGTCAAAACTCTCCTTGGTTTCATAAAGATCTGATTTGTCAAAACTCTCCTTGGTTTCATAAAGATCTGATTTGTCCAAACTCCTTTTGGTTTCATGTACATCAGACTCATGTAAACTCTCTTTTCTCTCCCTAATGTCTACATCGACATCTGCGTCCGTCCTATCAGTGTCGGTGACAAAGATAACCTCTCCTACTGGTGAAGTCGCCTCTGAACGCGCCTTCCCATCGTCATCCCCCGTGCTCGCTTCTACTGTCACTGCAGACTGGACGACCATCTCATCGAATTTGTTTTCAGTGTCGTGAAACAAACCGGCATTGGTCAGATCTTGAGTATCTGTAGACTCGGCCAGCTCTTGAATGTCCGTAGAATCGATTAGTTCTTGAATCTCCGTAGAATCGGTCAGCTCTTGCATGTCCGTAGAATCGGGTTTTTCCAGAGTCACGCCCACAAGTTCATGCTCTGTTGAGGCGTGACTGGCATCTACGACACACCCAGACCTATCACGCTCACCAAATTGTCCAGAACCTGCATATTCGCCAGCAACGTCAGGCGCCACCACCATATCTCCAGTAACATCATCGATCTCCTTGACCGGTGTGTCGTCTGCACCCGTCCCCATGTCTTCTTCGTTCAGGGCGTCCTCATCCGTGTCGTCCCCAGCAGATTTATCGAAACCTGGAGTCGGTGCAGCCATTGAGTAGTCGGCCTTGACCTGCTCAACCATGCTGATATCTGGACTGGACGCTTCGGCCACATCCTCCCTGACCACGGGTGTTGTCACGTGATCTCTTTCTCCCGAGTCTTCAATAATTTCCTGGGTGTCTTTGATCTCGGAGAGAGGTAAATTTAATTTGGAGACCTCGATTCTTTCTGATGTGGATTTTAAGCTGACGACAGCTTCGTCGCGCAGTTCAGCTGCAGAAGTTTCTGTTTGTTGTGCTGTGGGAATAACTTCGCGTTCACTTAGGTCCTGCTTTTCACCTTCGTCTGCGCCAGTCTCCATGTGATAGTCATCAGCTTCGTGCTTAATGGAATCATCGTGCTCTAAGACTGGTTCCTTCTCTTCTGATTTTGATCCAACTAAATCAGAACTTTCACTACCCCATCGTTTCACATTGACCCCTCCTTCATTTTCTAGGAGGCTCTCTGACCCTTGGTCACTCGTTGCTCTAATTGTTTCGTCGGGTGTTTCTTGTTGTTTTAAAACTTCAGTGCCCCCTACTGTTAAACCATCCACGCCACCTTCACTCCTCTCTGTCTTTACTTGACCCTCTAACACTATGTCGTCGCCTTCTTGTGAGTCAAACGTCACGTGCACCGTTTTCTCCCCTGACATTCTGGCAGCATCTATTGACTTCTCGCCCCTGGTGGAGGACACTGTCTCCAACTCCGCCAGAAATTTAGCACTGCTCTCACTTAAGGTGAAAGTTTTCGAAATGAGGATATCGTCCTCGCCGGAAGTAGAGCGAACTATTTCAGAATTTACTTCAACTTCCTGCTGCTCAGCACCTTCAATACTTACTCCACCTTGCTCCTTTTTTTCATAACCTTCAACCTTATCTTCACGTTGTTCACTTTCATCTTCAACATCTTGCCCATTTTTTTCATCACCTTCAAACTTATCTTTATGTGCTTCACCTGCATCTTCAACATCTGCACCCTTATCTTCACGTGCTTCAACAGTATCTTCAACCTTATCTTTATGTGCTTCACCTGTATTTTCAACATCTTCAACCTTATCTTCATGTGCTTCAACAGTATCTTCCACATCTTCACCCGTATCTTCACGTGGTTTCCCTGTATCTTTAACATCTTTACCCTTTTCTTCACGTGCTTCAACAGTATCTTCAACATCTTCACCCTTATCTTCATTAGCTTCCCGTGTATCTTTAACATCTTTACCCTTATCTTCATGTGCTTCACCTGTATCTTCGACATATTTACCCTTATCTTTATGTGCTTCAACAGTATCTTCAACATCTTCACCCTTATCTTCATGTACTTCACCTGTGTCTTCAACATCTTCACCCTTTACTTCATGTGCTTCACCTGTATCTTCAACATCTGGACCCTTATGTACCACAGCTTCACCCTTATCTTCAGCTAGTTGCTCACTATCTTTCCCAGTCAGCTCATGTTCGCCTGCCTTTGTAGAGATATCACTCTTGTAGACCCGTTCAGTTTCAACTGTTGTCACATTCAAATCTTCTCTGCTCTCTCTTTTATCCTCATCTTCGGTGTCTCCTCTGATATCTACATAGTCCTCCCTCTGCTTGTCCTCACCACCAGCTCCTCCCGCAAGAGTATCTGAAGACAGCTTCACTATGTCTTCCACCCCCGCACCAAGGCTATGGTCGCGTTCAAATTGCGTAACAGGACTAGATTTATCTTCCCTGTGAGTCAGGGGTGTGACTCCTTCTTCTGAACCTTCGGTTACTTCTTCACGCTTTGAGTCCATTCCCATAGTTCTTTGTGCTGCAAGACTTCCTGAAGATATTTCAATATCATCTTGTTCTTCTCCTTCTTTTTCTTCATGCCCTGCCATTTCATCGGGTTCATGACCCTCGACAGTTTTAGCACTGTCTTCTATAGCTACAACGGCGACTCGTTCTTCGTGCTTCACATCTTCCTTGATCACCACCTCCTCAACGACTTCACGTTCATTATAACTAGAGTCACTGACCGAGGTCAACTGCGCGGGCGTCACCGTTTCTGTGGACACCACATCTTCCCCCGACTCATCCCCGTGGCTCGCATCTGGGGCTTGGCCAATGGAAGAGTCCGAAAAATGATAGCTCACTTCGTCCACCGATGCGTGAGCTCGTACACCAGCGCCTTCGTTGATCTGCCCGATTATTTTAAGGCCGCCTTCTCTCTCGGCAGCTGTAGTGGGACTAGGCGGTGGGGTGTCGGTTCCCTCGCCGTGTTTCGGTGCATCGTCTGGTGTTGGTTCTAGAGCGGGCTCAGCTCCGCTTTGATCGCCGGGGAAAACGGTGTCCACCACGGGTGTGGGAAGGTCGTGAATGTCGTCTGATCGTGCATTCAGTGTGGATCCCTCGTTGACATCCGTGACTGTCGAGGGTGCGGAGCCCAGTTGTTCCCGCAGTTCGGTGCTCTCCGGTATTTCTCCTGAAACATCTCCTGCGAGCCCATCTCCTTCCCGAGGACCACTAGCGTGTTCTTCTTTATCAGTGGGCTCCTCTGCAATATCATCTAGAATATCTGAATCTGCTAATTCACGTCTCGGACCACTTTCCTTGTCTGCGACTAATTCTGGATCCTGGGTTTTCTCTGAGACATTTCCTCTAAAACTGTCATCTTCGGTGTCGGCTACGTGATCGTCTTCGTGGACACAGCTCACTGGCAGAACTTCAACAACAGCATCTGTTTTTTGGTCATCAATCGCGACTTTCTGGCTCGCTTCATTCCCCGGTTTGGTAACTTCTAACTTGCCAGACTTATCACCGTCCTCATCATCATTGAGGGAGTCGTCAACTAAATCCTTTGTCTGTGGCTCTGATGTAACATGATCGATATTTACCTCCAACGTTATCTGCTCAGCTCCTGCTAAATTTGAATTTTTGACGTCTTCTTTCGGTTTCGTTTGTTGAATGGCCTCGTCTTTTTCGATCTCTTGGGCCTTTTCCTCTTCTGATTTCACCTCGTCAATATCTATTGATAATTCCTTCTGCTCAATTTTTGTATCTAGTTTTGATTGTTCAGCTATTTCTAGATCAGATTGTAAATCCCCGCCTTCTGATTTCTTATCTTCACCATCCGGTTTGGCTTCAACCTGTCCAACTCCTATCAGCATTGATTTTTTAACAGTTTCTTCTAACTTGGATTGGTCGTCCCCTCCTTCGCCTGCCTTCGATTGTTCAACACCTCCATCGTCTATATTGCCAAGTGCATTTCCTACTTCCTCTTTTGATTTAGCCGTGTCCGTGTCGTCTGTCAACGCAGCTGGTACAGTGTGTTCTCTCCCTTCAGTTGAGTGCTCTTGTATGGGAGACCCCACTACGGCTTTGGGTGCGGAGTGAGCAGTGATCGACTCCTGTTTTGAAAACTCCTCCACAACCTCACTTTCCACATCCTCCTTGGCGTCCGGCTTTACGTCCGGCTTTACGTCCGGCTTTACGTCCGCCTTATCTGAAACTTTGGTGTTTACCTTTCCTTCTTTCGTTTTCTGAGAATCGTCTGCGTCTTTAACAACTGATTTCTCCGTTTCTTTCCCGAGACTCTTCGTCTCATCCTCCAACTTTTTGCTTGTTTTGACTTCCACCGCCGTCACCACGACAGATGACACGGTGGCAGGGACGACAACCTTGGTGGGGGTCTCACTGCGGACAACGACGTCGGTCGTCTTCCCTGCCGAGGCGGGGCTCGTCCTGTTCACCGAGTCTCTGTCGGAGTTATCCCTGGCCAGCGTGTCCCTGGTGTATTCTCTACCCTTGGGGCTGATGTAGGTGTACTTGGGAGAGGAAGCGCCGCCGTACTGCGAGTCCGATTTGGTGGTGGGGGTGGTGGGGAAAGGGGAGTAGGGATGTCGGAAAGAGTGGCGGAGAGGGATCCTGTGCAAGGGGAGGAGGAGAAGGAGGATAGGAGCGTGAGAAACAAAAAAGAGGCAGTGGAAAGGTTAAGTCGGAGTTAAATCGAGAACAGAGCTGCGGAGCAGGGGGCAGAGAGCTAAAGATCAAAAGTTCAGACTCAAGAGTTATGGGTCAAAAGATTTGATTTACCAGGTCAAAGTGATTTCTTTTTGCTTAGTGTTCTGTAACACCAGTAGGGGCACATTTTTTTACTGCTAGAACCCTCTCCGGAATTTGTAAAAACAATCTACGCATTCCGATCCGCAGCCCTGTCTCCTACAGCGTTATTCAGGATTTTTGGTAGTTTCTGGCCTTTTAGAGAGGGCCCAAGCCTGGTTCGACTGCACAACAACTGGCAACAGAGACTCCAGTTGTATTAATAATTACTTAACATAAATCAGATTTCAAGGATAGAGCACCACATGGAAAAAGCAACCATTGACATTGATGGTGTTTGCTTTTTTTTCCTTCTTTTTAATTGAAATGTTTATTTTGTGTGTACACATTTTTAACATGCTGAGGACGACCATCTGGGACATGAGTAAATTAAGTTTTTTGAAAGAAATTTCTCAGTTTTAAAACAGTGTTTTTTTAATCGTCTACCTAATAATACACTATTCTCCATTGAACAAATTTTCCCCATTATGCAGTTGTTTCAGCAGAGAGTGTGGAGTTCACTCAACTCACCTCCAATTTCATCCAAGACACTAACTTCAAAGTTGAAATTATAAATCAAAATTAATATTTCCCATGTTCTCACATCCAGTAAAGAGTGAAAGCTCATTTTGAAATAAAAGAACATTTACAATTTAATAAAGCCTTGGTTTACATATAGTTTATGGAAAAGGTTTTTTAAAATTATTTTCAAAATATTTTTAATAATAAAATAGTATTCCTTATTATCCTGCAACTCAAATAACTTTACATTAGACTTGTAGGTGAAGATGATTTTTTTTCGTAAAAGAAATTTTATATGTTCATTAACCCTCAAATATATTTATTTATTTATTTATAGAATATTTATTTAGTTAACGTGCAGTCTAAGCACACATCAATCCTTGTTACAAAGTTACAGTAACTTTTCAAGGGTCTATTTATACTTTATTTATGAATACATTGTACTTGTTATAACAGTTTTATAGCACAATTAAAGATAAATGCATTGGTATATCAGAGTGTTATTACAAAGCCATTAGTTAAAATTAATAACAAAATTATTATAAACAACTAAATTTGATGTTATAATTTATAGTTTTGAAGTTGTGAAAAAAATTAAATGTGTTATGTTTATCTAACATCAAGAGTAAATTTTTGCACTCCCTAAAATACTTTTCTAAAAATCTTTAACTTGCATATATTTTTTTAAAAGATGTAATCTATTTTTAATTTATTTGACACATTTTTTTTTATTGAATACTTCTGCTTGCTTGTCACAAAAGTCTATGATGTAGATAAGACCAACACATTTTATTTGCTTTTTCTGAGCAGTTTAAAAATTAAATTCTTTATGTTATCATTCTTATTCTACCTACACAATTTTTTTTAAAAACTTTATGGAACTGTTTAACAAAGAAAATACCTTAGCATAATTTTTAATTCTGTTATTACAATGTCTTTGCCTTTTTAAAAACACAGTGATTTTATCTTAATTTTTTTCACCCTAAGTGGTTTAACCTTTGAATAACAAAAACACTGTTTTAACCCTTTATTAATAAAGATCAAAATGTTTACTTAAATATTCATTAAAAAATAAACTGTTAAAGGAAATAGGAGCTTCATAAAGGTAGATTTTTCAGCAAATTAAACAGAAATAGAACTGAAATAAAATGATAACTTTGATAAAAACTGAAAAGAAAATGTGCATCAATTAAAAAGGAACATCATTGATAACAAAACAATTAACTTGAAAACATTTTTATAATATAATTATCAGATGTGTCATTGCATTCATTGAACCCTTGACTTAAATGATTCATTCACATAATTCTATTAGTGTAAAAATAACACTTGTCTTATCCTGAAAAAGATTCTCATTTTTATGTTAAATGTAATACTGAGGAATGTCTATTTATTTCTAAAATCAATATATTGATAGAATCGAGTTTAACTTTCATTCCACCATAAGCTTAGGGATTTTAAATTTAAGAAGAACAAAGAGATTTGAGGAAAATGTTCAATGTATATACAATATATAATCATGTCCCTCAATTAGTGTGTGTGTCAAATGGATTAATATTTTACATATTGAACAGATTTTTAACAAACTTCATACATAACATTATAAACAACCGACATATTTTAATGGTTTGGTAAGATTCACATATTTTTAAAGCTGTATGTAAATTCTTCTTCTGATGTGTAAGATGTAAACATATTTTTGTGACTTGGCTTTAATAATTGTTTTCTAAAATTTTATTTATATATTACATTGAGACTATTATTTATATTTATATTTTAATTTTAAATTGCTTTTGTTTTCCTTAAGTTGTTTCATTTGTTTACTACTTTTTATTTAGTTGCTACTGCAAGACATGTGCAATATCTCCTGTTGAATTAATTACAAAAAATGCTTACCTGGTTTCCTCCCCTTCCAGCAGTTTCCTGTACGCGGCGATCTCGAGCTCGAGAGACAGCTTGGCGTCCATCAGTGTCTGGAGTTCAACCAACATGCCTTCCATCTCGACCCTGAGCTTGTTCATCTCCTCCTTCATGGAGTTGATCTCGACATCGTGTTCATGCTCCTTCTGCTCAAGTTCACGCAGCAGATCCTGGTACTGCTTCTCAAGTTGGGCATTCTGGGATGCAACGTTAACAATACAAACCGATTATAACTAGTTTGGTGTTTTAGAGATAAGGTGTGCAAAAGTAAATCTCAATGATATTTCATCACCATTATGTTTTAAATTGACATATGTACATGAGACGAAATATTTTGGGGTTAAATGATAATCCAATTAGAATCCAGTTTTGGTCAACCTGGGTAAATTTATAAAAACAAGTTGAAAAAGAATTTTTCCTTTTGAGTTTCAACCATGAAATCAACTGTTTTTAAACTTACAGAAGAAACATTTTCAAAAGCTTATAAAACAGCAGAATTTGTTGCTATAATTTACAGCTAAATGCCGAACTTGAACCTGTTGCTAGGGAAACATCCCAGCTGAACTCCTAGCTAAATGAAAATGGCTTGGCTAATGTTCATGTATATAGAATGTTCTATTTCTCAAATAAATATCCAGACTGTCCTTGAGTTACGTGTGATAAATAAAATAACTTTTATATTTATCTGAATATTTGCATGTAAATTTCAAAACTCTTTGTCCTAGCTGAATGTTCCAGGTCAATAGTACCGCCCACAATGTCCTAGCTGAACGTTCCAGGTCAATAGTACCGCCCACAATGTCCTAGCTGAACGTTCCAGGTCAATAGTACCGCCCACAATGTCCTAGCTGAACGTTCCAGGTCAATAGTAACGCCCACAATGTCCTAGCTGAACGTTCCAGGTCAATAGTACCGCCCACAATGTCCTAGCTGAACGTTCCAGGTCAATAGTACCGCCCACAATGTCCTAGCTGAACGTTCCAGGTCAATAGTACCGCCCACAATGTCCTAGCTGAACGTTCCAGGTCAATAGTAACGCCCACAATGTCCTAGCTGAACGTTCCAGGTCAATAGTACCGCCCACAATGTCCTAGCTGAACGTTCCAGGTCAATAGTACCGCCCACAATGTCCTAGCTGAACGTTCCAGGTCAATAGTACCGCCCACAATGTCCTAACTCAATATCTTATGTGAATCTCCTATGAGCATTTAGTAATTGAATGTCCTAGCTGTATGTCCTAGATGAATCTCCTTTGTGAATTTAGTAACTCAATGTCCCTAGCTACATGTGCTGACTCAGATGCTCTAGTCTCTGAACTCAATGTGTAACCTAAAAGTTGTACTTACCCTAGCTTCCAAATCAGCCAGTCTTGTGCGTGAGTCACCCAACTGCTTGTGGAGTTTCTTAGTTTCCTCACGTGCATGAGTTGCCTCCATGTTTTGTTTGGTGGCGCCAGTTCTGAATTCTTGGACCTGAGAAGAATGGACAAAGAATAATAAAAACGTGGTAAAAATAGAGATTACTTTACATATTTAATCAGCAACTTTATTTTGTTTAATGCTGTCTACTAAAAATGAATCTACATGAATAGGCCTACTACATATGAGCACTGACAAATACATATTAAAAAATTTGAATAATTATTCCTGAAAATATTTTAAGCAGACTTGTTTCTATAATAACTTTTTTTTAAAAATGAAATATACTTCTTTTAATAATTTAGTTTTGTTTCAATTAGAACCAATATTTATCCAATTTAAAATTATTAGAATAGTTCTCTTTGATTTACATTGAATAAAATTTGTATTCTTATATAACTTCTCATTTGTTACATTTCACCTATCCTCTGCATGTTCTCCTACCATGTGTATTTTACCTATTGCTATTTAATAAAATAAAAACTTAATTTTACTTATCCATATTACAGACATCAAACGATCGGATAATTCTATTTATAAATCAAGCCCTGGTTTTTTTAAAGCACTAAACCCAGCGGCCAGTTACTGACCTTGAGGTTGTAGAATGTCTCCATCTCTCCTCTGATCTGGTCCACCTTGAGGTCATACTCCTGCTGGATGTCCCTGATGGCCTGGGACAGCTCGTTCTTCCAGAACTCTCTGTTCTCAGCGGTGGTGTCTCTGTAGGCAAGGGCTGACAACTCCTTCAGCTCCTACACATGGATATTAATGAGTATCATTAAGGACAATTTGTTTTTAAAAAAATTATAAGTCTAAGTGTTGTTTGCTTTCTGGCCTACTTGAAAGCAATGTTCCCTCTAAGGTTCGTTGGTCTGTGTGCAAAGTTAAAAAAACTCTTGTGCAAAGTTGGGCAGCATCCATTTTTGTGCAATATTTTACAAAATTTGCTGCATTTGTAAATTGCTGCGCTGCATCTGTCAGATACCTGCGCAGGCCCGCAGCATAAAGGGAAAATTGCTTGAAAGTCAGCTCTAAAAAAAGCCCCTTTTCATTATAAAATAACATGAGCAAAATCTTTACTTAAAAATACAATAGTTAAGTGGTTATCAAACATAAGGCTATTCATCCCCTTGAATCAATAGCTAAAATACCAAATTCGAGATTTTTGGTACAATTAATCCTTAGAAAGATATTGATGATCTTTATAACAAGTTTTGTCTAAACTCTATGTCGAAGGCCATAAAACCAAACAATACACCAACCATTGATAATACCGCTGTATAGCAATCTTTTTATCAGAGGCTTTCAAAAACTACACCCTAACTTTGCCTCCTTACCCTTTTGAAATTATAAAGTCAATCATGTATTTATATTCATTGACTACCAACATACAATCGTTTGCTTCTAGCTATTTCCCAACAAGGAACTCACCAAATGATAGTCAATAATACTGTAAATGTACTTCTTTCTTTTTTAATTCTTAAACATTTTCCAACCTCAAAGGTTTCTTACCAACTATCAACCTGCATGAACTTTAACCTGAAGACTAGCAACAACAAACGAAATAAAAAAGCTTGACCTTTAACCCTATGACTAGCCTATAACCGGAATGGATGACCTTTGGCATCTAACCCTTTAATTAAAGAAAGAACTGACCTGTTCGTGGACACTCTTCAAGAACTCAATCTCCTCCAGCAAAGTCTGGTACTTGTTCTCAGCGTCCAGCCTGGCGATGGTCTCGTTGCTCAGGTCCTGTAACAGCAGGGAATGAGAAAAACGCCAAAGAACGAATGTTTACGCAAGACTGATAAGAAATAGGTTCTAAACCAGGGGTGACAACAACAAAAATACGACAAAACACCTATACAGACTAACTAACATTCACCAGCACTCTGAACGTGAGCAAACAAGCAGACATACAAGTACCATCTAAAGTGGACATACAGACAGACATTCACCACCAATCAGACAGACATTGGCTACCAATCAGACAGACATTCACCACCAATCAAACAGACATTCACTACCAGACAGACAATCACTACCAGACAGACAGACATTCACCACCAATCAGACAGACATTCACTGCCAATCAGACAGACATTCACCACCAATCAGACAGACATTCACTACCAATCAGACATTTACCACCAATCAGACAAACATTCACGACCAATCAGACAGACATTCACGACCAATAAGACAGACATTCACTACCAATCAGACAGACATTCACTACCAATCAGACAGAAGTTCACTACCAATCAGACCGTCAAACCAACGTGCAGACAGACAGATAGGACAAGCAAACAGACCAGACAAGTACGATCTAAAGCAGACTGACCATTCTGAGTTTCTCCAGCTCCTCCTGCAGTCTGGAGATGGTGGCCTTGTCCCTGGCCCTCTCTGTGTCCAGCGAGTCGTTGGTCCTCCTCAGCATGCGGATCTCTCCCTCCAGCTCGGACACCTGCTGGTTCAGTTTGTTGATGGTCTCCCGGTCCTGTGAGCGCCATTTCTTGGCCTCGTCAAGTCTGCAATGAAGATTCGAATAGAGCGTGAGGATTTGTGTTTTGGTTTTTTGTAATCAGTGTATAGTGTTAGATAGAGTTGCGTTGTTTTGTTGTTATCAGTGTATAGCGTTAGATAGAGTTGCGTTGTTTTGTTGTTATCAGTGTATAGCGTTAGATAGAGTTGCGTTGTCTCCGGAAAGGGTTGGCCTCTACGCGGCCCGGGACACGAGTAAGGTGTGGAATTGGCTGCACCTGAAACCAACAACCCTGACGCACACCGTCAAACCATGTCTGTAAGGAATCCTTGCTTTAAGCAACAGACTCACAAAACCACGCATGAGTGGCGTAGTGAAAGGACTCGACTCACTAGTCCAGTTCCCAGGGCAAAGGTACGTGTATGGCAACATGCACGGACCGGGAAAAGGTAAGAAAATGCGCCCACTTCATTCATTCAATATGGCTGGAAAACCTCGAGATTGTCTTAATCATGGGAGAACTACGGACCCTCCCCTCCCCTCTGTGTCGGCAACGGGGATCAGGACGACACGAGGCGTACGTATTACTGCAAGCCCGGAGAGGCTAGCTGCCAGGGTTCAGCTCCCCGAAAACCTATCCATTTTACAACTAAATTGCTGCGGTGTCAGAGGCAAGCTAACTGAAATAACTAAGCTGCTCCACGAGCAGATGGTGGACGTTGCTCTTTTGCAAGAAACTCTGCTGAAAAAGAACCCATTGCACATTACGGGTTACTCAGTATATCACTGTGCATGCAACAATTGCAGAGGTCTGGTTACTTTAGTTAAAAACAACCTCACAGCGGAGATTGTAGAGAGCAAAGTACTCAGTGGTACAGACACCCTGACACTCAGCGTCACTAAATCTGGTAAAACTTTTACCATTTCCAATATTTACAACACCCCGAGAAACACATTGTGTCTTCCTTTACACAACACAACGATGTTTAAGAACTAAGTAATTGCAGGAGATTTTAATGCTCATACTGAAGCATTAGGCTATCCCGATAAAAACGCCTCTGGGCGGTACTTAGAGGAGGTTGAGCTTACTACCAACTTAATAAGGCTACAGGATAAAAATAGTGCTCCGACACTACTCCACACCGGCAATAGTGCCCAATCACGTCCGGACCTAACCCTAGTCTCGGCTGAGCTAGAGGCGAAGGTAGGATGGAGAGTTATGCCGGAAGTTGGTAGTGACCACAAGCCTATACTCATAGAAATAGACATAGAGTTGGTGAAGGCACGTTTTGCCAGAAGACACTGGCTGTTCGGCAAAGCCGACTGGAATAAATTCCGTGACGGGATTGAAAGCACGCTCGCGGGTTCAACTGAAGACCCAGAGAACCCCAAGTCAATCGAGAATGCCTATAACGACCTCGTGGGAGTTATATTGTCAATGACTAGGAAATCCATTCCAAGAACGTGTAGACACCGAAAGTTCCGGCCATTCTGGAACAAAAAGCTGGCGGGTCTCGTTCGTGAACGTAAGAAGGCAAGGAAAAAAGCAGGGAAACTTAAAACGGCGGCTGCTCGCGCTGCCTATAATAAGCTAACTGCTGAAGTCTGACAGGAAACGCTAAAGGCGAAAAAGGAAGAATGGGTTAGTTCGTGTGGTAAACTTAACCTGGCAGACGGAAGAAAGGTGTGGCAATTGATTGATTCTCTTTCTGGTATGGGGAAAACGAAAAATCCGAGCCCCTTGCAAACGACCACAGGCACTGTAACCACAGATACAAAATGTGCCGATGCTTTGAATAAGCATTTTGCAAGCGTGAGCCTAAAACAGAAAGAAACCAGTCAGAGCCGTAACCTGAACCGTCTCAGGAAACATGGAGAAAAGACCCAGAAGTGGGGACCGCATGCTGAGGTCTTTACCGCTCCTTTCACTATGACCGAATTGCAAACAGCGATCAGTAAGTGCAAAGCCGCCAAGGCACCAGGACAGGACAAAGTCAATAACGAGATGATTAAAAACCTTGGCCCGATAGCAATGTCCTCGCTATTGAATATCATAAACAGGACGTGGGCCACGGGTGCCCTGCCTGGAGCTTGGTTGAGCGCTAACATCGTCCCAATTCCTAAAGAAGGTAAAAGTCAAGGACTCCTAAACAGCTTCCGTCCGATCTCCCTAACATCGTGTTTGGGGAAGGTAGCTGAGAGAATGGTGAATGCCCGGCTCTATTGGTACTTGGAAAGTACGAATAGTCTGAATATCAATCAGGCTGGTTTCCGTAAAGGAAAGCAGCTGATTGATCAAGTGCTCCATCTTCTGCAGTCCATAACAGACGGGCTCCAGAAAAAACTGCATACTGTGGCAATTTTCTTCGACCTCCGACAGGCTTACGATAGGGTCTGGAGGTCCGGTCTGTTGTTGAAATTACAAGCCCTAGGCGTAACTGCCAACATGTACAGGTGGATCCAAGGTTTTCTTACAAACCGGACGATCCAAACAATTTATGGCAGTGAAACCTCCAGTAAGAGAACGCTGCAACAGGGGCTACCCCAAGGGTCAGCACTCAGCTGCACACTGTTCTTGGCTTTCATCAACGACCTCCCTGGAATGTTGCAATCCAGTGAGGCTATGTATGCAGATGACTTGGTCATCTGGAGCACCGGTAAAGATGCCAACCGACTGCAACAGCTACTACAGCGAGACCTTTCGTATATCAGTAGGTACATGCAGAGGTGGCAGATGGAAATCAACACCGAGAAGACGGTCTATTCCCTTTTCACTAATGGCAGATCCATTCTCAAACAGGAGATAGTGCTCAAAATAAACGATGTGGCGCTCAAATGGGACAAACAACCGGTATACCTGGGAGTCAAACTGGATCAAAAGGTGCAAATGCATAACTTTGTACAAGACCTGTACTCCCAGGCTACCGCCAAGCTCAACCTGGTGAAAAAGCTTGCATGCACGAACTGGGGCGCTGGAGCAAGTACACTCAGAGCTCTCTTTCTGGGTAGTGTGAGGTCGATTATGGACTACAGCATGCCCGTCCAAGCCTTTGCCAGCAAAACGGCATTGGAAAAACTGGGTCGAATCCAGAACCAGGCCTTAAGATTTATCTGTGGCGCATACAGAACGACACCCACAGCTGCTGTGGAAGTCATTGCAAACGTAGAACCGCTCGATATTCGTAGGGACAAGGCAATCATAACGACTGCAGAGAGGTACCGCAGGTTAGACTTTAGGGAGCCCTGCTACCAGATGCAGCACAGCTGGGGCGGACGTGGGTGTTTGAAACGTTCCTCATTTATGCATCAAGTAACGGAACTTGATAGGAACGTCAAACCCCCACGAAATAGAAGACAAATTATAAGTGTCCCACTCAAACCGCCCTATGCGGAATGCACACGCCCCGAAATACGTTTGTCTTTGACTGACACGGCGGTGACGAAACGCAGCCCTGAACATGTACAGAAAGCGGCTGCCCTTGAGACGATAGAAGGGTTCGCGGGAACCCAAGTGAAAGTGTTCACGGATGGGTCTGCCAGTTCGAGTGAAGGAATTGCAGGATACGGTGCGCTCATCTTATACCCAATAGGAGGGCCACCAAAAGAAGAACTTCTAGGTCCCTGTGGGACTATGGCATCGAACTACGATGCGGAACTTGAGGCTATACACAGGGCCCTGGAAAGTGTGCACCGGACACTGCAGGGGTCGGAAATTTTTGGTTTCGACACGGTACTGTTTTGTGACTCGAGATCAGCCCTCGAAGTCCTGGCTAGTGAGAAGCGTGGTACCCACTTGGTTGACGCCATCTTGGAGGACGTGGGTAGACTCGAAAGACTTGGAGGTAAGGTAACAGTGCAGTGGATCCCGAGCCACGTGAATGTTAATGGCAACGAAAAAGCAGACTCCCTGGCCAAAGCAGGTGCAGCACTGCCCCAACCAGAGACCCCAGTCACTTATCTCGGGGCTAAAACCTGGCTAAAGGACCACTTTCGGAATAAGTGGTACCAGGAGTGGGCTGACAACACGACAGCCAGAGGGGTATTCGCTAACATGCCCAGGCCAAGCCGTTCAGACCAGTGGTGGAACCTGAGTCGCAAACACCAGGGTTTGGTGACTCAGATGAGAACAGAACATTGCCCAACCAACTCTTACTTTCACAGGCTAGACCACAACAGGGACTCGAACTGCCGTCATTGCAGCCAAGCCCCTGAGACAGTCGTGCACCTGGTGACGTCTTGCCCGGCGCTTGGTATAGCCGGGGGGTGAGGGAGGCGGGAGAGTCCCATGTGAAGACAATGTTGTATGGCAATGCTCAGCAGATGGAGCAGATTGCCCAGGTTCTAGCCAAGGCCTTAAGAGATTAGTCTCAGGCCTACAGAATATGTGTTTAGTTTAGTTGCGTTGTTTTGTTCTTATCAGTGTATAGTGTTAGATAGAGTTGCGTTGTTTTGTTGTTATCAGTGTATAGTGTTAGAGTTGCGTTGTTTTGTTGTTATCAGTGTAAAGCGTTAGATAGAGTTGCGCTGTTTTGTTGTTATCAGTGTATAGGGTTAGATAGAGTTGCGTTGTTTTGTTGTTATCAGTGTATAGTGTTAGATAGAGTTGCGCTGTTTTGTTGTTATCAGTGTATAGTGTTAGATAGAGTTGCGTTGTTTTTTTGGTTATCAGTGTATATCATTAGATAGAGTTGCGTTGTTTTGTTGTTATCAGTGTATAGTGTTAGAGTTGCGTTGTTTTGTTGTTATCAGTGTATAGCGTTAGATAGAGTTGCGTTGTTTTGTTGTTATCAGTGTATAGTGTTAGATAGAGTTGCGTTGTTTTGTTGTTATCAGTGTATAGCGTTAGATAGAGTTGCGTTGTTTTGTTGTTATCAGTGTATAGCGTTAGAGTTGCGTTGTTTTTTTTTGTGTTGTTATCAGTGTATATCGTTAGATAGAGTTGTATTGTTTTGTTGTTATCAGTGTATAGTGTTAGAAAGAGTTGCATTGTTTTGTTGTTATCAGTGTATAGCGTTAGATAGAGTTTGGCTGTTTTGTTGTAATGACGCTCGATAGAAATACACTGTTAACTAGTTTTGGACAAAATTGATAATAAAGGTTTACTTTCTGGCGGAGTGGATGACGTAGTACCGTAATGATGGTGTACGACTAGAAACAGTTGAAGTGTACAGTTAAACATATGTAGTGTATTATAGTACCTAAGGATGCTTGGGCGTAGGGAAGGGGGGGCAAGGGGGGCATTTGCCCCCCCTACATTTGAGAAAAAAGGTTTTTAATTTATTAAATGCATTAATAAATGTTGTATTTTAGCTATTACAGCACTAATTTGTAAGTCTTATTAATTTCTAAAGCTTTTTTCAACCCTTATTTTATACTGACCTTGAATTTAATTGAAAATTGTACCTGTATGGCATTGTCAGTTAAAATATAAATAAAAGTGGGATTTTTTTGCCCCCCCCCCTTGGAAAAATTCCTAGCGACGCCCATGTAAGAATGATGAGATTGACAAAGTGGCAGAGTTAGGAAAGTGGATGGAAGTATGCAGCTTAATTGAATGCATTAGATATATAACCGTCTGTTTATGTGTGTGTGTGTGTGATACCAACAGTTCACAGACAGTCCGTCATTAACATATTCTGATATTTAAATAAAATTAATATAAATTGTTCGAATATTTGGGCGTGTCCCCTCCAAAAGTGAGTTTAAATTATAAAAGTGTCAATCTCTAAATATGATTTACTTTCTCTTTTAACAAAATAAGCGGCGCGACTATGGGGTTATATAAAATAAGCGTCACGACTATGGGGTTATATAAAATAAGCGTCACGACTATGGGGTTATATAAAATAAGCGTCACGACTATGGGGTTATATAAAATAAGCGTCACGACTATGGGGTTATATAAAATAAGCGTCATGACTATGGGGTTATATAAAATAAGCGTCACGACTATGGGGTTATATAAAATAAGCGTCACGACTATGGGGTTATATAAAATAAGCGTCACGACTATGCGGTTATATAAAATAAGCGTCACGACTATGGGGTTATATGTGCTTTTTTCAAGAGTTATTATTATTATTTTAAATAAGCCGATGGTAAGAAATGTGTTGATTTTAAATAGGAGCGTGGTTGGGGCGCCATAAAATGTTGCAGTATACTAATCCGATTCCATGTTTGCATATATATGAGCCCTAAAGGACGAGATGCCTCTTTACTACTGATATCCACACTCGCGGCAGACAAGTCAGGGGATTTCTTTTCTTAACATAGCTTAATATACTGTTCTTATCTAAATGTGTATTCTGAAGTCATTTATTTCGCTCCTGCTCAATTGTTTCGGGTATTTTAGAGTGACATTGCGTATTATTATACCTTGTAGAATGTTCGTGTATAGCTGTGACCTCTCCTCATTGTCATGATATGGGAGTGCGTTGATCCGCCCACGCGTTGGTAAAAATATTTGGATTAATCTCATTGTATTTGACTTCATGGAGTCTTACTCTACAGACACAGGCTTCGGATGCAGAAGTATTTTACAAACCGAATACGGACCCCAGAAAAAGAAATCATTAAATTTTAAATGGCAATCACCTTTCTAGAAATACATTTTTTTTAAAAAGATTGGATATGAGTTAGCAAAGTGCAATAATGTTTTTTTTTCTCTTCTTTTCTTCAGAATGCACTTCTGTTGCAGTCACAATAAACGTGTTATATAACATTCTAAATTTATTTATTTTTAAATTTAATTTCTTGATTTAACTTTGTTGACATAACAGAATCATAATTCGTGCGGTCTGTTTTCAAAAACATTTCCATTTTTTTCCTTTTCTGCAATGTATGGGCAGTAGCAAGTAAACTTAGTTTACATAACTTGAGAGTCCATGTCCAATCAGGTGTTGGAGGCAGTATGTAATTTGGCCCACTTTTCCCATTACATTTGAGCAACAGTCATTCAAGAAATCTTGCCCTGCTGCATTCTGCACAGTTCAATGGCAGGAAATATAGCTGGATATTGCTTAGCAAATTAGGGGGGTGGGGTGTGGGGGGGGAGGGGGGTTAACGGGAGACGAACACACTGTGGTCACAAACACCCAATCGGTAATCGGAATGCGAATGTTGCCCAAACTGGAATTTCGTTCACAAATTAAATGGCTTTCAAATGTACATACCTGTGTTGTCGAGTACGCACAGTTTCTGCGTACGCCATCCGTGTACAACAACACAACTATGCTCATTCAAAGCCATTTTCTTTTAGTTTGTCGTGAAAACATGCGGGTTTTCTCACACACATTACTGTCAAGCACATATAAGCTCTCATCACATAACAGTTTTCATCTGAGTTCTCAATGTCTTTATGTGTTAAAATGTGACATTTTCTTCCTATGTCCAGTTGCAGGCTTAATTATCCAATTACAAACACCGCCGTTCGTATATCAACCAAACACGTGCAATCAAACGTAATTAACAGTGTGTGTGGTCATGATATCGATGTGGTTTACAGCGCACATGATACATTAGCAATCGACATAATAAATAAAGTGCGCAAATGACGGTGTGCATTTATCTCGGACAGCCCCCTCCACACTTGACGTGTTGAATACACATAAATAGATGTGAGTAATTTTGCAACACAATAATTTTGATTCGATATACATTTTATGAGCGTTAATTTAACCATTTTCAGAAATACAAATAACTAATAAGTGTAATACGGTTATTTATAAAAAGTTTTATTTATATTGCGTATCCCTCATAAAAACGTAAATCAAAAAATCTAAATCATCATTTTCATACATCATAAACAGATTAAACTCATTTGTTATTAAGAATTTTATTTTTCCTTTCAGTAAGTGAAAATGTCGTGAATCGTAGAATTGAAATAAATGCCTCATCTAATCACAGTATTCGGTTTTCTCGGTGGAGTATATTGATGAAAGAATTTAGAGCAGTAATATTATTAAATTTCAGCTGCTGACACTGTATTGCTGTTTTTTGTTGTTTTTTTTATCACTTGCCCATCTTTGGTTCCGCTTAATTCCACCATGAATACATGTGAAAAGTGTATCGCTCGAAATACAAAAGAGTGTAGGAGTGAACAGCTGGTTTTTAAAAAATGAAAAGTTTAAGTTCTCCTGAACACTTTAGGCGATTATAACTACAAAAGAGTGTAGGAGTGAACAGCTGGTTTTTAAAAAATGAAAAGTTTAAGTTCTCCTGAACACTTTAGGCGATTATAACTACAAAAGAGTGTAGGAGTGAACAGCTGGTTTTTAAAAAATGAAAAGTTTAAGTTCTCCTGAACACTTTAGGCGATTATAACTACAAAAGAGTGTAGGAGTGAACAGCTGGTTTTTAAAAAATGAAAAGTTTAAGTTCTCCTGAACACTTTAGACGATTATAACTACAAAAGAGTGTAGGAGTGAACAGCTGGTTTTTAAAAATGAAAAGTTTAAGTTCTCCTGAACACTTTAGACGATTATAACTACAAAAGAGTGTAGGAGTGAACTGCTGGTTTAAAAAAATGAAAATTTTAAGTTCTCCTGAACACTTAAGACGATTATAACTACAAAAGAGTGTAGGAGTGAACAGCTGGTTTAAAAAAATGAAAAGTTTAAGTTCTCCTGAACACTTTAGACGATTATAACTACAAAAGAGTGTAGGAGTGAACAGCTGGTTTCAAAAAATGAAAAGTTTAAGTTCTCCTGAACACTTTAGACGATTATAACTACAAAAGAGTGTAGGAGTGAACAGCTGTTTAAAAAAATGAAAAGTTTAAGTTCTCCTGAACACTTTAGACGATTATAACTACAAAAGAGTGTAGGAGTGAACAGCTGGTTTAAAAAAATGAAAAGTTTAAGTTCTCCTGAACACTTTAGACGATTATAACTACAAAAGAGTGTATGAGTGAACAGCTGGTTTAAAAAAATGAAAAGTTTAAGTTCTCCTGAACACTTTAGACGATTATAACTACAAAAGAGTGTAGGAGTGAACAGCTGGTTTTAAAAAATGAAAAGTTTAAGTTCTCCTGAACACTTTAGACGATTATAACTACAAAAGAGTGTAGGAGTGAACAGCTGGTTTAAAAAAATGAAAATTTTAAGTTCTCCTGAACACTTTAGACGATTATAACTACAAAAGAGTGTAGGAGTGAATAGCTGGTTTAAAAAAATGAAAAGTTTAAGTTCTCCTGAACACTTTAGACGATTATAACTACAAAAGAGTGTAGGAGTGAACAGCTGGTTTAAAAAAATGAAAAGTTTAAGTTCTCCTGAACACTTTAGACGATTATAACTACAAAAGTTTAAGTTCTCCTGAACACTTTAGACGATTATAACTACAAAAGTTTAAGTTCTCCTGAACACTTTAGACGATTATAACTACAAAAGTTTAAGTTCTCCTGAACACTTTAGACGATTATAACTACAAAAGAGTGTAGGAGTGAACAGCTGGTTTAAAAAATGAAAAGTTTAAGTTCTCCTGAACACTTTAGACGATTATAACTACAAAAGAGTGTAGGAGTGAACAGCTGGTTTAAAAAAATGAAAAGTTTAAGTTCTCCTGAACACTTTAGACGATTATAACTACAAAAGTTTAAGTTCCCCTGAACACTTTAGACGATTATAACTACAAAAGTTTAAGTTCTCCTGAACACTTTAGACGATTATAACTACAAAAGTTTAAGTTCTCCTGAAAACTTTAGACGATTATAACTACAAAAGTTTAAGTTCTCCTGAACACTTTAGACGATTATAACTACAAAAGTTTAAGTTCTCCTGAACACTTTAGACGATTATAACTACAAAAGTTTAAGTTCTCCTGAACACTTTAGACGATTATAACTACAAAAGTTTAAGTTCTCCTGAACACTTTAGACGATTATAACTACAAAAGTTTAAGTTCTCCTGAACACTTTAGACGATTATAACTACAAAAGTTTAAGTTCTCCTGAAAACTTTAGACGATTATAACTACAAAAGTTTAAGTTCTCCTGAACACTTTAGACGATTATAACTACAAAAGTTTAAGTTCTCCTAAACACTTTAGACGATTATAACTACAAAAGTTTAAGTTCTCCTGAACACTTTAGACGATTATAACTACAAAAGTTTAAGTTCTCCTGAACACTTTAGACGATTATAACTACAAAAGTTTAAGTTCTCCTGAACACTTTAGACGATTATAACTACAAAAGTTTAAGTTCTCCTGAACACTTTAGACGATTATAACTACAAAAGTTTAAGTTCTCCTGAACACTTTCAGACGATTATAACTACAAAAGTTTAAGTTCTCCTGAACACTTTAGACGATTATAACTACAAAAGTTTAAGTTCTCCTGAACACTTTAGACGATTATAACTACAAAAGTTTAAGTTCTCCTGAACACTTTAGACGATTATAACTACAAAAGTTTAAGTTCTCCTGAACACTTTAGGCGATTATAACTACAAAAGTTTAAGTTCTCCTGAACACTTTAGACGATTATAACTACAAAAGTTTAAGTTCTCCTGAACACTTTAGACGATTATAACTACAAAAGTTTAAGTACTCCTGAACACTTTAGACGATTATAACTACAAAAGTTTAAGTTCTCCTGAACACTTTAGACGATTATAACTACAAAAGTTTAAGTTCTCCTGAACACTTTAGACGATTATAACTACAAAAGAGTGTAGGAGTGAACAGCTGGTTTAAAAAAAATGAAAAGTTTAAGTTCTCCTGAACACTTCAGACGATTATAACTACAAAAGTTTAAGTTCTCCTGAACACTTTAGACGATTATAACTACAAAAGTTTAAGTTCTCCTGAACACTTTAGACGATTATAACTACAAAAGTTTAAGTTCTCCTGAACACTTTAGACGATTATAACTACAAAAGTTTAAGTTCTCCTGAACACTTTAGACGATTATAACTACAAAAGTTTAAGTTCTCCTGAACACTTTAGGCGATTATAACTACAAAAGTTTAAGTTCTCCTGAACACTTTAGACGATTATAACTACAAAAGTTTAAGTTCTCCTGAACACTTTAGACGATTATAACTACAAAAGTTTAAGTTCTCCTGAACACTTTAGACGATTATAACTACAAAAGTTTAAGTTCTCCTGAACACTTCAGACGATTATAACTACAAAAGTTTAAGTTCTCCTGAACACTTTAGACGATTATAACTACAAAAGTTTAAGTTCTCCTGAACACTTTAGACGATTATAACTACAAAAGTTTAAGTTCTCCTGAACACTTTAGACGATTATAACTACAAAAGTTTAAGTTCTCCTGAACACTTTAGGCGATTATAACTACAAAAGTTTAAGTTCTCCTGAACACTTTAGACGATTATAACTACAAAAGTTTAAGTTCTCCTGAACACTTTAGACGATTATAACTACAAAAGTTTAAGTTCTCCTGAACACTTTAGACGATTATAACTACAAAAGTTTAAGTTCTCCTGAACACTTTAGACGATTATAACTACAAAAGTTTAAGTTCTCCTGAACACTTTAGACGATTATAACTACAAAAGAGTGTAGGAGTGAACAGCTGGTTTAAAAAAAATGAAAAGTTTAAGTTCTCCTGAACACTTTAGACGATTATAACTACAAAAGAGTGTAGGAGTGAACAGCTGGTTTAAAAAAAATGAAAAGTTTAAGTTCTCCTGAACACTTTAGACGATTATAACTACAAAAGAGTGTAGGAGTGAACAGCTGGTTTAAAAAAATGAAAAGTTTAAGTTCTCCTGAACACTTTAGACGATTATAACTACAAAAGAGTGTAGGAGTGAACACCTGGTTTAAAAAAATGAAAAGTTTAAGTTCTCCTGAACACTTTAGACGATTATAACTACAAAAGAGTGTAGGAGTGAACAGCTGGTTTAAAAAAATGAAAAGTTTAAGTTCTCCTGAAAACTTTAGACGATTATAACTACAAAAGTTTAAGTTCTCCTGAACACTTCAGACGATTATAACTACAAAAGTTTAAGTTCTCCTGAACACTTTAGACGATTATAACTACAAAAGTTTAAGTTCTCCTGAACACTTTAGACGATTATAACTACAAAAGTTTAAGTTCTCCTGAACACTTCAGACGATTATAACTACAAAAGTTTAAGTTCTCCTGAACACTTTAGACGATTATAACTACAAAAGTTTAAGTTCTCCTGAACACTTTAGACGATTATAACTACAAAAGTTTAAGTTCTCCTGAACACTTTAGACGATTATAACTACAAAAGTTTAAGTTCTCCTGAACACTTTAGACGATTATAACTACAAAAGTTTAAGTTCTCCTCAACACTTTAGGCGATTATAACTACAAAAGTTTAAGTTCTCCTGAACACTTTAGACGATTATAACTACAAAAGTTTAAGTTCTCCTGAACACTTTAGACGATTATAACTACAAAAGTTTAAGTTCTCCTGAACACTTTAGACGATTATAACTACAAAAGTTTAAGTTCTCCTGAACACTTCAGACGATTATAACTACAAAAGTTTAAGTTCTCCTGAACACTTTAGACGATTATAACTACAAAAGTTTAAGTTCTCCTGAACACTTTAGACGATTATAACTACAAAAGTTTAAGTTCTCCTGAACACTTTAGACGATTATAACTACAAAAGTTTAAGTTCTCCTGAACACTTTAGGCGATTATAATTACAAAAGTTTAAGTTCTCCTGAACACTTTAGACGATTATAACTACAAAAGTTTAAGTTCTCCTGAACACTTTAGACGATTATAACTACAAAAGTTTAAGTTCTCCTGAACACTTTAGACGATTATAACTACAAAAGTTTAAGTTCTCCTGAACACTTTAGACGATTATAACTACAAAAGTTTAAGTTCTCCTGAACACTTTAGACGATTATAACTACAAAAGAGTGTAGGAGTGAACAGCTGGTTTAAAAAAAATGAAAAGTTTAAGTTCTCCTGAACACTTTAGACGATTATAACTACAAAAGAGTGTAGGAGTGAACAGCTGGTTTAAAAAAAATGAAAAGTTTAAGTTCTCCTGAACACTTTAGACGATTATAACTACAAAAGAGTGTAGGAGTGAACAGCTGGTTTAAAAAAATGAAAAGTTTAAGTTCTCCTGAACACTTTAGACGATTATAACTACAAAAGAGTGTAGGAGTGAACACCTGGTTTAAAAAAATGAAAAGTTTAAGTTCTCCTGAACACTTTAGACGATTATAACTACAAAAGAGTGTAGGAGTGAACAGCTGGTTTAAAAAAATGAAAAGTTTAAGTTCTCCTGAAAACTTTAGACGATTATAACTACAAAAGTTTAAGTTCTCCTGAACACTTCAGACGATTATAACTACAAAAGTTTAAGTTCTCCTGAACACTTTAGACGATTATAACTACAAAAGTTTAAGTTCTCCTGAACACTTTAGACGATTATAACTACAAAAGTTTAAGTTCTCCTGAACACTTTAGACGATTATAACTACAAAAGTTTAAGTTCTCCTGAACACTTTAGACGATTATAACTACAAAAGTTTAAGTTCTCCTGAACACTTTAGACGATTATAACTACAAAAGTTTAAGTTCTCCTGAACACTTTAGGCGATTATAACTACAAAAGTTTAAGTTCTCCTGAACACTTTAGACGATTATAACTACAAAAGTTTAAGTTCTCCTGAACACTTTAGACGATTATAACTACAAAAGTTTAAGTTCTTCTGAACACTTTAGACGATTATAACTACAAAAGTTTAAGTTCTCCTGAACACTTTAGACGATTATAACTACAAAAGTTTAAGTTCTCCTGAACACTTTAGACGATTATAACTACAAAAGAGTGTAGGAGTGAACAGCTGGTTTAAAAAAAATGAAAAGTTTAAGTTCTCCTGAACACTTTAGACGATTATAACTACAAAAGAGTGTAGGAGTGAACAGCTGGTTTAAAAAAAATGAAAAGTTTAAGTTCTCCTGAACACTTTAGACGATTATAACTACAAAAGAGTGTAGGAGTGAACAGTTGGTTTAAAAAAATGAAAAGTTTAAGTTCTCCTGAACACTTTAGACGATTATAACTACAAAAGAGTGTAGGAGTGAACACCTGGTTTAAAAAAATGAAAAGTTTAAGTTCTCCTGAACACTTTAGACGATTATAACTACAAAAGAGTGTAGGAGTGAACAGCTGGTTTAAAAAAATGAAAAGTTTAAGTTCTCCTGAAAACTTTAGACGATTATAACTACAAAAGTTTAAGTTCTCCTGAACACTTTAGACGATTATAACTACAAAAGTTTAAGTTCTCCTGAACACTTTAGACGATTATAACTACAAAAGTTTAAGTTCTCCTGAACACTTTAGACGATTATAACTACAAAAGTTTAAGTTCTCCTGAACACTTTAGACGATTATAACTACAAAAGTTTAAGTTCTCCTGAACAATTATAACTACAAACGAAACGAAAGAAAACCAATATAACTCACTCTGTTAAACAGATAGAAATCTGAACAAAAAATGCATTACCGTAAGGCAAATTATATAACTATGAAAAGCTAAAAGTACCCTGAAAGTCGGACAGAAATATGAACGACCAATACAAATCTAAATGACCCCCCCCCCTTTTTTTCATGGCCAAAAAAACTCCAACAAAACAACTAAACTCTTAGAAGGCCAATATAACGTTACGAGTCCAATGATGCCCTAAAGGCCCAAATAGTCTAAAACGAAGAAATAGCAACCCCCCCCCCATCCCCGTTTAAGGACCACGGTTGAAGATAATGGTAATAGAATGGAGTCCTCTACGACAAACGGCGCCCTGACATCTGCTAACGACACCAACTACCTCACAAATCCTCTAGCCACAGCGATAAGGTGCCGCAGTTCTGACAGCCTAATACCCAGCGGAGGCGATATTAGCGGGTGATCTAAGATTATGCCATCAACCCCGTGCTTCGATAGCACGTGTCGTTAGTGCGTGCGCCCAATATTGAGGACGGCCTGACACGAACAGATAGTATTTCCTTTCACCGGTGACACAGCTGACCGGAACTTCCTGTCCACCATTTTGGTCTACGTCATGTCCGCCATGTTGGCTGACTTCCGGTTGCCAAGTTTCTTTAGTCGAATCGATAATATCATAGGAGAAATGTGTAGATTTCCTGCACATTCTCCTCCATTCACATTTTGTTTTTAATCACATAAATTCCCATCCAAATGCGCTGAATGACATTGAATCCCATTGGCAATCAATGTATGGCGATATACTGAGAGATTAAATTTGATAGAGTTTGAAGTCAATACTTCTTAATTATATTAAGGCTCATACATAAGTGTATTTTTGTTGTTGTTTTTTGTTTGTTAGTTGTCAATTATGGAATAGAACTTTAAAAGTTTATATCGTCCTATCGGGTGAAGAAGGACTTTGAAACAAGTGTCTATAATATATTATTGAATGGATACGGATGCCTCCTATTGTCACAAAAATAATTTGCGCACTTTGGCGCGAAACATATTTTTTTCAGGATAAGCGCATAGATTAAAGGGAAAGCTTCTATAGGCCTTGTCATTTCTAAAACCTGAAAACGTCATAACTCAATGAGTAATGTTCTATTTTAAGAATAATTTTTTTGCGGAACAATATTTTGAAGCAAAAATACAGTCATATCAATAAGCTCTCAAAATTGTTAGCATAGAAAAATTACGAAACTGTTTTTTCTTGTCCAAGTTTTATATTAACGAAGAATTAACAAATAGATGATAAGATACTTCCTTCTCAATATACCTACATTTACATATTGACTCGTATCTTTTGTTAAATTTTTATGAAATTCGCCCCCCCCCAAAAAAAAATAAATAAATATATCACCAATATTTCTATTAATATATTTCCGCCATATTACGACAAGGCATATAGTAGTTTGTAAGGTCAGCTATGAGCAGTCCAACAGACAGAACTTACAGGCAGAACAGTCGACAGAATTTGAGACTCCCTGATGAGGTTAAAAAAAGCATATTTACACGCGAAGGAGATGGAAAGCCAGTGCCCTGGTTATGTCTGAATGGGAGCAGATGTTTGATAATGCCAGAACCTTGATTTCACTGCAGTAACTTTGATGATAATAATTATAATTTAATTTCTAACTGTGGATGTGTTAACCTTAATCTTTGCAGATATATATACTGAAATGTTAGAATCTCTAGCTCACGGGTGTTACAGAGCTTAAGCTTGGTTCATGGTTGAGCCTAGAACCAAAAAAAAATGAAAGGGAATATGTCGAAGTTTTGGGACGGGGGAGGGTGAAATGTGAAGGTTATTATAAAGTAGGCGGTAAGCTGCCACAAAAGAGGTTTTGTTTATTTACTGTTGTTTAATTTTGTTGATTTCCTAAGAATGTCGCTCCATTATTCCAATGAAGAGAAATTTGAATAGATCGAGATTAAACAGTGGGAAAAAAGTGCAGAAAATAATTTAAAAACTCATTTGATGCGACGAACTCTGGGCGAAACAACGAGATCCTTATTTCTTTCCGTGACAATGGCGATGTTTCCCGATTGAATCCGAAATGTTGGCCACGATTGAGGTAGAGTAGGTAGAGGAACTTTTCAAAAGTTGATCAGCCAAAAAAATCTGATTATTCTACTGTGAAACTTTGTTTCGTTTCCTTTAAAACAAATGTTGACAGTTTTCATTTCCCCATAGAGGCTTGTTGGCTACATGTATGTAAATGAACATGAGCGTGAAGGCCTAGACCATAAATCGGTCCTACATCTAAATTGATTTAAGCAAATATTCAATGTAATTAACAATTGTTAGCCCGGGGTCCAATGTTTTTTTATAGGAAAATGTGAAATTGATATTCTGAAAACGGCTCGGGCTAATCAGTTTTATTTATAGATGACAAAGTTTAGCTGGATCTCAAGCCATAAAACAGGTTTTGATGTCCTCAAAAATAATAATAATAATTTGATCATTTATATAGCACACTACCTCAGCAAGCAACTGGTCTCTCAGCCTTTACATACAATAGAAACACAAAAACTAGCAGTACCCCAGCAAGCAACTGGTCTCTCAGCCTTTACCTACAATAGTAACACAAAAACTATCAATTCCTTCAATGTAAAACCTAGATGATCGTGTCTTGAACTGCTTCGCGTTCATTGTTCAACGCTTTTACCGGTGCCATGTCCAGTTAATCATGTCATTGGTATTGGTAACCACAACTGACCACAACTCAAATTTTCCGAACATCCTCAATCCCAACCAAATCTAGCCAATGGTAGTAATGATATAGCACAGAGCGTCCATAATTTGACTCGTCTTGTCATGCAGGTGACAGGTGGTTAGGTTTCCAGATGACTCACTCTCACGGCACAGTAAAATATATTATTTGGCAGAGGAGTCTGTAGAATGTTACACGGAGAAACAATTGGAATTCAAAAATTACTTTCTAAAACAAAACATGACAGAAATTTATGTATTTCTCACTTTCACACTTATTTTGCGCATGAATTGTAAAAATTTAGAATACCCGCTAGTTAAGTTGTTCTTAATGATATTGTTTTTTACGTTTCAGGTGAATGAAGCTTTTCACGGAGCTTTTCATTTCATTCAAGAGATTGTGAGATTGACAGGAGAGTTATTTGAGATTTATTTAGACACGAGTTAGTACAAAATAGTTCACATTTAGCCCTGGAAGTTAAAATGTAAAGTAGTCAGAAGAATGTAGCTAGTAGAAGTTGTTTCCCCTTAAATCCAGACGCAGAATTCATCCTCACAACTAGGGGCGGTGAAGAAAGACTAGTCAGCAAAAAGGCGGAAAAGGGGCAGGGGGGCAGAGGAGAAGGAGCCAGCACCATCATCCACTGAGGACTAACGGATGCCATATATAAATATTCAGAAGCTCTTTCTATTGCAGAAAATTCTTGCGTCCTACGTTCTATTAAGAACGCACAGACCATGCCTGTCTGCTGGCAAGTGACGCAGCGTTCACAGGCTGAGGTTATTGTGTGGCTTAATGCCCAGCCACCTTTTTTCCCCCTACCTTGTATCAGGTACCCATTCGGAGCTGGGTAGACTCAGGGTAACCCTCAGCCCCGGGAACAAATCACCGCCTTTACTGAGATTCGATCCCGATACTCTCGGTACGCCAGCCGAGCGCGCATATATTACAGACCCCCCTTCTATACAGTTGATTATTGCGTATGTGTCTAGTCTTGCATTTTTATTATAATTTTTGAATCTTGAAAGTATTGGCTTTCCTTGATTATTAAGGCAATCTAGTATATACCCGAAGACCAGATGGGGAAAAGGATAATTTTTCTGTTTGTTCTTGCATATAAAAGAAGAAAGGTGTTTCTATATCTTTGTCTATCTGAGTGGTGTAATAGATTATTGTTTTGCTGTACTCTCCCAAGTTAGAATTTAATGAGGTAAAGGGGGTGTGGGGTGGGAGGACACTCAGGTTTAACGAAATTTTCCATTAAAATATACTTGTTACAACTTTAAATGTTGTGCCACTTATAAAAGGAGCCATAAAAAATGTATTACGTATTGCTGGAAAAAAAAATTCCACAAAGGGTACTAAGGGTAGACTTAACAACTAGTGTTAATGGTAAGCTTACGCAAGGACGGTGCTAAAATCTAATATATTAAATGTTCATTAATAAGCCTTAACTCTAGGCCAACGGTGGCTAAATCGCGGCTCGCGAGCCGCATGCGGCTCTTATGGCTTATGGGTTCACATTGCGGCTCGCGTACAATTTATAAAAGATAGGTGACAAGGATTATTGGAAGATTTCCGAGCCAGGTTTAATGACCCATAGAGCTTTAATGTGGCTCTCAACAATTTTGAAATATTGGGAAATGCCTCTCAGTTACTACAGGTCTGGACACCCCTGGCTCTAGGCTAAATGACACATACAAAAAGGCGTCTAGCTCTTAAACTATTTCTGTAGTAATTGTAGTGCTTTAATATTTCAGACTTGAGCTTTCACTCCGAGCATTTGACTTCTATGAATAATCTTTTGGCCCAATAAAGTTTCTCCTGATATATTCGGTACCGTGCCAGGACATTTTTGGGCTTCGTCACCAGTAATTACCGTCATCAGACTTGTTCCCATAATGTCCACCAGTTTTACCGCCATCAGACTTGTTCCCATAATGTCCACCAGTTTTACCGCCATCAGACTTGTTCCCATAATGTCCACCAGTTTTACCGCCATCAGACTTGTTCTCATAATGTCCACCAGTTTTACCGCCATCAGACTTGTTCCCATAATGTCCACCAGTTTTACCGCCATCAGACTTGTTCCCATAATGTCCACCAGTTTTACCGCCATCAGACTTGTTCCCATAATTTCCAACCCCAGTTCGTTTAAAGCCAACTTAAATGAAGCCCTTGAATTCAGAGCAACAATGACAACACACACAAGACCACAGGCTAATAGGCACCATATTAACACCGGTAATAGGCACCATATTAACACCGGCTAATAGGCACCGGGGCTAAACGCGCCGATATCAGAAACCACGGTCAAAGTCATGGCGGACAATGCAGGGCCAGACACCGGGGATACAACTAAGGAAACCGGGGTTGAGAGAGGAAACAACAAGGCAAGGGAGACAAATCTGGCCGGCAACTCTGAGACCACGGCAGACGGCTATCAATCAGTCCCAACTATCCCTTTCCGCGCACCGCAAAATTGATTGCAAATCCTGGACGAGACAGGTCCGAGTGACCGATTGACCTATGGTGTCCAGTCCGCAGAATTAGTTTTGTAGCGTTGTTGGTGATTATGTTAGAATTATAAGAGTCAAGGACTTGAACAGGATCACTTGAACGGGCAGTCATTTGAACTGACCAGAGTCAGCGACTCATGCCCTTCAAGTGCCCAAAAGGTTAAGTTCAGCAGAACATGTCTGAACTCAGGGAAATCTGCTATTTCTTGTGTCAGCCAAATCTACGATTTCTCTTTTGTCCAAACAACAAAAAAAGTTTCATCCCTCGAAGCGCCAAAGATAAATCATTGTGTGGTGATACCTTTTAAAAATAAGAATGATGTGTCATGGTAAATATAATCTCTTATTAAATAATACAATAATAGATCATTATTAACAATCCTTTAAACTAATGTTATAATTCATAGACCAGACATAACCATAGATAAGCATAGAACTCAATACTCTTGAGCATAACAGGAGCGGCGTTGATGCATAATGTAAAAATGCAAAGCAAAAATGTGGAAAGAATATCCAAAAATATGTGTTCACTTATCTTCCTTCAAGTGTAGCTTTTCTCTCCCTTGAAAAAGTCACTTGTTAATTTTTTAAATTTTTTAAAACTTGCATTGACTTGCATTATTTTGGTTGCGTGGATCGTACATTTCGGTATCGTCGTAAAGAACATACTGCGGAGCTGTACTGAAGTGGGAACCCGAATCAACCACAACAATAAACAACCCGTAAAAACAAAGTTTTGACTATAAATCCCTTATATATGAGACATAACAAAAAGTATTGATGTTCAATATAATAGGCACCGCGCGACAGACCCCCGTGACATCGAGGGCTGTAGTGAACCTCCAGTGACTCGTAGAGGTCAACTATAGCAGACGGCTACACTTGCTACATAGAGATTATGATACATTCGATCGATCTGAAATTTTGATACAATGCATTTTTAGGTGACACAAGTCTATGTGCAAACTTTCAGCTCGATAGGATCACGGGAAGGGGGTCATTTTTAAATCCCTTATATTAACTTCACCGCCGTCTCTGTCTCTCTGTCGTTCTATCGTCATCTCTCTCTGTCTGTCTTTCGTCGTCGGGCGGAAAAACAAAAGTAAAAAATGACCCGCTTCCCGTGATTCGATCGAGCTGAAATTTGGCACACTGACCCGTCTGACCTAACAATGCATCGTATCAAAATTTCAGATCGATCGAACGTACCGTAATTAAATTAATGCATTTTTAGTTTATCTATATAAAACTATATGTAGCAGTCGCTATTGTTTACATTTTACGGGTCACTTGACTTCACGCCAGCCATCGGTGACCACAGCTCGTGTTTTAACCAGGGAGAATTCACACAGTTTCAGGCTGTAAATGTTTGTCGCGTTGGAACATAATCAATACTTTAAGTTCTGTCTCATATATAAGGGATTTATAGTCAAAGACTTTGTTTTTACGGTTTTGTTTAAAATTTACTTTTGTTTTTTTTTCCGCGGGCGGGACCACGACAAAGAGATCTACAAGACGGTGAAGTTAATATAAGGGATTTAAAAAACAACTGCAAGATTGCAAGAAGTTGCAATGCAAATGTCGATGTCGAGAAGCCATAATGACGTAACAGGCTTCTGACCCAACGCGAGTAGACATGTTTTTTTTGTGACCCCCAAATAGCATATCTGTTACAGAACTCCATGACCTCATCTATAACATGTGTCTGTATCACAGTAGTAGCCTCCACTTTCATCTTCAATTCTAGCCCAGGAAAGTGTGTGTTTTGTGTGTGTTATTTTTCCCCACTCAACTTCCGGGAATATGCAGTCCCGTTATCTGACGTTGCCTAACTGCCCTTGAATTTCTCATGAACATTTTGTTCTAATGTTACGTTATGTGTCATTATTTGTCCAGATGTCGCGTCTGCCCGGATTTTTTATCTCGGCTTTGACAAATAGAAACTGAGCCAGGGGATTTCTGTTTGGCATAACAAACATGACAAGGGGGGGATAAATGGATCGCCAGATATGAGGATAAACAATAAATTTCGGAGCAATGATTTTCAGTCAATTATTTTTAAAAAGAGCCGTTTGACATCAGAAACCTTTTAGGCATTACCGGTACTTTAATTGGATGCAATAAATGAACACAATTCCAGCGGCTAATGGATCAGGACCTGCAACTCTATAGCAGTGAACAAGTAAGCGAGTTTACATCAAATTTAAAAAGGTAGTGTGGCACGCAAGTATTGGAAATAGCTACTTTTTAAGTTCGTGGAAATAGCTAATTTTAAATTTCTTTGCAATAGCTAATTTAAAGTTCATGGGCATAGGTGGGGTTTAATTCAAGGAATTATCCTAATAAATATAGGTTTTTTTAAAATATAATTTGTTAAAAATCATTTATTAATTTATTTTTTAAATTATTTTTTTTTGGGGGGGAGGGGGGGGTTAAAGTCAGGAAGTTATTTTATGCCTAAGTAAGGGAATTGGCTCTTTATCGAGACGGTGCGGCATCAAATATCGCCTACAGCAGCTTCAGGTACTGGCGCATCTACATGTACCACCGGTATCGACTTCAGTACCCCTATTTTGATTGTGTTTATTCCAACAACCCGTGCCTGTTATTGCCTATTCCAACACCCTATGCCTGTTATTGCCTATTCCAACACCCCATGCCTGTTATTGCCTATACCAACAGCCCATGCGTGTTATTGCCTATTCCAACACCCCATGCCTGTTATTGCATATTCCAACACCCCATGCCTGTTATTGCCTACCAATCGTGGCCGCCCATCGCTCGCGAGGACTTAGCCGTCGAGAAACAGGAAATCGATGCTTGGGACACCACCACGTGACGTCTGGGCGGGCCATCGGGTCACGGCGACATCTCACTATTTTTTTTAATGAAACTGAGGTATCAGGAACTCCGATAAGATAGATTGGTAACGGAGTTCAATGTTGTCAGAAATCAACTGTTAAGTTTTGTTGCTTTTCTTCAACGCTACGCAAATAAATAGATTTAACTTGCTGAGTATAATGATCAAAAACAGGGTCAGACCTAATATAAAGATAAGAAGAAAACATCCACCGAGGTTGAGGGACATGAGGTGTATGGCGTGGGCCCAGACGAGTTAGGTGACTATATTTCATTTGAGAACCGTCGACTCTAGTGGGGAAGGGGGAGGGGGTTGAGGCACACAAATGTTGCCCACACATCCCTCTCTCCGACCACTCTGATCAGCTACTTCATACCTGTCCGTTACCACCTCAGCAACTCATTAAGTTTATTAGAGCTTTCAAGCACTGTTTCTGTCATAGTGGACGTACTTGATAAAACGACAATACGTTCATCCTCATAGGGAAATACTGCATGGGAAGATAGAGGCGTGATTTTGGGGGCCATCTTTGTGTTTGTTCTCTTCATTTTTAGTGACGGGAGATGTGTTAAAGAACTATTTTAGTGACGGGAGATGTGTTCAAGAACCATTTTATAACTAAGAAATTAAGGGAGATTAGAACTAAATATTTTGTAGCTAGGATGTCTGTCGAACAACGGTTGGCCTCTACGTGGCTCGACTGACGAATAGGGTTGCGAAGCTGACCGCAGCCTGAAACAGAAAGCTCCTGGCAAGCAATGCAGAAGTCCGATATGTTAGGTGCTAGTCACATATGATTACAGTCGCTACACGGATTTTAGGCGGAGCATCAGATGCAATGCCAATGATGAAAACCACAGTACCCGTTGAGGGTCGGGTTATTCCGAAGCGACCGTTTCGTCCCCCTCATTCTACTAGCAACGCCACTGAGGGGTGCCGGCTTAGGGCCAGGAGCGCCAGTACGGATTAGCAAAAGGGACCGTGAAGAACGTAGCGGACGCCAGCTCTGAGGAAATCTTCCAGTGGGGACCACATTCTAGGTACGTCATTGATAATCCCCCACTTTGCGGCAGTCCTAACCATAGAGGCTCGTTTGCTTTGCCTGGGTGGCGCCGAAGTGGTAGCGAGTCGAAGTAGGGAAAATTCCACCCCTCCTGGTGAGGTCACGTTAGTGGGAGGCATTTTCGACTTTGTGTCTTGGATGCCCAGGCGGCCGCTTCAGAAGCGACCGTTCGGTGCTCTCAGCTGTTGGGTCCCTTAGGGGGTGAGAGAGCTGAGAGGGGGGGGTCCGGGAAGACCCATGAAGAGCACTAGGCTCGGGGCTGCTGATTTTCTTCCACATGTATGATAATGTAGCTAGGATGCGGTGAAAGATACAAGCAGGAAATAGAGTGACAGTATGAAGGTAAGAAGATATGTCGGATTGGGATAATTTACAAGGATAAGATATCAAAAAGGGACAGTTTAGAAGGATAAGATATCAAATATGGATAAATTACAAGGATAAGATATCAAATAGGGATAATTTAGAAAAATAGGACGTTAAACAGGGAAAACAGAAAAAATAAATGTCATATAGGGATAATTTAGAAGGATAAGAAGATGTGAGTACGTGGAGTTATCTTAGCAAGATTTTATTTGGTAAATATCGTATGGCGGAAATTAAATAAGTATAATTTACAGTGTTTACAACAAAAGCAAATAAGTGACCAATGAAGTTATTTAGTACTAGCAACAAAGCCCATCCAAGGACTGGAATAAGTGTAGGGTGACCTGTTCATGGCAGGACAGCACAACATCCATATTAATTGACTCCAAAATGAAAAGTCACCAGTCGTCGTTTCAACCAGAGGCTTTGTCCCCCACACAGCGGTCTGTCCAGAGACCCTACCTCTCCCCCACACCGCAGTCTGTCCAGAGAACCTACCTCCCCCCACACGCGGTATGTCCTGAGACCCTACCTCCCCCCACACACCACGATATGTCGAGATACCCTACCTACCCCCACACCGCGGTCTGTCCAGGGACCCTACATCCCTTCCATTGAGATTTGTCGAGAGACCCGCTGTCTCGTCCGGGCATACAGGTATATCACGTCAAAAATGCTATACATTATAGTTATAATATAGTTTTAACCCGTTTTTTTACTACAAATCCTAACGCGCAAAGCTCAACATAAAACTCTTGGAAAAAAACGGCACCAAAATAACTCCTTTTGAACGTCGTTCAATATGTAAATGTGATTTAATTTTTTTCGCTAGTGATTAGCTGTAGGAGTCTGTAGGAGTTCGAGGGACCAATTGCTATCCATGACCGGTCAGTCATGAAACATCTGCCTAGTATTTGATTGTGGCTGAACTTCGTCCTCAGGCCAGTCATAAAACAACTGTCTGGTATTTGCTAGGAGGTCCTCAGGCCAGTCATAAAACAACTGTCTGGTATTTGCTAGGAGGTCCTCAGGCCAGGCATAAAACAACTGCCTGGTATTTGCTAGGAGGTCCTCAGGCCAGTCATAAAACAAATGCCTGGTAGTTGCTAGGAGGTCCTCAGGCCAGTCATAAAACAACTGTCTGGTAGTTGCTAGGAGGTCCTCATGCCAGTCATAAAACAACTGCCTGGTAGTTGTTAGGTTGTCCTCAGGCCAGTCATAAAACAACTGCCTGGTATTTGCTAGGAGGTCCTCAGGCCAGTCATAAAACAACTGCCTGTAATTAGCTAGGAGCTCCTCCAAAAGTAAATACTATCCTATACAAATGCCCCTTGCTTCTACTCACGAACCACGGCTTAGTGGGGAATTAACTGATCGCTAGATACATCTGCTATTTCCCGTTCCTCGTCCACACACGGTGGGCAGAACTGTCTGGTGTACATAAGGATGTTATTATTCTATCTGGTGCACACAAGGCAGACAGTACTATCTGGTGTACACAAGGCAGTACTATCTGGTGTACACAAGGCAGTACTATCTGGTGTACACAAGGCAGTACTATCTGGCGCACACAAGGCAGTACTATCTGGCGCACACAAGGCAGTACTATCTGGCGCACACAAGGCAGTACTATCTGGCGCACACAAGGCAGTACTATCTGGTGCACACAAGGCAGTACTATCTGGCACACACAAGGCAGTACTATCTGGCGCACACAAGGCAGTACTATCTGGTGCACACAAGGCAGTACTATCTGGTGCGCACAAGGCAGTACTATCTGGTGCACACAACGCAGTACTATCTGGTGCACACAAGGCAGTACTATCTGGTGCACACAAGGCAGTACTATCTGGTGCACACAAGGCAGTACTATCTGGCGCACACAAGGTAGCTCTTCGTCTTGTCTGGCTGTCAGTACTCTAGGTACAAGCGAAGTTTAGTTCACCAAGACCATACACTGAAAGACAATTGTAGCAATCACATGCACATACAAAAGTTACGGACTGGGCATCTAACCTAAAAAAGCTTGCCAGTTACATTGACAGACATCATGTCATGTCATAACACCAATGCCGAGTGGTATCATGTCATGTATTGCTAAAACACCAATGCCCAGTGTTTTGTTTAAATTGTAAATGAATCTAGCAAAAATGAACTTACGAATAACTTACGATAACCAGACAAGCAATGGCGGATATGCCCCCACCCCTCCCAGCCGATAATGGTCGCGGCTGTAGTACGTAAAGCTATCTACTGTAATTACTTGACGATACGTGTAAACCTGTAACGCATTTAACCAACATATAAATCCTAATTAGTCCTAACCCTCCCCACTCCACCACACACACAGACCGATTGGTCGATCAAAATGTGACTCTCCACCAAGGAAAAACAAAACACCATTCAAAGTCAGAATAGACAATCTTTGCTCCATCTGAAATACAATCTACAAGATTTGTCTGCGATCAATATCCGGCATACCATGACTTCCGGCATACCATGACTTCCGGCATACTATGACTTCCGGCATACCATGTCTTCCGGCATACCATGTCTTCCGGCATACCATGACTTCCGGCATACCATGACTTCCACTCTGGTTAAAATTCTTTAAATCCTAAGCGGCTTCCTTCGTGTGTTTGTGCTGGGTTTTTGCTGTTTTTTTTTCTTCACTATTTATTTTATATGCACAAGATTCCGTGACAGTTGACAGCAGCCACGAAAAACAAGAATCGTTTACGTTCAAGGTTCTGTTAGTTGAAGTCAAGGAGTGTACACGCTAAGACAACTGGGGCTTGAAGTTAGGTGTCCAGCATAATACAAGATCTTGGGTAAACGAGGAGGTAGGATGCTTTTTACAGGCTGAACATTTTCGGTCAGGCAAACTGTTACATTAGGACAACAGAAGTCAGGGCAACTGTTACATTAGGACAGCAGGAGTCAGGGAAATTGTTACATTAGGACAGCAGAACTCAGGGCAACTGTTACATTAGGACAACAGAAGTCAGGGCAACTGTTACATTAGGTCAACAGAAGTCATGGCAACTGTTACATTAGGACAACAGAAGTCAGGGCAACTGTTACATTAGGACAGCAGAAGTCAGGGAAACTGTTACATTAGGACAACAGAAGTCAGGGCAACTGTTACATTAGGTCAACAGAAGTCATGGCAACTGTTACATTAGGACAACAGAAGTCAGGGCATCTGTTACATTAGGACAACAGAAGTCAGGGCAACTGTTACATTAGGTCAACAGAAGTAAGGGCAACTGTTACATTAGGTCAACAGAAGTCATGGCAACTGTTACATTAGGACAACAGAAGTCAAGGCAACTCTTACATTAGGACAACAGAAGTCAGAGCAACTGTTACATTAGGACAACAGAAGTCAGGGCAACTGTTACATTAGGACAGCAGAAGTCAGGGAAACTGTTACATTAGGACAACAGAAGTCAGAGCAACTGTTACATTAGGACAACAGAAGTTAGGGCAACTGTTACATTAGGACAACAGAAGTCAGGGCAACTGTTTCATTAGGACAACAGAAGTCAGGGCAACTGTTACATTAGGTCAACAGAAGTCAAGGCAACTGTTACATTAGGTCAACAGAAGTCAGGGCAACTGTTACATTAGGACAACAAGTCAGGGAAATTGTTACATTAGGACAACAGAAGTCAGGGCAGCTGTTACATTAGGACAACAGAAGTCAGGGCAACTGTTACATTAGGACAACAGAAGTCATGGCAACTGTTACATTAGGACAACAGAAGTCAGGGCAACTGTTACATTAGGTCAGCAGAAGTCAGGGCAACTGTTACATTAGGACAACAGAAGTCAGGGCAACTGTTACATTAGGACAACAGAAGTCAGGGCAACTGTTACATTAGGACAGCAGAAGTCAGGGAAACTGTTACATTAGGACAAAAGAAGTCAGGGCAACTGTTACATTAGGTCAACAGAAGTCATGGCAACTGTTACATTAGGACAACAGAAGTCAAGGCAACTCTTACATTAGGACAACAGAAGTCAGAGCAACTGTTACATTAGGACAACAGAAGTCAGGGCAACTGTTACATTAGGTCAGCAGAAGTCAGGGCAACTGTTACATTAGGACAACAGAAGTCAGGGCAACTGTTACATTAGGTCAACAGAAGTCAGGGCAACTGTTACATTAGGTCAACAGAAGTCATGGCAACTGTTACATTAGGACAACAGAAGTCAAGGCAACTCTTACATTAGGACAACAGAAGTCAGAGCAACTGTTACATTAGGACAACAGAAGTCAGGGCAACTGTTACATTAGGACAGCAGAAGTCAGGGAAACTGTTACATTAGGACAACAGAAGTCAGAGCAACTGTTACATTAGGACAACAGAAGTCAGGGCAACTGTTACATTAGGACAACAGAAGTCATGGCAACTGTTACATTAGGACAACAGAAGTCAGGGCAACTGTTACATTAGGTCAACAGAAGTCAGGGCAACTGTTACATTAGGTCAACAGAAGTCAGGGCAACTGTTACATTAGGACAACAAGTCAGGGAAATTGTTACATTAGGACAACAGAAGTCAGGGCAACTGTTACATTAGGACAACAGAAGTCAGGGCAACTGTTACATTAGGACAACAGAAGTCATGGCAACTGTTACATTAGGACAACAGAAGTCAGGGCAACTGTTACATTAGGTCAGCAGAAGTCAGGGCAACTGTTACATTAGGACAACAGAAGTCATGGCAACTGTTACATTAGGACAACAGAAGTCATGGCAACTGTTACATTAGGACAACAGAAGTCAGGGCAATTGTTACATTAGGACAGCAAAAGTCAGGGCAACTGTTCCGCCAGGACAGCAGAAGTCAGGGCAACTGTTACATTAGGTCAGCAGAAGTAAAGGCAACTGTTACATTAGGTCAGCAGAAGTCAGGGCAACTGTTACATTAGGACAACAGAAGTCAAGGCAACTGGTACATTAGGACAGCAGAAGTCAGGGCAAAATAATAAAAAAATAAATAAATTTAAATTAAAAAAGCCCAACCTGGCCATCACTCAAACACACAGGGGTATCAAGTATAAACGTTGAAATAATTTTGGTTGATTTTCTAAAGAATAAATAAATACATATCATAGCAAAACGAAACACACATCTAAAACTCCTGATAGATAAGAAGGTTAAGAACAAAGTGAGATTTCATAAGCTTTGTCGATCAGGTAGGTATGTCCAACCATTGTACTAAGTCTTTACATCTCATTGATTTAGGAGTTGTTCATGTATGTCCTTTTTGGGGGCTAGATGTAAGTTATATGTGTGTTCTGTGTTCCCCGTAAACATCCAAACATGTCATTGCAGAAGCCTGCAGAATCCAAACATCAGCAGGAACTGGAATCCCGCCCGCCACAACCGCTCCGCCCCACGCCCTTACTTGTCTTCTTTTCCCCGCCGCTATCTAAAGAGGGAATAACAAAATGTGCCGGCGTCAGCGCTATTTATAGACACGAGAAAATGGGCTGAAGATCAAATTTTTAGGACAGAGAAGAGTGGATAAGGGATGAGGGTGGGGACAGAGAATGAGTGGAGAAGGGAGGAGGGTGGGGACAGAGAAAGAGTGGATAAGGGATGAGGGTGAAGACAGAGAAGAGTGGATAAGGGATGAGGGTGAGGACAGAGAATGAGTGGAGAAGGGAGGAGGGTGGGGACAGAGAATGAGTGGAGAAGGGAGGAGGGTGGGGACAAAGAATGAGAGGAGAAGGGAGGAGGGTGGGGACAGAGAATGAGTTGAGAATGGAGGAGGGTGGGGACGGAGAATGAGTGGAGAAGGGAGGAGGGTGGGGACAGAGAATGGGTGGAGAAGGGAGGAGGGTGGGGACAGAGAATGAGTGGAGGGTGGGGACAGAGAATGAGGGGAGAAGGGAGGAGGGTGGGGACAGAGAATGAGTGGAGAAGGGAGGAGGGTGGGGACAGAGAATGAGTGGAGAAGGGAGGAGGGTGGGAACAGAGAATGAGAGGAGAAGGGAGGAGGTGGGAACAAAGAATGGGTGGAGAATGGAGGAGGGTGGGGACAGAGAATGAGTGGAGAAGGGAGGAGGGGGGGACAGAGAAAGAGTGGAGAAGGGAGGGGAATGGGGACATAGAAAGATTGGAGAAGGGAGGAGGGTGGGGACAGAGAAAGAGTGGAGAAGGGAGGGGAGGGAAGAAAGAAGGAAAGAGAGGGATGTTTTAGGGATTTGACGTTTGTAATAGTAATTATAATAATTAGAGTCCATCTATCCAACCACTGATTCATCCGACCATCCGTCTATCCAACCACTGATTCATCCGACCATCCGCTATCCAACCACTGATTCATCCGACCATCCGTCTATCCAACCACCGATTCATCCGTCTATCCAACCACTGATTCATCCGACCGTCCGTCTATCCGACCACCAATACATCCGACCATCCGTCTATCCAACTATCCAAACGTCCGTTTACCCCACCATCCATCTATCCTATATATGCTCTAGCCTTCAAAAATACCTCTCTACGTCATGCACTCTCATAATCCAGACCTCTACAAGCATTTCACAACATTCTATCCCCCACAACACACACACACAATGTTTTCACAGCAATCAACATGGTTTTTAATGTATTCCATATTAGTTTCTAATCAATAAAACAGAAACCTGACCGAAAACTCTGCCAATCTCTCTCCCACCCAACCCCGGTCTAATCATCTTTCAACCTCAGACAAGAAAGGACTGCCACGACCAGTGGTAGCCTCCAGGTCCTCACTGCGGCACTTGCCCCCCCCCCTCTCACCCCACTCTCATCCGCTGACCTCCCGCCGACCTTTGGCTTTTAAAGAGATAAGACGCCGCGGTAAGATGGGCAGTGATCAATATCTGTCTTCTCTAGAACAATACTCCCACCTAGAACAATACTACCTCCTAGAACAATACTCCCTCCTAGAACAATACTCCCTCCTAGAACAATACTCCCTCCTAGAACAATACTACCTCCTAGAAAAATACTCCCTTCTAGAACAATACTTCCTTCTAGAACAATACTCCCTCCTAGAACAATACTACATCCTAGAACAATACTCCCTCATAGAACAATACTCCCTCATAGAACAATACTACCTCCTAGAACAATACTCCCTCCTAGAACAATACTCCCTCCTAGAACAATACTACCTCCTAGAAAAATACTCCCTCCTTGGGTCAGTTAGACAAGTAACATACTTCTTTGGAGTTTAAATAAAAATTATCTACAAGTCTAGACTGAAACATATTTTGAAAACATTTTTTTAACATTATTCTTGGACTTGTAGGTGTTCATTTCCTTTCCTGATATTAACAATTTTTAGGAACACTTTTTTTTTAAGGCAGTAACAATCTATTTTAGGCAATAACAGATTTCAGAAATTCAGCATGCGTGTTGTTGGATGTTTCTTTGTTTCTCTTATGGTGTTATTTTGTGTATGTGCAAGTGCTTGTTTTGTTTAGAAACTATGTTCTAGATTCTAGAGCTACAACGACAAATGTCCCCAACATATTTACTTGGCTAAATCAATGCACGCCCGGCCCTCCATATGGGGAATGTCTTGCTGCTGAGTTTCGTTTTCGTTTTATTTTCGTCCTTCCGATAGATTTTTGTTTTTGTTTGTTCGCCGATGAAAGTTTTTTGCCGAGACGTTCGTTGCTTTGTCGCGTCTAGCATGCCTCACGTCCAGCATGCCTCACGTCTAGCACGCCTCACGTCCAGCACGCCTCACGTCCAGCATGCCTCACGTCTAGCATGCCTCACGTCCAGCATGCGTCACGTCCAGCATGCCTCACGTCTAGCATGCCTCACGTCCAGCATGCCTCACGTCTAGCATGCCTCACGTCCAGCATGCCTCACGTCCAGCATGCCTCACGTCTAGCATGCCTCACGTCCAGCATGCGTCACGTCTAGCACGCCTCACGCATACTTTGTCTATTAGTTCTCCTACCCATCCCTGATTGCAGGCCCATCCCCACCTAAACACACGACTCAATTTAAACCTCTTGGTAAATTTACTGGATAAAACTTTTTAAATGAAATTCTGGAGTAGCTATTTCTCTTTCTTCCTTTGTAAGGTCAATTAGAAATAATATGCGCTTAATCAGTTCTATATTATTATTTAAACACCGAAAGCCATATCCTGTATGTCAATGTTATATAACACAAATTTCTCGACTACAATACAACACCAAAAAAATTGATTCCGTCCAAGCAAGTGAAGGTGGCTCACCCAATCATCTACCAAGCGATCTTACAAGTGGTTTCAAGCTTTAAAACGAAGGCAGGTTTAAAGAAAAAAAGAAAGAGATTACATGTGTGAAAAAAAGCATCGAGTGTGTAGAGATGAGACAAGAATCTTTACCCAATGAGAAAGCGAGTGGTGGATGGAAGGGGGTAGGGGGGCGGGCCACCCAACTTACGTCCTCATGACATCATCCAGCTGCTCCTCCAACTGCCCGACCCTCAGCTGCAGGCGGGCCTTCTCCTTGTTGGTGTCGTCGATGAGCTTGCGCGCCTCCTCCAGCTCCGTCTCGTACATCTGCTTGACGTTGCTCGTCTCCTTTCCCCAGTGCGACCTCAGCTGCTCCAGCTCGGAGGCGAGCTTCTTGTTCTGGGCCTCCAGGAAGCGCACCTTCTCGATGTAGTTGGCGAAGCGCTCGTTGAGGTCCTGCAGGTCCTTCTTCTCGCGCTCCCGGTTGGTCTTGAAGTTGACCACGCCCGTGACCGCCACGGAGCTGGAGCCGATCGGATGGTATCCGGAGCTGATCTCGACCGTGCGGGTCGTGGTGCGGATGGGCGAGGTCGGCATGGAGCTCCGGGTGATAGAGGTGTGCCGCGGGGCGATGCTGGACTTGTAGTAGATGCCCGAGTCATCGTCCAGGCCCGAGCCGCTGAGGCCGGACGACGAGGTGATGATGGTGCGCTTCTCGGTCACCGAGGTGTTGCCGGGAATGCTGCTGCTGGTTCTGATGAACGACTGCGACATGGTGGCGGGTTCTTCCGGTGGAACTTCTCGAACGATGTTGCTACTGTTCTTGGGTTTAGAGAGTATCGTGAAGGGTTAAGGGCATAAGTTTAAGAGAACGTTTGAATTCTGTTGGTATCCCTGAATTTCTTTTGATCTAATGTCACAATAAATGTTTAAAATGAACTATTTCCTGTAGTCAGTGAGAGAAGAGTTCTTGATGAACACAAATACTACTAAAGAAATATTTTATTTTACAATGCATTTCTTCCCACTTGTCGTTATGAAGCCAACACACGAAATTATAACTAGCAAAACCTTTAAAGCGTCAAAATGCGAAGAATTTTTTTCCAATTCCACAAAACATACACTGTAACGGTGCGGTACGGACAAACTCGTATTCCAGAACTATATCGACAGATTACTGTAATTAACAACGGAATATTTGATCTCACATAAATATAAAAAAAATCTTAATCAAACATAAGAAAACTACAATCTCATTCGCTAAAACCTCAATTTTTTATTTCGGAAAAGCAAGCTCCTTACATTTTATTTTTACTTCAGCACTGCAACACAGAGGATACACCCTACTTATTCATGAGAACACATCATGCAAATTTCTCTTCCTTAATTTAGCTCGGAAACACTAGCCTTCTCTCCCTTTTTCGGAAAAAACAAGACTTTCTAACCTTGATGAAAGAAGATTTACAGCGTCAACAAAACAAAACAAAAACCAACAAAAAATAGAATAAATTACGACGGACTGATATTTTTACCGGCCTGAGAGAAGATGAATGGAAATAAACGAACCAACATATTTTTTCATTCAAAGTAAAATTTAAAAATGATCTTATCTATAATTAAAAGAATCCAAGGAGACCAATTATTCTACATCGAAGGCAGTTCACATTGTGGGGTGGGCTAACACTGTAGGGCTAATTACGTACGCATCAGTGGGCATTAAAACGTTATTGAGACACAACCTAAATAGTTCAGCCTAAGTTCAAGCACAAACATGTCGACTTTAAAACTAATATTTTGCATATTTTCGAATTTGCTGTAGGCGACCGGGGGCCGCATTTCGGACCGCATGCCGCCCGCGGGCCATAGTACGCCCACACTTGAAAAGAAGAATACAACACAAGGGCAGTTACTGCCATTGCTGCTTTTAAAAGATGACAGGAAGCTAGAGATTAATGTGTTGAAAAATGACTTGACACACTTCAATACCCGGGGCGCCAGTCAGACAGAGGACAGCGGTTTAACGTGACGAAATTCACGGACTCCAGCCGCCTCGCAGGAAGCGAAACCAATTACGGTCCGCAGGATTGATGGGTGTCAGTGCTCCTCAAACCGCTGCACATACGTCATACGCTGCTCTGCAAGAAATTGGATAAGTTGGTTCCCAGTAAAAAAAAATAAAAAATTTCGAATTACTGTGCGATATCTCGAAACCTTTTCTTAAGGAAACAATGTGAGGACCCCTGATCTAAATCAATAAACTGCTCTTCAATCTAATAACACCGGAACTCTTAATATCATCAAGCGACAATTATCTGTCAAGGACCGGACGGCAAAGCCGGCTAAGACTCCGGTCCGACTCTGTCACATTCTCCTGTCACGGCCTAAGTCAAAAATCGATGAAGACCAGAAGTCTGTGACGCATTCTTGGACGCCAAAAGTCTAAAAACTGACGCCCTCTATCGCCATCCTCTGGCTGGTGTCGTACGGCGTTGTTGTCTGCACTGTCTACCACGGGGTCAAGGACGTTCACCCAGCCACAACTCACCGCGAGGAAACCAAATAGGAACCACAAAGTGGCAACAAATATAAGTCACAGTGCCAAACTGGTATAGTTGTGACAAATTAGATTCGTAGAAATAAATAGTAATCACAACCGTAGTATGAAATTAACATACCGGTCATAGTATCAAATAAAGGTCGCTGTAAAAACTTAGATTCGAAGAAATAAATTGGAAGACTAGGGTGCTCGGTTTAAACTTAGTTTACTTAGCGAATAGCTTTGCCTAACTTGATGAATATCTTTGCATAACTTAGCAAGTACCCTAGTCTTATAGTCATGGCGAACAACGAGATAATCGATTTCACCTACGATTTAACGTTCCTGTCTCATTTTAAACTTTTACATTTTCATAAATTTGGAACTAAAGGTCTCTTCTGGCTGTAAATTTCACATTTTAAATTTATTTTCTATTTTTTAGTACATTTTTATAACATTTTTATTTTCTACTTTATAGTGCATTTCTAAAATAAGACTTTTTAAAAAGTGTTTTTTATATATTTTTATTTGCTACTTTTTAGTCTTCACATTTTTTTAAAATTAAATTTTTCAATGTTTATTGCTCTTAATTCGTTTTTAATTACATTATTATTCTGGTCGAAGAGATCGGAGTCGCTGCATCTCTGCTAATGCGTCGTTGTTGCATGGTAAATCGAAAATATTTAATCAAATTAAATCTAGCCATGGAAAAAGTCCGCAAAAATTTACAAAAATACTATGACCGAAATTGAACATGTGTGCAAATTTTCAGAATGATTCAATAATGGGAAGGGGTTCAAAACTGGGATATTAAAATGGTATAGTCAGATTATACTTACATAGCAAGCTAATATAAGACTAGTAAAATAGTTTTTTTTTCTTTTTCTTTAGGTTAAAAGGTCTCCAGGGGCCAGATGAGAGGGCCTCGCAGGCCGCATCTGGCCCGCGGGCCGTAGTTTGGAGACCCCTGCTCTAGTTGACTGTTTTAAAGTTAAATTGTCATCCAATTGTCTGCGTTTTTGTCGGGGGAGGGGGGGGGCAATAAAAAGAAATGTTAACCCTGATACAGTCACCGAAACTTGATCCTAAAGCCAATCGTCAGTGGACGGGAATGGGGGTGCCCAGCTGGCAGGGACTTATGAACACTTTAATCTCTGACCCCTCACTGACCCCCCCCCCTTTTTTTTTCAATCTCCAATAATGAAATTAGTTTGCGTTGGTCACCGACAGCCAAGTCCTTTGTGGATTATCATGGATTGATCGAGCACAGGCAGTGGACGGTGCTACAGTGATTCTCAACTTGATCAAGTGGAAGGTGCTACAGTGATTCTCAACTAGATCAAGTGGACGGTGCTATAGTGATTCTCAATGTGATCCAGTGGACGGTGCTACAGTGATTCTCAACTTGATCAAGTGGAACGTGCTACAGTGATTCTCAACTTGATCAAGTGGACGGTGCTATAGTGATTCTCAATGTGATCCAGTGGACGGTGCTACAGTGATTCTCAACTTGATCAAGTGGAAGGTGCTATAGTGATTCTCAATGTGATCCAGTGGACGGTGCTACAGTGATTCTCAATGTGATCCAGTGGACGGTGCTACAGTGATTCTCAATGTGATCCAGTGGAAGGTGCTACAGTGATTCTCAACTTGATCAAGTGGACGGTGCTATAGTGATTCTCAATGTGATCCAGTGGACGGTGCTACAGTGATTCTCAACTTGATACAGTGAAAGTGCTACAGTGATTCTCAACTTGATCAAGTGGAAGGTGCTACAGTGATTCTCAATGTGATCCATTGGACGGTGCTACAGTGATTCTCAATGTGATACAGTGGACGGTGCTACAGTGATTCTCAATGTGATCCAGTGGACGGTGCTACAGTGATTCTTAACAACTTGATCAAGTGGAAGGTGCTACGGTGATTCTCAACTTGATCAAGTGGAATGTGCTATAGTGATTCTCAATGTGATCCAGTGGACGGTGCTACAGTGATTCTCAACTTGGTCCAGTGGAAGGTGCTACAGTGATTCTCAACTTGATCCAGTGGACGGTGCTACAGTGATTCTCAACTTGGTCCAGTGGACGGTGCTACAGTGATTCTCAACTTGATCCAGTGGAAGGTGCTACAGTGATTCTCAACTTGGTCCAGTGGACGGTGCTACAGTGATTCACAACTTTATCAAGTGGACGGTGCTATAGTGATTCTCAGTGTGATCCACAATTTGAAGAAGCATCCTTTCTACGTTGTTTTTTTTCCTAGGAAGTTTCTGTCTGTAAATCTATTTATCATTTAGCTCAGTGGTCCCCAACCTGTGGTACGCGGCGTTAAAAAGGTTGGGGACCACTGCTTTAGCTCACCTATTCAAAGAAATGGCCTAAGTCGAAAGGGATATTTAGTCCCGTTGTAGAGGGACCAGCTAGCTTTAAGGATAATCTCCCACTTTTTTATGACATTGTGCGTTTAAAAATAATAAACGAGAAAATATCTGCGATATATGTCAAGGATCAATTTCAGGGAATTCCCGCACTAGGCTCTACCAGGAATTGATCATCTCGACAGTGTTCTAAACCTGCTCAATATTAAACAGTGTTGAACATTCACTTATACTAAAAGTTATTCTTTTAAAAAATCCCCTTTCTGATAAAGTGAACGAAGTTTGAAGTACACTGTGTCGAAAACGCTATTTTATAATATAGCACCCGTCATTTAAATCAAATTAAAAACACGGTAACATCTAACTTTGTGTCAAAGGGTTTATCAACACCAGTCGTGACTCCCCACACGACCAAAGTTAAACCAACCAACAAACGGCCAGTGCGTGATATAAATACACTTAGATATAAAATATTGACACCCCCCCCCCAACTCAACGCCATTTTCACATTCGATACTCTTCACTCGACTGGTTGGAGGCTGATTATCTAGAACCGACGAGTGCACTTTCATTCCAGGGACAATCAATAACCGAGCTGTCGCGTGAGGGCTCAATCTAATCACAGGGAGGGGACATAATGTATAGCACCTCCAGCGAGTTCACCTGACACTCCAGGTACTTATATATGTATATATATATACTTTTTAAAACAAATAGTTTACTTTTGATCTCTTCCGGTCGCTAAAAAATAATACTTTAATAAATAACTTTAAAAAAAAATAATTTCGAAGGAGCAAACAGCACTGTAATGATGACTGAGGACATTAAATATAGACACCTGTCAACTACCAATGTGTTCCCTGTCGTATCACACAATTTATAACAAGGCGGGAGCCAATCAATCATCTAGAATATTAGACCAAGATATGGGTACCGCATGAAATATACCCGTCCTTGTGGTCAGTTGGGTTTGTCAGGCATGTTGGTCGGTCCGAGCGGTTGGTCCAGTTGGTAAGTCATGTTGTCCTGTCCGGTTGGTCAGTCTTGGTGGTCACCTTGTTTTTTTTTAGTTTTTGAGGCTTCGTAACCAATACATGTAAATATTGATTCTTTGAATGCTATTCTTCACTAAGAAGCACATGGTACTGCTGATAATGCTTGCTGTGGTCTAACTAACTAACTTTAACTTATTGCATGCAGTCCGTCGTATTGCAGTTCAAGCAGTTAGCGTTGTCCATAATGTCGCAGTCTGCTACAGTTGACATCCGAGGGGTCACTTGGGGGTTCATTCCAACCCTTGGTGTCGCAGGGATCAGGAGATCATATTGTCTGTCCACTGCTCAAGGTCTGGTTAACTGGGTCGATCCACTTACGGCTAAAGGGAAACATGAAGAGTGAATCGGCAAGTTACGCATCGGTGACTCTTAGACTAATCAATGGTCCGCGCTGCCTGGTGGAGAATGATCCAAGAGTCGTCTCTTCATCGACACTGATGAGTCGACACTTTCAAGCCACGACTCAATCACCACTCAGCGTCACCATAATCAATTTTATTAACTTTACAGGGCGAAAGAATTGATCATTCTAATAAAATTAGGTTTCAAATTGAGTGGAGTTTTTGTAATGCGTTGGACGCATTCCTCGGTGCTCAATAAAATGTCGATTTCGAAAACATCTTACGATCTCCGACTCCAGATATTATACGACACGTCCACGATTCCACGACTCTCTGGTATAACGTTCTTGTGTAAGACCTTGCCAGGATCAGCCGCACAGCACCATTGATAGGTCAGTGGAGCAATGGAAGATTGACTTGACTTTTCAGTCCACTTCCACGACACCTCAGCACTGACTCCCCCGCACAGACCAACGCTACCTATCTCCCCACCCCACTCTTTTTTTCGTTCTAGCAAAAATTGTTCACTGGATATATTTAAGCAAACTTGCTGACTATCTGTTTATAAGAAACGGTGGAGTGGAAAAATCGGGGCGGGTGGGAGAGGGGGGGGGAGTCAGCCATTTGACAGCCAGTAGAGCGGGTCTTTACATGGAAGGTTCTGGTAGGCAGAGAAGGTAAATATATCTCGGGGGAGGGGATGGGGGGCTAGGTGACCCAATAAAACAGCGGGTCTCAAACGTGTAAACACTGCCATGAAATGAAATTAACAGGGAGTTTAGATAACAGATGATGGATGTCAAGAAGATCTAATTGAGATTACAAATTGAGTGAAGAGTCCTCTACCGATTGCTTCTGCCCATTATATTTCTGAATTCATAAACGGCGCAATTTTAAAGGGGAAAAAATGTGTGGATTTTGGTTAAACTTATTGTCGTGCGACACCCCGCAGGAGACACACAGCTGCGTCCTGATTCTCTAGAGCCAGCAGGGGACACACAGCTGCGTCCTGGTTCTCTAGAGCCAGCAGGGGACACACAGCTGCGTCCTGGTTCTCTAGAGCCAGCAGGGGACACACAGCTGCGTCCTGGTTCTCTAGAGCCAGCAGGGGACACACAGCTGCGTCCTGATTCTCTAGAGCCAGCAGGGGACACACAGCTGCGTCCTGATTCTCTAGAGCCAGCAGGGGACACACAGCTGCGTCCTGGTTCTCTAGAGCCAGCAGGGGACACACAGCTGCGTCCTGGTTCTCTAGAGCCAGCAGGGGACACACAGCTGCGTCCTGGTTCTCTAGAGCCAGCAGGGGACACACAGCTGCGTCCTGATTCTCTAGAGCCAGCAGGGGACACACAGCTGCGTCCTGATTCTCTAGAGCCAGCAGGGGACACACAGCTGCGTCCTGATTCTCTAGAGCCAGCAGGGGACACACAGCTGCGTCTTGATTCTCTAGAGCCAGCAGGGGACACACGGCTGTGTCCTGATTCTCTAGAGCCAGCAGGGGACACACAGCTGCGTACTGATTCTCTAGAGCCAGCAGGGGACACACAGCTGCGTACTGATTCTCTAGAGCCAGCAGGGGACACACGGCTGAGTACTGATTCTCTAGAGCCAGCAGGGGACACACAGCTGCGTCCTGATTCTCTAGAGCCACCAGGGGACACACAACTGCGTCCTGATTCTCTAGAGCCAGCAGGGGACACACGGCTGCGTCCTGATTCTCTAGAGCCAGCAGGAGACACACCAGATAGGAAAGCGGTGATGAAATCATCCCAAACTCGGGGAACATTGTGCTAAACTCGGGGAACATTGGGCCAAACTCGGGGAACATTTGCCAACAGCTCTCATTGATTTCCGTGGAATAATATGTATTGGTAATAATTGGTATTTTACCTAATGACCAGGTCAAACACTCAGCTTCTCACTATAGGGGTTGGGGGAGGGGGGTAGAACAGCTCTCCAATGCTTCATATGTCCCTGAATTGTTTTATATTAAAAAAAAACATGCTGTAGTTAACTTGTAAAATAAATTTACTTATCAAAAATAATTTTTAGATACAACATCAAGAGAAATTTTTAGTTCGCTTTTTTTCGCGCTGGTTTACACTCTCACAAAATGAAAATCACAAGACTGGGTTCGTTTTTATGCGAGGCGCGGATTCAGTCCCAAAGCGGTTATGGGACACAAGTGACAAAAATTACATTTTAATACTAACTAGCCTATAACGTGTTTAGAAAAATGTGTGCCTATTTTTAAACCACGGTGAAAAGTTTCACAACCCTTTGAAGCGAGGAGCGTTTCCGGGATGTGACATTATCTAACAGACTAGACCCCCCCCTCTTCCCCATCCAGGACCTCGCTCATAGTCCCGGTAAATGACGGCCCATCGTGAAAGGACGAGTAGGACAAGTCAGTTTTTTTTTGACACACTCTTTACGAAACCATTTTTTAAAAATATGAGCTGTACTGAAGCTATAATACTCATAAACAAAAATTTGTTTGACATATGTTCTGAGTATAGTCACAATAGTTGGGTTACAAGTAAACAAAAGAGCATTAAAAAATTTTGTGGTTAGCTTGTACAGAATTAACTTCGTGATATGCTTTAAAATTCCTGTATTCCTGAAGTTGAAACCGGGTATTTTCGTGTGAGTTTTGTAATCACGATTTTAAGCATACAGTCGTGGAGATAATTGAAGTGGTGCGCACTTTTCTTTTCCAGACGAGAACTTGGGTAAAGAGCCATTACGCCTGCTAAGGAATCATCATCAGTGGCGCTGTGGTCCATTGAAGGCCCCTGCATTATACACCGCAGGTGTATAATTTTACGATGGATAAATGGCTATTTCGCTTCCATGTTCGGACACCCGATTGATAAAGTCCTTCTCTACGTCACCAAGTCACCTCAAGTTTTGATGGACACGTAGGCCGTCTGCTCCCAAGACTTGCCCGCAGACGACATTTACTGATCCACAATTCGACATCCTGGCAAGGCGGTCCACTTTATCGGATGGACATCGCTTAGTTTTGAAAGTACAAAAGTTAGCTTCATACAAGAGGCGTCACATCGGGGGGGGGGAGGGCTGCGGACAACACCGAGTGACACCATCACAAGGGGTGACACTAAAGTTAAAATTATGTATGTCGCCGTTATTTGGCACTAACAGACTCAGAGGAGGTCTATGGGGTAACCATGAGCCATCGCACTGGGCGACAACCCTAGTGACACCATCACAAGGGGTGGCACTAAAGTGTAAAATTCGGTATGTCGCCGTTATTTGGCACTGGCAGACTCGGAGGAGTTCTGTGGGGTAAGTCGTGAGGGGGCGACACCTTGAACCGCCGCACTGGGTGACAGCAAACCTAGTGAACCCTGTGATTCACACTGGTTTTGCAACAGTTGTCCGTAATCCTGTTAAACACTTTTGCAGGATGCGGAGACATTGTTCGTCTTCTGATTGGTCAGCTATTATCTGTTTTCCTCACGTGACTAAATGCTGATAAGAACATTCACTCAGCCACCTGTATTGCTGCAACTGTGGATGAGTGCTCCAGTAATTAGGTTTGTGCTGAGACTCAGTTATCATCGTCTCATGGTTTGTGCTGAGACTCAGTTATCATTGTCCACCATCCAGACCAGTGTATAACAAAGGTCCAGAATATCCATGCACCCTTTCAATGACTGAATGTTTGACAGTTGGCCGAAAATTCCGCCCCCGCCGTAAAGAGAAAAACTACCACCTGGGGCGGTCCATCCTTGTGGACTCCCTTTACTTTTGAATGGCATTTCATGATTTCCAATAGAGCAATGCACGCCTGGCCAATATATTTGGACAGTTACCAACTATGACCAATACCCAATGTATAACTGGATGTGATAAATAAGGTAATTCCCCAAGACCCTATTTTTTAACGTGTGCATATTAGTACGTGGATTTACCATCCAAAACATCCACATAGAAAAGCTACCTATAAGGTTTAAATAGACCATGGTGTTCAAGATCTGCTTTCCATTCCACCAACACACACACATGTGTTATTATATAACTTCATCTCCACCTGCCCACCAGGGTGTGCTCACTGATATATGCACGCTATGTAAGTACTATTGACCCGATAGAATCAAATATTTGACATCACTCCTAGGATCGCCAAACTTCTTGCCTTGGAAAAATATTCCAAATATCCCACCGGACTAGTTACAAGAAACCTAAGAAACTCGTTCCAGGTGACTTTAATAAGGACACCTGTAAGGTAAGTCTGACGTACTCTCTTACACTTACATGGATTCTAAAACATTGGTGCGAACGTGAACAACAATTTACGGGAAAACCCAGTGTATGAAGTCAAAATGCATTTTTATTACGGTAACATTTTCACCGAATGGATGGGGGAAATGACTTTTTTTCTTCTAATAATCGATATAGATGTGCCGAAGGTACTCAAATATTAGGGGTTGTGACGCTGCAAAATAAAGAATTAAGAACCACTGATCCCAGATTTTTTGGGCCTTATCGCCAAGCCCAAAGTTGCAGAATAATTTATGTCCCTTAGAATATAACGATGCCACACCACCGATATCAGCCTTTGAGTCTTACGTACATATAGTTATAGCACGGTTCAGTGGAGGGTCGGGGGAGGTGTAATTTTTTTGTCCACAGCCCTAACAAAAAAATAGCTGTAGTTTTGAACTTATAACAATTTTCCCTGTTGAAAAAATTAAGCCGGACAGCCTAATATTAACAGTTTTTTCTTGCTCTCGGAGACCTAGGGCCAGGGCAAAGTTACTCATGGTCCATCTGGACCGATCCTTTGGTATTACCTACGCCCCACATTACCATCATAATTACCGAAACGTATAAAAAAAAATGCACAAATGAATAAAGTTACATTATATTAAATGTACAAAATAGCTGGTACAAATGCACCATTCAGGTTTTAAGTCCAGTAAAAATACATCAGATGTAGTCAAAACAAAATGCAGTTAACAATGTCAACTAAATTTCTAGTAATTAAATAGAAACGGCAGTGATTATGATTTTTTCATATTAAAGAAGGCAACTCATATTTCAATATGCAAAGACAGACGGCAACTAACATCAGCAACCAGTGGAACTGATTCCTGTAATGTTTAATGTATAAACCAAACATTTGATGATAGCACATGTGTATAACACTTGATGATAGCACATGTGTATAGCATTTGATGATAGCACATGTGTATAACATTCCTTCGGTAGAGTTTTGTGAACACTTGAAATATTAAATGATTATTATCCATAAACAAATATCTCATTACACTATCCATCATAACCACAGAAAGATACCTCTGACAGGCCACAACAATAATCCAATTAGTGCAGAATTACAACCAAAACAATCTTAGTCCCAGGTATTTTCAACAAATCACCTACAACACAGCACGTCCGAGCCTACTGGCAGACGACACAAAACACGACGACACTTCTGTGCTTGCAGCAAGCTAGTGGAGTGTGAGGTGGGGGGGGGGAGGGGTGCGTGCCGTGTAGGACCAGGTCCCTCCCAGCAAGGTGACACGCACGAACCACACTTTGCACAGATCAATAGTTTTCTCATGTCCTACTTACCAACAGGTTTCAAGGCGGGGTAGGGTAGGGGGTAAGATAGTATGTACATTTTAGAAGTGGGTGGATATCAACCAGGCGTAGCGGAAGGGAAGGGGAGGGGGTGGTTAGGTAGCTTAATGAATGGGGGAAGGGAGTAGGGGTGCACTCGTAACTGTCGTAACAAAAAAGACATGGGGTCAAATTTCACCTCTCCATTATTTTGACAGAAGGACATGCGATTGTTGCAGTGATACAAGGCACACATCATCTTGGTCACATTATGTTTGTTAATAGAGTTATTGCACTGTTCATACTTTCTATTATTATTGCTGCTACTTTTATGTCATGGAATCCATAAATAATTCTACGGGTTATGTTTCGGTATGCCAATCTAATATTAAATACAAACAAAAGAAATAATAATATGAGTCTTTAAAAACACAATTTCATTTTTAAGGAAAGAGTTTTGTAGGCCACGAAAACTTTTATTTGAAGGTAGATACGCGAAATACGTTTTTGAAAGTTTTGTTACTATTAAATAACATCAACTTTTAATTAATTATAATAATTAGTTATTCATCATAACTATTTCAATGTTTAATGTGTGATTATTAGGGCTGGTACTGATTTTAAAAAAAAAGTGTTCGATTAATCGTGAAATCGGGGCAGTAAGGTAGGAGTAGTAAGGTAGTGTAGAACAAAGACAGTTTTGTTAGAATCAGGAAGGTAAATTTTTAGTGCCATTAGATGGAACTATAGGATAGGGGAAACATTAGGAACTACGGGGGAAACGTTAGTAGCTAATCATTGGACATGGGTAAGGGAATGAAAGACTGAACATTGTTATTGCTCACACTAAGGGGGCATTCTCGAATGCCAATGACATACCTTTGGCCATCAATATAAGGAGAAGATGGTAACGGTAGGAGACAGGACAGAGTCACCCACCCCAGGGTTAAGAGGACTGACAACTAGAGACCCACTACAGGGGAAACGACAGACAGTCAGAGAGAGTCGTAGAGAGAGAGAGAGAGTGAGAGAGAGAGAGAGTGAGAGAGAGAGAGAAGAGAGAGAGAGTGAGAGAGAGAGAGAGAGAGAGAGAGAGAGTAGTAGTAGTAGTAACCAGAAGTGATGCCTTATAAAAGAGAATAAGTGATAGCATTAAAGACGCCTTTGTTTTAAGTATGCGAGATGAAGAGTCCAGAAGTACGAAAGAGCTTTACAATACAGATACCAAAAGTGCAGCGCCCTCTAGGAGGGTATCAGCTAATGGAGAAGAAAAGCAAGAGAGCGTCTTTGTAATATATTCCGACCAGAAAAGAAAAGAATAAAGATGATGGTACAATAAACCTATGCAAAATCTTAGATTAAAATATCGAGACCTGCGCTAAAGTAAAATCTTAGAACTAGCAACAAAGCTGGTTGGTGCGTAATCTATCCAACGGAAATTTCAAATTTTGTGAAATTATTATGACGCAAAAGCGGTTATTAAAATACCAAAATTCATGGGCATGCAAAAATATGTACTGCGGCATGCTTATGTACACACACGTGTGTCCCCCACGCTCTTACACCCACATATTTTCCACAGTCCACACACAACTATAGAACCCATGTTGTTCGTCCGTCCTAGACGACTAAGACCACTCTCATCATATAGAACTCATGTTGTTCGTCCGTCCTAGTTGACGAGGACCACTCTCATCATATAGAGCCAATGATATGTCCATTAAACACAAAACTCCCCTACAACCTATGAACTGCTCAGATAGAAAGAAAAGTAATCGGCTACCTTCGAAACATGGCATGCGAAACATCGATCCATTACTTGACGTCAAGTAATCGATGTCAAAGTAATTAAGATAAAACCTTTAAGGTCTGGCTTACAGGAACGTTTTATTGTTGAACACATGCCGCCAGTCAAATCTCTCATAACGTGTCCCGGGGATTCGTAATCGTGGAGAGAGAAAAATTGTCGCGACATCGACATTGTGTCTACAACTAAACCCGCAAACGAACCATTCCAAGTGTTTCTGTAACATGACGTCATAATCACATTTCAAGTTTTGAAAATGAAAGTATAGCCTCAAAGCATGTTCTAAACTGAGATACGGAGTTGATGGAATGACAACGAACATGACACCAGCAGGAAAACAAGAAAATATAGTCGACGAATACAATTTTTTTTTGTTTTGTTTTTTTTTGTTTTTTTTTGTTCGTGACTGGACCCACGCAACATAATCGATTCCAGGACGCAGCACGTGTTTGACTCTGTGCACGGCTCCGTGTGACGTCATCAAACCTGTTGACCAATGTCTCAGTTCAGTTCAAGTCTCTTCCATGTATAGCTACGTCTCTAAATTTTGACCACAAAAATTATGCTATACCCCCACCCCACCCTTGACCTGCCAGCCAAATTTTTTTTAAAATTTCGGCTGGCTGACATAATTTTGTGGGGGGATATCCGGATTAGCCGGATTTCTCCGTAAATTGACATTTGCAGCTGATTTTCGGCTGATTACGAAATATTCGGATGAATTTCGGCTGAAGCCTGGCCAATAATGAAGTAATAAAACTTCAGTAATAAAACACTTTAGAATACTTCAGAATAAAGTTTTATTATTTTAAACAATAGAAAAAAAAAGTTTTATGTCACGCTCCAGAGAGGGGGGTGTAAGAAAGTGTGACAGTTTTTAACAGGGGGAGGAGGGTTCCGCCATGTGTGAAGTCACGGTGTTTTATATTAAATTTTAATTATTTTGTTAATAAAAACAATTTCGAAAGTGTGACGTACTTGGTAGGGTCCAAGATTTGTTATAGTTTGTGACAAGGGCGAGTGGGGGAGTTCAAACGCGATGTAGTTTATCAGCTGTTAGGCTAATGCGGTGCGCCGCATATTTTCCGGCGGATTTTTGGCGGTTGAAAATTCGCTGGCGTATTCGGCGCGCCGCGTCGGCTAATGGGTCTACAACACCCACCCACTCTCATATTTTCCCGTTACCTTAATTCAATTTCTATTACTTTCATTTCAATCATGAGGTTATTTCCTCAGAGTAAAGAGCCGTGAATTGTTTTAACATTAACATTTAACCCGCGTACAAGCGGATATGTATAATTTCATATAAAATTGTATTTTATGGACGCCCCAAGATTATGTTACCGTACTAACTCTTGATCTCTCATACTATTTAGTAAACATTTGGAAATGGCGTTCCCCCTCCACCCCCCCCAAAGTATCTCAAAAACATTAAATATATAACTAGTGGACATATTTTTTAGTAGACGTTATAAATTATCCTGTCAGATTCAAGTGCAAGGCAGCTTTGTTATCAAAAAGGCTCGCCTCAAGATTATCCGCATTTACTGCACCCAAGTTTATCCGCCTTTACTGCACCCCCCCCCCAAAGTTTATCCACCTTTACTGCTCACCCCCCCCCCAGGTTATCCGCCTTTACTGTCTCTTAATCAGCAATCAATCAAAGAAGTGTGTAGCCCCACGTACACAACAATCGAACACTGAGTCACTCAACCCTCAACCACCCCTTCGCCTTCACCCCAAGGTCACACGCCGCCCCTGTAACAGATGGCCTCCCAAGTTTATTGGTATAATGTTAAAAGTTATATGATTAAGTATATTCGAATGACGTAATGGGATGTATCACTTTTCTGAGAAGATACTAATTAAAATGAAACAATCTGTTGAAACAAGTGACATTTTGGGTGGAATGATCTAACAATCAGGAAGAAACGTGAACATTAAAATGTCAATATGTTGTTCAAACAACTCCATCCCCTCACCCAAAAACATTTTGTTTCCTAACTGGCAATCAATATTCATACATATTATTTTCTAGGTATGTGTGTGTGGGGGGGGCGGGGGGGGTTGTGGGGTATAGCATTACAAGCAGTTCTAACTTCAGGATGATACAAGCAGACGAGAAACTGTGGGGTATAGCATTACAAGCTGTTGAAACATCAGGATGATACAAGCAGACGAGAAACTGTGGGGTATAGCATCACAAGCTGTTGAAACATCAGGATGATATAAGCAGGCGAGAAACGCCCCCACGTCACGAAACCCTAAGTCCCTCATACCTCGACAGAACGCCTTGTTTAACACAAATGAAAGCCTGGCCCTAATTAATTTGGAAATCTATTCATAGCACGTCCCTCCCTGCGCCTCGGCGCAAGCCATAATGACCTCGGCTCTGGGTAATGACCTTGTCACGGCGACCAATCTACCACAACCTTGGCTAATTGATATTAAAGCGCAATAGCGAATGTTCGATGGAGGTAACAGCGAATGTTCGATGGAGGTAACAGCGAATGTTCGATGGAAGTAACAGCGAATGTTCGATGGAGGTAACAGCGAATGTTCGATGGAAGTAACAGCGAATGTTCGATGGAGGTAACAGCGAATGTTCGATGGAAGTAACAGCGAATGTTCGATGGAGGTAACAGCGAATGTTCGATGGAGGTAACAGCGAATGTTCGATGGAGGTAACAGCGAATGTTCGATGGAGGTAACAGCGAATGTTCGATGGAGGTAACAGCGAATGTTCGATGGAGGTAATAGCGAATGTTCGATGGAGGTAACAGCGAATGTTCGATGGAGGTAACAGCGAATGTTCGATGGAGGTAACAGCGAATGTTCGATGGAGGTAACAGCGAATGTTCGATGGAGGTAACAGCGAATGTTCGATGGAGGTAACAGCGAATGTTCGATGGAGGTAACAGCGAATGTTCGATGGAGGTAACAGCGAATGTTCGATGGAGGTAACAGCGAATGTTCGATGGAGGTAACAGCGAATGTTCGATGGAGGTAACAGCGAATGTTCGATGGAGGTAACAGCGAATGTTCGATGGAGGTAACAGCGAATGTTCGATGGAGGTAACAGCGAATGTTCGATGGAGGTAACAGCGAATGTTCGATGGAGGTAACAGCGAATGTTCGATGGAGGTAACAGCGAATGTTCGATGGAGGTAACAGCGAATGTTCGATGGAGGTAACAGCGAATGTTCGATGGAGGTAACAGCGAATGTTCGATGGAGGTAACAGCGAATGTTCGATGGAGGTAATAGCGAATGTTCGATGGAGGTAACAGCGAATGTTCGATGGAGGTAACAGCGAATGTTCGATGGAGGTAACAGCGAATGTTCGATGGAGGTAACAGCGAATGTTCGATGGAGGTAACAGCGAATGTTCGATGGAGGTAACAGCGAATGTTCGATGGAGGTAACAGCGAATGTTCGATGGAGGTAACAGCGAATGTTCGATGGAGGTAACAGCGAATGTTCGATGGAGGTAACAGCGAATGTTCGATGGAGGTAACAGCGAATGTTCGATGGAGGTAACAGCGAATGTTCGATGGAGGTAACAGCGAATGTTCGATGGAGGTAACAGCGAATGTTCGATGGAGGTAACAGCGAATGTTCGATGGAGGTAATAGCGAATGTTCGATGGAGGTAACAGCGAATGTTCGATGGAGGTAACAGCGAATGTTCGATGGAGGTAACAGCGAATGTTCGATGGAGGTAACAGCGAATGTTCGATGGAGGTAACAGCGAATGTTCGATGGAGGTAACAGCGAATGTTCGATGGAGGTAACAGCGAATGTTCGATGGAGGTAACAGCGAATGTTCGATGGAGGTAACAGCGAATGTTCGATGGAGGTAACAGCGAATGTTCGATGGAGGTAACAGCGAATGTTCGATGGAGGTAACAGCGAATGTTCGATGGAGGTAACAGCGAATGTTCGATGGAGGTAACAGCGAATGTTCGATGGAGGTAACAGCGAATGTTCGATGGAGGTAACAGCGAATGTTCGATGGAGGTAACAGCGAATGTTCGATGGAGGTAACAGCGAAGAGGACAAAGAAGAAGGATTCACTATACACGAATACAGCTGAGGATGGCTCCACCAGGAAGACTAACTAAGCCCAGGGTTCTAGGATTATATCAGTGTCTGTTTAAAACAACAATAGGGTCAGTGGAAAGGTGGGGGGGGAGAGGTGACAAAAATATGTGTACGAATGGGGATGAGATAATTTTGATTATTTTTTTTCTTTTTCCGGAAAAATTGTGTCACTTTAAAACCTATTTTTATGATGACGTGACATGACTCTACTTGTTACTTTGAATTTTATGTTAAATTCACTTGTGTCACATCTTACATTTAACGATAAAAGTGTAGGGGTCCGTGGATTAAATGAAGTTACTGCCAACCCGGAGGTGGGGCGAACAAATATTTTTGCCACCCACCCATACGAAAAAAAAATAACAAGAAACTTTTGAGTTGGCCGAGAATGCTAACACTTAATGACATAAAGGACTTCAAGATAATAATTTGAGAACTTCTGTAGCATGGTATCCAAGCTAGCAGCTGGGCCCATAGCGCTTCACATAAAAATAGCAACACATATGAGTATGTGTACATACATTCAGAGGCGTCACTAGGGTTGGTGTCACCCGGTGCGGTAGCTCATGGTGTCACCCGGTGCGGTAGCTCATGGTGTCACCCGGTGCGGTAGCTCATGGTGTCACCCGGTGCGGTAGCTCATGGTGTCACCCGGTGCGGTAGCTCATGGTGTCAACCGGTGCGGTAGCTCATGCTGTCACCCGGTGCGATAGCTCATGGTGTCACTCGGTGCGATAGCTCATGGTGTCACCCCTTCACGGATTATCCCAGACACCTCCTCCAAGTTTGCCAGTGTCAAATAAAGGGAACATACATACATTTTTTTACATATTGGTATCAACCCTTGTCACATGGTGCGTACCGCACTCCCTACCCCTAGTGACGCCCCTGCATGCATTCAATTTAAGACATCCGTATCTTAATTAGACAAAACAGACCAGGAAGGATCGCGCTCAAAACCCTCCCGATGGCGTCCCAAACGTCTCTAGTCCGACGTGCAGACCTTTCGTGCCAGAATAGGGCTAATAAGCCTCCAGAGGACACGCGGGGCTGCCTAAGCACATGACTAATATGTTTAGAGTAGCCCGCACCCATTACAACGGACAAACTACAGTTTAAATAATCAACATTAAAACACTTTTAAAAAACTAGTCTTATATTAAAAATGCACTAATTTTCTACTTTTTAGTCTACGCATTTTACAGTAAGTAGAAAGCCAGCTTACCTTTTGACTATAAATCCCTTATATATGAGACATAACTAAAAGTAGTGATTATGTTTAAACGTGACATTTACAGACTGAAACACAATTATCACCCCTGGTTTTAAAACTGGGCGCAGGGATGGTAGGGGGTGTGAACAGTGACGGTCGGCGTCAACGCGTGAACTGGGCACATGAAAAAATTATAAACAAATAGCTGGACGGTTCCGATTAAACCTATAAAGTAAAGTAATATAAGACTAGTAAAAAAACACACATATAACGACATTGATGGTACACATTAGCTACTTTTCTCCTTAATAATATTATTACTCATTTAAATAAGTATGCATCAGGGAAACAGTGCAAAGTTAATCTTAAATTTAAAGTTAGAAATGTAAAGCGGAAATTAATAATAAATAATTATTAACAAATAAAAAGAAATAGTAATAAATTATAGGTAGAAGCATATTCAATAAATTCATTCCCTTATCTAAATCAAAAAGTCATTTCTCTCTCCCTTGAAAATTTAGTCTTAAATTATTATTTTTTAAAACTTTCGTACTTGTCTGTTATCCGACCACCAAAAAGTTTTTATTTATTTTAGGGGTATTAACTGCTGGAAACCTCGCGCAACTTAAGGTTGGTCTACACCTCTCAAATGCTCACGAGCATTTGATCAAACATCACACGAACGCACTATAAATATTTTGGCGTATTTTATAGTGCGTTCGTGTGATGTTTGATCAAATGCTCGCGAGCATTTGAGAGATGTGGGAAAACCTTTAGGCTATTACAATTTACAAATTGCTACTTACTAAATGTTAATATTATTTTATATCTATAATATGACGCGGAGTCCCGTTGTGGCGTTTATTTGGCTCCTTTACTGATTTCCATGGCCGCTAGATTAGGTGGGTGTTAGCAACGGTAATAGGATCAACGAAATGTAGGCTGTGATAGCAACGGTAATAGGATCAACGAAATGTAGGCTGTGGAAACAACGGTAATAGGATCAACGAAATGTAGGCTGTGATAGCAACGGTAATAGGATCAACGAAATGTAGGCTGTGATAGCAACGGTAATAGGATCAACGAAATGTAGGCTGTGATTAACGGTAATAGGATCAACGAAATGTAGGCTGTGATTAACGGTAATAGGGTCAACGAAATGTAGGCTGTGATTAACGGTAATAGGATCAACGAAATGTAGGCTGTGATAGCAACGGTAACAGGATCAACGAAATGTAGGCTGTGATTAACGGTAATAGGATCAACGAAATGTAGGCTGTGATTAACGGTAATAGGATCAACGAAATGTAGGATGTGATAGCAACGGTAATAGGATCAATGAAATGTTGGCTGTGATTAACGGTAATAGGATCAACGAAATGTAGGCTGTGATTGACGGTAATAGGATCAATGAAATGTTGGCTGTGATTAACGGTAATAGGATCAACGAAATGTAGGCTGTGATTGACGGTAATAGGATCAATGAAATGTTGGCTGTGATTAACGGTAATAGGATCAACGAAATGTAGACTGTGATTTCTGTGATTCACGGTTTCCTGAGTGTTATCCATGCCGAATTAAAAAAATAAATAGTGATATTATATTACAATTGATAATACATAAGGCAGTCCATTTTTTAAATGTCAACTTTCTTTCATTTATCGTTTAGATTGTTTTTAATCAGTGTTATTCTCATTCTTGTCAAATTTCAATATAGTTGAATTAATAAAGTGAATATAGTCAATCGCGTTAAGTATAATATATTTTATACTGTATTAGTATGGCTTATAAATAATATGTATATTATTTACAACAGTTAATTCAAAAAATAAAAATAATTTTCAAAATCTTGGAGGTCGTATAACAGACAAGTACCAAAACTTGTTATATTATAACTTGTAATGGTCCTCATATATTCATGTAACAGATTATTTGAAGTATACAAGGAGCGGAGGTTAAAATACTCAAAATCAAAAACGTTACAAGAGAATCAAAGAAAACCCTTTATAAAACTGTCATCAAGGGAAACGGTAGTCGAGTGGAATGCGTACCGATGGTCACGGGTTCGAATCCATGTGAAGGCAAAGATTTGTTCCCGGGGCCTAGGGCGTCCCTGAGTCCACCCAACTCCGAATGGGTACCCAACACTAGTTAGGGAAATAAAGGCGGCTGGGTAATGCGTGGTAGCCTCATAGCCGTGGCCTGTGAACGCTGCATCACTTGCCAACAGTCCATCCGTCATGGTCTGTGGACGCAATAATCTTCTGTATAGACAATTAACGCTGTAATAGAAGCCATGAACTATAATGAACAATAACGCTGTAATAGAGGCCAAGAACTAGCATGAACAATTAACGCTGTAATAGAAGCCATGAACTATCATAGACAATCAACGTTGTAATAGAAGCCATGAACTATCATAGACAATCAACGCTGTAATAGAAGCCATGAACTATCATAGACAATCAACGCTGTAATAGAAGCCATGAACTATCATAGACAATCAACGTTGTAATAGAAGCCATGAACTATCATAGACAATCAACGCTGTAATAGAAGCCATGAACTATCATAGACAATCAACGCTGTAATAGAAGCCATGAACTATCATAGACAATCAACGCTGTAATAGAAGCCATGAACTATCATAGACAATCAACGCTGTAATAGAAGCCATGAACTATCATAGACAATCAACGCTGTAATAGAAGCCATGAACTATCATAGACAATCAACGCTGTAATAGAAGCCATGAACTATCATAGACAATCAACGCTGTAATAGAAGCCATGAACTATCATAGACAATCAACGCTGTAATAGAAACCATGAACTATCATAGACAATCAACGCTGTAATAGAAGCCTCCATCATCAATCATCAACAGCAATGAGAGGATATTATGAAATGTTTTTGATTGACGTGACCCTGAGACTGGGTAATATTGAAGATTCACTCCCAGGGTCAGGGGAATGAGATCTGTCTGGTCCGTGGTGGAAAGCTTCTCGGCCAAATGGTTGCAAAGGAAGAGGAAGCTGAACAATAAATTTGTGGATAAGATAAAATCCTAAATCCAGTTATTCAACAAATTTTAAATTAAAAATAAGTCATTTATATCTGAGAAAGAAGTACTGACTTTCTTTAATGTTTCATGTATATATTTATATTCTGCTAAGAACAAACAGTGTCTGGAACAATCGTCCAAGGGTATCAGTCGAGATGACGCTCATTGCCTGCTGTTCCCCAACCTCCAGTCTATATTACCCCTATAAGCACGCAGATCGCCTGGTGTTCCCCAACCTCCAGTCTCTATTACACCTATGAGCAGCCCTACAAGGTATCGAATTAACGGAGGTATACACAAAACTTCAACTCTTTACAGGAGCCAAAATGATCGTGGACCCTTAACAAATAGAAGAAGATAAAGAGCGTAGTCTCAGTTCAAACTACGCGTCCCTTCACCGCTGACAGGACACAGACAAGCAATTTGTGAGATATGTAAATATATAGTTTAAACGGTTTTCCTCATTTTCATAATACGAAAGGAAGACAGAGGAGCACCAGGTCAATAACAGCACAATTCAACCACGTTCAAAATTTACAGAGAAGCCGCATGATATAATAAGCACTAAGAACTCACCCGAGCTAAGACACGCGCCAACGCCTGACAAATTGGTGCACCAGCAACTCGCCCTGGGAGTCAAGCTCTGACTACAGCATTTGTATTAGGATCTACTTTATTTTTATTTATTTTTTAGCATTTCACAACTCGGACGTGTAAAATATATTTAAAAAATGTTTATGAACAACTTACACGCAATCCGTCACAACTAGAAACACGATCACGCAATTACTGCAGGCGAGACAACGCCAACAGCGGTCAGATTGAGCATGACATGATGTGCCAGACGTGTGGTAGCATCACTGTCTGCTCCGTTTATAGCAAGGCGAATTATCACACAACTGGTTTTGGTTTTTTGGCTTCCTGGCACTCAATGTCACCCTCCCCGGCAACCGGTGTGACACGACGAGAGAAATGCCGAGACATGGAATGGATGGGAGAGAATCGCAGGCGGCATTAGCTCCGGCGGCGGGTCTACCGAGAGTTGTCTCTGCCTGTCTCGTGTGTGCGTGGGTCTGCTTCCGTCGATAAGTCTTTGGCGAGGGTCGAATGTTACCAGTTGAGATCTCATCAGTATGGGAGGGAGAGGATAGATGGGAGGGGGTGAAGAGGAAAGGCTGGAGAGGGATGGATGGATGGGCAGAGAGGGATGAATGGATGGGCAGAGAGGGATGTATGGATGGGCAGAGAGGGATGTATGGATGGGCAGAGAGGGATGTATGGATGGGCAGAGAGGGATGTATGGATGGGCAGAAAGGGATATATGGATTGGCAGAGAGGGCTGGATGGATGGACAGAGAGGGATGTATGGATTGGCAGAGAGTGATGTATGGATTGGCAGAGAGGGATGTATGGATTGGCAGAGAGGGATGTATGGATTGGCAGAGAGGGATGTATAGATTGGCAGAGAGGGATGTATGGATTGGCAGAGAGGGATGTATAGATTGGCAGAGAGGGATGTATGGATTGGCAGAGAGGGATGTATAGATTGGCAGAGAGGGATGTATGGATTGGCAGAGAGGGATGTATGGATTGGTAGAGAGGGATGTATGGATTGGTAGAGAGGGATGTATGGATTGGTAGAGAGGGATTTATGAATTGGCAGAGAGGGATGTATGGATGGGCAGAGAGGGATGTATGGATAGGTAGAGAGGGATGTATGGAAGAGATTAATAGATGGAGTGGGACAGGTGGCGAGAAGTGGAGAAAGTCGAGTTACTTGGGATAAATTGAGGGGAAGAATTCGTTGATAGAGTGGGATAAATTAAGGGAAAGAACTCAGAGAGGTGGTCGATAGAGTGGATTAAATTAAGGGGAAGAATTCCGCCAGGTAGTCAACTGAGTGGGATTCATTGATGGAGATGATTAGAGAATTTATTTTATTGCTATTCCATAAATATGTCAGAAGCCCATAATACTTTAATCAGTTGTTAGTTGTGTTAGGAACAATCATATTGTAAAGACTAGGATGGTACTTACATAGTTTGTAAGGCCTTCAAGAAAAGGAATGCTCACAGAGTGTATCCCCTACGTAGCTGCCGCGAGTAAATAATAGCAGGGTGTGACGTATGTTTTCACTTTTTACATAATGACTGGACGTTTACATGTCAGGATGTACCTGGATGATTGAATCGAATTATTTCCATGTTTTAAACTTGTTGTAAATTTTTACTTTTCATTGGTTTATTAGATAAAGTATATGTTTTATAAAATCTATTCGTAAATTGATTGAAGTTTCTTGAATCAAGTTTGGTGGGTCAGAACATTTAAATACATTTTATGTCGTTTGCAAATATTTTCATTTTCATAAACGGCGTGGAATTGACGCGGACTTCAATAGCAGAAAAAAAGATGAATAGGGTGGTCAAGAAATGTGGATTTCGCGTAACGTTTGCATCTGTTTGCATTACTCCCCAACTGTTGTGGTTGTTGCTGTTTTGTCATGGCAACCGTCCCGCCCCCCCGCAGACTTCTGCTAATAGCAGACCACAACATGTCATATTTCATTACGTAATGTTACTCTTCTTTTTAAACACAGTATTCGTAATATAATGTCTTACATCATAAATATGGTAGTAACAACAAATACGATTATAAATTTGGCTTTTTTGGGGGTTAATAAAGTTGTACGCAAGGTTTAGTCGTGGTCTAGTGCACCAAGCTGACTCAAATGAACGTAAAATGAACAATTGTCTGTTGAAATAAGTTCAAACATAACACAATGAAAATTGTTCCAACTAAAAACCCTAATGTTTAATTAACAAATTTCCTAGAAAAAATGACAAATTCTATTGGATTGCGGAAATTGTCGGACAGCATGGTGTTTTGACTTTAGAGTGTGTAGTTGGGTATTGAGGAAATTGTCGGACAACATGGTGTTTAGAATGTGGTATAGTTGGGGATTACGGAAATTGTTATTACAACATGGTGTTTAAAGGGTGGTGGATTTGGTGAATGGGGCGTCCATAAAGTACGTCATGCATTTTTTTAAAACCATTTTAACTCCCCCTCCCCCTGTCACAAACTGTCACAAATCTCGGACACCCCCCCCCAAAAGTACGTCACACTTTCAAACAAAAATTGTTTTTTATTAACAAAATAATTAAATTTAATATAAAACACAGTGACGTCACACATGGCCGGACCCCCCTCCCCCTGTAACAAACTTTCACACATTCTTACACCCCATCCCCCCTCTGGATCGTGACGTACTTCATGGATGGCCCAAATCTGAAGACCAACCCTCCCCCTCCCACACGACCGGACGCTACCCACCACCTGCCCCACGTCCGAGTGGCTACTCAACGTCCTTATATCCATGTATTACTCCATGTATTCCATTGTAACTATTGCTACGTTATTGACCCAAGCCTCTCTCTGCCAAAGGTTCTGATCGTTATAAACCGTTCTCCCTAAAGACTTCTTTCAATTTGGTAGCTGGACGCTTGGCTTACATCAGGCCAGGCGTTTTTTCCGGGTGTTTTGTGCGTGTGTGTGGGGGGGGGGCGGTAGGGGTTGTGGGGGGGGGGTGGGGGAGGGGGTTATAAAGTAATTTCTGAACCAGCATACGGTCCATGAGACGGATTAGTTCTGGGTCAGATCGCCATCTTTCCGTCTGCTGCAAAATGTTATTGGGTAATTTATTGCTCTTCAAGATTATCCATTGAGGAGAACAAATAAGCGGGGGGGGGAGGGGGGGGGGAAACTGACCTAAATATCGTATCAACTAAATGGGAGTTAAATGTACATTTTTATTTAACTTGTTGTCGTAAGTTTTAATTAGTAACAAAACCTTTGATGATATCCAAAATCAATTGGACACGTATCCTCTTTTCATTGACAAATTCCATTTTCACTCGGGACACGTGACACAGTCTTTTTTTTTCTTTCATTTTGGATTAATGAAAAAAATAATTAATTGATCTTATTCTCAATTATATTTTTATATAATAAATGCAGAGAGCATCGGCTAGCTATGAGTTCAGGACCCATTACGTGACTCTCGCAGCCGCCGGGATCAGCCATTGCCTGACGTAACCTGTCAGATCGTAGATTCACACAGTGTAGCTTATTTCCAGCAAAGAGAACGTTTTAGTTTTTATATATAAAACTATTTAAATAACCGCGGGCTTACATAATTTTTTATCTTGATTAAAACGTTTCGCTCCACCAAAAAAATAATATCAATAATTAAATAATAAAATTGTTATCAGGCTTTAGAAACATTTGTCCCAAAGTTTTTCTTTAAGATTTTATTAAATAATTCCCCAAAACGGTGTAAGGACCAGTAATATTTATGGTGTAGCGATATCATTACTATTTTTATAAGTGAACTTCCGGTTGTTCAAAATGGCGGAACCTAAATTTCTCTGCTGTCATTAAAAGACAAAAACAATCAAGCGCTGGAGAAATATACAACATACAAATGCAAATTAAGGAAATTAAAGTTATCAAGGAACTGATCTTCGAAAGGAATTCCCTCTATGCTCGTCTGGTTGTATTTTACTTGGTTTTGTCATTTTGTGGCTGTTAATACTATTAATATTAATCCGGAAGTTGTCTCACAGCCCACAGCTCTCACCAGTGGCTCATAGAAACTGCAACGTGCGCAGTAGCCACACCCCGGGCAACGGCTTCGACTGGCTGGCTAAACCTGGTGAGGGTAGCCGACGGGTCTCAAACCCTCGGTGATCTAGATATGTCTATCTATGCACGTGAAGACTGGATTCGGTGGACAGAGCGGAGGAACCACTAGTTGGTCAACGGTCAAAAAGGCGAATCTCAGCAAAGCGTTGTGGAACGCTAAGGGCATGACAAGACACACAGGACATCATGGCCATCCACTGCACCCGTCTCCATCACCAGCCGTCTCGACTTAGTCCTGCCGCTGGATAAGATGGCCTCGGGCGAGAGAGTGAGATCGACGAACTGCGCAACTCCTTCTCACTTAAATCCAAATCACCGCGCAAGTCACTTTTGTCATCCATCCCATACCAGCGGTCTACAACCCTCGGATGACTAGAGTGGTCCTCGTCGTATCGACGGACGAACGAACAGACTATTTTTAAAAAAAAACCGTCATTGAATATTCCCCATCGCCTAATCCTTGCATGTATACAATCACACATCGCCTAATCCTTGCATCCTTGGGGACGCGGTGGTCGAGTGGCAGCGCGCTGGACTGTCGTACGGATGGTCACGGGTTCGAATCCGTGTGAAGGCAAGGGTTAGTTCCCGGGGCCCAGGGCGTCCCTGAGTCACCCCGCTCATGTAGTTAGGCGGCTGGGTAATGCGTGGAACCCACACACAAGCCGTGGCATGTGAACGCTGCATCACTTGCCAACAGATCATCTGTCATGGTCTGTGGACGCAACTATCTTCTGCATAGAAGGAGCGTCTGTATAGATAAGATAAGAAGATAAGATGTATACAATCACACATCGCCTAATCCTTGCATGTATACAATCACACATCGCCTAATCCTTGCATGTATACAATCACACATCGCCTAATCCTTGCATGTATACAATCACACATCGCCTAATCCTTGCATGTATACAATCACACTAAAATTAAAATATAATGAAAAGAAATGTACACAAATAACGCCTCTTGACCAGTCATGGACGCCTCTTGACCAGTCATGGACGCCTCTTGACCAGTCATGGACGCTATCATCTGACATTTTCTTGGTAACTACTTACTTTAAACAGAGCAGTGTGGGGGGGGGGTAATTAAAACACCAACCGAGAAAGAAGAGCTCATGTGGCGTTAACCACGACTAAAACAAAGAAAAGCTACCACACCATCCAGGCACAGAATGACATTCTCCACTTTTTTGTGACACCAGGGTACGTGTGTGGGTGCGTGTGTGGGTAAATAGCGTTGGACGTAGTTTTCTTGCGTGTCGCTTCGCAGCTCCGTCAGCCTGGAGGGTGTGGTAGCTTTTGTTTATTGAAAAGTCAGAGGCATTCAAATGAAGTGGATATGGATAATACTGAGACTTTGAGATAGACAATACTGGGACGCTAACATAGATGTTACAGACACGTTGACATGGACAATACTGAGACGTTGACATGGACAATACTGAGATGTTGACATGGACAATACTGAGATGTTGACATGGACAATACTGAGATGTTGACATGGACAATACTGAGATGTTGACATGGACAATACCGAGACTTTGAAATAGCCAATGTCGTTGGCATAAACAATTCCCAGACCCCAATAAAGACTATCCCAAGACTTTGACATAGACAATACCGAGACATTGACATATTGCCCATTCCGAGATAATCTAGACTTCTAGCGAAGTGAAAAAACACAATTCCGAGACTGACTTTATCATAGACAATCCCTTGACGTGGACATTGACAATACCAAGGCTAACGAGATAAGTACACCGTAAAACTCCACACAAAGAAATGACAAGTTCATAATTTGCATAATATTCCGATACGAATTGCAAATTTCGACCAATCAATAGTGTTCAAATTTGACGGGGCGGGGCTTGAGTGGTTTTGTCACAGGTCATCAGAGTAGGGACTGGGAGACTTCAGATGGAGTTATTTTCTTTGGAACTCAAGGGTGGGGTGATCTGTGAGGGTGGGGTGGCATCTGGGGTGGGGTCATTGGGTCTGGGGTGGGGAGGCGTCTAGGGTTTGTGGTGGCGTCTGGGATAGGGTGGAACTCGAGGGTGGGATGGCGTGTGGGGGCGGGGTGGCGTCTAGGGGTGGGTAGGCATCTGGGGTAGGGTGGCGTCTGGGTAGGGGAGGCGTCTAGGGTTTGGGGTGGAGTCTAGTGATGGGGTAAAATCACATAACTTTGGAAACTGAAGTAAAATATCTTGCAGCATGGTGAACGATCGCTAAATAGTTTTGTTTTTTTAAAGTAAAAAATACAACAACAACAACAAAAAAACACACGAAAAAAGGTAAAAAAACAACTCATCTTAGAATAGGTTATCGATATAACAGTTGAATTGTCTTCATAGGTAACGTGATTTGACTTAATTGGTTATTTCTTTTGTCTTAATAGGTAAGATGATTTGTTTTAATGGGTTAGTTGGTTTGTCTCAATAGGTTAAATGATTTTTCTAAATTAGTTTAATTGATTTGTCTTAGTTGATTATTTGATTTGTCTTAATAGTTTAGTCGACTTGTCATATGTGTGCCAGTGCAATAATCGCCAACATGCCTTATCTAAGAGAAACTCCAGACCTTTTCAGTCCTGTAAGTCCCAGTATTCTAAAGCTCTTACATGTATCCCTAAGGGGGCTGCATCCCTACTGAAAGTTCTCGGAATGAATGGACACTTTGATGTGCGCTCCTTTGAATCGGCTGCATCAATATTAAGGGAAATAAAGGAAAAGTCTTCCAAAATTTTTGAATGAGTGTGACAACAAAGACACATTTTAGAATAATTTGAAGACTTTTTTTTATTGAGAGAATTTTTGAACATTAGAGCGCAAAGAGCACGTTAATGGATGGTGTTAGCGCTGTAGAAGAAAGCCATCGTCATCATCATCGTCATCTCCTTATACCATTCTGGAGGTAATAATCGTTCGAGTTACTAATCCTTCTGTCCTAGAATTCAAAATCTTTCAATTCTCGAGCTCACGCTATAGTACTAGAGTCCCAATACTGATGCTACTACTATCCAAGGGGTCCAACTTTTCCGTGGAAGCTATTTTACTACTACTTTCCTAGAGCGGGGTTGGCGAACTTTTTTTGCCTAATACCTCAAAGAATCAAATGTGATGTTGACATTACCCCCAAAGGAGCGACTTCTAGCGGAATTTTATATGACCCCATTTAGTCTACATTACCCCCAAGAGTTCTCTTTTACCCCAAATGGGTAATTTACCCCTGATCATCGAACCCTGTCCTAGGGGATCCATTTTTCTATCCCAGTGGTCCTACTACCTTCCAAGAAGTTTTTATATATAAGTTATATATTATGTTTTATTGCAGTAAGTTATTTTTAATTACGCTCTCTTTTCTGTAGAGATTATATGTGTTCTTTGTCAAGATAAAGTCTTCTAGAAACTTAATAGAATGCGATTGAAGTGTCACACGTAATCTCCAATGTTGCCAATAAATCGAGGATGTTCATTATCCAGTATCTTTGATGAAACTGTGTCTAATTATTATGAGTTCAGAGCCAGTGTTAAAAGCTCTCTCGTATTGTATTATAAATGATCGAGTATTTTGACTTTTTTAAACGCAATTTGCCATGGGGAAAAATTGCGTTTATATATTTGAAATGTCTGTCCTGTCTGTTCGAGATTGCACGAGCCATATCCTCCTGAACCATACCAGATAGAGGGTTCGGATCTTTGCAAATATGTTAAGGAGGTCCTAAGGATGTACAAAGGTAAAAAAAATTCCCGAAAAGGTTTACAAGTTTTCCTGGAAAATCCAAAGAAACCGATAAAATATCAGTATTTTGTCAATTTCTCGGCAACCATAACAGCTATGGGGTTGAAACAAACGCCAAACGATAGCTAATAATATTTAGAACAATGTTGGAGATGGAATTTTTCAAAAATCTCTTTTCGTTCGACTCACGTAATTTTAGCAGCAATTTGTAGATAGCAATGGTTTTGTTTACCTTCAGAATTATTGATTTGAAATGACTTTTAATGTAATCTAGAATGATTTCCCTTGAATAAAAAAGTCAGAAATTCTTTGTTGGAAATTGCGTTTAAATACTTATTCGACTTTTTATTACTTGTTTTTTCGTTAGTGTTTACTACTTGTTGGCATATGGACCTACCTGTTTACACATCTGTATTTTCAAGTTTATGTATTAAATTGCTATTAAACTTCAACCCGTGAATTTATTTCAAGTGAATCTGACATCTAGAAACATAAAAAAAATTCATACCTACATTCCCATAGATCCAATTCCTATATTTCAAGGGGTCCCCCTCTTTCTATTCCAGAGGTCCTATTTCTACTATCTGAAATGTCCCACCACTATCATATAGGTCCCACATTTTTTGTCCTAGAGGACCAACTATAACTCTATCTTATATCTTATCTTATCTTAAAGACGCTCATTCTATACAGAAGATTATTGCATCCTGCGATTATCTCTGGTTTGTGTCTAGTCCTTTATTTGACTAATCTATAGATCTTACTCAAACTGTTTTCCAGAGGTTCTACTTAAGCCATTCTAAAGGTGCCAGTACTCCCCTAGAGGTCCTACTATTATCCTAGAGGTTAAATTATTATTTCCCTAGACGTCCTAATACTATTTTCTTGAAGTCTTACTATTCTTTAAAAAAACATATCCTACTACAAAAGTAGCTTATGTGTAACCTATTGTCATTTATGTGGTTATTATGATAAGAATGTTTATTTAATTAATATATGTACTAGCGAACACCCGTCAAAAATGACGGAAGTTTTCAGCTGAAATCTATTTAATTTATAAAAAATGCACTTTGTTTTAGGGCGCCGAAGGCACCGACCTTTTTCAAAAGCCCAACTAACTTGTCCTTGTTTTATAAATACGAAATATTAAACTTTCTGAAATGTACACAAAGTATTTTATAATAGGGGCTGCAGGGCGCCTACGGCGCCCCTTTCGATTTTTATTTTCATAATTAACCATCATCTAATTCTCTTTTTACAATGTTCCCTTTTCGAAAATTAAAATATGAGCGAACACAATTACGTCATATAATATTTTTTACAGCGCATATTTAATTTGCACACCTTTTGATCCTTTGTTGCAGTAATTTGGTTTTCCCTGCTTTCTAAAATTAGTAGCGTCAGGACAGACTGACTGACTTGCGTGACAATTGCAAATTATATAGTTTTATGTTATTATCTCCATGTAAAGCGCTGTGAACCCGGCTCCTTGCTTGGATACAGCGCTATAAAAATTATCAATTAATAATTATTATTATAAAGTGACCACTAATACCAAAAAATCCTACTATTATCCAAGAGGTTCGACACATACTCCAGAGATCCCGGCAGTGGCGAATCTAAGGGTGGGGGGCCGTGGGGGCAGTCCGCCCTGGGCGGCACACATTAAGGGGTGGCATTTGTGGGTATTTGAAAAGTACAACCATTTCCGACAACTGTCCTTTTTCTTTTGAAGGGAGGAAACCGAGGTGAAACAAAAATATTTGTAATTTCTAGTCTTAATTAACGGATTCGCATAACATTCGTTAGATTACATAGTGGATGTTATAACTAACGCAAAACCGTAAAAAAATTGTAATCGCTCAAAAAAGGTATCAATTTTTTGTTTTTAAAATTATGCGTATACGTCACAGATGACGCTTTTACAAGAAAACTGCACAAAAAACACACCACCGCTGGGCCGAATAATATGTGTTATTAATATCGCCACGACAGTTTTTGCGTGGAATTTCGACATTCGCAGAACGATGCGCTAACAAGGACCTAGATGGCATGGTGTATCAAATATTGTTTTTAATTTGCAAGTAGTAATTTATATTACTCTTTCAGTTTTCAGAAAATTATTGTTAGGTAAGTTATTAAAAATTAAAATTATTTTGATTTTATTGCATAAAAGTAGCACGCACAATTTGTGTTTTTCATTAAAATACGGTTATTCAATAACAATGTTACACCTATCCAATTAAAGTAATATGTAAATAATTTGAATTTGTTTATTTTATAGGAAATTATTAAGATTTATGACAAGAATATGAATATATTCAAATTTATCCGTTAATAAACACCACAATTGGCATAAATAATTTCGAAAAAGACATACTTAAAAAATTTCAAGCGCCTTGGAAAAATTGACTTCTGAAGAAGTAACTAGTAAAACGAGATCAGATGTTGAAATTTTATTCAATTCAATGCAATATTTTTCTTTTCTATCTCAATTTATGGGAACCCGTAATCTTTTTAAAATTAATGCAAAATCATTGCATAAAACAAAGAGATGTTTCTTATAGATAAGACTGTTATATCAGTCAAACAATTTTGAAGAGTTGGAGATATCAACTGAATGCCGAGCTAGAAGGAGAGCAAATTATGAGTGTGGAAAATTCAGAAGACGTGGTGCTATCTTTAGAACAAGAAGTACTACGAGAAATGTTTTTATCCATGGATGGAATTATAAAAGAACGCTTTGATGAGTTGAAGAAAATATTCGCATATAATACCATACCAGGGGATACGGTGGTCGAGTGGCAGCACGCTCGACTGGCGTACCGATGGTCATGGGTTCGAATCCATGGGAAGCCATGGATTTGTTCCCGAGGCCTAGGGCGTCCCCGAGTCCACCCAGCTTCGAGTGGGTACCTAACGCATAGTTAGGGAAAATAAAAGGCGGCTGGGTAATGCGTGGAACCCTTATAGCCGTGGCATGCGAACGCTGCATCACTTGCCAAAATCAACTGCTGCCTTGCAGATGGTCTTGGCTGACCAAAGGCTATGGAAGCTCATCCAGAAAAAACAGCAGGCTGAAGTCGGAGACCACGGGCCAATTGGCGCAAAACTCGTCGGCACGCAATACTCAAAGTGAGAACGAAGAAGAAGAAGAAGAATACCATGTAACCTACTAAATGAAGCATTTGAACATCAAATAAATGACTTTATGGACATTGATAAAGAACAGTTAAATATTGAAAGAAAAATGATCCAGGTTTTTATGGATGTACCTACACTACAAGAAGAGGCATTATGTTTGAAAAACGGGGTTAAAGGTCCCCTGATCTATTAAAATTTATACAACAGTATGGATTGGAAAATTCTGTACCTAACATCGTAAATTTGCGATGATTTTTTTTTCAACTATTGCTATCAGTGTCGCTAGTTGTGAAAGGAGCTTCTCCAAACAGAAGTTGATAAAAAAATTATCTTCGTTCCACAATGAGAGATTTAGGACAACACAATCTTGCAATATTGTCCCTAGAACAAGATATTGCAAATAATTAACATTTAACAACATAATACGCGATTTTTCTATTATGAAAGTTAGTAAAGTAAATATATAAATATGTTTACATACTAATGTATACAATTAATTTGTTTGTTTAAAAAAATCATTTATTTATAAACAAAAAATAAAAGAATTGTAATTGGTAATGTTTTTTTTTGGGGGGGTGTATGTTTTGTCTCGGGATGGGGGGGGGGAGGACCTGCGACCTCAGTAACTTTCTTGTGGCCTTTAAAAAAAGTATCGTGTATTTTTTTCAATGTATATTTATAAGTATATCATCTTCAGCAGGATATTTTATCACTGCTCACATAAATATGGCATGCAATGGTAAACATGTTCCCACCTTTACCTCGTTTCAATTACAATTATTTTTTCATGTTTATCTATATATATATAAATCAAAGTATGTATGTATGTATGCATGTCTGTTATAGCTGACTAAACCATTCATCCGATCGCGATGAAACTTTTGGAGACTTTTGAGTACGCTCCAGGGATGGAAATAGGCTACTTTTTTTTCAAAATGTAACACTCATGGGGCGCCGGGGGCCCATAATGAGAATTTTTTCTTATATGAGCTATATAAAAATTAGTTTAGGGCTTAGCTGCTTGGAAAATGAATGGATCTTGACCAAACTTGGTACATAACAACTTGATAGCCAACATTAAAGTACCATATGGCATTGAACACTTAATGGCTGTTCCTTCGGGGCCGGGGGCCCAAAATCTTTTTTTTGTAAGCGTTAAATACTTTATTCCCGTTATGATTTACACGATCTTGAAAAGCATTGACTAATATATCTATCATGATCCAGATTGAAATGAACAGGTATTTTAAGGTTAATTTCTTGCACCGATTGGGCCCGGGGGCCCTTAATGTTGTTTTTTCTAATCTTATATCTATATATATATAAATCAAAGTATGTATGTATGTATGTATGTATGCATGTCTTGTATAGCTGACTAAACCATTCATCCGATCGCCATGAAACTTTTGGAGACTTTTGAGTACGCTCCTGGGATGGTCACTGGCTACTACTTTTTTTCAAAATTTGACACTCATGGGGCGCCGGGGGCCCATAAAATGATTTATTTTCTTATATATGAGCTATATAAAAATTAGTTTAAACGTTAGCTATTAGGTAAATTGATGGATCTTAACCAAACTTTGTATATAACAACTAGGTAGCCAATATAGAAACACTAAAGGGACTAATTTCCTAATGTTCATTTCTTCGGGACTGGGGGCCCAAAATGTCTTATTTCATAAACGTTTAATATTTTATTCCCCATTCAATTATTAAACATCTTCAAAAATATAGATAAATATATCCACAATGAAATTGATTGAAATAAACAGGCGTTTTGAACTTGACATATTGCACTAAATGGGCCCTGGGGCCCTTAATGTCGTTTTTTGCTTTTATGAGCTATATAAAAATGAGTTTATGCGTTAACTACTGAGTAAATGAATGGATCTTAACCAAACTTGGTATATAAAAACTTGGTAGCCCATATTAAAATAACAAAGGGCACTTCAATTCTAATTTTTAATTGTTCAGGGCCGGGGGCCCCAAATGTATTTTTTCGTATGTGTTTGAGATATTATTTCCCATTCTATTTTAACGATCTTAAGAAATATATCAATGATGAGACTGAATTAAAATGAACAGCATTTTGAAATTTACATCTTACATCGAATGGGCCGGGGGCCCCAAATGTCTTTTTTGTGTGTATACTCTAAGATAGTATTTCCCACTCAGTTTTTAATGATCTTGAGAAATATATCCATGATTAAAATGAATTTAAATGAACATGTTTTCAAAATGTACATCTTGAATTGAACGGGCCTGGGTAGCCCCTTAATGTAGTTTTCCTTATATCTACATATATATAAAAATTAGTTTAGGTGTTAGATAATGAGAAAATAAATGGATTTTGACCAAACGCGGTATATAAAAACTTAAAAGCCTATATTAAATTTCGATAGGGCACTGATCTCATAATGTCCATTTCATCGGGGCTAGGGGCCCTAAATGTGTTTTTACTAAATTTTTAATATTGTATTCCCCATTCAATTTTACACGATATTGAGAAATATAGATACATATATTTATATTTTTGTTATGAAATTGATTGAAATGAACAGATTTTCGAACTTCATATTTTAAACTGATGGGCTGGTGACCCTTAATGTAATTTATTTTTTATCTATATATATTCCTTTTTACTGAGATCGTTGCAACGCACGACGGGTCTGCTAGTTAATTTATAAAAACCATCATATAATCGACTAAGTGGCCGTCCATTAATGACGTCACGCGATTTTGGCTGATTTTTCACCCCCCTCCCCCCTTGTCACACGTCGTCACAAAAACTTAGACCCCTTCTTCAATATGGCGTCACAAAGCTTTGACCCCCCCCCCACTATAAAAGCCGTATTTTCTATTTAAAAATGAGCATGTTTCAAATCAAATTGTTATAATTTAAGTATGTTTTTGGTGTAAAGCTGCACTCTAATATCGTAACACGCGTATTATATAAACGTCTTTAAATAAAGTGTCAGTAATCAAAAATTTAAGTGGAAATTATGTTATTTAAAGTTGCCCGTTTTGACGTGACGTCACTTTCCTTAAACACACCCCCCCTCGTCACACATCGTCACAAATGTATGACTCCCCTCCCCCCTCCAGGTGCGTGACGTCATTTATGGACGGCCCCTAAAGAGGGCGGCAAATTGAAGACCGCCCCGGGCGGCAAAAGTTCTAGCTACGCCACTGGATCCCAGTACTCTCACAGAAGTCCTGCTACTGAGCTAGAGGTCCTAGTCCTACCATCCTAGATGTCCTAGTCCTACCATCCTAGATGTCCTAGTCCTACCATCCTAGAGGTCCTAGCCATACCATCCTAGAGGTCCTAGTCCTACCATCCTAGAGGTCCTAGTCCTACCACCCTAAAGGTCCTAGTCCTACCATCCTAGAGGTCCTAGTCCTACCATCCTAGAGGTCCTAGTCCTACCACCCTAGAGGTCCCAACGACCTCCTGTAAGTCTCAACTTTCAGACGTGTCACGCATAAAACTAATTTTCTCCCAGACGACATCGCTCCTTCCTCCCCCTTCCCCCCGGGACCCCATACCACGTGACCTTCCCAGTGAGTGCCCCGGCCATTCGACCACAAGCGGAGGCAACTCCGAAAATAAACACACTGAGTTACGGTACTTGGACGAAGCCAGTTTAGTGTTGGGCTCTTCATTATCTGTGAATTGACTGCAGCATTAAACAAAAAGTTGTTTGAAGGATGGAAAAAAATATATAAATTTTGTACTGGAAGGGAAGGCAACATCACAACTTGGGTTAATGAGGATGTCTGTCTCCCTTGATTTGGCTATCTACGAATCGACCATCCATAAGTGTCAAAAAATGCCAGCCTTGCAGACGTAACTTTTGATCGTGGATACTTACCAACAGTCGACAACACAGAGCTCGTTTTTATAGGGTGGAGCCATTTTTTTAATTTTTGTATTGTGTTTGTTCTTGTGATTTACCCCTTTAGAGGGTGGAGAGTAGAACAAAGTTCTTACCACATAATGTTGTTACTAAACGTGGGCCATTGGATAGTTGAGTTTGAGAGTGAATCGTGACGTCACCACGTCGCTGCGTCCGATGGCGGCTTAAAGGTTAAAGGGCAGAGAAAAAGTTCAAGGAGATACTTTAAACAGATTTTCTTGTCGGCAACATGGGTGTCCGTGAGTGTTCACCAGTTGGTCGTGTAACGTATATGTGTGTGTGTGTCTGACAAGCTTTCCATAAGTGTGTCGTCACATTTTGGATTTGTGTCACATGACTTCACAGGTGTAACCTTTTGTTAAATATCAAATAAATCAACGTAACATTTTGCTTGTTGAAAAATCTAACTATTAACACAATTTCAATAAAATAGTCATTTTTTGGGGTGGATCAAAATGAGCATTCTTAATCCTCAATGCAATCCCCCCCCAAACACACACACACACATACACCACTAATCCTGAGCTCTCTTAAATGTACCGCCTCCGCCCCCATCCCCCACCCCCCAGATTCCCTTACCGAAAGGATCGCTGGATCCGTTCCAAGAAATCTTAAATGCTTTCTTTCTTAAAATCTACCTTCTTTTTCAATTAGATTGTATAACAGCAACATTCGACAATACCGATACGAATATTCGACAATACCGATACGAAGGAGGGCCCAAAAAATCGACCATTCCAAAAAAAACAAAAAACTAGGAAGACCAAAAAAATTCGGCCATTTCAATAACTAAGAGGACAGAAAAAAAATTCGACCATTCCAAAAAGTAGGACTACACAAATTTCGAGCTTTCCAAAAAGTAGGATGACCATAAAAAATTCGACCATTCCAAAAAGTAGGAGGACCACACAAATTTCGAGCTTTCCAAAAAGTAGGATGACCATAAAAAATTCGACCATTCCAAAAAGTAGGACTACACAAATTTCGAGCTTTCCAAAAAGTAGGATGACCATAAAAAATTCGACCATTCCAAAAAGTAGGAGGACCACACAAATTTCGAGCTTTCCAAAAAGTAGGATGACCATAAAAAATTCGACCATTCAAAAAAGTAGGAGGACAAAACGAAACTCGAACATTCCAGTAAACACGAGGATAAATAAAGATCGACCATTCCAATTGTTGGCACATCCAAAAAAATAATTTAAAAATAATAATAATAGTAATAATAAAAATAATAAATACATAGATATATTTTTAAAAACTTGACCAATTAAACAACAGCTGGCCACCAATCGCGATGGGAAACTTCCGCCTAAAGTCAAAACGATTCGTCGATTTGTCCTCTGTTAAAGTTTCTTTTCTTAAAGCTTGCCAAGATGGAAAGCTGATTAAATATTTATTGTGACTGTATAATTTAAAAAAGCTTGACTCACACAATGGAGATACTGAGTTGATTACAATTCTACAGTTAACTTTAGATGATCTACACCATACTACATGCCTCTGTTGAGGAGACTTAGAAGCTATCTCAAGATCTCAAGCTGGTGTTTGTTTTAAAGAGACACGCCAGTTGATTACGGGCCATTTCTGTGTAAAAGGGCCACCAGACATGACTTTAGTCTTTGTATGTGTCTGTGTTATAATGACGCGTGAGTTGATTTTAGTTGATCTATGGGACTGTGTCTATGAAACTCTTGAGGTCATTTTAGCTGATCTATGGGGCTATGTCTGTGAGACACCTGCGTTCATTTTAGCTGATCTATGGGGCTATGTCTGTGAGACACCTGCGTTCATTTTAGCTGATCTATGGGGCTATGTCTGTGAGACACCTGCGTTCATTTTAGCTGATCTATGGGACTGTTTGTGAGACCCCTGCGTTCATTTTAGCTGATCTACGGGGCTATGTCTGTGAGACAACAGAGTTCATGTTAGCTGATCTAGGGACTCTAGGGCTATGTATGTGAGACAACAGAGTTCATTTTAGCTTATCTATGGGGCTATGTCTGTGAGACAACAGAGTTCATTTTAGCTGATCTATGGGACTATGTCTGTGAGACTCCAGAGTTCATTTTAGCTGATCTATGGGGCTATGTCTGTGAGACTCCAGAGTTCATTTTAGCTGATCTACGGGGCTATGTCTGTGAGACAACAGAGTTCATTTTAGCTGATCTATGGGGCTATGTCTGTGAGACACCAGAGTTCATTTTAGCTGATCTATGGGGCTATGTCTGTGAGACACCAGAGTTCATTTTAGCTGATCTATGGGGCTATGTCTGTGAGACACCAGAGTTCATTTTAGCTGATCTATGGGGCTATGTCTGTGAGACACCAGAGGTCATTTTAGCTGATCTATGGGGCTATGTCTGTGAGACACCAGAGTTCATTTTAGCTGATCTATGGGGCTATGTCTGTGAGACACCAGAGTTCATTTTAGCTGATCTATGGGGCTATGTCTGTGAGACACCAGAGTTCATCTTAGCTGATCTATGGGGCTATGTCTGTGAGACACCAGAGTTCATTTTAGCTGATCTATGGGACTATGTCTGTGAGACACCAGAGTTCATCTTAGCTGATCTATGGGGCTATGTCTGTGAGACACCAGAGTTCATTTTAGCTGATCTATGGGGCTATGTCTGTGAGACACCAGAGTTCATCTTAGCTGATCTAGGGACTCTAGGGCTATGTCTTTGAGACAACAGAGTTCATTTTAGCTGATCTAGGGACTCTAGGGCTATGTCTGTGAGACAACAGAGTTCATTTTAGCTGATCTATGGGGCTATGTCTGTGAGACACCAGAGTTCATTTTAGCTGATCTCTGAGTGCGTGTCACAGCGACGCGTGGGGTGATTTTTGGCTCATCTTCATACAACAGACAAAGTTGATTTTAGCTGAGCTCTGTGTCTTGTTGTAGAGGGGCGTGAGTTGATGTTAGCCCAGTTTGTGTTGTTGCGCACGTCAACCCGCTTGGCTCTACGCGGAAATTCCCGACTGCTCTTCACATCCTCCCGTGAACTTTTGACCTTTCTGTCCTCAGAGCGCGCCGTCTACCGGCCACTGAATGTCATTATCTCTGTGTGTGTCACTCACAGGTCGTATCGAGTAGTCGGATTTCGTTGCGGAGATCGTTAACAAGGGGAGGGTGAAAAGGACACTGTGGTATCGATTACAGAGATACAATGTTCAGAATCGATTTTTCTTTTTAAAGATACGAAGGTTCAGCTGAGTTCATATCCGGTGTTTAAAATATCGCTCCTCGAGTACTGAGAGAGCTCAGTAATAACAATAAAAACAGTTCCAGAAAGTCTATGAATCTGCGTCCTTTTACTCTCTCTGTACGGTATCTTAACTTAAGGGTCCATTTTATAAGACCATAGCAAGATTAAGACATATGGTTAGTGTTTTAATCTGTCGAGAGACATATTTTCAGCAATAACTACCACAAAAAAAGGGAACACGTTTGGTCTGCAATGGCGTAGCTAGGGGAGGGGGAGGGGATCCAAATTTGAAAGTCCCCCGGTACTTGAAAGGGGCCCCCAAAAGGAGTGTCAGAAATATTTTTAGATATAATATTACGCCACCACTTTGTATGCAGGGCCCCCCAAAGAGGCCAACCCCCCGGGCCCCCAAGTCCCTACAAATCCCTTGCTACGCCACTGTTGGTCTGCAGGCATTCCCTGCTAACAAATAAGCGCACGCGTACAAGATGTGCTACTTTCAGGACTGCTGGTACAGGCGAATACAGTTAGCGTTAAACCAATGTCTAGATTAGATGTGTGTCCAAAAACAAGATGAAAAGTGCAAGTAGAGAATCAAGGCATTGAACCACTTCCCCTGCACTCAGGGAACCAAAACTCAAAGCCATTAGCCCAATATACAGGGAACCAAAGCACAAAGCCACGTGCCTTGTCTGTGTTTAAATAAGCACATAGATGACCACAAAATATAATGCCAAGATTCGTTGAGCGCCATCTTGTGACGTCATCGGTCTATCTCACCTCTGGGTGCACAAAGAAAGGCTTGACGGGGTGAGATGAATCGTGGTGATAAATTGGAAAGAAAACGCCAAGATTATTTACCGCGGCGCCCCCTGCAAACAACCACCCCACCTTCCTGTCAAAGACCCGCCCCTCCCCCTCATCTCCCCCCCCCGCATGGAAACAGTTCTTATGTGGTATGGACAGTGGACACGCGAATTGTGGTAGAGATGCGGTTTCGAGTGGAGAGAATGAGATATAGAAGCTTGAAGTTAGCCGCTCCTCTCGTGAGGTGGACAAATATTGACCTACAGAAATGATGAACTCAGGAAGTCGATAGCGAAGGGCAGATCGGGCAGATGGGAGCGTGTCTGTGTCTCTGGGGCCGGGAGGGGGCAGGGGCTTTAGATGGGGGGAGGGGTAGGTCGGGTGTGTGGAGAAGGTTCACTTTCTGAAATACATAAAAAATTGATCGACTTTATACTGCCTGGTTAATAGATGGACAACATGTAAACAGGAATGAGTGAGCCTGACAGGACGTAGCAAAACAGCGAACGTTTCGGCAAAGAGCCTTCTTCGTCGACCATCATTGTGAACCTTCTATTAATCTATAAACCTGATTGCAGTCTCACCCACATTTTTGTACACTGCCTGGACTTGTTTAAAGATGATTGGTAGTGTGTAAATGAGGGAGACGCTTACATAATTCACACGGTGGTCGAAGGAATGTGTGTACTGATGTATAATGTGCTTATTGAATTATCGGTACTTAAGGATGGGGCGTATTGAATTTTGTGTATAAGAAGATGGTGGTTATGGTATTTTGTGTACAAGGTAATTGATTGGAATATTTTGTGTTCAAGAGTGGCTGGTTATAGTATTTTGTGTACAAGGTAGTTGAATACAATATTTTGTGTACAAGAGTAGACACTTTTAATATTTTGCATTCAATGGGATGGTGATAATTGAATTTTGTGTCCATAAAAATAGCCGTAATAGTATTTTGATGGAAACAAGATGCTAGTTATTGATGTCCCCCAACCCAGCTTGAGGATCCCTGAAGGGTACTGTAATATGATTGTGTGCCCAGGGGAAGAGATGGGCCGACTGTGCCAAGAAAGGGATCACCTCGCGATGTGCAAGTTTTAATCATTTGGCAAGTATTGGCCCTTGTGCTCACTGCTGTGGTCAACAGTGATAGTAATAATACGGTACGGAGGCGTCGGTTGGGGGCCAGGGGGGGGTGAGTTTCTATAAAGTTAGACTGTTTGATGTTAGGGGGTGTGTCTGAAGATAGAGAGTGTGTCTGAAGTTAGGCGATGTGTCTGACGTTAGGAGATGTGTCTGAAGATAGAAAGTGAGTCTGAATTTAAGTTGTGTGTCGGAAGCTAAGGGGTGTGTCTAAAATTTGGGTTTTTTAGGTTTTAGTGTTGTTACCCGATTTAAGATTTGTGTTAGGATGTCATTTATACAGTTACAATGGAAAGTTGGATAACCAGGTGTCGCCCCCTCCCACCCCACTCTCGGATTTAATGGCGTTAGTTATATGGCGAATGTAGACTCAGATGAGAGGTGGGTGAATAGTGGTCTAGAAAAAGTGTATGTATATTGTGTTTTGGGGTCTAGGATAAGAAGTATTGCTGTCTACTGGTTTTTGTCTATACAAAAGCGTTTCTGCCTTGCTGGGTTTTTGGAATGTTTTTAAATTATAGAGACTATGGGGCAGGTCCTCAAACAGAATGTATCGACAGGACCTCAAACAGCCTATATGGACAGGTCTTCAAACAGCCTGTATGTGCAGGTCCTCAAACAGCCTGTATGGGCAGGTCCTCAAACAGCCTTTATGGACACGTCCTCAAACAGCCTGTATGGACAGGAACTCCGCCTGTATGGACAGGTCTTCAAACAGCCTGTATGGGCAGGTCTTCAAACAGCCTGTATGGACACGTCCTCAAACAGCCTGTATGGACAAGTCCTCAAACAGCCTGTATGATCAGGACCTCAGCCTGTATGGGAAGGTCTTCAAACAGCCTGTACAACCCTTGGTTCACGCAGCTTCACTATAACTCCATTATCCAGCCCTGGGCCTTAAATTTTCCCTAGCAACTTAGTACACGAAATAGTGGCCTTAAAGATATCAAACTATTTATTACTTAGATTTGCCAAGGAATGGAAACACGGTACACGCCAACATTTTCTCTCGCTCTCAATGTGCCCCACCCCAACATACTCCACTACACTATCATCGACATAACACACACACACACACACGCACATTGCGTGTGGATGTCATTGCCGCACATCACCGCTATGATTAAAAAGAAGAAACAATGGCAGTCCGTGTGGTCATCTCGGCCACATCTCGTGTTATCTCGTCGGAAGATGAAGTACTCTCGGGAGGATTGTGGGAATTGCCACGTGCGGTCAACATAGAGTCAAAGTAAGATGGTCTGGGGGAGGGGCGTTAAACAAAATGGATGGAAAGGGTAAAGGGGGAGAATTATGGAGACGCAGCTCCCCCGAGGGAAAGCGAGGAGGCAGACAGATTAAGCTCTTTAAAACATAGTCATAAATAGTTGTGGTGTCGCTTGTAAGCAAGGGACTCGGGACAATAGCACTTGTGGGTATAGTTGTAAGCAAGGGACTCGGGACAATAGCGCTTGTTGGTATAGTTGTAAGCAAGGGACACGGGACAATAGCACTTGTTGGTATAGTTGTAAGCATGGGACTCGGGACAATAGCGCTTGTTGGTATAGTTGTAAGCAAGGGACTCGGGACAATAGCACTTGTTGGTATAGTTGTAAGCAAGGGACACGGGACAATAGCGCTTGTTGGTATAGTTGTAAGCAAGGGACTCAGGACAATAGCGCTTGTTGGTATAGTTGTAAGCAAGGGACTCGGGACAATAGCGCTTGTTGGTATAGTTGTAAGCATGGGACTCGGGACAATAGCGCTTGTTGGTATAGTTGTAAGCAAGGGACTCGGGACAATAGCACTTGTGGGTATAGTTGTAAGCAAGGGACACGGGACAATAGCGCTTGTTGGTATAGTTGTAAGCAAGGGACTCGGGACAATAGCACTTGTGGGTATAGTTGTAAGCAAGGGACTCAGGACAATAGCGCTTGTTGGTATAGTTGTAAGCAAGGGACTCGGGACAATAGGACTTGTGGGTATAGTTGTAAGCAAGGGACTCAGGACAATAGCGCTTGTTGGTATAGTTGTAAGCAAGGGACTCGGGACAATAGGACTTGTGGGTATAGTTGTAAGCAAGGGACTCAGGACAATAGCGCTTGTTGGTATAGTTGTAAGCAAGGGACACGGGACAATAGCGCTTGTTGGTATAGTTGTAAGCAAGGGACACGGGACAATAGCACTTGTGGGTATAGTTATAAGCAAGGGACTCAGGACAATAGCGCTTGTTGGTATAGTTGTAAGCAAGGGACTCGGGACAATAGCGCTTGTTGGTATAGTTGTAAGCAAGGGACTCGGGACAATAGCGCTTGTTGGTATAGTTGTAAGCAAGGGACTCGGGACAATAGCGCTTGTTGGTATAGTTGTAAGCAAGGGACTCGGGACAATAGCACTTGTGGGTATAGTTGTAAGCAAGGTACACGGGACAATAGCACTTGTGGGTATAGTTGTAAGCAAGGGACTCAGGACAATAGCGCTTGTTGGTATAGTTGTAAGCAAGGGACTCGGGACAATAGCACTTGTGGGTATAGTTGTAAGCAAGGGACTCGGGACAATAGCACTTGTGGGTATAGTTGTAAGCAAGGTACACGGGACAATAGCACTTGTGGGTATAGTTGTAAGCAAGGGACTCAGGACAATAGCGCTTGTTGGTATAGTTGTAAGCAAGGGACTCGGGACAATAGCGCTTGTTGGTATAGTTGTAAGCAAGGGACTCGGGACAATAGCGCTTGTTGGTATAGTTGTAAGCAAGGGACTCGGGACAATAGCGCTTGTTGGTATAGTTGTAAGCAAGGGACTCGGGACAATAGCACTTGTGGGTATAGTTGTAAGCAAGGTACACGGGACAATAGCACTTGTGGGTATAGTTGTAAGCAAGGGACTCGGGACAATAGCGCTTGTTGGTATAGTTGTAAGCAAGGGACACGGGACAATAGCACTTGTGGGTATAGTTGTAAGCAAGGTACACGGGACAATAGCGCTTGTTGGTATAGTTGTAAGCAAGGGACTCGGGACAATAGCACTTGTTGGTATAGTTGTAAGAAAGGGACTCGGGACAATAGCACTTGTTGGTATCGCGTGTAAGCAGGGGACTCGTGACAATAGCACTTGTTCGTACAGTTGTAAGCGAGATTCACACAAACAGGAAATATTTATATAGTTGAAAAAGGATGAACGAAATCTTATCGTATCTGTTACAGACGCTCGCTCTATACAGAAGATTATTGCCTCCTACGCTTAAGCATGGTTTATGTCTAGTCTTGCATTTTTATTATACTTTTAAATGTTGGTAGAGTGTTTGTTTTCCTTGTTCAATCAGGCAACCCATTCCACGTCAGAATTCCAGACTGGAAGAACGAGCATATGTGTTTGTTCTTGCATACGGAATAAGAAAAATATTTTATCCCTCTCTAAATGAAATGAAATTCTAATGATACAATGGAGATGGAATGCTACACAATTACATACACAAAAAAAAACCATTAATTAGAGAAAATAATTGTCTAGGCAACATGTTTGTTGAAGTAATGCTATTATAAATACACCAGATATTTGTTCTAAACACAAGTATCAATATACATAATTTGCTATGTATGTCCAGTCCGTTCTTCCGTCCGTTCGTAACGCTACTAATTTTAGAAAGCAGCGCACCAAATTACTGCTCCAAAAATAACTCTTTTCGAACGTCCGCATAAAATTGTTCAATGTGGAAATAAATGAATACAATAATAATAAATAAAGTTATGTATTACATTATTTTTATTCTGATGTGTTGTTTTTTTTTCCTTCAAAATTAATATATTTCAGCTGAAATATATGTATTTTGAAAACTTCCGTCATTTTTGACGGATAATACGCTAGTTACCATAATAACTGAACCAGATATTTGTCCTAAATTTACAAAGTCCTCAATTGTTTAGTGCGTTATATTGTTTCTTGGGGCATTTCATTGAAGGGCACTAAACAGTCAAATGTAATTAAAATATTACAATATAGTTATAGTGAAATGATAGTAAATTAAAACAATTCAGGTTTATGACTTTATTGGATAGGAATAGCATCCATGTTTTCTAAACACTGTGGTTTGACTTCTGATTTCTAGCCGCCATGATTTGACTTCTAATTTCTAGCCGCCATTGTTTTTACTTCTAATTTCTAGCCACCATTGTTTTTACTTCTAATTTCTAGCCGCCATTGTTTTTACTTCTAATTTCTAGCCGCCATTGTTTTTACTTCTAATTTCTAGCTGCCATTGTTTTTACTTCTAATTTCTAGCCGCCATTGTTTTTACTTCTAATTTCTAGCCGCCATTGTTTTTACTTCTAATTTCTAGCCGCCATTGTTTTTACTTCTAATTTCTAGCCGCCATTGTTTTACGAGTCTAGCTCTCATTGAAAGAGAAGAGTCTTAGTTGCAAGAACTGAAGCGTAAACAAAAAAACAAAAGAAAGAAAAAAATCGTGTGAACAATGTGTCTAGTCAATTCAATAAGAAGTATTGCTCTGGCATTTCATCTTCAAAAACATTAGCCTGCCAACAAAGCTCAGGCTTTACAGAGCTCTCGTTAAAACCATTGTCCTGTATGGATGTGAGACCTGGACACTAATGGCAACCACTGAAAGTGAGCTTCAGGCATTTGAAAACAAATGTTTGAGAAAAATTCTCCAGATCTCTTATCTAGAAAACAAGACCAATGAGTATGTCTGGGACAGAATAATCTCCATTTGCAGGTCGCCAATAAACCATTATAGCGACAAATAAGAGACGCAAGATGTCATGCTTTGGTCATCTTCTGCGACAAGATACCCTGATAAAAATCATCCTTCAAGGCACCGTAGAAGGGGGCCGGCGAACAGGTCGACAGCGGAAAAGTTGGCTTGACAATATAAAAGATTGGACAGGGCAGAGGTTGAATGAATTATTGGCCGCCGCTCAAGATGGGCGAATGTGGAGATTGTTGTCTGTTGATGTGTCATGTGCAACGGTCTTGGGACTGATGAGGATGATGATGATAATGATTTTGTAGTTTACGTTTTATATGTTAGGATGATAATGTGTTTCATTTCCTTCTGCTATAGTAGTTCAGTTGTTTGTTGTTTGTTGGTTTTTTTTGTGTGTGTATTAATTTTCACTTTTTTGATCCTATGATGTTTCAGTGTTCTGGTGCTATGGTGCTTCTGTGTTCTGGTGCTATGGTGCTTCTGTGTTTTTGTGCTATAGTGCTTCTGTGTTCTGGTGCTATGGTGCTTCTTTGTTCTGGTGCTATGGTGCTTCTGTGTTATGGTGCTATGGTGCTTCTGTGTTCTGGTGATATGGTGCTTCTGTGTTATGGTGCTATGGTGCTTCTGTGTTCTGGTGCTATGGTGCTTCAGTGTTCTGGTGCTAGGGTGCTTCTGTTTTCTGGTGCTATGGTGCTTCTGTGTTCTGGTGCTATGGTGCTTCTGTGTTCTGGTGCTATGGTGCTTCTGTGTTCTGGTGCTATGGTGCTTCAGTGTTCTGGTGATATGGTGCTTCTGTGTTCTGGTGCTATGGTGCTTCTGTGTTCTGGTGCTATGGTGCTTCTGTGTTCTGGTGCTAGGGTGCTTCTGTTTTCTGGTGCTATGGTGCTTCTGTGTTCTGGTGCTATGGTGCTTCTGTGTTCTGGTGCTATGGTGCTTCAGTGTTCTGGTGCTATCGTCCTTCTGTGTTCTGCACCATAGCACCAGAACACAGTTTAACTATATCACACTTAAACCCACTCCTCACAAAAAATATTTAACAAGAAAGTTTAAAAAAAAATAATGTAAAAATGGAAAAGTAAATGATAATTTCCTTTTGAAAGTTTTATAGCCACCCCCATCACTCATGCTATACACCCCATCACTCATGCTAACCATCAAATCAGTTTTAGTACCACCCCTTATTTTTATTTGTAGACATCAGTGGGGTGCCATTTCCAATCGATGAAACTCCCCCCCCCCACCAAACACACACACTATTCCTCTCGGTGGTCCAGCTTTCAACATCTGCTTTTCTTTACCCGCCACTGATGAATGTCTCACTGCAATGTTCTGTGTCCAACCAATGGACATCTGTTTTACATTTCCAGTCACCAATGAACGACGCCCTTCTTTTTGTTCTGACTCTTTGCTGTTCTTGAAACACTACAACTAAGGTAGGCGTAGAACAGGCTTAAGTTCTACTAAACCCGCCATATGACAACACGCATGGAGTACGTAAGATGACGACTGCCGTCGACTACTATTCTTTTATGGGGTTTATTTAAAGGAACATGTGCAAAATAAACGGTTGCCTACATTTACTTTATGATCACTGAATATTTTTACAGTTTTCCCCAACAATGTTGTGGGTTTGGCCCGAGTTGGCATAACTCAAAATAAAGTCTTGGAAGAAATACTGCACCAAAAATAATTCGTTTTGAACGACCGCGTAAACGTGTTCAATATGATTGGCTGTAGGAGTCATATGTGCTTGAGGGACCAACCGCTATCGATGACCGCACGGAACATTGCCTTTTATTATATAGGATTTTATACTTCGGGTCCGTAATTTTGAGGTCGACTGCATAGTTGTTGGTGCAGTAAACCCGATTGTCAACTTTGAAAGGCGCACACATTAGCTACGTGGGTGGGGTGCGTTATCGTGAAAATCCTCTTTAGTCTCAGTGCGATAGAAAATTCTCCATTACAAACAAAATGTACGATTCAGTAATGAAACATTAAGTCAGATGAAGTTTTCACGCCGCTCTTCATTGAACCCACGAGCCGAGTGATCCATCTCTCAACGTTATTTTTGTCAATTTTTTAAAGTGATTTCCAACCACTTTTTTTGTTTTCCTTACACACATCATTAAAAATGAATTTTGTTTAATATACGAAAGAATTAAAGAGATACCCGAATCGGCGACAGACAACGCCTTTGTTCTGGATCTATTTGAATTCCTAGCACTATCGTCCGGCATTAGAATTAATTTTGTTGATTTAAAAAAGTGTTTTCTGATCTTCAATACCGAAGTATGTTAATTTTTTTAAATCCTTAAGAAACAATCCCATTTTAAATAGTTCCGTTTCAATTCTGCCAAGGGGAATGTATCAACTAGTGCGTAACTTCAACCAGTGCATAACTTCAACCAGTGCGTAACTTCAACCAGTGCGTAACTTCAACCAGTGCGTAACTTCAACCAGTGCGTAACTTCAACCAGTGCGTAACTTCAACCAGTGCGTAACTTCAACCAGTGCGTAAATTCTGCAACGTTTCAAGAGAAGTCGTGTAGAAAACTTTTTTTTTCAATCTTGATTACCCCGCGGCCCCCCTACTCCAACCTTGCTCCCAATCCCAATCTCTAAGACTCTAAGAACTACCCCGACTTCTGCACCACACCAGACAATTGGGACAATGAACAGGACATCTCGCACGAGGCTAAGGCGTGTTCTCATTTTACTAATTGTATTGATTTCGTTTTTTGGACCCCGAATGAACTTTATTTCCCGAGAATAGCTGTACTATTGAACTCGGCAAACCTCCTTTAAATATTTTATCGGCTCGGCTTTCAATTGTAAAAGGGTTTTTTCCTCCTACGGTATTAACTATATTCTTTAAATTGGGATTTAACGGTTTGATTAAATATAAGTTTGTTTCTGAATTAAACAACCCGTAAAAACAAAGTATTTGACTATAAATCCCTTATATATGAGACATAACTAACAGTATTGATTAAGTTCAATATAACACGCACCGCGCGACAGACCCTGTGACATCTCGAGGGCTGGAATTTCCTTTAGAACTTTCTCGGGGTTTGGTAGACTTTGGCGGCGCCCATCTCCTCTCCAGGTCCGCGGAGGACTTTTTAGCGATAGTCATTTATCAACATTTTTAAATACCTTATATTAACTTCGAAATCTTGTCTCTCTCTCTGTCTGTCGCCATCTCTTCGTACGTCTGGCAGGCCGCGGGAAAACAAAATGAAAAAAATTACCCACTTCCCGTGATGCCACCGAGCTGAAATTTGGCACATAGACTTGTGTCCCTTAACGATGCATCGTGTCAAAATTTCAGATCGATCGAATGTACCGTAATTAAATTAATGCATTTTTAGTTTATCTCTATACGACATATGTAATTCAATTTCACGGTTTTTTTTTGTTTTTTTCACGTGACAGTTCAGTTCGCACGTTGACGCCACATCGTCGATGTACCGGAGTGCTTTTGTTTACATTTTACGTGTCACGCTGAGCTCGGTCCAGCGATCGGTGACCAGACCTTGCCCCTCTCCCACCCCCCACCCCCGGGGTTATAAAGCAAAGGGGAGTTAAGACAGGTTCAATCTGTAAATGTTTGTCACCTTTGAACATAATCATTACTGTTTGTTATGTCTCATATATAAGGGATTTATAGTCAAAAACTTTCTTTTTACAGGTTTATTTTATTATTGTGGCTTTAACGTGGGCTAGATCCCACGCCCCTCAGCTGGTGAGGCGAGCGCACTATTGACCTCGCTATGCAGCCGCCTACATAGAGATACATAGAGATAAACTAAAAATTCATTAATTTAATTACGGTATATTCGATCGATCTCGAATTTTGACATAATGCATTGTTAGGTGACACAAGTGTGTGTGTGTAAAATTTCAGCTCGATAAGATCACAGGAAGTGTGTCATTTTTTACTTTTGTTTCTAAGCGGGACTAACCACGACGACAAGACGAGGAAGTTAATATAAGGGATTTAAAAATGAAAACGTGTGAATTGTTTTACCATAGAGTTCCTGACCCACGCAAACCTGTTCATCCTGGGCAAACATTAAGGTTATCATGAACTTTCATATTCTTACACACAACTTTAAAATCTTAAATGACGCATCCCAATTTTGATTCTACACGTTAGTTACTACTATGGTAAAGATGAAGACTCCCCCATACTCACTATGTTATAGAGAATCAATCTTACAATAATGTATCTCATCAAGTCATCTATGGTGTCACGTAACGCTACACATTGGTAAACTCCAGCATGAAATGTGCGGCTAGATTACGAGTTCAAGTTTAACAGATAGATTACGAGTTCAAGTTTAACAGCTAGATTACGAGTTCAAGTTTAACAGCTAGATTACGAGTTCAAGTTTAACAGCTAGATTACGAGTTCAAGTTTAACAGCTAGACTACGAGTTCAAGTTTAACAGCTAGATTACGAGTTCAAGTTTAACAGCTAGATTACGACTTCACGTTTAACAGCTAGATTATGACTTCAAGTTTAACACACTAAAAACCTCTCCATGGCTTTAATCTGAAAAAACCTCTTTAAATACAACATCCACACACATCAGCATCTACACATGCCATACATTCATCGATTACACACCATCCACACATGTCATACGTCCCTCCATTGCACACCATCCACACATGTCATACGTCCCTCCATTGCACACTATCCACATGCCCAATATCCCACGATTGCACACAAACCACACATGCCATGCATCCCTCGATTGCAACCCATCTACACCTGCCATACATCCCTCGATTGCACACCATCTACTCATACAAGACACTATGCACCACATAAATCCGCCTCTTCCCTGCCCCCAAACAAATCGGTCCCCATACTCCTTCCCCATACACCATCCTCAACAGCCATTCCCCTGCAACCCTTTCCACACTTCCCTCCCCTCACACCCGTACAACCTTCAGGCTGTAACAAACCCTGTTCCTGTTCCACGGTGTTCACCATACCCCCCCACAAGTATACCTACCCACCCCCCACCCCCAAAAAAATTTTAAAAAAAAACTCTGAACCTGGACCAAGTACATCACCTCACAGGTCCTCGGCACGTCCCGGTGCCTGAGTGCTGCTGATGACGACCCCGTCTGGGATCAAGTGGTCATCCACACCCGTCCCTGCACCATCTCGTCTGCCAACATCTAGATCTCATTTTTTTAACAATGATATTTACCCCTAAAGTTGATACCAGGATGGTGAGTGTCATGCCCTTTCTTTTGTCTTTGGGCGTCTTTGAACAACATTTTTATCAGAATAATTTTAGTTTAGATCTTCATTTTTTAAAGCTTCCCACATCAATCTTATGAACAGATTTATTTTTTGAGAATGCTTTAAAAGGGAACATTACTTAGAAAACAGTCGAGGTTATTCTAAACAACTTGAAACGATATCTCTTGTAAGACGTTCATCGCTGCCTTGTAGCAATATGAATCAATATAATGTGATACGCAATTAATGTCTTGACTTTTTTTTTCATGCCAATAAACTTTATTCGATAAATCTATTTTATACACATTAATTTCGAATGAGATTATTGCAATTTCGTTGGTCTTATTTGAAGAATTCCTTCTATAGACAAAGCTAAGACATTCTGACATTCAAACAAAACATTTTACAATTTAAGGCGAATTAAATTCAAACACGCATACATTTTTCACTGCATGTCACGGTTTAGTATATATGTAACAAAATGTCATGTATGTCTATTATTATTAATTTATATGAATATTTAATCCGTACAGCGTTTAGATGATAAATAAGTTCTTTGCGATGAGTTCGTTTTTAGTTTTTGAGAACAAGGGAACTAAAAGTGTGTGTGTGTGTGTGTGTGTGTGTGTGTGTGTGTGTGTGTGTGTGTGTGTGTGTGTGTGTGTGTGTGTGTGTGTGTGTGTGTGTGTGTGTGTGTGTGTGTGTGTGTGTGTGTGTGTGTGTGTGTGTGTGTGTGTGTGTGAGAGAGAGAGATACAACAAAGCTTGTTCGTCTAACTTATTGAATTCTTCCCAAAGAATTTGTTTTTTTGTTTTTAATGTCTTCATACAAAACAATTATATGCCATTAAATTTGATCGTATTTCTCCTATAACTTTATATACGAAATATATTTACAAAGATAAAAATACCAAACAAACAAAAAAGGGAAAAGAGAAGTAAAGGAACATTTATTATTATTTTGTGTGTGTGGTGGGGTCTGTGGGGTGGTTGAGTATTAAGGGTGGAGGGGGGATTTGATTATAATGAAAATGTTTGGTGTTCTTTTTAATTGCAAGTATAAAGCCCCTTTTTATATTTAAAAAAGCAATTTCCATCATTTGATTGTTAGGTTTTCATGTGGTAACAAGGTAAATTCATGGCATGTTATTGTCAATGTGTTTGTTGAAGGATCATTGTATCAGAATGTTGAAGACAAAGTTGGTGATCGTTTTGAGTTGTGGCAGTAGATTTTCAGGAACCGAAAACTTGTCTCTGAGTATAGGATGCTGGCCGTTTAAAAAGACAGAACGAGACAAGGCAAACGGCGTGTACTCACGATTTCATGGCGTCGTGCAGCTGGTCCTGGAGGGTCTGGAGTCGAACCTCAAGTTTATTCTTTTCCTTGTTGGTCTCCTCAATCAGCCTCCGTGCCTCCTCCAGCTCTGTCTCGTACATCTTCTTGATGGCGCTCGTCTCCTTGCCCCAGTTGCTCTAAGTGATGTACAAGGTCAAGGTCAGTGCATGGGTCAAGGTCGGATAGAGGTCATGCAAACTAGGTCATGGTCGTTGATGGGTAATGCATACAAGGTCATAGTATTGGCTTTGGGGGGGGGGTATGCAATGTCATGCCGAGATGTTCTCGGTCACGGAGCAGCGATTTCAAGTAGGTTATGGACTATAGAAGTGCACGTCAAAAGGTCATCAATTATAAAAGTGTCATGATCAGTGAGAAGTGATTTTAAGAAATGGTCTACATGTCTCAAATATTGTTAGGTCAAATTCAATATTTATATATTTAGCTTCTACCATTCCAACAATTCATTCCCTGTCTGTCACTTTCAAATCGCTAAGCAGAAATTGTTCACAATTACATAATACATTTCGTCCTTGAAAACATTCCGCCATTAATACATTTCATTCATGCAATTTGTCCGGATGATTAAATACGCGACAACGCGTGAAAGAAATGATTAAGGGACTTTGCCTCTCTCGTGAAGGATCCATCCTCCAGTCGCTATTTAAAATCACTCCATCATACGATCGAGGCATGGGCACATGATTAAATACCTACCTCCGTGAAAGCCAGGGGCTCCTGCTTGACGATCTCGCCTCCATTGTTAACGTCATCGCCAACAGTTATGGGCCCTGTTAACGGCCAGATTTCCATGCATTCATATTTCAATTGTTTTGTATTGTGAGCCGAGACGTTCTAACTCGTGTGGCAGTGACACTTGGAGAGGCCTCGCGAAGTAACGCAAATTAGGCGCGTCCTATTTGAACTATTCGGCACCACGTGTAAGAGAAAATGTTGAAGCCAAGTTTCGTTACAATAAACTAGTTATATGAGTGTATTTATGAGTTCTATTTAAAATGTGTTGGACTAGCCAGCATTTGCAGGTGATATAATTAAATCCATTTGTAGGAGTTCTACAAACAAATGAGCCATATGAAAAGGCAAGAAAGAATAAATCTCTTTTTGAAGATATAAAGGGAATCTACGTGACATAAATACAAGGCCATATTTATGAGAAACGCAAAGACAATTGTATAATTTGTGTGAGTTAAATGTAAGGGTAACACAAGAAAGCCTTTTGTTGAATTCAATTGTCATTTAAGGCATTGTTAAAATGTCTATTTCATTAGATCAGCAGGATACAACAATCGTTAGAGCAACATAAAGTGTTTACATAAACCGAGAACAAAATGTAACCAAAATAATAGATCGTAGTGAAGAAGCTCCGAGAAGACAGTGCATGTATTGTGTAGGACTTGTGTTAATGTAACTAATCTACTTGTCACCTTGGCGCAACAAAGAAATTTCTTAATGCAGATATTTACACTGTCATGATGCTCTTATTTAACTATACTAATTAACTTGATTTGTTGCCCCGCAGGCATCGAGCTGAGAACCACTCTGTTCCACCCTTTCCCGATACTTTAAGTCACACAGACTAGGACTGCGATAAAGCTTTTAAAAAAATAAATACTTCCTGCCTCTTCTTCTTTCCTGTATTTTTGTTAAGTTCTTTTGCCCATATTGCTTCTTTTCGTTCTGTTTTTTTAAATAAAATCTCTACTTAATTATAGAATTGTAGGGACAATAATGTAAATTTAATTGAAAGCCTATGTTTATTTATGATTACTGATGAAAGCCTATGTTTATTTATGAGTACTGATGAAAGCCTATGTTTATTTATGAGTACTGATGAAATCATATGTTTATTTATGAGTACTGATGAAGTCTTTTGCCGAAACGTTGGCATATGTATTAGTCCATTAACAATGTTCCCATTATTGTTTCACACAATTCGTTTGATATACTTTGAGATTTCGCCATACCTTGACCAGCATCTAATTTGATCTATATACACACAAAATGAGACACAAACGAATATATAAATAATATATATCGTGTCATAGCAATAATTAAGAAGGACAGAAAAGTGTTCTAACTATATGTCCCCAGGGATGTTCGCCCACACGTCGCCTCTGCCAGTGACGCAATATCCCAGGGGCCGCAACCAAGAGGTGGGGGATAACTCGTTTAGACACAAGTTATTAACTGAAATGAAAATATATGGATGTAACTACAAGTGTCTTTTATATAACACATACAGAAGATGCAGTGGACTTTCTTTTCTCGTTGATTGTGTGCTACAGTATAATACACAGTATAATACACGATACGTAAATAAGATTTCCAACCGAACAACCAATTTTTACAAAAGAAAATCATAAACTTTGTGTAGAGAAGGGCCACCTATTTAATTTCACACGGTTAACGGCCACCTAATATATATCTCACACGTACAGTTAACGGCCATCTACTATATATCTCACACGTATAGTTAAGGGCCACCTACTTTATATCTCACATAGAAAGTTAGGGGCACTAGCTTTAATAAACAAAAGACCGACTTTCGCCCCTTAAAGAGTAATACAGACATTTGATTGGTCTCAACGGGCGGAAACGATAAAGGGAAGATGGTCATCTGGGGATGTGGCCGATGGGATGGGGGGTGGGGGATGGGGGGGTGGGGGATGGGGGTGGGGGGTGGGGGTGGGGGATGGGGGTGGGGGGATAGATAGAAGACAGGAGTATCAGTGAACAGACAAACTTTGCTTGTGTAAATATTTGACTAATAATATCCCTCATTCGTGTGTCGTTGTGCTGAGTCGTGTGTCGTTGTGCTGAGTCGTGTGTCGTTGTGCTGAGTCGTGTGTCGTTGTGCTGAGTCGTGTGTCGTTGTGCTGAGTCGTGTGTCGTTGTGCTGAGTCGTGTGTCGTTGTGCTGAGTCGTGTGTCGTTGTGCTGAGTCGTGTGTCGTTGTGCTGAGTCGTGTGCCGTTGTGCTGAGTCGTGTGTCGTTGTGCTGAGTCGTGTGTCGTTGTGCTGAGTCACATGTCGGACCTCCAGCAACTTCCAGACGTGTTTACGTCAATCGATCTGAATACTTTCATCGATCTGTATAGGTTGAAATGTTCCTCTACCAAGTGATGATCAATCATGTAAATTCCATCATTACCTCCCCCCTCCCGCCCCCGACCTCCATAGTTTTTCACACTACACCAGTGCAGTTTGGCTCACTCGACATTTTTATTATGTTCACTACAAGCGTTTCTCATTTCCTCTCGCCACCACTAACAGAGGCTGTGCTTAGACGGCTACAGTTGTCACTTCGTTGACAAATTCCCAAGGTTAGTTCTGTCTCGATCGAATTAAGGTTCAGTATTATATTTATTCCATTGGGTTTCACCGTCAGTAAAAAATATTTTCTAGATACGAGAGCTACAACAGCCTAGCGGTGTTATGATCAGAGAGCTACAACAGCCTGACAGTGTTATGATCAGAGAGCTACAACATCCTTGTAGTGTTATGATCACACGCAAATGTGAATATATGTCAAATGTGTTTAGCTTACACACTGAGAGAGTGGAGCCGATTGTAGAGATGAGTTATAACATGACAATGCGGTACATATGGTTAACATATTTCGTTTATTGGTTAAACACAATGGAGGGGAGAGAGAGGATGGAGGCGCCACATTTTGTAAGGCCCCCCCTCCTCTCCCCAGATACATTTTTCTTTCCTCACTGGACCTCTGAATAAAGACAAAACTTGCAGAAGTGCGTGGTGGTGAGGGTCAATTTTTAGGGCTAACTTAGATTTAAAAAAAAGCTAAATGAAGATTAGCCAATGCATGCATCTCAACAAATATTCATATGTCCCTGAGGGCCTAAGCCGCCATGTGAAGGCCTGTGCTGCCCCCTGAAGGCCTGTGCTGCCCTCTGAAGGCCTGTGCTGCCCGCTGAAGTTTTAGAATGCCCTCTGAAGGTCTGTGCTGCCCTCTGAAGGCCTGTGCTGCCCTCTGAAGTTTTAGGATGCCCCCTGAAGGCCTGTGGTAACCTCTGAAAGCATGTGGTGCCCTCTGAAGTTTTATGATGCCATCTGAAGGCCTGTGATGCCCTTTGAAGTTTTGGGATGACCCCTGAAGGTCTGTTCTGGCCTCTAAAGACCTGTGCCGCCCCCTAAAGGCATGTGCTGCGACTATGTTCTTGACTCACACTTTCGAACTTCTCCAGTAAATAACTTTCCGGCTGTCTTACCAGGCTCCAGCTGTTACCTCCGTCCAAACGCCTCCCGTGACGTGTTCCTAAATCAAACATGAACCCCAGACATCCAATAAATGGCACCCGATGTCTGGCCTCCCCTCCCCCCTGCTGATAACTGTCTGGGGGTCATGATGCCCTCCACATGGAGGCTGTAGAGCAGTGGTTCTCAACCTTAATGCGGTACTGAACCACACCAGTTTCATATGCGCATTCACCGAACACTTCTTAATAGGAAAATAAAATATGAATCATATGAGCCGTGTGTGTGTTGACCTCCACCGAACCTCTGAGACTGGCTCACTGAACCCTGAGACTGACTCACCGAACCCCTGGGGTTCGATCGAACCCGGGTTAAGAACCGCTGCTGTAGAATGACCTAAAAATTGTCCAAGTCTGAGTGGCTGGGTTGATAGCATGGGATCTAATATTGGCAGGGGTCCCCCCTCTCCATCCTTTAACCTCCTCACTATGCGTCAGCCGGCTTAGGTATTAGTATTCATGTCACTGTGCAATGGACCATGGAAACGGTGAATAAAGGACTCTCTCCAGTAAAGGAAGTTTAGATGGGCTTGGCATAACAAATACTAACTAACGACCTTAATTTGTATCGATTGGTCGGAGTCGGGTGTTGTCACGTTCTGGTGATGTTGTCACGGTCTGATGATGTTGTCACGGTCATGTGATGTTGTCACCGTCTGGTGATGTTGTCACGGCCAGGTGATGTTGTCACGGTCTGATGATGTCGTCTCGGTCAAGTGATGTTGTCACGGTCTGGTGATGTTGTCACGGTCTGGTGATGTTGTCACGGTCTGGTGATGTTGTCACGGTCAAGTGATGTTGTCACGGTCAAGTGATGTTGTCACGGCCAGGTGATGTTGTCACGGTCTGATGATGTTGTCTCGGTCAAGTGATGTTGTCACGGTCTGGTGATGTTGTCACGGTCTGGTGATGTTGTCACGGTCTGGTGATGTTGTCACGGTCAAGTGATGTTGTCACGGTCAAGTGATGTTGTCACGGTCTGGTGATGTTGTCACGGTCTGGTGATGTTGTCACGGTCTGACGATGTTGTCACGGTCAAGTGATGTTGTCACGGCCAGGTGATGTTGTCACTGTCTGGTGATGTTGTCACAGTCAAGTGATGTATTCACGGTGTGGTGAAGTTGTCACAGAGGGATTTGTCTCAATCGAAATGTATATAAATATGATGTACAAATTGTAATTGTAAGCAAAACAGCAACATCCAGTCACGTTCAAAGAGGTTTAAGTTTTATTGTCTGACATTCTCTTCATTTCTCTTACAGCAGACATACATTAACTCTACTCGTGTTCTTGAGGAGACAGAAATCAGCTCTTCGTGTCATCTGTGATAGACAGAAATTAACACTTTATATAACCTACAAGAGACAGAAGTTAACTCTGCTTACATGAGACAGACAACTGCTGGGATTTGACCCAATGACCCCTTTGAATGACGAAATACCCCCTTTCCCTACCCCCTCCCCCTATATCAGATTATATAGTGTCCCCCGTGACTCTGTTCTAAATCCGCCCCTGGCCGAGGCTATAATTTGGACAATCTATCAATATTTATTGTCCTTTCGTCTCGTGTCAATCTTCTTGACCTTTTCTTACACATACCGGGTAAACCAACTCATCCTCTCCGAGGACTTGCAGCCCTCGCGTGGGAAATGCAAAGTAAAATTGTTTGTAGAGCGAGAGAAAATGCATTGTTGGAACGATAAAAATAGATCACAGGACAAGAATAAATAAATTGTAGAACAAGAGATAGAGATAGTGAAACAAGACATAGAAAAGAAGTCAAAACAGATTTGGTAGCAAGACGAAGTACATGTATATTTTTAATTAAATCGTAACATATTGTAGAAAAAGTCTAAAGAATCAATAGAACCAGTCAAAAGAATCAATAAAACAAATCAAAAGAATCAAAAGAAAATAATCAAGAATAAATAGAACAACTCAAAAGAATAAAGAGTGTTTCTAAACCCGGAAAACGTCATAGATCAATGAGTAATGTTCTATTTTTAGATTACATTTTAGCGGAACTATTTTTTGATGCATAAATACTGTGGAATCACTATGTTCTCAAAATTGTTAGCATGGTAAAATTACGAACATGTTTTTCCTATTTAAATTCCAATAAACTGTCTTAAATTAACGAAGAATTATGAAATAGCTGATAAGATACATCTTTCTAATATATAGATCAACCTGCATTTACATACTGACTCGTATCTTTTACTAACTTTTTATGAAATTTGTCATTAAAAAAGATATATATTTTGGCCCTATATTTCTATTAATAGATTTCCGCCATGTTATGACAAAGCCTTTAGAACAAGTCAAAAGAATCAATAGAACCAGTCAAAAGAATCAGTAGAACAAATTAAAAAAGAATCAATAGAACAAGTCAAAAGAATCAATAGAACATTCAAAAGAATCTGTAGAACAAAGTAAAAAAGAATCAATAGAACAAGTCAAAAGAATCAATAGAACCAGTCAAAAGAATCAGTAGAGCAAAGTAAAAAAGAATCAATAGAACATTCAAAAGAATCAGTAGAACAAAGTAAAAAAGAATCAATAGAACAAGTCAAAAGAATCAATAGAACCAGTCAAAAGAATCAATAGAACATTCAAAAGAATCAGTAGAACAAAGTAAAAAAGAATCAATAGAACCAGTCAAAAGAATCAATAGAACATTCAAAAGAATCAGTAGAACAAAGTAAAAAAAGAATCAATAGAACCAGTCAAAAGAATCAATAGAACAAGTCAAAAGAGATTGTAGAAGAAGATTAAAGTCACTCTAAAATGTTTATTGAAGGTTTACGCTAAATACAAACAGAATGAAATAAACCGTGGACATTGTAAAGTTGGCCAGCAGTATTGACCACAACATCACTTTCAGGTGAGATTGGGTTAAGGGAGGTAATCTGAAAACAACTCTTGCTAGGGGCAGACAGATTTCAATACTTAGTAACAAACTTCAGGCCAAGTTGTTTGCACCTCCACTTACTGAAGAGCGAGTTGAAATATTTAAAAATTAATTTCCGTCAGAAAGGGAAAACTTGAGAAACACATTCCTGGTGCAGAGAGAACATAGCATCCATACCAACCAACCAACCTGGGAATGATCCACGCCAACCCACACAAACTCACTCTCTCAGACACATACCAACCTGGGGCAAAATATCAATGGCATATATAATTTATATATATATATATATATATATCTTCTATACTAATAAAAGGAAAAGCCCTGACTCACTCACTCACTCACTCACTGATTCATCACTAATTCTCCAACTTCCCGTGTAGGTAGAAGCATGAAACTTTAGGAAGTTGTTAAGTAGCCTCTCGCGACGAAAATTGGCGTAAAAGAATTTTAAAAATCACACTCATGGGAGCCGGGGGCCCAAAAACGTTTTTTTTTCTTAAATGGCCTATATAAAATTTGAAAATCACCAATTCTCCTATTTCCCGAGTAGGCAGAAGCATGAAACTTTGGGAAGTTGTTGAGTACAAACCCGCAATGGTAAGGGGCGAAAATAAATATTAAATTATCACTTCCTGGGGGCCGGGGGCCCAAATGAAGTTTTTTCCTAATATGAGCTATATAAAAACTGAAAATCACAAATTCCCATATTTCCCGTGTCGGTAGAATTATGAAACTTTGGGAAGTTTTTGAGTACAATGCCGAGATGGTAACGGGAGAAATAATATTTAAATTATCACTTTCTGGTGGCCGGGGGCCCCCGGCCCAAATGAAGATTTTTCCTTAAATGAGCTATATAAAAACTAAAAATCACTAATTCTCCATTTCCCGTGTAGGTAGAAGCATGAAACTTGGGGTAGTTGTTAAGTACACTTCCACGATGGTAACAGGTAAAAACAATATTTAAATTATTACTTACTGGGGGCCGGGGGCCCAAATGTAGTTTTTTCTTATATTAAAACTGACTCATCACTAATTCACGGATTTCCCGTGTAGGTAGAAACATGAAACTTTGGGAAGTTGTCAAGTAGCCTCTCTCGACGACAAATGGCGAAAAAGAATTTTTAAATTCACCTTCATTGGGGCTGGGGCCAAAAATGTTTTTCCCCCTCTTATGGGCTATATAAACATTTGAAAATCACTAATTCTTCTATTTCCCGAGTATGCAGAAGCATGAAACTTTGTGAAGTTATTGAGTAACACTTCCGCGATGTTAACAGGCAAAAATATTTAAATTATCAAAGACTGGGGGCCGGGGGCCCAAATGAAGTTTTTCCTTAAATGAGCTATATAAAAACTGAAAATCACAAATTCTCATATTTCCCGTGTAGGTACAAGCATGAAACTCTGAGAAGTTGATAAGAACACTTCCGCGATGGTACCAGGCGAAAAAACTATTTAAATTAACACTTACTGGTGGCCGGGGGCCCAAAAGAAGTTTTTTTCTAATATTAAAAACTGACTCATCACGAATTCTCCAACTTCCCGTGTAGGTAAAAGTATGAAACTTTGGGAAGTTGTTGAGTACCCTCTCGCAATGCAAATTGGCGTAAAAGAATTTTAAAATTCACTCTCATGGGGGCCGGGGGCCCAAGAGCGTTTTTTTCCTTATACTGAAAATCGCCTTATTCTCCACTTTCCCGTATAGGTAGAAACATGAAACTTTGGGAATTTGTTGAGTCCACTCTCTCGATGGTAGCATGCAAAAAAAATATTTAAATTATCACTCACTGGGGGCCGGGGGCCCAAATGTACTTTTTCTTATATAAAAACTGACTCAAATCTAATTCTCTGATTTCCCGTGTAGGGTAAAAGCATGAAACTTTTGGAAAATTATTGAGTACACACCCGCGATGGTAACATGCCAACAAATATTTAAATTTTCACTCACAAGGGGCCGGGGGCCCAATTTTTTTCTTATATAAAAAGTTAATCATCACAGATTCTCCATTTTCCCGTGTAGTTAGAAGCATGAAATTTTGGGAAGTTGTTGAGTACATTCCCGGAATGGTAACAGGTTAATTTTTTTTTGTTTAATTATCACTCACTGGGGCCCGGGACACAAAAGTAATATTTTTAACTTATATGAGCTAAATTACAAAAACAAAAAACTTTGGATACTGTGTAAATGTATTTTTTAAAAACTTGGAAGATAAAAACTTGATGGCCTATATTAAAATTGGTTAGGGCATTAAAATTATATTTTTTCAATATTTTGTAGCCGAGGGCCCCTAATCTCTTTTTTGTAAACGTTTAAGACATTTTAACCATTCGATTTCACTCAATTTTTAAAAAAAAATGTTTACTAACAAATATATTCATCATAATCCAAATTGAAATAAGCTGTTGTTTTGAAATAAGGGCCGATAGGGCCCCCGGCCCTTATTTTAGTTTTTTTTAAAAGACGTATTAATTGTAAATGTATTTTATTCATCCCACGGCCATTAAACTTTAGGAAGTTTTTGGGTACGCTCCATTGAAGGTTTCTGGCATTAAAAGTAAAAGTTTTAAAAACACCACTTATTCCGGGCTGGGGGCCCGTATGCCATATTTTAACATTAGTTATATAAAAGGTAATTTAAAATGTGGCTACTAGGTAAATGGATGAACTATGGCCAAATTTGATTTAAAAAATAAAATAAAATTATATAGGGTAATGAACTTCTAACGTCTGTTCCTTTGGGGCCGGGACCCAAAATATTTTTTTTCGTAAACATTTAAAGCTTTGTTACCTTAAAAATAATTTAAATAAATATAGTCACATTTCTCTATCATGACCTAGATTGAAATCCTCAGACCTTATGAGATATGCACATCCTGCATCCATTTTGCACGGGGGCCCGTAATGTCATTTTAGTACCCATTTATTTTACACGACCTTGACAAATATTGACAAACAAGTATATCGATCATGATTCAGACTGAAATCTATTGGTGTTTTGAATTGGTGTGAAACGGGTTTTCAACGCTTACTAAAATTCTAACTTCCGCAGCGGAGCGCGGGGATTTTGCTAGTATATTATATAACCATCTCTACCCCTCTCAACCACCTGTACCGAGCACTGAAGTCTATTAATCTAACCATCTCTACCCAGCACTCAACTCTATTGATCTAACCATCTCTAGCCTGCAATCAGCTCTATTGATCTAACCACCTCTACCCAGCACTCAACTCTATTGATCTAACCATCTCTACCGAGCACTCAACTCTATTGATCTAACCACCTCTACCCAGCACTCAACTCTATTGATCTAACCATCTCTACCCAGCACTCAACTCTATTGATCTAACCATCTCTAACCTGAACCAGCTCTATTGATCTAACCACCTCTACCCAGCACTCAACTCTATTGATCTAACCATCTCTAGCCTGCAATCAGCTCTATTGATCTAACCACCTCTACCCAGCACTCAACTCTATTGATCTAACCATCTATAGCCTGCAATCAGCTCTATTGATCTAACCACCTCTACCCAGCACTCAACTCTATTGATCTAACCATCTCTAGCCTGCAATCAGCTCTATTGATCTAACCACCTCTACCCAGCACTCAACTCTATTGATCTAACCATCTCTACCCAGCACTCAACTCTATTGATCTAACCATCTCTAACCTGCAATCAGCTCTATTGATCTAACCACCTCTACCCAGCACTCAACTCTATTGATCTAACCATCTCTAACCTGCACTCAACTCTATTGATCTAACCACCTCAACCCAGTTATCAACTCTATTGATCTAACCATCTGTACCGAGCACTCAACTCTATTGATCTAACCATCTCTACCCAGCACTCAACTCTATTGATCTAACCATTTCTACCCAGCACTCAACTCTATTGATCTAACCATCTCTACCCAGCACTCAAGTCTATTGATCAGATCTGGGTATGGACGTCTCGTGGCATCTGTCTTGACAGGTTTCATAATACATTAGACGGAGTCAGTGTCGCCTTATTGGTCGTGTGTACCACGGTGTGTTTGTCATAGTGTCAAGCCAAGATGCCAGTTTGAGTGTCTCTTAGCATGACTGTGGGGGTGTGGGTTGGGGTCTATCTATCTATCTATCATCCATCCATCCATCCATACATCCATCCATCCATCCATACATACATCCTTCCATCCATCCATCCATCCATCCATGCATCCATCCATCCCTCCATCCATCCATCTATGCATGCATCCATCGATCCCTCCATCCATCCATCCATCCATCCATCTAATCCATCCATCCATCCATCTAATCTATCTATCTATCTATCTATCTATCTATCTATCTATCTATCTATCTATCTATCTATCTATCTATCTATCTATCTATCTATCTATCTATCTATCTATCTATCTATCTATCTATCTATCTATCTATCTATCTATCTATCTATCTATCTATCTATCTATCTATCTATCTATCTATCTATCTATCTATCTATCTATCTATCTATCTATCTATCTATCTATCTATCTATCTATCTATCTATCTATCTATCTATCTATCTATCTATCTATCTATCTATCTATCTATCTATCTATCTATCTATCTATCTATCTATCTAATCTATCTATCTATCTATCTATCTATCTATCTATCTATCTATCTATCTATCTACTATCTATCTATCTATCTATCTATCTATCTATCTATCTATCTATCTATCTATCTATCTATCTATCTATCTATCTATCTATCTATCTATCTATCTATCTATCTATCTATCTATCTATCTATCTATCTATCTATCTATCTATCTATCTATCTATCTATCTATCTATCTATCTATCTATCTATCTATCTATCTATCTATCTATCTATCTATCTATCTATATATCTATCTATCTATCTATCTAATCTGCCATCTATATTAGTTATCTGTCTATCAGTCTGTCTCTGACACCTATATTAGTTAGCCTATCAGTCTGTCTCCGACACCTATATTAGTTAGCCTGTATATCAGTCTGTCGCTGACACCTATATTAGTTAGCCTATCAGTCTTTCTCTGACACCTATATTAGTTAGCCTGTCTATCAGTCTGTCTTTAACACCTATATTAGTTAGCCTGTCTATCAGTCTGTCTCCGACATCTATATTAGTTAGTCTGTCTATCAGTCTGTCTCCAACAACTATATTAGTTAGTCTATCAGTCTGTCTCTGACACCTATATTAGTTAGCCTGTCTATCAGTCTGTCTTTGACACCTATATTAGTTAGCCTATCAGTTTGTCTCTGACACCTTTATTAGATAGCCTGTCTATCAGTCTGTCTTTGACACCTATATTAGTTAGCCTATCAGTCTGTCTCTGACACCTATATTAGTTAGCCTATCAGTCTGTCTCTGACACCTATATTAGTTAGCCTGTCTATCAGTCTGTCTTTGACACCTATTACTTTGTACAATGTCAAGCCCACATCAAGTTTCTAATCTCCCATAGATTATCTCTTAATTTCCCCCTCTTCATTGTGCCCAGGCCAACGCTTGTAAAAACCATACCTCATCTAAATTGATTTCGTGTTCCCATGACAACGATGGATTTCTACGTCGACATGGTCTTTGGAGAATTTCATCGTGTTAATTCAAGCATTATATTCATTTCACCATTCAACGTAGGTGCAAATTAAAGCATTTTTTCGTTAAGTCTATATTTTCAATTTAAGAAAAGCAGAGTGATGTCCCTTAGCGTTAGGCCACAGTCATACATAATTGAGGGTAAATATATTATATGATTGCATCAAGGGACATAATTCTTTCTTTTTATATGTAATTCGTTGTTTTGATTTTAATCTTAAATTTGAATATATTCTACTTGCTTTTGTAGTTTCATTTCAAGTATTTTTAGTTATAAAAAATTAATTATGAAAACAATGAGAAATTATGCCTGAATTTTATTTCTTTGTATTTATATATATTCCTATGTAGAGTAGCTGTAAACTACGTATATTAAATATTTATAAAACTTTATCCCCGAATGAAATGAACTCTCCTAATTATAGTGTTATCAGGTGTTTATTAAAGAGGTGGCTATCCACTTTATTCGCTACTAGAAATAAGATGACCTTAGTGGCTGATTTAGCTATAGGGCATGGTTCTGCCGCCCCCCAAAGACGCCTTCGATGAACACTAAAAAGGTGTCACTAGAGCAGAATAAAAGATTGCTAAACACGAAACTTCTAATCAACACCAAACTGCTTGCTAAATATCGTATTTCAAATGATGAAACTGTAATATATGGCTTAAATCAATCACTCACATCTGAATTATGGGAGACAATTGATAATGAAGTTAAGTCTGCACAATTCTTTTCTTTAATTATTGATTCAACCATTGATGTATCTAGAATTGATCAGATGTCAGTTTCTTTACGTTAATTTTCTTTAAAAATCAGGACATGTGGAAAGAATTATAGGCTTTTATGGATAGCGAAGTCAATAATGCGCTCGCCCCGCAAGCCGAGGGGCGTGGGATCTAGCCCACGTTAAAGCCACAATAATAAATAAACCCCGTAAAAACAAAGTTTTTGACTATAAATCCCTTATATATTAGATATAACTAAAAGTATTGATTATGTTTCAACGCGACAAAAGTCTATAAACGTCTACACACGTTCTAATTACATCAACAGAACAACTTTCATTTGTACACTTTCTGACCGAATACGTGTCGGAGATCTTGTCACCGATATTTACTTTTGTATAATCTCCCTTGGCTTTAAAACTAGGTCAAAACTGTAGCAGACGACACGACCAAACATTATAATTCTAAATATTGATTTAAATAGATAATAAAACTAAAAATGCATTAATTTAATTATGGTACATTCGATCGATCTGAAATTTTGATACGATGCATTGTTAGATGAGACGGGTCCGTGTGCCAAATTTCAGCTCGATGGCTTTACTGGAAGTGGGTCATTTTCGACTTTTGTTTTTCTAAATCGTGATTTTATAGATAAACTAAAAATGCATTAATTTAATTACGGTACGTTCGATCGATCTGAAATTTTGATAAAATGCATTGTGAGGTCAGACGGGTCCGTGTGCCAAATTTCAGCTCGATGGCTTCACTAGAAGTGGGTCATTTTTGACTTTTGTCGAGGGCGTCGCGGACGGGCGTCGAGGGACGAGACGACGAATGAGTCCGCCGCGGCGGTGAAGTTAATATAAGGGATTTAAAAATGGAATGACTAACGCTAAGAAAGTCCTCCGCTGACCTGGAAGGGAGATGAGGCGCCCACCAAGGTCTACCAAGCCCCGCCCCCAGTAAGTTCTAATTGAAAAATTTGGACCCCGTACGACCACCGGTTATGTGACTTTAAATTTTTTTTTGCCGCATTTGCTGAGAAGATTTTAACGGAACTACAAAAGCGAAACATTGATTTCACACTCTGTCGAGGACAGGCATACTCTGGAATTAAGAGTGGCCTTCAAACTCAAATAAAGAAACTTTCACCCAATTGTTGTGCCCATGTTTTGCATTTAGCTACTATGGAAGCAATGTCTGTAAACTGTGATGAACAGTTGTTTTTTGGCACAGCTTTAAGGTGGTATGCATTCCTTACATCTAGTTTACCACGTCTGTCTACATACTCTTAAAAAACACCAGAAATATCAATATGAATCAACAGTCTGAAACGACTTTCTGATACAAGATGTGCAAGTTGTAAGCATGCAGTTTATGCAGTTGTTGACTATTATAGCCACACTTGATTCAGGGGAATCAACAGAATATAAAGGAAATGTCAGAGCAGAAGCTATGGGACTTTCTGTTTTAATAACAAAATATTCTTCTGTTTTTAAATCCCTTATATTAACTTCACCGGCGTCTCTCTCTCTCTCTCTGTCTGTCTGTCTTGGGCTCGGCGGGCGGAAAAACAGAAGTCAAAAATGACCCACTTCCCATGATCCGATCAAACTGAAATTTGGCACACGGACCCGTCGAACCTAACAATGCATCGTATCAAAATTTCAGATCGATCGAACGTACCGTAATTAAATTAATGCATTTTTAGTTTATCCTTATATGAGGTATGTAATTCAAAATTCACTGTTGTAAATTCCAGTTCCACGTGAGTTTGAGTTGACGCCGACCGTCGTGTTGACGACGACCGTCGTGTCGACACCCCCTCACATCCCACCCCCATTTATTAAAGACAAGGGACATCACTCAGTGTCAGTCTGTAAATGTTTAAAAATAATCACTACTGTTAGTTATGTCTCATATATAAGGGATTTATAGTCAAAAACTTTGTTTTTACGGGTTTGTTTTATTAAATCCCTTATATTAACTTCGCGGCCGTCTCTCTCTCTCTCTGTCTTGGGCTCGGCGGGCTGGGCGGAAAAACAGAAGTCAAAAATGACCCACTTCCCATGATCCGATCGAACTGAAATTTGGCACACGGACCCGTCTGACCTAACAATGCATCGTATCAAAATTTTTTAGTTTATCCTTATATGAGGTATGTAATTTTAATTCACGGTTTGTTATTGTTTTTTTGCCACGTGAAATTTTGACCTTACGCATTGAGGCGACCCAACGAAGCGACGGGCGCTTTTGTTTACATTTTATGTGTCACTCTGAGCTCGGTCAAGCGAATCGGTGACCAGACTTTTCCCCTCTCCCCCCACCCCCCCCCACCCACCCAAGCGAATTGCAAAAAAGAAAAACATGGCATGCGAACTTAGCAGAGATAAAATGGCTGATGATCCAACTACACGCTTTAAATCTGAAACGTACTTCACTATCATGGATACACTTGTAACACAAATAGATGATCAATTTAATGACTTTTGGAGCACAGTTACTTATTTCCATTGCATTGATTCATCACAAATGTCGGAAGAAAATAAAGATTCTTTTCAAAGTTTATGCAAAATTTACAAACACGTCATTAACCTTGAAGAAGCAATCGTAGAATATGATACCTTCAAAGATTTGTATGTATCAATGCATGTATCATTATCCAGTGAACTACTAGTTAAAAAGGTTCAGCTATTCTTGACTGAAAAACAAATGGCGCATCAGGTCTCCCTAATTTGTCAATACTTTATAAAATTTACTTTACTCTTCCTGTTAGCAGCGCTACTGCTGAAAGAAGTTTCAGTAGATTGAAACCTATCAAAAATTATTTGCGCTAAAAAATGACAAACGAACGTCTGTCTGGATTGGCATTAATTTCAATTGAACGTGATCTAGCTGAGAACGTTGACTTTGAATCAACTATAAATCGTTTTGCTTCAATGAAATCCCGTAGAAAGCAATGTATATAGGGCTCAAGGCTCTATCTTATCTTATCTTATCTTATCTTATCTTATCTTATCTGTTACAGACGCTCCTTCTATACAGAAGAATATCGCGTACTATGCTTATCCATGGTTTGTGTTTAGTCCTGCATTCTTGATAGAGTTTTAAATGTTTATTAAAGGAACTTAAAATCATTGTTTGTGTAAATTTCATTGATTTTCCGAAAGTTTGATGCTCAAACTTCCAATGAAAAATTATTCTTTTAAATTCTGAAGTAAATTGTTTAGTTTATTTATAAGTATAATATTATTGGCACTCTTTGTGTGTGTGTGTGTGTTACTAATCCTGACCAATCCGCTCCACCAAGGTCTCTGTGTTTTTCATTATTTGTAGCATCAGATTACCTGCTCTTAAACTGAACTATTTGGCCAGCTAAAATACTCATTTCATTCTTTCAGATAGAAAACTATTACAAGAACTAAAAACAGTAGCTCTTAAAATTCTATGAGAACAAAAAATAAGTTGTTCTCTTTGGAACTAAGTTCATAATTTACTGTCATATTTTTATCCTACATATGAAATATGCATTTAATATATATATGATAAATGATTTCTTTAATTATTTAGGACTTTTATTAATTATTAAAATTTTTTAAAATACATTATATTTTGTTTGCATTTGTGACCTATTACTCTCCTGAATATAAAGCAAATGTTTGTATATTGAAGAGATTCATTGCAATGGTTTGATGTAAAAAAATAATAATATTAAATAATGTACTTTGAATGATTGAACTAAAAACGTCTGAAGTAATTAAGTAAACATAGCTGAACGCTATAGAAAAATTTGCTGAAAACCATAGTAAAAATGACTGAAGCACTTTAATAGAAATGTCTGAACATCTTGGCGAAATGACTCATCTGTTGATGGACGGCTCTTTTTCACCTCAACAATCCAAACAATTTCTTTGTTTTTTTTTCGTGTGTGTTTGGGGGAGGGGGGGTGTTTGCGTAATGATCATACAGTACCCATGCCTCGAGTATTCACACAACCCTATTTATAAACATTCTTCTCTCCACAAGCCACGCCCTCAACTTTTGTTTCATCCAATCGGCTCTCACCTTCAACTGTTCGAGCTCCGCGATGAGTTTCCGGTTCTGCGCCTCCAGGAAGCGCACCTTCTCGATGTAGTTGGCGAAGCGCTCGTTGAGCTGCTGCATGTCCTTCTTCTCCCTCTCCCTGGTGCTCTTGACGTTGGTGACCCCCGTGTGGGACACATTGCCGAAGCCGACGGGCAGGATGCCTGAAAAGACGCCATCTGTTGCTTATTACCGGAAAGGTAGCGATGTTAGTACCGGAAGTTGTTAGTTTGGGCATGCGTACAGTCAAATCACCAATTACGTTTAACACTTTCGCACGATGTTAGTACCAGAATTTTTTAGTAGAGGCATGCGTTGAGTCAATTTATCTATACTAATAAAAGGCTTCAATTATGTGTTAAACTTTCATTCGATTTTATAACGGGAAATGTTAGTTTGAGCAGGCATATAATTCAAGTCATAATTTTATAAATTCTATGCGAAATTAATACAGAAATTCACTGAAATTGTCAAATATGTAACTAAGGTATTAGTATTGTTATAGTAGGGCCCATGGGCGTCGCTAGGAATTTTTCCAGGGGGGGGGGCAAAAAAATCCCACTTTTTTTTAAATTGTAACTGGCAATGCCATACAGGTACAATTTTCAATTAAATTCAAGTTCAGTATAAAATAAGGGTATAAAAAAGCCTTAGAAATTAATAAGACTTACAAATTAGTGCTGTAATAGTTAAAATACAACATTTATTAATGCAATTAATAAATACTTTTTTTTTCTCAAATGTAGGGGGGGGGCAAATGCCCCCCCCCTTGCCCCCTTCCCTACGCCCATGGTAGGGCCATCTAAGGTATTAGTATTGTTATAGTAGGGCCATCTAAGGTATTAGTATTGTTATAGTAGGGCCATCTAAGGTATTAGTATTGTTATAGTAGGGTCATCTAAGGTATTAGTATTGTTATAGTAGGGTCATCTAAGGTATTAGTATTGTTATAGTAGGGCCATCTAAGGTATTAGTATTGTTATAGTAGGGCCATCTAAGGTATTAGTATTGTTATAGTAGGGCCATCTAAGGTATTAGTATTGTTATAGTAGGGCCATCTAAGGTATTAGTATTGTTATAGTAGGGCCATCTAAGGTATTAGTATTGTTATAGTAGGGCCATCTAAGGTATTAGTATTGTTATAGTAGGGCCATCTAAGGTATTAGTATTGTTATAGTAGGGTCATCTAAGGTATTAGTATTGTTATAGTAAGGTCATCTAAGGTATTAGTATTGTTATAGTAGGGTCATCTAAGGTATTAGTATTGTTATAGTAGGGTCATCTAAGGTATTAGTATTGTTATAGTAGGGTCATCTAAGGTATTAGTATTGTTATAGTAGGGTCATCTAAGGTATTAGTATTGTTATAGTAGGGTCATCTAAGGTATTAGTATTGTTATAGTAGGGCCATCTAAGGTATTAGTATTGTTATAGTAGGGCCATCTAAGGTATTAGTATTGTTATAGTAGGGTCATCTAAGGTATTAGTATTGTTATAGTAGGGCCATCTAAGGTATTAGTATTGTTATAGTAGGGTCATCTAAGGTATTAGTATTGTTATAGTAGGGCCATCTAAGGTATTAGTATTGTTATAGTAGGGCCCATGGGCGTCGCTAGGAATTTTTCCAGGGGGGGGGCAAAAAAATCCCACTTTTTTTTAAATTGTAACTGGCAATGCCATACAGGTACAATTTTCAATTAAATTCAAGTTCAGTATAAAATAAGGGTATAAAAAAGCCTTAGAAATTAATAAGACTTACAAATTAGTGCTGTAATAGTTAAAATACAACATTTATTAATGCAATTAATAAATACTTTTTTTTTCTCAAATGTAGGGGGGGGGCAAATGCCCCCCCCCTTGCCCCCTTCCCTACGCCCATGGTAGGGCCATCTAAGGTATTAGTATTGTTATAGTAGGGCCATCTAAGGTATTAGTATTGTTATAGTAGGGCCATCTAAGGTATTAGTATTGTTATAGTAGGGTCATCTAAGGTATTAGTATTGTTATAGTAGGGTCATCTAAGGTATTAGTATTGTTATAGTAGGGCCATCTAAGGTATTAGTATTGTTATAGTAGGGCCATCTAAGGTATTAGTATTGTTATAGTAGGGCCATCTAAGGTATTAGTATTGTTATAGTAGGGCCATCTAAGGTATTAGTATTGTTATAGTAGGGCCATCTAAGGTATTAGTATTGTTATAGTAGGGCCATCTAAGGTATTAGTATTGTTATAGTAGGGCCATCTAAGGTATTAGTATTGTTATAGTAGGGTCATCTAAGGTATTAGTATTGTTATAGTAAGGTCATCTAAGGTATTAGTATTGTTATAGTAGGGTCATCTAAGGTATTAGTATTGTTATAGTAGGGTCATCTAAGGTATTAGTATTGTTATAGTAGGGTCATCTAAGGTATTAGTATTGTTATAGTAGGGTCATCTAAGGTATTAGTATTGTTATAGTAGGGTCATCTAAGGTATTAGTATTGTTATAGTAGGGCCATCTAAGGTATTAGTATTGTTATAGTAGGGCCATCTAAGGTATTAGTATTGTTATAGTAGGGTCATCTAAGGTATTAGTATTGTTATAGTAGGGCCATCTAAGGTATTAGTATTGTTATAGTAGGGTCATCTAAGGTATTAGTATTGTTATAGTAGGGCCATCTAAGGTATTAGTATTGTTATAGTAGGGCCATCTAAGGTATTAGTATTGTTATAGTAGGGTCATCTAAGGTATTAGTATTGTTATAGTAGGGTCATCTAAGGTATTAGTATTGTTATAGTAGGGTCATCTAAGGTATTAGTATTGTTATAGTAGGGCCATGACTCATGACATAAGAACTGTACTAATACACTTAAATGTAAAACTTGTACACAAAGTAATTTTTGACATCTTGTATTCTTTCAGTAACGACACCTGTAACATCAGGGAGGTGTAATATGTTTAGTATCTAGTGTCTGTACCTGAAGTTTTTATTTGAGAAATTCAAGAGGTTATGTTGTACAGACGTTAAGCGACGTTGTACGTGAATCACTTCGTTACTAAAGTACCAGCATTGTAAGATGTATATGGCATTCATTTTAACAATACATTCAGCTTGGGATTTTACTGCTGGTAGCTTTAAGCCTGTATTTATAAATGAATTCATTATTTATTGACTAACACTTTCATATGAATGAATAAATGCTTTCCTCTGTAGCGCTACATTGCAAACTCTAATCTTTTAGTTAATGCATGAGAATAATTCAAAATATTGATATCCTTAGCATGTGTCAGCATGTTAGCGTTTGACAGCATGTTAGAGTTTATAGTAAACAACATTAAAGACATTAGTGCGTGTTTTGTTAGTAAGTTAGTAAGTTAGGAATCAATCAGGCTAAATATGTCTGCATAGGTAAAGGAACCTTCTTTTTTAGATCGTTGTTTACAAACAATGTGGCGTGTGTTGAGATAAGTCAGCGCCCAGCTAAAATTAGAATAAATCTTTGACAGACCATTAATTTTACAATGTTTGATACTACATGATTAGTAAACAGGATAAAGATTTTAAAAGCAACACTTTTGTTGTAATTGATTTTTTTTCTGTCTTATTTGTTCCTAACAAAAACCAATTTTTCTGCATTCTACATGATTCTATCGAAACCCACTCATGGTGATCAACCAAAAAATTTCTGGTTTGTGCTTATAAAAAACTCTGTCTGCACCTAGTTTGTCGGTTCTTCGGATGGACGACTAGAAAGACATTTTAAAAAATATAAAGTTTTAATCTTTAAAATTACGAACATATTAGAAAATATAGCTATTGAAAATTGAAGCCTGGATTTTTGGAAGAGACAAATAATAAAATAATTTAAAAAGAAATACATTTCATAAAATATATTTAATTTTGAAAACAACTTGGACGGCAACAATGGCGGAAGGATTTCCGAGGTTCGACCACATATTCAAAGCTAGATCTTCACCATACCATTTTGGATGCTAGGCGTGTCATTAAGTGACGCGTAAATCTCGGTTAAGGATCCCGTAACGTCATTTCCTTCACGAGATTTCCAGCGGGCGCCTTGACGTACAAAGGGAAATAACTCGCTTCTAGTGTATTGATTTTCACATTACATCCAATCAGCGGCGATCTTGTGTAATTTGAAATTTTAAACAAAATTTGTCTACGCCTCAACCATCGATTCCGTTTGTGCAGCTTGCAAGTTTGTCCGTTTGTACCCAGAAACGAAAGTATTTTTTTTGTTAAGTTATAACAAATTGTCTCGGACATGTTATATTCAACAACTAATTTATTTAAAATAAAATTTGAAATTGGGTAGCACATACACTTTTGTCTGGTGCAGCCACGTTTTATTAACTCGCTTTCGTTCCTGTGGATTTGTTTGTCCACAATTTTTCAAATCTGCCAACGTAAAATTAAACCACTTTTGATGGTCCTAGAGATCTCAAAATTTTACCACAGATAGATCTTGGATGACAATGCATTGTATCAAAATTTCAGATCGATCGAATGTACCACATCACTGTGTTTAAAAATATGAGACATAACTAACAGTATTGATTATGTTCAAACACGACAAACATTTACAGACTGAATGTGTCTTAACCCCCCCTTGCTTTATAACCCGGTGTGGGGGGTGGGAGAGGGGAAAGGTCTGGTCACCGATCGCTGGACCGAGCTCAGCGTGACACGCAAAATGTAAAAAAAAGCAGGCCGGTACATCGACAATGTGGCGTCAACGCGCAAACTGAACTGTCACGTGAAAAAAAAACCCAATAAACCGTGAAATTGAATTACATATGTCGTATAGAGATAAACTAAAAATGCATTAATTTAATTACGGTACGTTCGATCGATCTGAAATTTTGATACGATGCATTATTAGGTGACACAAGTCTATGTGCCCAATTTCAGCTCAGTGGCATTACGGGAAGTGGGTTATTTTTTACTTTTGTTTTTCCGCTCGTCTGCCCGACGTACGAAGAGATGACCACAGGCAGAGAGAGAGAGAGACAAGATTTCGAAGTTAATATAAAGGATTTAAAAAGATTTTAAAAAACCACGTTTTTGTAAGTGGACTAAAAAGAATAAAATAAATAGAGGTAAAAAAAGATTTAAAAACAACACGTTTTATAAGTGTACTAAAAAGAAGAAAATAATTTAAAACTAATAAGTTCAAAAGTACTTTCTTATAATATGACTAAAAACGTGGGCGGGTGTTTGGTATAAAAATTGAAGATTTATAAGTAAGAAGGAAAAAAAAATCTATAAGTGAGGGAATGAGTGAACAGCATATGTTAAACCTCATAAGCGCCCGCCCAAGGTTTTTAGTCATATTATATGAAAGTACTTGAACTTATTAGTTTTAAATTATTTTCTTCTTTTTAGTACACTTATAAAAACGTGGTTTTTAAACATCTTTTTTTTACCTCTATTTATGTCTATGGGAAAGACTGTCACTCAAGGATAGGACTGCTCAGCCACACGAGGAAATGCAACCCAACCCAACAGTGATGCACCATCGTCTCTTGAGACGGAAGGATGCCGATGAAATTTTGAAATATATAATGAAACTAAATTACACTAACAATAAATAGATAAACACACACATAAAAAGTTAACACTTCAAATATTTAGACAGTAAATTTTGATAGCTTCCTTATTTAGTGCAAGTTAATTCAACATCCATTGAACATAAAGATACACAACCAATAGTATAATGACCCAAACACCAATATTTATTCATCTACATCAACGGTGGCCAAACCGCGGCTTGCGAGTCGCATGCGGCTCTTCTGTGTTCACATTGCGGCTCGCGTACTATTTATGAAAGATATGTTACACGTATAACTGGAAGATTTCCAAGCAAGGTTTAATGACCCATAGTGATTCAATGCGGCTCTCAATAATGTTTTAAATATTTTTAAATGACTCTAAGTTACTACAGGTCTGCCCTCCACCCCACACCCCCCCCCTGATCAAGATACACCATATGATCTAAATCCAATAACCTCTCGAATCCCTAATACTTAAAACCCAAACATCCACAACTGCCATAGCCTACCCCACAGGCTTCCAAACATTCACTGATCCTGAAAAACATTACATCCATCTCACACATTTTTTAAACCCACACGTCTTCCAATTCACATGTCATTTTATCAACTGCATTCTTTTTCACGTAACATTTTATCAACTTTACTCTTGATCGCTTTACAATTTGTTCCACTATATTCTTGAAGGCCCTGACATGATTCATCTCCGACCATCGACCTCCCCCAAAAGTCTTACCACATACAGGTAACACACACATTTAGATTGTGTTTCTTCGTGAGCACATCCTCTCCCACTACACAGAGACTCGGATAAAATACACATCCATTGACACATTCGTTAACACATAGCCTCCCCTACACATCTATTGACACATTCATTAACACATAGCCTCCCCTACACATCTATTGACACATTCAATAACACATTGCCCCCCTACACATCCATTGACACATTCATTAACACATAGCCTCCCCTACACATTCAGTGACCTCTAAAAACACATTGACCCTCTCCCTCCTCCCCCTCCCCCCGCCCATCCACCAGGCCATCCACCGATTTACCTGACGTAATCTCCACCGTCCTCTTGTAGCTGCCACCGTGGTGTCCTCCACCCCCCACAACACTGGACAGGCTCGTGTGGCCGACGTTGGCCGTGCGCGGGTGGATGGATGACTTGTAGTAGAAGTCGTCACCCCCATCGTTCAGGGCGCTGCTGCTGCTGCTGCTACCGCCGCCTCCGACGCTGGATGACGTGCTCGAGGTGGTGATCACGGTTCTCTTCTCCAAGGTGGATTGGGAGGTCATCTTGACACGTCAGTTGTGTGACAAACTGTGGACAAAGTAATCATAGAAGATACAGGAGTCATGTTTACTTTGACAAACTGTGGACAAAGTAATCATAGAAGATACATGAGCCATGTTTACTTTGACAAACTGTGGACAAAGTAATAATAGAACATACATGAGTCATGTTTACTTTGACAAACTGGGGACAAAGTAATCATAGAAAATACAGGAGGCATGTTTACTTTGACAAACTGGGGACAAAGTAATCATAGAAAATACAGGAGGCATGTTTACTTTGACAAACTGGGGACAAAGTAATCATAGAAGATACATGAGCCATGTTTACTTTGACAAACTGTGGACAAAGTAATAATAGAACATACATGAGTCATGTTTACTTTGACAAACTGGGGACAAAGTAATCATAGAAAATACAGGAGGCATGTTTACTTTGACAAACTGGGGACAAAGTAATGATAGAAAATACAGGAGGCATGTTTACTTTGACAAACTGGGGACAAAGTAATCATAGAAAATATAGGAGTCATGTTTACTTTAACCAATTAAGTTTCTTGTTGCTGTTTTTATTTAATACATGTCATTCGGAATCGAGAAGGACTAGGCCAGGGTTGACAAAGTTATGACACGCGTGCCACTCGAGAGAATATTGATTTGAACACCGTGAGCATGGCCCTATGTTTCACCACGTAAGCCATTACAGAATATCTGAACCAGACGAAAGAATAGAAGATAAGATTCTGTCACTATCTTTTGTAGACGGATCAGCGCCGCAGTATCCGAAGGAATAAACATCGGAACATGCATCTCTAAATGGGCTGCGGTCCTCTACGCTGTCCCATCTTAAAGTCCCCGGAGTTGATAGACATAGGAGAAGTCCCCTTGGTGTGCGCTCCTTTGAATCGGTGGCACCAAAATTATTTAAGTCTTTTGAAACAGTGTGAAAACAAAGAGAAATTTTAAGAGAAATTTAAGAAAAATTTATGACTTTTTTTTTGGATAGAGTTTTTGAACATTAGAGTAGAGCGCAACAAGCATTTAAGTCTAGCATTCATTCATTCATTCATTCATTCATTCATTCATTCATTCATTCATTCATTCATTCATTCATTCATTCATTCATTCATTCATTCATTCATTCATTCATTCATTCATTCATTCATTCATTCATTCATTCATTCATTCATTCATTCATTCATTCATTCATTCATTCATTCATTCATTCATTCATTCATTCATTCATTCATTCATTCATTCATTCATTCATTCATTCATTCATTCATTCATTCATTCATTCATTCATTCATTCATTCATTCATTCATTCATTCATTCATTCATTCATTCATTCATTCATTCATTCATTCATTCATTCATTCATTCATTCATTCATTCATTCATTCATTCATTCATTCATTCATTCATTCATTCATTTCATTCATTCATTCATTCATTCATTCATCATTCATTCATTCATTCATTCATTCATTCATTCAAATACAAATCTACTTGACACCATTGCCATATCACAAACAATTATTATAATTTTGAAATTGAAAATAATAACACACAAAGTAACAAAGACCCCTGGACAAGAATGTGTAACAAATGACGGAAGCATGTAATGGCAGTTATACTGAATCGAAATTGGAATTTTTTTTATTTTTGCTTTTCGCCCCCACTCAAGTGATGAAGGTGACTGAATAATCGTGAGAACCATGTTTAAACAAATAAAATGTGCTCCCCTTGGGTAAATATTTGAAAAGCCAAAATAATTTTTTTGTACAACTACTGTACATCTAAATATAGCAGCACACAGTGTTGTATCAAGGGGTACAAGATAATACTGTCAGATAGTACTACCTCTATATTTGTGAAAACTTTGTCTTAGATTTTTTTAAAAGTCTGCAGTGATTGTCATCAATCTTAGCCTGGATGAAACTGACATTTGTCCTTGTCAGTAAAGACCCGGGTGGTTATGAGTGGGTCACTGATAGAGTTTGTGTGTCACTGGTATACATTTGTGGGTCACTGGTATACATTTGTGGGTCACTGGTATACATGTGTGGGTCACTGATAGAGTTTTTGGGTCACTGATAGAGTTTGTGGGTCACTGTTATACATTTGTGGGTCACTAATAGAGTTTGTGGGTCACTGGTATACATTTGTGGGTCACTGGTATACATTTGTGGGTCACTTGTATACATTTGTGGGTCACTGGTATACATTTGTGGGTCACTGGTATACATTTGCGGGTCACTGGTATACATTTGCGGGTCACTGGTATACATTTGCGGGTCACTGGTATACATTTGTGGGTCACTGGCATACATTTGTGGGTCACTGGTATACATTTGTGGGTCACTGGCATACATTTGTGGGTCACTGGTATACATTTGTGGGTCACTGGTATACATTTGTGGGTCACTGGCAAACATTTTTGGGTCACTGGTATACATTCGTGGGTCACTGGTATACATTTGTGGGTCACTGGTATACATATGTGGGTCACTGGTATACATTTGTGGGTCACTGGTATACATTTGTGGGTCACTGGTATACATTTTTGGGTCACTGGTATAAATATGTGGGTCACTGGTATACATTTGTGGGTCACTGGTATACATTTGTGGGTCACTGGTATACATTTGTTGGTCACTGGTATACATGTGTGGGTCACTGGTATACATATGTGGGTCACTGATAGAGTTTTTGGGTCACTGGTATACATTTGTGGGTCACTGATAGAGTTTGTGGGTCACTGGTATACATTTGTGGGTCACTAATAGAGTTTGTGGGTCACTGGCATACATTTGTGGGTCACTGGTATACATTTGTGGGTCACTGGCATACATTTGTGGGTCACTGGTATACATTTGTAGGTCACTGGCATACATTTGTGGGTCACTGGTATACATTTGTGGGTCACTGGTATACATTTGTGGGTCACTGGCATACATTTGTGGGTCACTGGCATACATTTGTGGGTCACTGGTATACATTTGTGGGTCACTGGTATACATATGTGGGTCACTGGTATACATTTGTGGGTCACTGGTATACATATGTGGGTCACTGGTATACATTTGTGGGTCACTGGTATACATTTGTGGGTCACTGGTATACATTTGTGGGTCACTGGTATACATTTGTGGGTCACTGGTATACATTTGTGGGTCACTGGTATACATTTGTGGGTCACTGGTATACATTTGTGGGTCACTGGTATACATATGTGGGTCACTGGTATACATTTGTGGGTCACTGGTATACATTTGTGGGTCACTGGTATACATTTGTGGGTCACTGGTAGAGGTTTGTGGGACAATGAAAGATGTACAAAAGAAGAAATGTGAGGGAAGGGGAGGTTACATGCTGGTCACTAGTAGATGAGTGCTGGGGTCAGTGCGTGAGTCGTGCTGAATCTTACAGAATAGTTTGTGTAATTGGGTATGGGGGAAAGACGGTTAATTGTGTGGTGAAACAAAAATCGTTCGTGCCCCCTTGAATCATTCCTATAGCTATTCCACTCAGCCTCGTTTGGGATTACTTCAATAAATGAATTCTGAGTGAAGGGTTTAAATTAAGATCTAAGTTCTTCTTAAGAAGCCGATGTGGATGTTGTATTGACACAAGCCAGGCCTTCAACGCGTCAGGTAAATTTGTTTTACATTTGATGAAAATGGATTGCGCCGGAATAATTATTCAGCCTTGTGGTTTAAAGGGGCAGCTACGCTGAATGTCCTATCAACATATCTCAGAGGCGGTGCTAAAGTTATGTTCCGCGAATACAAGTCAGTGTCATGGGCCGTCACGTGAGGGGTCCAAGCTGTATGCCCCGTGGGGTTCACAACGCTAAATCACAGTACTGCATTAAAATTAACGCAACGGTCATTTCTTCAGAATACCATCCAATTTCCCCTTTAGGGTTCGTTAGTCCGTGTGAAAAGTAAACAACTCATGTGCAAATTTACTCAGCATCCACTTTTTGTGCAATTTTTTTATTTGCTGCGCGATAATCCTAAACTGCTGCGTGGCGTCGGACAGATATATACTCGCAGCCGCACAGCCACTCATCTTAAAGGGAACATTGATACCATCCGCTACATTAATCCCTGAATCGTCAGCTACCCACTGTTCTCAAAACGCATGATTCATGGAGGATTGTGGCGCGTCGAGGCTGCCCAGCTAGATGAAGAGAGTTCACAAGTATGTTTGTTTAAGGAGCGTTGAGCCAGCGTTAAGATCACCACTGTTCCAACTAAATCCAGCATTGGAGATCGGCGTTGTGTTTACAGTTCTGAGGTCGAAAAACCGGCTTTTGAATTAATTTTCTAAATTGCATGGTTTGTTTCTTTTCATAGCGCCTAAAACAGAACAAAGATTCTCTTGTCGCGTTTCCTGTTTTTGTTAATCCTTCACTATTTTCTGCTTTTTTTTTAATACAAGAAAATAGAATAGACCTATAACCATTGAATAAGAACTGTAATGTGTTCAGGGCTGGAGTAACCTATAGGCAAACAAGGCACGTGCCTCGGCACCAAGCGTTTGGGGGGCACCACAAGTCCTCAAGAAAAATGTGTATATATGTCCATAATCGACATGACGTTAGCAAAATCGCAAATTTAATATTAAATCGCACAGGGCGAATTAAATGGAAGGCTGATTGGGCTAAAGCCAAGGGCCCCCAATGATTTAAGGCTAAATTAAGGGACCCCAAGCTTATTAAATTGCACAATAAAGTGGCTGGACAGGGCCCAAAGGTGGAATTGCAGCCAGCGGCCCCGTGCAATCTTAATCCACCCCTGAAATCGCTTTTAAAGGGACAAATGAAAAATGTGGATCTTTACAAAATTGAATTTTTCTAAGGGCTACTGGAGTTGGTCAGTCAGTTTGATCCATTTTTAGCATCACACATTGCGAAATAAGGAAATTCTGGAAAAGGAAATCCTTCTTATGTATCCCAAACTATATGTGAAGAACTGATTAAAAGTATGTCCCCAAAAGTCCATCAAGTAATTATAGATGAAGTAAAGGCTTCCGGTTATTTCAGCTTGTCAATACCCGATATTTCATTTATAGTCAGTTAAGCGTTGTCTTCGATATGTGGTAGATGGAGAGTCCCATTGAGCGCTTTTTTACTTTCTTGGAGCCGCAAAGTCAAACCGGTGAAGTATGGCTAAGCAAGAGTTGCAGTACTTACGTGAAGTTGCAATGTTGATTTTGCGAAATGCAGAGGTCAGTCCCGGATAACGCAGCTAATATGTCTTGATATTACAAGGGCATGCAGAGCAAAATTCTAGAGGAAAATTAGTTTTCTATCTACATACCCTGTGCTACCCATTCACTAAATCTAGTAGGATGTAGGGCCGTTGACTCTTGTTTAGAGGCAGTAAACTTCTTCCATACAGTGCAACTGATCGATACTTTTTTCTCAGCTTCAACCAACAGATGAAAGATTCTGAAAGGATGCTTTGTGGATTGAACGCTGGTAAACTCTCTTTCCGATAGCAGATGGGAAGCACATGCTGTTGGAACTAAAGCTATTCTAAAGTCTCATCCTCAGACTATAGAAGTGTTAGAGTGTTTACAATAAGACCTGTCACCGAAGGGGGACACCAGAAGAGAAGCAGACAAAAATTGCAAAGAAGATACAAGAATTAGAATTTGCTCTCACGCTTGTCTTTTGGGAAGAAGTGTTACATTTTCACAGATTCAGTCAAGCTCTACGAAATGAGCACGTGAACTTGAAAACGTGTGCTGATTTGTATTCTTCAATAGCAGATCACGTGGAAGGAAAGACAGTGGTCATTGCTGGTGATGCCCCTTTATGTATCTCTGAATGCCAGAGACAAATTTCGTATATCTGCTTTTTACGCTATTGTTGACAAATTTGAGACAGAGATTGGTAGATGAGGATAGGTATATAATGATATAGGAGTTAAATGTTCTTGTTTGATCGATGTAACACAAACATATCAGTGTTGTGTGACTAATAAATGCTTATCCTAATGATCTGAACAATAATTGATATACTGAACTACAACAGTTACACTCATATATTCGCCACAAGTTTCCTGCATCAAAATCTGAAAACAACACGTTGAGTCATACATAATTATACAAAGTAATAGAGACAACATCAAGTTTGCTTTTCCAATGTAGAAATGGACTTGCGCATATTTTTAACATTAATGTTAGCGAACGTTTTAAATGAGCGCTCTTTTTCTCATTTAAAACGTACAAAAAATCTAAGTAGACTGATAAAGAAATAAGAAAGGCTTGATTCTTTATCGTTGCTGATGATTGAGACAGAAATTTTGCGCAAAATTAACTTTGATGATGAACTTTGCCAGATGTAAATCTAGAATAAAGAACTTTAAAATGTAAAGTTTTGCTTTCTCTGACTTTCTCATCTATTAAAAAAGTTACAGTACGTTTGTCTAATATTATTACAAAACTAATTAAATATTAATTTTAATACAGAAATAACTTATCGTAGGTTTTATTTGAGTGATACGTAGTACAAAATATGTGTTAACAGCGGCGTCACTAGGGTGGGTGTCATCCAGTTCGATAGGTCAAGGTGTCACCCCCTCACAACTTACCCCATAGACCTCCTCCGAGTATGCCAATGCAAAATAACGAGGCATACAGAATTTTACCCTTTGGTGTCACCCGGTGCAGTTCGCACCTCCCGCAATCCCCTGTGACGCCAACTGTTTTGTTTTGTTAGTTGGTTTGCTTAATATTGAACATACCAGCGGTCAGTGGAGGATTGGGGCAGAAGGGGGCACCCATGTGGGTTTGTGCCTCGGGCACCAAGATGGCTTAATCCGGCCCTGAATGTGTTGCATGTGTACAGTCTAACTTCATTCTATCCGTAACAATTTCCCATTTACCAATTTTAATCCCTTGTTTAGATATACGATTATATATATTTTTCCACCGAATGATTCTATAAATAACTTGATTTGTTAGAATTCGAATCTAATGGTTCCCCAACACCGGATCTATTATTTAACACATGACCTAGTATTTACCGTACCATTTACCTGTACTAATCAATTGCCTTTCAAGATTACCTACAACAAATCAGCCATGACATTTTTATTACCCTTAAATCAACCAAGACATTTTTATTACCACTAAATCAGCCAAGACATTTTTATTACCACTAAATCAGTCAAGACATTTTTATTACCACTAAATCAGCCAAGACATTTTTATTACCACTAAATCAGCCAAGACACTTTTATTACCACGAAGTCAGCCAAAACTGAGCCGCGATGAATCACGAGTCATGAGGGCCATTCAACTGTCACATTTTTTTCTTGTTGTAGGACAGTAAGCCTATAAAGAGTGGCCCAAACAATTGCAGCATTGAGTAAACTAAGCACATCTGGCAAAGCAAGAAGCTCTCCCTGAGATCAAAGATCCGCTAATGCGCTCTCTGGCAATGTCGGTCTTCTTGTATGGTTGTGAGGCTTGGACGCTCACTGCAGACCTCCAAAGAAGAATCAATGCGCTAGAGATGAGATGTTTCAGAAAGATATTGAACATCTCCTACACAGCGCACATCACTAACGAAGCGGTCCGCAACACAATAAGTACTGTCATTGGCCCCTACGAGGACCTTCTCACCTCCATTAAGAAGAGGAAATTACGATGGTACGGACACGTGACAAGAACTGGAGGTCTCGCAAAAACTATATTGCAAGGCACAGTCCAGAGAGGAAGGAAAAGAGGCAGACAAAAGAAGAGATGGGAGGACGATATCAAAGAGTGGATCGGCCTGTCATTCAGCGACTGTCAAAGGGCAGCACAGGACCGGGACAAATGGCGTCAGATAGTGAGCAGTTCACGATGGTGCCCCAACGACCCAACGACGGGTTAAGGGATAGTTCCAGTTCAAGCCTATAAACAGAATTCTGGCGCAACATGTCCATTTTAAATAGTATCACCAAGTACGACAACAGATTTCCTAAATAGATTGCCGACTGCCACTATATCACAGATGGACACTGGACACATGTACATGTATTTTCCAGAGGCCTCGTTCAACTCATCTATACCTCGCGCCAACAGGTGATATGACGTAGTTTATCGGCGATTCTCGCAATGTTTAGTCGGTTAGGTAAATAGCGCCAAATAACGACACGCGCCCAGTCCCCACAAAAACCACCTAATTAATTACCGTTGCCCTGGTGTAAGACGTAAGATGTTCATTACAAGAATAATTAACGACACGAAATGTTCGTTTTCTCAGTCATTACACTATCATGTGTAATGATAAAAAATCCCTGGACTAAGGGAGATAACAGTATGTAATGACATCTAGTTGGTTAAGACGAAAAAAAATAGAGAGTAGGCTTTCCTTGGTATTTCGACCACCGGAAGATTGCGACCGTGGAGACCATTTCTGACAGGGGCGGAGAACGAGAATCAAGTCTACAGAGAAAGTAAGAGAACAGGCGATAGGTGCCCTAAAATTATCCAACATTTCCAGTATATAACAATGGTGTGAATGTCTGTCAGAAAAACAACATAAGAACAAAGAATTAATCTCGTTTGTCTATTTATGCTGGAAGAAAACGGGGAATTTTTATACAATATACATACGTATATTGAATTTATTTTAAATAATTTATTTCCAAAAAAATATTGGAAGTGGCTTGGGGGGGGGGTTGAGAGGTCACCAGACTTAAGGGCTTTCAACGTGTCCGCTGTATCCAACGTGGTATCTAGTATCTAACGTGACACTGAGTGCTTAGTGTCCAAATTATCGTGTCCAACATGACATCTAAAGTGACATTCGGTGTTCTGGTATCCAAATTGACATTTCCTACATGACATCTAAAGTTACATTCCATGTTCTAGTATCCAAATTGACATGTCCTACATGACATCTAAAGTTACATTCCATGTTCTAGTATCCAAATTGATTTGTCCTACATGACATCTAAAGTTACATTCCATGTTCTAGTATCCAAATTGACATGTCCTAAATGGCATCTAAAGTTACATTCCATGTTCTAGTATCCAAATTGACATGTCCTACATGACATCTAAAGTTACATTCCATGTTCTAGTATCCAAATTGACATGTCCTACATGACATCTAAAGTGACATTCCATGTTCTAGTATCCAAATTGACATGTCCTACATGTCATCTAAAGTAACATTCCATCTCCTGGTATCCAAATTGACATGTCCTACATGACATCTAAAGTGACATTCCATGTCCTGGTATCCAAATTGACCAGCCCTGCCCCACTAAGCTGAACGCCAACACGTAATCCACAAGCAAACGTAGACAAAGTCATGGGCACCAGACGGCTGTGAGAGTACGTGTGTGTGGTTTTGTGTTTTTGGTGTGTGTTTATGTGTGTTTGGTGTGTGTTTATGTGTGTGTGTGTGTGTGTGTGTGTGTGTGTGTGTGTGTGTGTGTGTTGTGTGTGTGTGTGCATGCATGGTTTCAAAAAGCTCAACTTGAAATTTCACACTGGGGTATTAATGGTCACAAGGCCCGGAAGAGATTTGTCACTAAAATATAGTCCGTTTAAAAAAAAATAGTTATATGTATTTCTTATCAAATTTAATACAAATACATTTTATTTCCTTAAAATTTAAAGTCTAATGTAACTTTCATCTTGAATTCAAAATGTAATGGAAGATAGAGGCTTCAATAGGATACACTGTTATATTAACAAACTGATGGAAGAGAGAGACTTCAGTCGGATAAACTGTTATATTAACAAACTGATGGAAGAGAGAGACTTCAGTCGGATAAACTGTTATATTAACAAACTGATGGAAGAGAGAGACTTCAGTCGGATAAACTGTTATATTAACAAACTGATGGAAGAGAGAGACTTCAGTCGGATAAACTGTTATATTAACAAACTGATGGAAGAGAGAGACTTCAGTCGGATAAACTGTTATATTAACAAACTGATGGAAGAGAGAGACTTCAGTCGGATAAACTGTTATATTAACAAACTGATGGAAGAGAGAGACTTCAGTCGGATACACTGTTAAGTTCACAAACTGGTGCCGTCTCATCTACATCAGCTTTCCCCTGGCCCGCATATAAAATAATAACTTCGACTGAGACAGAGTTTTAAAAAATCCGTTAAACATTGAACGTCACTAAAAAATTCCAATTAAATCCCTAAGTTCGTGTGAACAAAAAAAAACTTTAATAAATAAATCTGATGGACTCATGCACCTAAACCACGTGAATGCATTGTTGAGATCTATATGAGATGCTTAATAAGACGACATACAAATTACAAAAACTATTTCTCGTCAAGAGATCTCTCATATGAAATTATGTGTAAATAGGAAGAAGAATCTTCATAAACACCGCTTCACACAATACCAGAGAAACTTTAGATACGATTAAAACATATTTTTTAAGAAAAAAGGAATTCATCATGTAATGAAACGTTCCATAGTCGTGTGTACTTTTTAATGTTTTGTGGTGAATCTAAAAAAACATACGACACAACTGATGTTTATTTTAAATTCTATTTTTTCTATTTCACAAATTAAGTTTGATGTTTTTTCATCACCCCTCACGCCCACCCATTATTAGCGCCCAAACTATTCTAATGATGTGCTCTTAAAATCTCTTCACCTGAATCGCAGTCCGATAAAACCATAGCGTTCTTCCTGAAAATGTTACGCTTGATATCATCTCGAATGATAAATATCGTGAATTTCTGCGTTCGCAATACGTGACGCAAAATTGAAATGTGAGAGTAGGGAATAAATGAAACTCACAAATGTAAACTTTAAAGAGTCCCATTCAGAAATATTACCGAAGTTGACTTTTTTAAACAAATAGGCCACGTTCGGATATCATATTTTTAAATCTGAAACGTAAGATCTCATCAAAAGTCCACATTCGCCTGGGTTAAATCCTTGACTATATCACAATGGATGGCATGAAACAACTACTATGTATTGGTTACATACTAAAGATTATATACTTTTTTTTAAAATTAAATGTATGACGAACAATACCTGATGCTCAAATAAATAACAATATCGATATTTCCTTCTATCGGCGAGGACGAGACCCAGTCACTTCCAGGAGGTCACTTCGTTCCTTTCTCGTTGGTTTAAACGTTTCCGGTAGTGGGCAGGTCGGTTTGGCACTAAGGCTCTGGTCGATCCAAGGCAGACAATATATGATCACCTGTCACAGAGAATCGAATGCAAAACAAGTGTAGTCCAGGTAACACCTCAATCTGAGATTGGGAGACGCTCTGTCTGGAGAAATAAAAATGTTTTTGGTGAGGTTAAAGTTAAAGATGTCAAAAACAAAAACCTCAAAAAAATTTTAAGAAGAACTTGGAGATAGAACGGACGATAACTGTGTTTAATAGTGAGTAAATATATGTTTATCAGACTTAGGTAGAACTGTGTACCAGACTTAGGTAGAACTGTGTACCACACTGAGGTAGACTAGTCCGTTGGAGTATAGTTAATCCCACTCTGCGGTCAAACCAATCAGTTTTCTATCAGACGACTAAAGTGTAGCAACGCTTCGTGCGGACTCCGTGATGAATATGGCCGCCGTAAAACTCCTCACCTTTGCCTCATTCAGGTCTAACAACGTCATCGTCTACCCCCCCCCGGTCTCCAGTCCAACCCTTTATGTTCTCCAGTTCAAACAACACCGGTAGAACCAGCACATGCTTACCAAACTGCCAGTCCTCATCATCTACCACCCCCTCCCAACAAACTCAACCACTCCCATGTCTCTCTCTGACCCCTTCCCCCAACTAATCCCCCCCCCCGCCCTTGACCAGAGCTAGGGCAAGAGACACTCCAGATGCATTTTGAGAACAGAAAAATGGAGACAAAATCTACGGTATTTTTTCCTGAAGTCCAAAATTGTTCCAGGTATAGCTGTTTGGGTAGCGGTCTAGGCAAAGGCCAAAATTAGGAGCCCCTTTTTTATGTTGGGGAATTTTAGGCAAGTGGCTTTTGTTTTCTCTTTTAGTAGCGAGTTCGTTACATGAACGAAACTTGAAGGTGTGTTCAGCACGACACGGGATGTCTATATGTGTTGTGTATGACACGGGATGTTTATATGTGTTGTGTATGACATGGGATGTCTAAATGTGTTGTATATGATATGGGATCTCTATATGTGTTGTGTATGACACGGGAAATTAATGAATATTCAACAGGACAAGGGCTGTTAATGGGTGCTCAACATGAAAAACTCCCTTAGTTGGTGTTCAATATGAAAAACTCCCTTAATGGGTTTTTAACATGAAAAACTCTAAATCCCCAATCCCTCCAAGCGTTGGGGTTTACTTGGAGGGGTTGGGGGTTTTGAAGGCATTGGGATTCATGGAATTGTATAGCTGAAGTGTATCAGAAAGAAAGAAATAGAGACATAATATATTTTAAAAGATGAAGGCATATTTCAGTTCATCTGCATTCCTAAAAGTTTAATGGATGGATGGAGATAGTTCGAAGAACCGTAAAAAAAAACAACTTTGATCTTTCCAACAGCGGCAGTGGCCAAAAACAGCATTTGTTTAACCAACAAGCTCCAATGAAAGACAACCTTGTGGCAGATGGCGTATATGTAGAAGTTGACGTTTTCTTGTTGTGATAGAAACAAAAACAATAAAGTTTGTCATAATTTTAAATACCGGCATATGAAGGGGGAAAAAACGGCATTTTCGGAAAACTCCGTTAAATTTTGACGACATACTATAGCAAAAAACTATTGGCTTGTCTGGGTGGCAATGATATGGTTGGACCAAAACTATTGGCTCATCTGAGTGGCAATGATATGGTTGGTACAAAACTATTGGCTCGTCTGAGTGGCAATGATATGGTTGGTACAAAACTATTGGCTCGTCTGAGTGGCAATGATATGGTTGGTACAAAACTATTGGCTAGTCTGAGTGGCAATGATATGGTTGGACCAAAACTATTGGCTCGTCTGAGTGGCAATGATATGGTTGGACCAAAACTATTGGCTTGTCTGAGTGGCAATGATACGGTTAGAGATAAAAATAAACATGTATTTTTTAGTTGTTGCTTGTACATGGTAGACCCTTGCTAGAAATGGTAAACATCTTGAAATAATAAACGGCTAATTTTGTTATTCATGTGCTGTTCCCTTTTATTTCCTTGAAAGATTATAAATAATTATTGTAAATATGGATTCATGAATGAGTTGTGTTTTTTTTGTTTTTTTTTAAACTTGTCAAAGAAAGAAGGGCGCTATTAAAATACCATTATAGTTTGAATCTTAAAGTGTAAGTCAGTGAATATCATAGGGAGGGTTAAAAGTAGATTTAACTCTTGGTATGTATTTCATTTTATGCTTACAAATAGCCATTTTACCTAAACCACCACATAGAAATAGAAATAACTTCGCATGCCACTTGACCACCTTGCGCGATCTATGAAGTAATTCATTTTGCAACTAAACAAAATATTACCTGATATATTTTTTGAATCAAATTTAGATTAGCTATCGCTAATTCTTGTAGTAGCTTCCGTTTCACTGATTTTCAAAGATAATTATGAATTTTGACTGCTTTAAAAATGTTAAACGAACGAATTTGAAATGATCCGCCTGTTCGGTTAGCTTTGCATCAAGACAGAAGCCTACAATTGGAGCGTTACTAATCTTTTATCATGGGAGTCATCCAAAAGTTGAGCGTGGTTGGGGGGAGGGGGGGAACCATTCGTTGAGGCCTACCCTTCATTATCCATGACGGCCCTATCATTAACTCAGTACGTGAGAACCACTGGCACTATGAGGTGAACGGAGTCATTGTACAGCAGACGTTTGACTAACTCTACACACCTGGTCTGCGATGTGACGTCTGCCTTGTCACCTCAACGCCCCCTGCAACCCCCCGCCCCCAACAAATGCCGCCCCACAGGTATTTCTGGGAACCAAACATGTCTGTAGACAAGGATGGGGAGGATTGGCTCATCCCTGAACATTGCGACACAAAAAACAAGTGGCCCGTCTCGTCTATAAGTTTGTCTTGAATGTTACCATGGCAACATGTCTTGTCAAATTACTTCAAGTGAGCCTTGTGGCTACTCAGTTCAAGTGGATGGACACAGGAGGGAGTCCTTTGGCGTGCGCGCTTTTGAATCGGCGGCATCAAAATTGTGGAAACAAAGAAAATTTAAGAAAATTTGAAGACTTTAAAAATAAAAATTTGATAGAGTATTTAAACATCAAAGCGCAACGAAAGCGCAATGGAAAGTATTAGCACAATAGAAGAAAGCATTCATTCATGTATAAGGTTATCAAATACTTAAACAGTTAGATTTGAACCATTCTGTAAGCCCAGGCAACGTCCGGTGCCTGGATCAAGCAACAACAACAAAATAATTTAAAACAATCGGGTACTGGAACAAGCCTTCTCAGAAACACTTAAAGCTATTCGTGTCTATTGCCTCCACCCCCCCCCCTTTTCCAAACATCAGTTGCTGATGATCTCGCCGTGTAGTCCATGCGACCAGTAAAGTATCCTCTTAAATACCACGGAAACATCGCGGAACAGAGCAAGAACGATCTAGACTCTAGACTTTGATATTGAGTCCTAAAAGATAAAGGAAAAATAAGAGGGCGTTTTCTAGTGACTGAAGTAAAACTCTTCAGAAATTGAGATTGACACGTCTCTATAAGAAAGACCAACGGAGAGGTCAGGGTCAGGGTTGTTTGTCTTTGATTTTTAAAAATCATATTATACAAGAGAAGGAGCGCAATTTTCTCGCCTAAGGAAAACTATAGAAATATGGGTATAAGAGATTTTACACAAAAGAAACACTAGAGGGACAGGATACCAGACAACCACAAGTTTCCCGTAGCTGAGCCGATCACGTATGCACTTTGAGCTTCAAGTATTCATGACAGATTTTGGGAACTTATGGCCAGAGATTCTCAAGCAGGAAACGTCATCCTTCCCTGGTCGATGTAAAGGTCCCCGGAGAGTATAGCAAAAGTGTAACGGACATTGAAACTAGGGTGCTCAGTGCCCGAAACAGCAATATCGACCGCTGAGAACATTATCATAATTAATGTATACGCGTTAATTTTGATATAAAATATTTTGAATCACTCTTTATAGCACTATTTTTCTCCGTTTTCTCTCTCTCTCTCTTAACTTTTCTAGCACCCAACCATATAATTTTAAAGATTCCACAACTATCTGATTCTCCGACTCCAGTAGATTTTGTTTGTTGGAAAATTTGGACTTTTCTAAATTCATTTTCCAATTTTCACTTGCAACCATATTATTAATACTATGGTGGAAGCTTAGGAGAGATTCAAACAGGATTGGAGTTTGCTGATTTGAACACAGCATGTGTTGGGCCAGAGGCGTTGATTTGAGAGGTAGGCTTGATGGGAGACACACATAGAAGATACAAATCAATGTTTTATTTTTGATCGGTTGGGCGAGTCATTTTTTTTTAAAAATTAAATTTCTGGGAATTGTACTTTTAAAAGTACAGATTAACAAAAGATGTCAGCGAATTGTTTTTTACTTAGTATATTTCTAGTCACTTCAGTAACTTCAGCAAATCTATTGTTACTTCAATCTATCCGTTGTCACTTCGCCCCTTCTATGCCAGTCTATCCATCGTCAATTCAGTCTGTCCATTGTCATTTCAATATAGATATAAAGTTTTACTTCAATTCATCTGTTGTCATTTCAGCCTTATATGTGCCAGTGAGGACAATGTACGGTTAGACAAGGGCTTAATTAAGACGCGTGGAGAGTTGTGGTGGAAAGGTGTAGCAAAGTAGTTTGAGGTGAGGAGGCAGTTTGTGATTGTAAAGTACAACATGGTGGTTAGAGGTATGAAAACAGCTGATGGCCTTACTGAACTCTGAAATTTTGGTTTTGCTCTACTGTGAAATTTGACGGCTTTGCTAAATTCAGTTAAAACTCTGCTAGATGTCTTCACTTCTGAAATCTGTTGGCTTTGCTCTGCTTTTAAATTTGCTGGCTCAGCTCTAATCTGAAATCTGTTGGCGTTGATCTACTCTGAAACCTGCTGGCTTTGCTCTGTCCCGCCAACAATAAGGGTTAGAGAATGTCTGCCATTAGGACCATGTCAATATCAGTAAAGGTCATCTTGTTTGGCCAGGCCGAAGCTCTATCTCTATGGCGTGTTTGACTGTGCCGATAGCAGGCCCTTGTTGGTAGCCACACTAGACTCTAGATAATAACAAGTCCAGCGGCGTGTCTTTGTGGAATCTCTCTTACACATTTGCCAGGCAAATCAAGCTGTGTTTAAAACACACGATTGTCAAAAGATAGTCTGAATGTCAATGGACTAAGTGTCAATGACTGTCTTATCTATCTTATCTATTACAGACGCTCCTCTATACGAACATTTTTCTTTCCCAAGCTTATATATAATTTACGTCTAGTCTTGCATTTTTATTAGAGGTTTAATTTTGACAGTGTGTTAGTTTTCCTGGTTTCAACAGGCAACCCATTTAACGCCCAAATTCCAGAAGGGAAGAACGAGAATTTATGTAGGCCTATGTTTAGTATTGCATATGGAACAAGAAAACTCTTTTTGTATACCTTTTGTCTCTCTGAGGGTTGTATTACTTTATCTGTGTTTTGTTAAACAACAAGTTAACATTGATAGCCTTATGCATTATTACTACTCTGCTCTTTGTTATCCTATCATCCATTGTTTCTAGGTTTAATGATTTTAATAATGGTGTTAATCTTGTCAATTTTGAATAGGCGTTAGTATTGAATCTTGCCGCTCATTTTTTAAAAATTTATTATATTGTTCATGTTTTCTTTGGTGGATGGGAACCATACAGAAGGTTCTAGCAGATCTCACCAAAGTAAGGTATGGAGACAAGCCGTTGCACAAATTAGAAGAACTCAAATTTTCTAGAGGCCAAGAGCTGGAAAAAATTAGCAAACTAGCAAGTAGATGCATAGGTAATAGTAGGCTATTTAAAACCCCAAAACGAGGAAAAAGAAGACACTATTTTAAACAAGAGGGAGTTTCGCTGTAAAGTCACGTGATAAGCCTGAGCGTCGTGACTATAGGGTACATTAAGTAGATGACGCTATGCTGGTTGGACAATGCCATCTCTTACCCACCAACCCTGTCACTATCTGTCAAAAATGTAGGAGGCTTCTCTACCTCCACCCAAACACTTACAACAAAAAAATATATAACTTTACAAAATACTACCATATTTTAAAGTAATCAAAATATAAATTTAATATCGTTAATATCTTGGGGGGAGGGCATGTCTATTTAGGGTGATTTCCCCTACTATAAACTGTATTTTAAAATGGAAAATTGTCGGCTGTCTCGCAAACACCATCACCCCCTCAAACTTCAAGCAAATAAACAATAGAGATTGTTTAAATATTTTTTTGAAAACCTGATTAGCCTGAAAAGACGATCTTTTTAAAACAGTGGAAAGACCTGTTTGCTGACATGTCCAAGAATGTTATCGCCCGACCACTGAGTGAAGATACAGAGTGATTCGACAAATGGATCAAACGACGTCAGGGGTTCTCAAAATGTATTATAGCCCCTACCATTAGGGTGCATACACTAACCATGAACGACCTTCATCTCATACAAATTATAGGACCGTATTTTGCTGTAAATAGTTCATCTACCCAGCTGTAACCAAAGTTTTAACACATGTGCTTGGAGATTGAATATAATGCTTTAATTGGCCTATTTTAATGCGGCAACAAATTAATAGACTATCTGGGTATTTAAAGTTAGAATGAGCATTCAAATAATATAAGTTCTCTAGCGACATCACCATGGTCAATCATACATTAAGTGTTGGTCAAGTAATAATGTTACTGTTCAGTCATATTTGTGTTGGTTAACTAGTGGAGTCATAGGTCAGTCATGTATTAGAATAACTGTGAATAAACACTGCAAATTAAGACAACAGTTCAATGGTCTGTGTAACAACTACTTTAATTGCATTTGCTTTACATATATAGCCACTTCTTTTTCACCTCACAACTCAAGCGCGCAGCTTTCGAACTCAGCCATTCAAGTCACGTGCTCAAACAATGTTAGCACAACAAACACCTCTGTCATAAGTCATATAATTTTAATATTATCAGATTATAATGAAACACAATAAAAAGCAACACAATCAGATTATAATATAAGTAAACAAACAAACGTGAATTTTAATGCAATAAGATTTTAACAGTAATATTGTCAATAGCGTCAATAATAATAATAATAATAATAATAATAGTAATAATAATTGATAATTTATATAGCGCTGTATCCCAGTAAAGAACCGGGCTCACAGCGCTTTACATGGAGATCATAACATACATATAATAATTAAATAACCATTCATACCATAATAACAACATAAAGGACAGTACATTACACATAAGCTACGCTAATCATTAAAAACAAATGTTTCATTAATTTTGTAAATACATTTTGAAAAGATGCGTCTTAAGTGCAGTCTTGAAGGACTTGGTAGTTGGAATACTACGGATTTACTGGAACCTTCAGAGATATTAAAATAATAGGAAAAGAAAGTCATACTGCAAGATTCTGATTAGTAAACAATAGTAAATGATTATAAATATAAAATAATATTTTTAAAGTACCACTATTGAACTCACCATTCCATCTGCTGTCTGCCACGAATCCTAACAGCTATATTACGTCCATTTTCCGATTTGTTAGTCTTCTGAAACTTGATACGAATGTCCTTTTATCATGATGATGGATGTTTGTTATAATTTAATTACATTATTTGAAAAAAAATATATTTCTATTTGATTTTAACAGCTAATATTTCAATAGGAGTCGCAAGAAAAGCTCAGTCAAGCCTGGGGAAAAAGTTTATTACATCCTTTATATTAACGCGTTTGCTTGCTTGACTGCTTTTTTCGCAAAAACTTTGGATCGATTTTAACCCACTTCCCCGTATCTTATCGAGCTGAAATTTTTCAGGCAGACTTGTGGCGACAGTAAAAAATTATGTATCGAAATTTCACATCGATAGAATGTACTTTAATTAAATGATTGAATTTTTAGATTATCTCTATGTATGTCTATGTAGCAACTTAATGTTTATGCTAGTCTGTTGCGTGGTGCGTATTATATTGGACGCACGGTGCGTATTATATTGAAGATGCTTTTATAATATTTTCCCGATCTGTAAATGTTTACGCTAGCCTGTCGCGTGGTGCGTATTATATTGAACATAATCAATACTTTTAGTTATGGCTCAGATATAAAGGATTTATAGTCAAAAACTTTTGTTTTTATGTTTTTGTTTTTTTTTGTTAAGCTTTAGTATACAGTGAGTGCAGAATGAAAGGATATATTTTATATTTAAATGTATTTTTTAAAAATTGTTTTGATGTTTTTTAAAATTTGTATTACTCCTTTTGAAGGGTTCAGAAAGATTGAACAATTACAGAAAGTTTGAGAAAGACTTCAAACATTCCTGAAGAGTAAACCGTTTTGAAACCTAAACGTTTTATTAAACACAATGTTTTCGGGTGGGTGCGGGAAAAAACAAACTTGTTAGTATTATCATAGTGTTGTGCTAATGTAGTATACAAATATCTTTAGTATTCTCACAGTGTTGTGCCAATGTGCTACAAAAATCTTTAGTATTCTTAGTGTTGTGCCATGCAATGTGCTACAAAAATCGTTATTATTCTCAGTGTTGTGCCAATGTGCCACAAACAGGGTCGGATTTCTGCCTAGGCCTACAAGGCCCCGGCCTATGGCCCAGCCAGTCTAGGGGCCCGGTGGTGGAATCTTTACATAAGCTCAAAAATGATTTACTTTAACCAAAAGAAAAAAAGAAAAAATCTTGACTTATGAAAATTTGAGGAAAGCCGAAATTGTCTTGATCAAATTACAAACAAATTGAAACATTTTTCCAAATAATTAAACAAAGTTCTATTGTTTAAATGACCCTCTTTTTTAAATTCGTAATAGAAATTACCGATGTTACGATGTCTGACTTCAATTAAAAACAGCCACAAAAAACGATTATTTAGAAAATCCTGAATCTAATTATTCTTAAAGTGACGATCCTGCTGAGTGGCTGCTAGATGAAGTTACCTTGGAGTACCTTGTTGAAAATGGCGTGAAACAAAATATTGATTCCAACTTTTCTTTTTCAAGGCGTCAGTACTCAGATAAAACCAGGTATCTATCGCTGTCACTTTTTAGCTGAACATTAAGCAATGGTGAAATACGACCTCGATCTTGGATCATATTTTCGAAGAGCAAGGGTGCAGTGTTTTGCCCCTTGTAAGATGTTTGGGAAATTGAGGTCACTAGCTTATGAAGGGTTCAAAAAACGGGGAAAACGCAGTTCAGAGAATGAAGGAACATAAGAATTCGGATGAACACAGGTCAGCACTTGCGACCCTAAAATCTAGGAAGAATGATGGCGGTAGAGTTGACAAGAGTCTTGTTGTTCAAACAGAAGTAGAAATAAAAATACTGGCATAAGATTTTGAGGAGCGTTGTGGCTGTTGTGACGTCACTTTCTGCACACGGATTTCCGTTTAGAGGTTCACATGAGAGATTTGGATAAAATAAACAGTAAGAACTATGTAATGACCCTAAAACTTTTGGCTGAGTTCAATCCTTTTCTGGACTTACACATAAAATGCCATGGTAACAAAAGGAAATGATCAATATAATGGCAGAAAAGGTAATAAAAGCAATCGTGACTGAGATATAATATGCCAAAAATTTCTCCATTTCTGTGGAATGTACTCCGGACATATCTCATGTAGATCAACTTTCTTTCATTGTGAGATGTTTCTCTGAAGACCGATGCACTGTCTCATGATCTTTTTAGATTCATTCCAGTATTCCTCCATAGTAATACAGACTGTATTATTCTAATGTTTATTAAAGTCTAATAAATATTATATGTTTTGTACTAGTGCATTTAATTTGCTAAATTTGCAAAAATAGCTTCGTGATGGTTGGGGGGCTCAAAAGTTAAAAGTGCCTAGGGGCTAGGGGCCCTGGGTCTCTTAAGTCCTGGCCTGGCCACAAATATCTTTAGTATTCTCAGCATTGTGCCTACGTGCAACAAAACCTCTAAACATCTGATATGAAATGATTTATTTTCTCAACAGTTGTAGGCTACCTCCCAGACAGAGATCAACAAAGCAATGGTATGTTATGAAGGCGACAAACCGTTGTTTGTATAATATAAAAATCCCTGCAGATACATAACCGCCGTCGGTCCACAGACGTAGGAAAGGAAGGGGGTGGAGTGGACTGACTCACTCATTCATGACAATATAAATAATATCATATCATATAATGTATGACGACTCTTTCGTATAACTGTAGAGTTTACCTTGGATTGTGGTGCAGAATATATCATCTCCACCCCCCACCCCTTTATGGTGGAACTAACAAGTAATCCACGTGATTCGTCTCATGTTCTTTAGTCCATATAAACGCAAACCGCGTCGTCTGATTGCAAAAGGGTGAGGGGCGAGCTAAGTACATATGCACTGATTACCTCAACAGGTGTTTCTTTTGAATGTTAGATCAAAGAACTTTTCTCGAGCTCGTGATTTGTATAATTTTTTTAAAAAAAATTAAAACATTATTCCCTTTCAGTCGTATATCATTCCAACGCTCAAAAACGTATGTCATCTTTCTGAAATTAAAATATTTCTTTTTTTTCATGATACATTTCCCTTAAATCCCCCAGCCACCCCTCTCTCTCACACACACACACACACACACACACACACACACACACACACACACACACACACACACACACACACACACACATACACACACACACACACACACACACACACACACACACACACACACACACACACACACACACACACTGTAGATCCACTACCCCGTAATAAAATATCTTCTAAACTCTTAAGGAGACCCTCCTTAACCATTCAACGGCTTTTTTTTTCAAACAAAAAGGAAGTGGTACCACCCACTTTGAGAACCGCTGATCTACGTCTGAGCTCATCTAGAAATCGTCGGCCGTCCTTAGGGGGGGGGAGGGTGGGTTGTGGGGGATAGGTTCTGACTTCAGAAGCTGAAAATGCAAAGATCTGAAATGACGTCACGACAAGGATGACCGGCTTCGCCAGTCCATCTTCTTCTAACTGAAGTGTCTCTGGAGTCAACCAAACCTTGGATGACTCGTTTTATTATCGCTGACTCCTCTCTCTTGTTTGTGTTCAACTTGAAAATGGTTACTGAGTCAGATGGTACGTGAGAACAAAATTAAATCGCTGAATCAGAGAGTTGGACATGAGTTTAGAGGCCAAACGAATTTCGGTTTTATTTCGGTACCGAAATTTGTCATATTAGCAATATTTTTCGGCGAAGTTATTTATCCGTACCATACAGCCCCGTGGCGAGTGAGCAGTTGTTTACCTGTATTCTTATTGACGCTAGACCTACTGGACAGAAGTCAGCTGTAGTATGGCATCCGGTGCGGCAACCTAGTAAAAGCAGGTCATGTGTTTACCCCAGGGGTGGCCAGACTTGTAGAAGCTGAGAACCATTTTGAAATATTTGTTTAGAAATTGGTGAGAGCTACATTAAAGCATTATGGGTCACGACCACATTGGCATTGAAAAATTCATTTTGCTATTTAATTATTTTTTAATGATTTTTTTTAAGTCGAATTTTATGATTTAAACATTTTAGTTGTTTTACACATAACCGTATGTTGAAGAAATAAATATAAGCGTGACAGTTGCACAATTGAGAAATATTTAAATATGTTAAGTTTATGAATAGAAACCCACTGCATATAGACTCAATGCAGTGAACATTAATTGTTATGGTTCTGTTGCGAAGACTTTGAACTAGCACGTTTCTTTAAATTGGTTGATAGCTAGTAGGCGTGGTGCGAAGACGTTTTGTCAGATGCTGGTTACTAGTAACTGCTCGATGCTTGGATTTTATGAACTTCATTGTGGAGTACAAAGATTCACAGCAGTACATTGAACCGAAAACTTCATATAATTTGGCAATTAGCTTTCTTAAATTGAGAATAGTTCAATTCTGTAACGAGCTTACAAAAATCCATCACAAATTTGGGACTTGTGTATCAAGGCCCCCCCCCCTATCTTCCTGTAACTCTAACAGCTCCATATCTGCAGCAGAAGGTGCCATAACAATGTGAATTTTTTCATTGTGTCGCTTCGAATTGATAGCAGTGTAATTTTTAGCGGTGTTTGACAGATGAGGCTAACGGGCTTAACTTCTTTATTGATAAATGCAAAGTACTTTTCTTATTCAGGTACTATTATTTTCTTCTTTATACTTTCGTTTACAGCTACTTGCAATAATTTATTTAAACTTTCAAATAGTAAGTTAATAATTTTAGTAGGACTAACATTAATAATCAATACTTCAAAATGCGGATTTTTACCTGAACCAGAAATGTAACGGTTTACATCACCAACTAATCAGAAACCATTAGCTCCCTTCAACTTTTAAAATATAGATCATGCCCAAATTATTTTTCAACACTTGGTTGCAGTCAAGATTTTGTTTTTTTAACTTTAATTTATTTTTGATATTATATATTTAAAAAAGCGAGCCGCAATTAGGCCACCGTTGGTCGACTGGAAAACGCAAATTCTAAGTTTGGGGGATCGGATGAAATGTGAGTCGGTTGAGCTAGCGTCAGACACTCCACATTCGCACGTCAGTGAATGTGAATGGTTGCACAAATGTAGACCTGCTCAATGAATGACTCAATTTGCCAACAAAACGATGTGCACTATTCTGAGTTTGCTCCAAGGCAACATGCCTGTCAGATGTCTTAGACTAAGAGAACAAACAGCTGACAAGCTGACACGTGATAAGATGGCCCACTAGAATGCTGAGTCGTAAAACACAAGCCAAATAAGGAAGTGGGGGAATAACTGCGGCCATTTTAAGAAATAAAGGACCAAAGCTGCATTTTTATATCATGGCCAAAGTTTTGACAACGTATTAGTGATTATTCTTTGTTTTCCCTTATTCTCTTTTTAAATAATTATTACTTCACTTAAATAGTGTTAGAGTCAAATAAATATGAGGTATGTAAGTTTGTGTTGTTGTTTTTTATAATTTACATTTTTTTTTATCTCCGTTTGGTTTCTCTCTCCTTTTTTCCCATTGAATGTAAAGTTTCAATTTAATTCAAAATTTAATGGGTTAATTTTCTTTTTTAATTTTTTTGAGAGAGGGCATAAAAGCATTTTCATCAGAGTTTATAAAATCTGGATCAACCTTTTCACATGTGCTCAGCCCCACCACATTACAGAATTCATATCCCAGATTGTCGTCCCATAATGTAAACTCTTTGAATGCTTATCCCAGAATACTTATCCCAGAATACTTATCCCAAAGTGCCCATTCATGCCTACCAACCAGAATGCTGATCGCAGATTGCTGATCTCAGAATTTTAATCCCAGAATGTTTATCCCGAGATTCCTATCCCAGAAGGCTAATCCCGGGATGATAAGAAATAAAGTGACCATCTTAGGCCCAAGGTGCGCGGCGTGCCGACTGAGTACACACGCATGGCTCAGGTGTGCCCCGGAACGTCAACACGACACGACGATGTTAATTTAAATCAAACACGGGACTTGAAGGTCTAGGGTGGGCCACCCACACAAGAAACAGATGCAGAGACAAATACGGAACAACTTGAGCAATGGGTAACATGAGTGGGAAACAGATGGGAAGAATAATACGGTACAACTTCAACAATGGGTAAGATGAGTGAATACGATGCTACAATATAAATTGGATAAAGTTGATACAATATAACTAAACGATGAGGGGATGCAGTAGTAAACAAAGTTATATAAACTTTCCAAACGTAAGCAGACAAAAAAGTGTAACAAATTTTGCACACGAAAGGGCAAAACAATAAAAGAAGAACTGGCGTGGAAAATAGGCCATGTATGCAAACGGACAATGTGCTACAATTAGAGCTGATAACGATTAATTTAAATTTAATCGTTAACTTTTGAAAAATTAACGATTAATTAATCGTTAATTTCGATTAAAGCCAAAAATTGAAATGTATGGTGTCATAAGTGACATTTATTAAAAGTATTTGTCGAAAATTAATATAACACTGGAATGTCTACTTTATATGACATCTTTTAACGTTTTAACGATTAATCGAGAAATTAATCGTTAATTTCCGCAGCCCTAGTTACAATACAATATCATAAGAACATCACTTGATACAACACAGCAAGGACAGGACATTAAAATATATTTCTAAGTACGCTTATGACAAGGTAAAGAAAAAGTAAAGATGTCATAGTTATTAACACTTTTTGTTAATCTATATTTCGTGATAGATTCGAAACTAATTTTTTTCTTAGCAAAGCTTAAATAAACTGTAGTTTGTGTTATCCAATTATTATTACTAGCTACTAGTTTACACTAAGAAAGGAAAATTATAAACTAACTAACGGACAACCATCTGGCCAAACATCGGCTCGCTAAGAGGTTCTCTGCGAAGTGCGGAAGACTGCTGTAAATTTTTTGGCATCAATACATTATATTTAAGTGGACAAGTTTATTTTAAAACAGAGGGTTGCTCTCTTTAGAGGCGGCTCTTTGAAGTTGTGTGACCCACTGTTTCAACACCCCTGAAACAGAGGTAACAAACCATTCATTATTATAAATTGCCCTTTATTGCGTTATTCAGTTTATACCATCTACATTCCGGTGTAACAGGTTAGACTTGGATTAAACCCTTGTCCAGAATATACCCGGGGCTATTCTGGCCTTGGCCTTGGGCCAGAATATACCCCGGGGGGTAAATTTTCCTAGGCCAAAGTATACCCCTCAGGCCAGAATATACCCTTTTGATAATCATGATTATATAGCAATAAACTGATAAATAATTAACTGTTTTGACATTCTATTCGAGTTTAACCCTGGATACGGAGATACATGTGTAACGTATGCCTTATTCCGTTGTGTCTACGGTTTCAAGCAAATCATCTGGAAATATAAAGTCGGAGTACTATTGAATTACTTAACCGCTATACTCGGTGGAATTTTTTCTAGCGTTGTATCTATTCTTTCCTCCCTTCCCCTAATCACATACATAGCCCTCACGTATACAATTTCCTCATACATACACAACCCATCTCACATAAAATACAGTCCCCCCCCCACACACACACACATTTGCCTCCCGCATGCATGCAGCAATTAAGGGAAAAGTTCCATCCCCTCGAAGAGCAGAGTGAAAGCCCTTGATGTTCTCCAAAGTTTGTTTTAAAACAATTTGACATTTCTCACATTGTGTGACCTCACCACAAGCTGGTCCACAGGTATCTGAGGCATATAGGTTGACGCAGAGGCGTCGCTAGGGGAGAGGGGGAGAGTGTCTCCATTCAGAAATTAATAATGTTGTCTCATCAAACCAACGTGTCTCCACCTCTGCACCCGCCTCCAACTTCCTTTGTTGTTGGCTGAAGTACTGTCCACCCAAGGTACGGAATATTCTTCTTTCCTTTACAACTCTTCTTCTTTTCTATCCACATGAAAAAAATGCATGGTGGTTAATGATGTTAATTTTTCAAATCCGTAAAACCATTAGTACAAAGAAAGCAGTCATTAAGTTTTTTGTTGTAAGAAATCACAAGTCGAAGGTTGTTGATATCCAACAGAAGTTCTATTTTTAACTGAAACTCAACGGTAGAAAATTTTATCGCCTTTTTTTTCTTCTTGAGAATTTTATGATGATATCCAATAAGTTGAACAATCTGGAGACAAATTGAGCTGGTAAAACGCGACAAGATGCTCAGCAGTATTCTCTCGTAACTTGATTATTCCAGGGCCGTCTTAACGCATAGGCCCGTTGGGCATTTGCCCGGGGGCCCACGAGCATAGGGGCCCCATGGGAATATGTTTATTTATATATATTATGTATATTTATTTTTTATTCCTGCGGGGGAGGGGCCCAACACTATTTCTTTGCCCGGGGGCCCAAACTGGTGTAAAGACGGCTCTGGATTATTCCAAGATGTTATTGTGTCAAAAACTACTGTCATTTTTTTCTCAAGATTTTCTAGCTATTCGTGATTATATCGAAAGCTGACCAATGCTAATTCATATTTTCATTTTTTTAATGTATATGTGTGTATGTGTTTGTGGGTGTGTATGTGTTTATGTGTGCGTATGTGTTTGTGGGTGTGTAACATTCCATTTTTTACCCTTGAAATAAACTAGTGATATTTTTAAACATCAGAAAGTTATTTATTTCAGGAATATATATATTTTTTTAATTACTTTTTTTTTACATGTAAAATCTTTTATTATAATTATAAGAAAAAATGTCATTGATGTTACACAAAAATTTCTCGAAAAATGTCAAATGTACTTTCCTCTTCAAATCTATTTATTAACTCTGCTTATTTATACGGTATTAACCGAAACAAACTAAAACAGTAATCGCCCCCCCCCCACCCCAAAAAAAATAAAATTTTTTTAAAAATAATAATCTTTACCCATTAACGCAGGCATACAGAGCGACACCCAACTTTTCCCTTACCGCCCCTTATTGTGGTGTCAATATGGCGGTCGAGCAAGTGGTGAACAAAATGTGAGAGTAGTGAGACAACCTTCAATTAGCAGACTTGTTTTACCTGTCTGAAACACTCGCAAACCTGATCTACTAACCAGATTAGGGGGGGGGGTGACCTGTAAGAAGAGAGTTTGGATTTTAAATGCCCATTTTTGATATACAAAAACTATTTGCCCAAATTAAATGTACAAAAAAAAGAATATCTTTTGTTACATTTACAAGAATATGTGCTATACCGACAACAATTTAAGTGGAAATGTGACATGCATTGAATAGTTTGGCAGTATTACTTCTATTGTAAGCACAACACATATGCTGTCGTGTGTAAGGAAGAAAACTGTAACGATATGAGATGTGTACGAAAGCACGGTCGCGTAGTGACCTCTGACCCCCAACGTGCCTATATTGGTACTGTAAACGTACAATGAAATTAACCTAAATAAATTGCAATGCTCGCATGTTCCTCTCAAATTCTTAATTATGTAGTTGAGTTATCAAAGCAGTGCCGGATTTAGACTTGATAAGGCCCTAAGCTATTTAAGTTTTGGGACCTTTTATAAGTACAGCTATTCTATGTCAGTGGCATTTATGAAATTTGCTAACTCTGACAATTTTTTGTGGGGGTCCAGAGAAAGTGGGGGCCCTAGGCTATAACAGCTTTTGGGGCTTATACGTAAATCCTGCACTGAAAAAAAGAGCTTTTTTCAGATCTGGAAAAGGTTTTATATTCTCTCTCTCTCTCTCTCTCTCTCTCTCTCTCTCTCTCTCTCTCTCTCTCTCTCTCTCTCTCTCTCTCTCTCTCCCTCTCTCTTTCTCTCTCTCTCTCTCTCGTCCTTAGCGAGGATTAAATAAAATATTATAATATAGTTGGCCATATATTAGTATAATCCAGGGGTGTCCAAAGTCCGGCCGTAGGTCGATTTCGGCCTGACTTTAAATTTTAAATGGCTGGCGGCCTCCCCGTATACAATTTATTGAATCGTGGTTTTTTATGTAACAACTTCATTATATTTATAGTTTGACTGCGGAAATTAACGATTAATTAATCGATTAATCGTTAAAATTTTAATCGATTAAAATTCATTTGATTGATTAAAATTCGATTAAAATTTAAGAAAATATATCTAATATTTTTTTTCCAAATTTATTAATAATTTATATTTTTTGTTACCTACATAATTTTCCCTCGTAATATTATTATTTATTTAGACGTGCATACGTAAACAAAAAGGTTTTTCTTCCTTATTTCTTGCATAGCAGGACGAATTTGATGTTTTACGTTATAAAATTTGAGGACCATAGAATTACCGCGACTTAACCAATTTTGCGAAATAATGAATAGAAACTTAAAGGGATCTATATATGCGTGATAAAAATATAATTAATCGAAACTAATCGATTAATTTTTTTCCCGATTAATCGAGCAATTTTTTAAAAATTAGTACTAGCCCTAATTTATAGCAAAAGCCCAAATTTTGCGCTTTTTTTAGTACATCATTTAATAACGTCAAATAATGGCTAAAATTGATGACTTTTTTAGTGTACCAACATGAATACTGATTATAAAAAGCCGACGAAGTGATGTGCTGTTATGTGCAAGAATTTCGCTGACGTCCGATGACAAAAAATCAATGACGTCATATTGTTTATTTGTGCCTACTCGAAAAGGAAATAAATGTGGCATCGGTGTGTTCCAAATTTTAAGACAGTTTTTACATCAAAATTCAAACACAGTTCTTTTGGCGCTCGAAAATTTTTAACACTTTTTATCCATTGTAAGGTACGTAGTATAGAATAAACATCTTTATTCTATAACTTTGCCATTATTTTTCCAATTTCAGTAATTTATACTGATGGACTAAGATATTTTTAAGTCTCAAAAATCCCGATAGTGTTGTCTCATTTTTGTCCTCACAAAATATAACACTTACAAATATATATATATATATATATATATATATATATATATATAAATGTATAGATCTATATCATATAATTGAAAAGCCAGTACAATTGTAATTCAATCTTAAAGTTTGCCATTTTTGTTTATTATCGTAAGCCGGTGTTGCAAATTAAATCCTCCCCCATACAAATGATTTATTTTAAAATAAAACCTCCGGGGGAGAAAATATTCTTCCAGATTAAAATAAATTATCCCCTACGTGTTAAATAATGTCTCCCCCAAAATAAATCCACCCATCACACTTTCAACACAACGCAAACTGACCAATTACAAAACACAAGAATCGTAATAGTCACTCATGTTTAATACCGCTTGTTGGTAGTGGCGTAACTAGAGAGATATCAGGGGGATAAGGTCTACATCATTCGTTACCATCTCAGGGGCGTGAGAAATGTTTTTGTTTTTAAACTGCTTACTTGATTTTGCTTCAATTTTTCACACAAAATTAATGGTAAAGTTTAACATTGTGTTGTGTTTTTCATCACTTGTATATAAAGGCAGATTCGTTTTATTATTATTATTATTATTATTTTATTACTATTTTTTTATAAAGGCATGAGTTGTTGGTGCTATACTAAGATATGGTAAAGCCACATAAACTCCATTTATTCAGCAGAAATCTGCAGTAGAAGTCGGCAATTGGGGCGGCTATACCATGAATTTAACGTATCGGGTGACACCAGCCCTAGCTACACCCCTGATTGTTTAAACGTGTGACCTGACTTTTTTTAAAAAATCCCTTACATTAACTTCATCGTTTTGTCTCTCTGTCAGTCGTGGTCAGTCGGAAGGGTGGGCGGAAAAACAAAAGTGAAAAATTACCCTTTTCCCGTGATGCACAGAGCTGAAATTTTGAACACAGACTTGTGTCACCTAACAATGCATTGTATCAAAATTTCAGATCGATCGAATGTGCCGTAATTAAATAATTAGTTAGTTTGTCGCTATGTCTCTCTGTGTAGCCGTCTGGTATAGTTGACCTCCACGGATCACTGGAGTTCACTGCAGCCATCGATGGCCACTTCCCCGTATTTTAAAGCAAGAGAAATTCAGTCACGTTCAGTCTGTAAATGTTTGTCGCGCAGTGCGTATTATATTGAACATAATCAATACTTTTAGTTATGTCTCATTTATAAGGGATTTATAGTCAAAAACTTTGTTTTTACGGGTTGTTTAATTTAGTCTAAGTTTTGGCTTGCTTTTTGGGTTCTTAGACGGCTACGCTTAAAGTAATGCCATTTAAAAGTTCTGTCTACCGATACTTTTACTGTATTTTAAAAGTCAATTTTTATTTTTCTTAAAAATAATTTTACATGGATTTGTTAAAATTTCTGCTGTAATTTTTGTAAACGCTACCGGTAAAAGACGATAATAACATTTTTGAATTGTTCTAAGCACACATAGAACTCCTTAAGAAATCCACAGATGTTAATCACAAACGTAAAGAGTAAATAACACGTTCCAAGACATTGGTGTCACGTTCTCGTATTACTTTAGCATTTTTTTCCAGTTCAGTTATTTTTTAAATAACTCTTGGCATCAGCCACGCTTAAAAATTTGTCTCTCGAGGCATGACCCCATTTTCCATCCATTTGTTACACTCCTGACTAAGCTTATGATTGTTGAATTTCCAATAATCGTTCACAAATGCATGTTGCACAATAAATACAAAATATACTGTGACTGACACGTTAAAATAATAAAACACTTATTTACAATTTCATATAATTAAGGGGAGGTTTTATTTCAACCACGGAGATTTTTTTAAAAAGTCTCCCCAGGGAAGACTTTATTTTGGGGGAGACTTTATTTCGTGAAACTGTTTCCACATAATTTTACTTCTTGGAATATGGTCCTCTTTGAGAATAGTTTGGACACCCCTGGGGAAATCCTTTGTTCCAAATAGGTTTCGCACTTTTCCAAAAAAAATTATTTGTATCTTAAAATGCAGCCTACAATCAGGATGCTGCAAAAACTAACGTATATCATTGTTTCATTTAAATTCTATAACGCTTAATATGAACGATATCACATTTTTCGGGCTTAACGGTTTTTATCGATCCAATTTATTCACCTTTATTTTTCTTATTTAAAATTATTTTTTCCGAATCATTTGCGGAAAAAAAAATAATGATGATAAAAATAAAATTTTGTTGTTTCATTTATTTCGAATTTTAATTGTAAATTTTAAAATTATTTTTTCATTACAATTATTTTTTTTTCAGAGGGTTGGGGCTATTTCCTATGCCTGAATACATACTTTGAGTATAGCCAGAAGCGTAACTGAGTTTTCACCGCCCTTGGCTAATTCTTTTTTGGCACCCTTGAGAAACTATGAAAATACACTAAATTATGCAGAATAAATTAATTATTGAATATTGAAGGATTAGCCCTCGGCGCCTTTGGCAACTGCCCTGACGCCAAGTTGTTGTTACGGTTACGCCTCTGAGTATTTCCCCCGAGCTGCTCCCAATATTAATCAATTGTCTTATCTGTTACAGACGCAGAAGATTATTGCGTCCTACGCTTATCTATGGTTTGTGTTTATTCCTGAATTATTTTAAGCGTTTTTTAAATGTTGATAAAGGTTGGTTTTCCTGGTTTCTTCAGGCAACCCACCCACGCCCGAATTCCGGACGGGAAAAACTAGAATTTGTATGTGTTTGTCCTTGCCTACGGAATAAGGAAGGTGTTTTTTATCCTATTATTTCTATCTGAGTTTGTATTAAGTTATCTTTGTGTTGTATTTCTAAATTAGAATTAATTGCTTTATGTATGTATTATTACTACTTTACTCTTGGTTCTTCTATCCTCTAGTGTTTCAAGGTTTAATGATTTAACTAATGGTGTTATTCTTGTAAGTTTTGAATATTCTCCAGTAATGAATCTGAAAGCTCTTTTTAAAATTTATTCCAGTTTATGGGTCCCATACAAAAGACACATGTTCTAATACAGGTCTCACAAAAGTGAGGTAGCATTTTAGTTATATATTCTTATTACAATTGTGTAATGATTATTTATTTTAAAATTCTTTCAACGCATTCACAATTTTGTTTCCAAGATACACCCATCACCCCCACCCCCCGGGCACAAAAAAAGTTAATAATAAATTAAAATTTTAAAATTGAAATCTCTCTCACTCTGACTCAGACGCTAGAAGCAGCTGCTACGTCCAACCCGGCCCAACCCATCTCCGCTTTTGACACCCCGCTGTGTTTTAATCCAAATATTTCTATTTATTAGTTGTATATTAGATTATTAATATTTTCTAACAATAAATGAAAAATGGTTTAATGTTAATAAAATTTATTTATTTATGGGCGTTAAAAAAATAATTGCATACTGGCATACTGCCTAGTACAAAGTGGAAAATAAATCCAATCCAATGACTGAAGAATGTCCAGTCTTATAAATGTTACGGCCAAACATAAATAACACGAATTTCGTTTAGCCACTGTGACACACTGTGAAGTGACTTAAACATGTGTGTTGTGTGTAGATGTGTCATTTGTAGACGTATATTTGTTTAGTTGGGTTTTTAGTCTACTTATAAGTATAAGTCTTTATATGCCCAGAATGGATGTTTTGAGTGCTACACAAAAGGTAAAACGTACTGACGTAGAGCATGAATGAAATGTGGTTTTTGAAAGAATGCATTCAAACTGCAAGTTTCATTGTCATTATTCATAATCATAATGCAGCGTAGATTTAGAATTCACTGTGACTGTGTTTTGTGTAAAGTAAAGAGTAAAGTCTAGTGAACCAAAGTGTAATTGAATTGACATGTTGGCGTAGGCCGTATGCTATTACTATTACTAATCTATAAATATAACTAGTTTGTGCCGTGGCGCCTGCGGCGCCCCCCTTTTGTTAAGGGCGCCTACGGCGCCATCATTTTTCAAAAGCACACTAACTTGTCCTTGTATGATTCATGATAAATACGTAATATTAAAATTTCATAAATGTACACAAAGTATTTTTTTTAAAAATTATTTTTTAATTAAATTTTTTTTTAATGTCAGAACCCAACATTAAACTACCTTAAATGTACACAAAACAAAGTAATTTAAAATAGAGGTAAAATAATTTAAACTACGGCGCCCACTTTTTTTTTGGTCAAAAGCCCAAGTAACTTATCCTTATATGATAAATACGAAATATTCCTGAAAATTAAACAAAGCATTTATATAATAATTTTTACAGTTTACAGTGCTAATCACCACACGATTTTTAAAACTAATTTTAGAAAGCAGAGCACCAAATTACTACACCAAAAAATAACTATTTGAAATTTGAGTCAATCAGCACTGCTTACAACGCAATAGCAGAGTGATGTCCCTCAGCGTTAGGTATCAGCGATAATTGAACGTAAATATATAATATATTCTCTTCGTGGTCGGACCCTGCGAGACACCAAGCTGCAAGTATGTTCAACAGATACTAATTTTAGAAAGCAGCGCACCAAAATCAGGAAGTCTTCACCCGTCACTAAACCATTAGCGGCGTATGCTACGCCGCGGGTCAGCTAGTATATAAATATTATACTATACAGTGACAGCTTTCAAATGGCTGATACATTTAGTCACTTAGTTTAGCATTTACTGATTTACACACAGCTAATTAATTATTAATATTATTATAATTACGTCTGTACGTCACTCAGTATTGTCATTGTTGATAAAATAAAATTAAAAGTCACGCTCTTGCTCTCTTCTTAGTTCTTAGTACTTAGTCTATCATATTGAGTCATAATAATAATATGCTATAGGCTATTTTAATTTTAATACAATATTATTATTATAGTCTAATTCTATTAATAATTTTTTGGAAAGGGATATAATTAAAATAATTAAATAGGTATAGACAATAGAAGTTCTTAAAATATATAATTTCTAACTTGACTTACTTAATTTTAAGTTAGTGTCAGTGTTAGATTCTAAGTCAAGTAGAGAGTTAGCGAGGGGATATAGTTTGAAAGATGACCTACTAATAGTACTAATACTACCTACACCTATGTCTATGCCTCTGTCTATATAGTATATACCAGTGCTTTTTTTCTAGGAGAATGCACCACACCTTTTTTTTCCACAGACTTTTTTTCATAATCATATTACTACCTGGAATGTTTGGTCTTACTGCTTTTTCAGGTTGTGTTAAATATGCGTTCCAGTACCTTTTTTTATATAAAAAAAAAGCACTGGTATATACTATAACTATGCTACAAGTATAACCTATAGACTATAGGCTAGTCTATAATATATATCTTATCTGTTTCAGACGCTCCTTCTATACAGAAGATTATTGCGTCCTACGCTTATCTATGGTTTGTGTTTAGTCCTGCATTCTTATTAGAGTTTTAAATGTTGATAAAGTGTTGGCTTTCCTGGTTTCTTCAGGCAACCCATTCCACGCCCGAATTCCGGACGGGAAGAACGAAAATTTGTATGAGTTTGTTCTCGCATACGGAATAAGAAAGGTGTTTTTATCCTTATGTCTATCTGAGGGTTGTATTAAGTTATCTTTTTGTTGTATTTCTAAGTTAGAGTTAATTGCTTTATGTATGATTACTACTTTGCTCTTGGTCCTTCTATCCTCTAGTGTTTCAAGGTTTAATGATTTAACTAATGGTGTTATTCTAGTCAGTTTTGAATATTCTCCAGTGATGAATCTGGCAGCTCTTTTTTGGATTTGTTCTAATTTATCAATGGGTGGGTGGGTCCCATACAGAAGATGCATATTCTTGTACAGGTCTCACCAAAGTGAGATAGCATTTTAGTTTTATATCTTTATTACATTTGTAAAGGTTTCTTTTTATAAAGCCTAAGGTTTTGTTTGATTTTTTAATAACTTCATTGACATGGTGATTCCATGATAATTTCTCATTTATTATGACTCCTAAGTATTTTGCATCTTTAGTTTGGGTTAGTTCCTTTCCATGAATGAAATATTTTGAATTTATTTGTTTCTTTTTCTTTGTTACTCTTAACAGTTGACACTTTTCTGGGTGGAAACTCATACTCCAGTTAGTTTCCCATTTTATCAATTCATCTAGGTCTTTTTGTAAAATTTTGCTATCTTGTTCTGATTTAATTGTTCTATAGATTATACAATCATCAGCAAATAACCTAACTTTTGTTCCTGTTGAGATGTTGTTGGGTAAATCATTTATATATATTATATTTAGTTATAAATTATAGTTCAGCCTATAGAGTATAGAGACAAATGAAATAGATGAAAAGTATTAATCAGCTTGAGATAGAGTAACAAATGAGATGAGAAAGTTTACTGTAAAGTAAGTAAAGCTTAGACTTAGTAAAGAAAAGAGTAAGAGCATAAAATGAATTGACATGTGACATGTAGGCTACATTGTAGCATAAATTTAATTTTAACCCATCCAACAAAAACAAGACACTTTGTAAAATTAAGGAATTTATAATTATGATATACCTATAATAAGTCTGAAAATGACAGGATTATTTATATAACATAAAAAATAAGTTTAGAATTTAGACTTCTAATTTAACTTTTTTTTTGTGAAAATTTTATTTTTATTTTTACAAATACCTTTCAGGATTTTACTATAAAATCTCCCTATCCTTATTTTATTTTGATGATTATCAACAGCTTTGGGAAGATGGCTATGCTGTTATTGAAGATTTTCTCAATGAGGAAGAGATCCAAGCCTTAAAAAACCGCATGCATGAAATTGTTGATGGTCTCAACCCTAAGGAGCATCAAACAGTCTTTTCTGGCAAAAACCATGAACAGGCATGTGTGTATGGACTTACTTATGATTGATAGAAACACACTGATTTGATTACTCAATGAATAAGCATCATTTAATTTAAAAAAAATTAATTTCTTAAACAAAAACGGATTTTTAATATTCATATGAATTTAGGTTGTGCCAAGCATAAGTTAATCAGCTGGTTGATGTTTTAAACAAAAAAAATTAATTGGTGGGTTATCATCCTCTAAATTTGAAGCTGAAATAATTTTTAAAAAGTTACACATATTTGTTTACTACTTATTATTTTTATATACATTATTTTATCAGGTTAAAAGAACTCATTTCAAGCTTGAAACTAAACATCTTAACAAAGTTATTTATCTCACACGTTTTGTTTAATCGTTTTTTATGATCATTCATTCATAGCTAGGTATGCCTATTTTTTAATTGAAATATACATATGTATTTTTCAGACTCGGAATGATTACTTCATGAACAGTGGGGATAAAATTTCCTTTTTCTTTGAAGAAGATGCTTTAGATAAACAGGGTGAGTACCATCAGCTTTTATTCAAGTCACTTTATTTTAATTTCTTTGTATCAATATTACTTGACATTCACAAGAAAATACATTTTAAAGATATTTTTTGCTGGGGACATCTAAATCTAAGCTTAATTATAGCATAATAATTGCATTCATAGCCTGTATATATTTATCTTTTTAAAAAATTTGCTGACAACTGTGCCCTTAACGCTGGCTCAGAAGCAACTTAACGTAGTTACATTCTCCAGTGCGTTCTCAAACTATAGACTCACCATCAGTACGAAGAATACAGAAGTTCTATACCAGCCGGCCCCTTGCAAACATTACACTGAGCCTAATATAATCATCAATAGCAACAAAACCAACACAGTGAGCCATTTTACTTAAGTTGGCAGCATATTGTCTCTGGATGCCAACATTGATGACGAGGTGAACGTGAGAATCTCCAAGGCCAGTGCAGCATTTGGTAGATTGTATAACAGTGTCTGGAACAGAAGTGGAATCAGCACCCAAACGAAACTAAAAGTATGCAGAGCTGTAGTCCTCCCTAATTTACTATGCACATGTGAAACAAGGTCCGTATACCAACGCCATGGAAAGTTGCTGAACCACTTTCACACCAAGAGCCTAAGCAAAATTCTCAACATAAAATTAGGGGTCTACCGATATATCGGCACCGATATCTGGATATCGGCAATATCGGTATCGGTAGCATGTAAAGGTCCCGATATTGACGTCACCGATATTTCATAATAAGTGACATTTTGACCCCAAAAAAAACGGAAACAAAAAAACTATCATTAAGATTTACAATATCTCGACAAATTAATATATCGACCCCAATACCGGTATTGAAATAGAAAAAAGAGTCCTAGTATTAATATGTGCAGCCACGATACAGTGTACCATGTGCTTTGATATTGTTTAGGTATCGGCCGATTTTCGTATACTCAGAAATGCTTTGTAAATAATGCCGATGCCAAGTATACCGTAATTGCTCTAATAAATGTATAACATGTAAACATTATGTTCACGTAATTGCTCTAATAGCAAAGATGCACGCAGAATCGCAGATGTCTAAAACATTTCGTTTCGTATGGAATAACAAAATGTACCGTGTGAAGACTTGTTGTCATTGGCAACCATTCAACCTTCAGCCTCATTTTCACTCTATTACTATTGTACTTTGTTCTCATTGTTTCATTCATAAAAGGTGTGCAAAAGCCATTAAACTTTTGGTTAGAATTAATAATTATGAGTCAAGGTTGAAGTTTCAAAAGGAGTACCTAATATGCTTGAACATTTTTATAAAGGACGGTTCGTTTTGTTATGAGTCCCATGTAGGTCATGATCTGGAACTTGTAAACACATTGGAAACTTCGTTTCGGGAGAAAAAAAAATCGGTAATTTCGGCAAAACTGGATATCGGTAGACCCCTTAATTATAAGATATAAATAATTACGAGTGATAAATTTAAGAATGACGTCATCAAATATGACCGCTGTTATTTTTGTCCTAACAAATACTCATATCGGCACTCATATCGGGAAAAAAATATCGGTAATATCGGTAGACCCCTAATATAAAATATAAAAAATTAGGAGTGATAAATTTAAGAATGATGTCATCAAATAAGACCGCTGGTTTTTGTCCTAACAAATATTCATATCGGAAAAAAATATCGGTAATATCGGCGAAAATGCATATCGGTAGTCCCCTAATATAAAAGATAAATAATTAGGAGTGTTAAATTTAAGAATGATGTCATCAAATATGACCGCTGGTTTTTGTCCTAAAAAATAATACCCTATCGGCACTCATATCGGAAAAAAATATCTGTAATATCGGCAAAAATGCATATCGGTAGTCCCCTAATATAAAAGATAAATAATTGCGAGTGATAAATTTAAGAATGATGTCATCAAATATGACCGCTGGTTTTTGTCCTAACAAATACTCATATCGGCAAAAAAAATATCGGTAATATCGGTATCGTCAAAAAGGCATATCGGTAGACCCCTACATAAAATGTCTGGAAAAAGTTCCAGACACCGAAATATTAGTCAGGGCAAGACTACCCAGTATCTACACAAGCCTCATGCAGTGCCAATTACGCTTGAGGTCCATGAGGATACGCTCTAAACCACTCTAAAGGGCTTTGACATTGGGCATGACTCTTGGGAGGCAGCAGCCAGTGACCGAGCCCCCCGGCGCTCTATGATATGGAACAGCGCAGCAGTCTGTGAAGCAAATAGACAACAGGCTGTCAAGTCCAGACGTGAGGTCAGAAAGGACCGTGTTCAAAACCCTCCTGATAGGATCAAATCCATCTCTTGTCCGACATGCGGACGTGAGACGCACCTTTCGTGCAAGAATAGGGCTAATAAGCACTGGACGAATATGATGAGAGTGGTCCTTGTCGATGGACAAACAACAACAAACATACATAACTTTTTAAAGTTATAGTGGGGCTCACTTGAAATTATTACTAGGGATCAGCCGGATATGGTTTTTTACTATTTGCCGAATCCGAATAGTTTGGCCCTAATATTTGCCGGATCCGGATATCTCCACATTTAAGTGCAAGAGCTAATAGGGTGTACTTAACTACTTTATATCAAGTATTTTATACTATTTATTAAAATATTTATTATCCTACAAATGAAGAGTATCTGCTATCGACGTTGTTACATTGTCAAAGTCAACGATGAACATTTTACAATGAATTGAATGAACGAACTTGAACGAAGTTCAACGTACTGTGTAGTGTGTACCAAGCGAACAGTGTTGTACTGAGTGTGTAGTGTTATATACAAGAAGTCGTGACCTAGAACCATAATAAAACTGTTATTTTATTCAGACAATTTAAGTTTAATATGATATTAGTTAACTTAGTTTGTTATCTTATGTAGTAAAGTAATATCTATACTTGTAACTTTTTAACTTAATATATATTTTCTCGTATTGAAATTGATTCTTTTACTATATTTTGCATATATTTGATTGATTTGAATGGATCAACGCTTATTAATTTGTTTATTTTGTTATATATTAATAATTTAATGTATAACTTAATTTGTTACTTGACTTATTTTGTATAATTATTATATTCACAATAGACTAGAGTTTTAAAATTATAAGACTGAATAAGAAATAACAAGTGAGACAAGCAACATTTTTATTTTTAAATTCTCAAATCAAATCACAATTGCAACTGCCATTTAAAGTTCAACTGAAAAAAGCAACAATGAATATAAAATTATTACAATGATATAACTTATATCATATAAGTAAAATGTTTAAATTTGAATACTGAATTGAAAGTATTGAAAGATTGACTACTGTCAACGTACTAGTCAATGACAAAGAAATCAAAAACGAAAGCCAACTCTCAGCCTGTCCCACTTTCCAAGGCTCCTGTTTAACTATATAGTTTATAGTATAAACTAATAATTACAAATTAACTTAAAATTATTATTTTTTAACATAAAATTATTATTTTGTAACATAAAATTAATATATCAGCTATAACAATGAAAATAATTTAATGACATGAGTAAATAAAATAATTACTAGTTAGTAAATTCCGGTTAAACTTTGTGTTGTTGAAGAAAATTCTTGTTAAATGTACTGATTTCTGGTTATTGTTTTTTTTAAAACTAATTTTTATGCCTTTTGTTAAAATTTAATTAATATTAATTTAATTTAATTTCAAAAATTCTTTACTACATTGATATTCGGATACTATTCGGATCTGCCATAGGTATTTGCCGAATCCGGATAGTGGCGAAAATCCCGATATTTGGTCCGGATATCCGGCTTTCCGGATATTCAGCTGTCCCCTAATTATTACACAGGCAACAATTACTGTCACACAGGGTGAACCGGAGAGGGGTGGTGGGGGAAAGGTTCTAAAACAGTTTCACATCTTTTTTCTTAATCTACTTAGTGTTTTATTGCTCAATATTGCTTGTCAAAACATTATTGCAATAAACAATTGATCCACCATTTTTGTTTGTTCTATCTCTACATGAACAGGGAACTTGCTGGTTGATATGCATCTATCTATCAACAAAATTGGTCATGGTAAGCTCTTCAAGTTGGTGTTTTATCGCTAGGATAAGGGGAGACAATAGTGTAGTTTTGGCTACATTGACTCAAATTCTTAAAAGTTTTGTTTTGTTTATCATTTTCAAAACATGGAGCATCCAAAGTGAGATGTAAATATTTCTTTCTTTGTTTAAGCACTTCACTGTTTGGACCCTGTGTTCTCAAAAATCACACAAAGTGAAAGAATAAAGGTCAGTTTTTAATCTTGAGATACAGTTTCTTTGAGATTAATCACAGTAGAAAGAGGAAATTTCTTTTTTGATTTGTTCTCGGTTTTTTATAAATAAAATTGTATCATTTGAAGAAAAAAAATCAAACTGTTGGCAAAAGATAGTTCTGTGTATATTGTGGCTTATAGCAGTGCTTCTCAAAGTGGTGGTCCGCGGACCGGTGCCAGTCCGTGGCCCATCTGCTGCCGGTCCACAGAAGTTATCAAGAAAGGAAAGAAAAATATAATTATAATATTTATAATCCGTTATTTGCAACCATTAATACGAACTCCATGGAATATGTCAATTTTTCATTCATAAGCACATAAAATTAAACAAATGAAATATAATAAATAACAATTCGCTACTACGTCAGTACAGTTAAAATAGTTCACCGGTCCCTGGTGCAATGGAAAAAATTCCTGCTGATCGGCCATACTAAAAAGTTTGAGAAGCACTGGCTTATAGGATTGATTACAGCCTTGTTACCAGTATTTACAAAGTAAACAAGAAATATCAATTGACAGAAATTTAACAAAGATATATTTTTATTTTGTAAATTTCTAAGATACTACATGTATTTAAATGCATCTGCTTGCATTAGGATCTGGCAAGAGCTATTGGATTTACAGACCCAGTCATTTGCCAGAGCATGTATATTTTCAAGGTAGTGTTTTTTGTCTCTGGATGTCTGTTACTACTCTAGATTACACAAAAGCTTCAAACCTACTCTGGTCTAATTGTTGAAATTTCAAAATCTGAGAGTTTAAGAAAAGAAACTAAATATATATTATATATATATATATAATTATTTATAATTTGGAGGTTTAAAAAAAAAGAAAAATATTTTTTTAAATAGTCGTCAGCATTTATTTTCTGTTCTTATTTTCATAAACTTAACTTTTCATTATTTGCAGCAACCCAAAATTGGTGGTACAGGTAAGATAAAATATCATTTAATTTGTGTGCTTCTATAACCTCAACCTTACCTAATTCTTTGTAACAAAATTCTCTGAAAAACTAATTAAAATTTATTATTAAATTGCTGGATTCTAAACTTGATTAATTTAAAAATCACATTTGACAAAATATGTATAATTTTCATCACAAAAAAAAATCTTCAAAGAAAAAGTCTACATTATCATTTGAATTAATGATTGCTCATCATTTTTAAATCCTTTATATTAACTCGTGGTGTATGGTTGCTTGCTTGCACCCTTGCTTGTCGCCAAAACGTTGGATCAATTTTTAACCCACTTCCTCGTAAGCTAGCGAGCTGAAATTTTGCAGGCAGTTTCGTACCGATGATAAAAACAATGTATCAAAATTTCAGATCGATCACACCTTGAATTATTGATTTTTTAGATTATTTTATTTATTCCTATGTATCATGTTCTTTTTTGAGATAGAGTGTAAGGGTGCGCATTATATTGAACAACCTTTCTGTCGCGCAATAAGGTGCGTATTTTATTAACAACACTTTTTATAAATATATTCCTGATCGGTGCGCATTATATTAAACATGTTTTACGACACAACTACAAGTTTGTATTTTTGGATGGTCTTGCGCTGCGTATTATAATGAACATTCTATTAGTTACTTCTCGTACATAAAGGATTTATAGTCAAAAACTTGGTTTTTTACGTTGTTTTTTTTATTAAATCCTTCATATTAACTCATGGCATCTGCTTGCTTGTTGGAAAAACTTTGGATTGATTTTTAACTCACTTCCCGGTATCCTATCAAGCTGTAATTTTCCAGGCAGACTCATGGCGACAATAAAAATGATCTATAAAAATTTCAGATTGATGGAATGTACTGTAATGAAATCAATGAATTTTTAGATTATCTATGTAGCATGTAAATGTTAATGCTAGTCTGTTGCGGGGTGTGTATTATATAGAACATACTTTTATAATATTTTTTCGATCTTTAAATGTTTATGCTAGTCTGTCACGATTTATAAAGGATTTATAATCAAAATCTGGTGGGTTATTTTTGTGATTCTGATTTGTTGTAAGCTTTTGGTCTTGTTTAAAAATAATCTATTGCACTGCTAAGCAACCTTTGGGTATGACAATGTGATGTTAGGCCTGATACTTGTATCCTCCAATGTCAAGTGTATCCCCACCAAGACTCAACATTCCTCAACACCAACCCAAAGAGGCTTGTTGGCATGTGGATTCCTCTGGAAGATGCTACAAAAGAAAATGGCTGTCTCTGGTTTATTCCAGGATCACATAAAAGTAGGTCAAATTGTTATTTGAAATGTAAAATGTATGATAAATATAACTAAAATTTTGATCAATTTAAGCTTTAAAAATGTCTATATTCTCTAATATATTCAGATATTTATATTAAATGTTCATAATGTATTTTTACAAGATAGTCCAGTTGTTTATTTATCCCACCAAGTCTTGGTAGCATATCACTATCTATTGAGGGTTAACACATTCCTTGTTAAACATTGTAACTGGCCAGTATCTGTATGTGACCCTTGATATATGTTTGACCATCCAAAATAAATATATATAGAAATACTGGTGGTATCACCTCAGTAAAGAAAATACCAATGTGTGATGGACTTTCCATGTCATTTTTTATATTGCTAGATAGGGCCTTTCAATTTCTAGCAGAATTGCATGTGAATTTTTTTTTATTCTTTCGTTTTATTTGTGTACTATTTGTTTGTTGAGGAAGGCTCTTTGCCGAAACGTTCGCTGTTGTGTTACGTCCTGTCAGGCTAACTAATACCCTATTTATATGTTATACATTTACTAATTTAAAAGCCTGATTGCAGTCTCACCCCCATTACTTTTGTGAAATTCAAGTACAGTAACATTCCGATAATCTGGCACTTTCGGGATCGGCTCAGTGCTGGACTATCGAAAATTCCGATCTATCGGGCGGTGCCCCTTCTTTTTAGTGTAGGCTTTGCCGTAAAACACATGTACTTTGTTTTTTAACTACATACATACATAAATCGTAATTATAAGAACAATTAGGTTAATAATTAAACTACAAATACAGTATAAAAATACAACAAAGTTTATTTTACATTTCATACAATGTATGTACACATACTGTGAAACATATTTCACTTAGATTTTGAAAAATCACGAAGTCTTTTTGTTTTCTTGACTTTTGGCGTTTAGTATAAAATTTATTTCTAATGATATGGAAATCAATCATTTCTGAAGCACTGTAGCTAGTCCTAGCCTCAGTAAAAGAGATAAAGAGATTGAGAGTCAGTGTTATGTGTTTTCATTTCTCTCCTTTTGAACTCGAAGGCTTAGGTTTTGAAAACATGGTCACTGTACAGTTAGAACGAAACTCACTTTGTTTATAAACAGTTTCAAAAGTTACGTACGTCACTACAGATGTACTGTATAACAGTAGAGGGTACTGAGACACAGTTTACTGCGATGTGAAAGGACACAAAACAACAACGCACACAAAAAATGGCGAGACGCTTCGTGATTGATTATCTGTGCTGCACTGCACCTGTATTTGTTGTGACAGCTGAGACTAGACGGCCGCTAATTGTTTCCGAACAATACCGAGCGCTTCCCCAAACTACCCCGAAAACTTCCGAATAGCTCTCAAGCGTTTTTATTTGCTTTAAAGACACTTTTGGAGAAAACCAAATTTTTTACAATTTTCCGGAGCGATGCCAGACTATTGGGCATTCCGCACTGTTGGATGCCGGATTATCAGACTTTTACTGTACTTATTAAATGTCATTTTCATTACAAGAATTTTGAATTGTGTTCGAATTCTATATATTATTGTGAATTTTCAATACTGTTATTGTAAAGGAAAGTCTATGCTGGTTCACTACCAGAAAATTTCTGACACTACCAGTAAAAAGTTTTTTTATAGTATAAACTAGACTGAGACCAGTGCTGGATTTCCCTATTTGCTAAACAAGCTATAGCTTAGGGCCCCCGCCTTCCTGGGGGACCCCCGGAATTTCTTTTTTCTCATATTTGGTACTGACATAAAATATATGTACTTCAAAAGGGCCCCCATATCTCATATAGCTTAGGCCCCCATCAAGTCAAAATCTTGCCCAGACAGAAACTAATTGTATCATACAGGTTAATGTGCAGTGTATTGTCTGTTTACCAAGCTTTACTCTTTTCTCTCACTGGTCTCCAACTGTCTTGCCTTCACTTTCTCTCTTCAGTCATGCAACCTCTCATTCTCTTCCTATTGTTCATGTACCAGTGCAATAGAAATTAGCATTATTATTATGCTTTAAAGTACCTTTAAATTATTAGAGCGAGCACTGATTTTAGGCAGTACTTATATACACTTGCCATTCCTCCATATGTACAGGACTATAGACTATTGACATTTCTTTTAATGGCTAACAAGACCTTGCCTAGTATGTCACTCTGGGTTGTGCTTCTTGAAGAACAGTAACTTCCAGCAGCAAACTTTGGACTTTGTAGTGTTTACATGTGTGTGTATTTATATGTATGTTAACATTACAAAGAAGATATTAAATTATTTGAATATATATTTTTATGCATAACATTATCTATACAGAAGATTATTGAAGCCCCCATGTTCTTTATTACATGTATTGTTAGTAGAATGTACAGACCATGCTGGCCTGTTGGGAAATTAAAGCAGCCTTCACAGGCCATGGCATACGAGGGGATTGTGGGGCACAATCACGGGCCATGGCATACGAGGGGATTGTGGGGCACAATGCCCAGCCTTATTTATTTACCCCAATGTCAGATACCCAACGGAGCTGGGTGGACTTTGGACACCATTTAGTCACATGATCAAATCCCTGCCTTCACTGAGACTCAAACATGTGACTCTCGGTGTGCCAGCTGAGCGGACATGCCACTCGACCACCATCTATTAATGACATGCCTGTTAACATAACAATGAAGATATTACATTCTTTGAACAGATGGTGTGGACAATGAAAGATACATGATCAGCAGAAAGGACCCTGTCAGTGGTAGTTTGGGCGTCACCTTTACCAACCCATCTGTGGAGTACAATGACAACCTTTTTGTTCCTGCTGAGATGAGAGCAGGTGGATAACACTAGGTTCAAATAACGCTAGGTTCAAATAACACTAGGTTCAAATAACACTAGGTTCAAATAACACTAGGTTCAAATAACACTAGGTTCAAATAACACTAGGTTCAAATAACACTAGGTTCAAATAACACTGGGTTCAAATAACACTGGGTTCAAATAACACTGGGTTCAAATAACACTAGGTTCAAATAACACTAGGTTCAAATAACACTAGGTTCAAATAACACTAGGTTCAAATAACACTAGGTTCAAATAACACTAGGCTCAAATAACACTGGGTTCAAATAACACTGGGTTCAAATAACACTGGGTTCAAATAACACTGGGTTCAAATAACACTGGGTTCAAATAACACTGGGTTCAAATAACACTGGGTTCAAATAACATTAGGTTCAAATAACACTTGGTTCAAAATACACTGGGTTCAAATAACACTAGGCTCAAATAACACTAGCAGCATTTGTAAACTACAAGAAATATTTATTTAAATAACAATTTATTAGACACTTTATAAGCATTCGTTAACTTCCCTACTGTTACTATTCATATTCTTCTCATACTCTTGATTGAATGCACATAAAAAAATTAATACAGTTGGACCTCTCTAAGTCGAACTCAAAGGGACCCAAAAATTTGACTTACAGAGTTTTCGAGTTAAGGAAAATGGCGTAATTGGCGCAGATTAATCAAGGACAATGTTGATATTGAGAGGGGGGATGACAGCCATCCCGGCGAGAAGGCTTGACTGGAAAGAGAGGCGGTGTCTGATGTTTCGTATGAAAGGAAGCCAAATTTGCATTGACATACTGACACCACTGACAAAACCACACACATACTTTACTCCCTCCACAGTAGGATGGGGGGAGTAAGATTTTTCTTTTTAAAAAGAGTCATAGCCAATTTTCCCTTTAAGCTGTGCGGCCACGCAGATATTTGACCGATGCCGCGCAGCAGTTTAGAATTACAGCGCAAAATTTTTTGTGAAATACAGCACAAAAAATGGATACTGTGCAACTTTGCACATGAGTTTTGTACTTTGCACACGGGCCAAAGAACCTTAGGGGGAACATTGGTCATAGCATGCATCAAAGGGACACGGATTAGTTACCCTTCTTCCAGCCCCTCCTTTCTCTTGTCTAGATCATTATTGGTCTCAAATAGACGTTATCGTGGCTCTACTAAAAACGTGTTCTGAAATGTTGCCCCAGAATAATAACCCAAATGCCTTGGAAAATTCGACTAAGGGAGGTTGGAAGCCACAAAATCCTCGAGTTAAGGAGATCTAAAATGCATTAGTCTTATGGAATTTGGCCGGGACCTAACAATTTATTAAATGTAGGGAGGTTTTCAACATAGGGAAGTTCGTCTTATCGAGGTCCGACTGTATATATATATTTATATAAAAGACATCAAAAATGTATGTACATGTAAACTGAACTACTGCTAGGGAATATTATGTGGCTTAAATTATTTACAAGTTATAAGGTGAAACAATATTCCTTCTCTTTTTAATATAGTGATGCTAAAACTCTCTGATTTAAAAGGAATTTATTATATTATATTATACTTTTTTCTCATCATGACTAGGTCAGATAATCTTTGTTTTTTTGTGTTTTTTTTCTTTTACATGTACATAAAAATATGTTTACTTTCTAATTTGTTCATTTGTAATGTGAGAAATGCTTTATTTAAATTACTTTACAATTAACTATTTATGTGAATTTTTTCAACAAAAAATAAATAAAATACAAAATACACAAACAAATTGTGCAATGAAAGCAATAAATTTGAGCTTTATTTTTAGACTGACGCGACAGTAAACGTTTCGGCTAATGCCTTCATCAGAACAACATAAAATACATTCTTACAATACTTACATAAGTAATAATAACATTCTTAAAACATATTGTATTTTAAAATATTTATGTTAAATAAAAAGAAAGGAAAAACAAAAACAAACATGGACACAGGATATAGGAAATAGGTTATGGTCTGTAGTTGTGTACTCAATTTCTGACAGGATCTTTGGCATTAATTCACGGAGAAGTTGTTCATAAAAGTGAACGTAACGAATCAACAAACTCAAGACATGCTTACACTTTTCATATGTTTGATAACCAGGGAGTGGAATACAGCAAACAAAATTGGTCAGTATCCCTTTAAGTCTTAAGAATCGAGACAATCTGATATATCATAGAAAATGTAGTTTAAATCAGGGAAACACTTCAATAACTTTATGCAGGGACAGACTTTATATTATATAATTAATGACATACTATCTGACCCTGTTAATAGTTTTTTGTGGGTTTTTTTTTCCATTGCAGGCTTCAACCAACCGAAAAGGGAACCTTCACCCACCTCCTGGCACAGTGATGTGCAGCTTGATACCTAACTTTATATCAACGTTTCTCAGGTACAATTTGATTTTGAGGTTTCACATCATTTCTATATGTAGGCACTTGGATATCGACTGGAAATCCCTGAAAGAAACTGGTATCGTATTTTCGTTAGCAACATTGTGACTTTTTACTTTAATTTACCGAAGGTGGCATTGTTTGGGAATTTTATGCAAATTATAGACCAGAATGCACATTCTATTTCTGCCCAAATCTTAGGGTAAAAATGTTGTTAGACACTTCAGTTTATTTTTTTTAAAAAGATGTTAACTTTGAAAATGTAAGGTAAAAACATGTTATTTTCACTCATCACTCATTAATGTATTTTTGTTTTAAAAAATTATGGCAAAATAAATAGGGTTTATATAGATAATATCATAAATAATAACATATCTAAAATGTATTATGTTTTTATAGAGATGCTCCCTAAAAGTTATCACAAAAATTTTAGTCACATGTGTCCCAAAATGACCTATTATCGATTAACCCCCCCCCCTCCCCCAATGGTTTGATAATAGAAATCCAAAAACCTAGGCAATGAAAATGTCTTTAAAAATGAAACAGAAACCTTGCTAGAATACAGAAATACTTATATACTTTTTAACTTGTTAGTTAGCTTTCATTTACATTTTATCTTTAGTAAAATGTTTTTTAATTAAAATGGCCCAAACTCAAGTCATATTTTGGATTTGTTTTCGTAAACTATTTTACTATTATTGCAATAAGGCGTAGTAATAGGGCTCATACGTATAATGGTCCAGGATACTGCTATAACTTTTTTAAAAAAAAGTTTTAATTTTTTATAATCTTGTTGGAGAGAGATGATTTAAAATGAGGACTGTTATCGATTAATTTAAATTTAATAGTTAACTTTTGAAAAATTATCGATTAATTAATCGATAATTTCGATTAAAACCAAAAATAGAAATTTATGACGTCATTAAACTGAACATTTCTCACGGACATTGAAAATCAAGAATATTTTGAACTAAATTTCATGACAAATTGTTGATACTTGATTTGTGCTGAAGGTGGTACGTCAGCGATGTATGTGATCCTTTAAAAGAGAATTGTTTATGGCAGTGAACACAGTAAACGTTTTCACCATCTTCGACTTTGCCATCCGCAGTTAGCTTGAAAACAACATATTTGCTCAACTTTCTAGTTATATGTTTAAATTTAACTGCGCTGATGCTGTCAGCAGGGCCGTCTTAACGCATAGGCCCGTTGGGCATTTGTCCGAGGCCCACGAGCATATGGGCCCCATGGGAATATGTTTATTTATATATATTATATATATTCATTTTTTATTCCTGCGGGGGAAGGGCCCAACACTATTTCTTTGCCCAGGGGCCCAAAATGGTATAAAGACGGCTCTGTCAGCCATTTTTTAGTTGACATCTGCCGGTCAACATAAATTAATGAAATAAATTTTAAAATTTTAATATTACGCCGGAGATGTTTATATGTAAAAAATATATATATAAATTATTATTAATTATTAATAATTGATTATTTATTACTAAAATTTTTAAAAAAATATTATAAATATTTTCTTAAATTTTAATTGAATTTTTATCGATTAAAATTATTTTAATCGATATTTAATCGATAAAATTTTTAACGATTAATTGAGAAATTAATCGATAATTTCCGCAGCCCTATTTAAAATGAATAACAATTTTCTCTTCTATACCTTTCTGTTCTCAGAGTGAGAATGAATTCAAAACTAGCAGCAGATAAGCTCAAAGTGCTACTTACTTAATAAAAACTTATGATCAGTTTTCTGACCAATGGTCCTGTCATTAACTAGCAGCAGATAAGCTCAATTTGCTACTTACTTAATACTTATGATCAGTTTTCTGACCAATGGTCATGTCATAAACCTATTCCTCACTAACCAAAACAAGACCAGTCAAACTGTTGAGGCTGTATCTTATATATAAGGACAACACCAGAACCAGATATCTGAAACTTTCACTCAGGCATTTCAAGAGGCAATAAAACATTTACTCCAGTTGAATAAGAAACTACTGACTTTATTGCTGGACCATCAGCTCAATCTTCTGATACTAATACTTCAAGAGAACACTGTAGTCATTGTATAAAAACAGAAAACTGAACGCAGATTTAGTAGAAGGAAATAAAAAACTGAAGTCAGAAAATAAAATCATTAAAAATCAATACAGCTGTAAGTTTGTGAACAAAAAAATGAAAAGAATGAGGGATTGTTTAATTTAACATAAAAAAATAGAAGTTTTAATGCAAAAATTTAGCAAATTAAAAGAGATTTAATGGGAGATGAAAGACATAGTTATTTTCAGGCAAAAATCATGAAAGATTTAGAGAGCAACATAAGAATGAAGAAAGTTTTCTTTGGTCAACAAAAGAAAAGAAGTTAAAATACTTAAACAAGAGCATATGGATAAACAAACACTTAGCAATAAATTAAACTTACATTTTGATGATTTAACTAGTCAATTACAATACTTAAATGAATGTTAAGAACAAAAAGTTTACCCTTCAAAGAAGGAAAATCATACAATATGTCAACAAGATTGTGTGTGTACAAATCTCTTTTGTCAAATGTACCAGTCTCTGCTGCCGGCCCATTACTCTCATTTTATGTTGAGCAAATGACCGGTATCAGAATTGAGTCTGTACCCCATCCAGAGCCGTCACTAGGGTTGGTGTCACCCAGTGTGGTAGCTCATGGTGTCACCCAGTGTGGTAGCTCATGGTGTCAACCAGTGTGGTAGCTCATGGTGTCACCCAGTGCGGTCTGCCCTCCCCCCACCCCCTCTAGTGAATCAGATGACTGGTGAGTTGGTCATCTTGCCCAGCTTGCAAGTGAGAGAAGCCTTAGCAACCCATGACGATGTCACACTGTCATGGGATGCTATGTCATTAGGACCCTCTCACATCAATGAGATACATATATCCACTTCACCCACAGACAATCTTACGGTAGACATTAGAGAGTTAGCTGGTGGCAAGGCTGTAAATTATGTAGAGCACAATGGTGAATCTTCAAGGGATGCCACCGCCGTATACACAATATACCTGAGGGTTGCCGAGGCTCACACCAGTTATTTCCGTAAGAGCCTCATTAATAAAGTTACTAGTACTAGTATGCGGATAGGGCCCCTGTAAACCACTGTGTTGTGAAACAATTGCAGTTGATGTTTGACATTCAGATTTTGGAACTTAATTGCAACATACACCCCCTTGATGGATTTGCCAGTGCTGCACGGAAGTAGGGGTGTGCCGGATTCCAGCTGTGGGAAATCCGTAATGCAGCCATATTTTTACAAATCTGGCTCCGGACGAATTTCACTTCATAAATCCGCCCAAATCCAGCTACAGCCGAATTTCACTTCATAAATTCGGCCAAATCCGGCTACAGCCTGATTTTAAAAATTTGAATTCACTACACCCCTAGACGGAAGGATCAGTTAAATCTGCGCAATCATCTTTTGGGAATGGTTGGGCTGTAAAAGTTATATCTGTACCAAAACTTAAAAACAATAATAGAAGTTGGGATCCCATGGGGTTCCGATCCTTTTTTACTGTAAAGGATATTCCTGTAGGCACTTTTGTACGGTATGTTGGCAACCGCTTACATATCCTATTTTACTCTGCAGCCATCATAATATTACATCTTGATGCACTCCTTGAGTAGGTGAATAGTAAACATTCAGCTGGTGCTTCAATTAGGAGTGCTACAAAATGTAACTTAGATGACTGAAGAGTGGTGATGCAGTGGAGAGCCCTTGGGTTGATTGGCAAGCTCATCTCTGGGCCCTTTACTCCATGGGGGTACATTTTAATATCACCCCAGTGGTCCAGTTTTGTCATGGCAACTTGGAACGGCTTGTCAATCAACTCAAAGAAATACTCCTTGGATCAGAAAATATATTTGGTGAGCCAATGTCAACTGACGCTGATACAGCACTACAAGCCCTTTTACATTTCAATGCCAAAGATAAGATGATTTTAATAGATCTTCTAAAAAAAACTTCTCCCAAATATTACATTTCCTTCCATTTCTAGAAACCTCTCTGACCCCACAACAGAGATGCGAACTCAGTTGTCCTTAGCACCAACTCATAACAAAGCCTCTGAACGTGTTGCTGTGGAGACATGCAACAAATGCAATATTTTCTTTTATTAATGGAAAAGTTAAAGGTTGTGTAAATAACACCTTGAGTTGGTTACGTGATAAAGAGGAGGTAGAGATGAAATACATTTTGAATTCGCAGTCAAGGAGGGGTATGTTGCATCAGAACTCAGGCAGTCGGCTGTAGAGATGGAGATAGCACAGGGTCAAAAAGGTTCTGCTAACACAAGGAGACAGAAGTCAACGAACATCCATCAGCAATATAGTAAAGGATGCTGTTGTTCAACAACATCTAGATGACCCTATATTTTTGGCAGTCTCTCCTGAGAACATGAATTTCATTAAAGTAGTTGTTGAACAAGCTGCTCCTGAAATATCAACGTATTTGAGTGGTCAGCTTGTGCAACACAAGTGGCAAAAACAGGGTCAAGATATTTGGTACAATGGTGGAATAGTTGTGTTTGAGAAGAAAAAAGCAGAATCATTAGGAAAAAAAATGTTACTGTCAGCGACTTGAGCTTTGAAGAATCAAAAAGACAGTACAGATTATGATCTTTCACTTTATGATTTTGTTGCAGATCTCATACTAGGAGATCTTGATTTTATAATTTAGTTTTTGTACTTTGAGATCCAAAATTTTATCATTCACATCAACTTAGATCTGGATTTTTAGTCTGGGTTAGTCCCATATCTTTGTTGTTGGTGTGAGTAGGAAATAGTGTTGACAAATTGTATGAGACAAAGTGTATAAGATGTCTGTACGAATTCTTAACATTTAAATTAAAATTCTTTGAACAAATATGTACTTTATTTTAAATGAATTATGGTTGGGTGAGGTTAAGTAAGATGTGACCTTGGTATATTATTAGTCAAAATAACTCAGTGGTATGTTGATTTAAACTAAATTTTTTACTTGCATGCTTTAAGTGTTCAGTATAAATTGATTGATTTATTATTGACCATCAGCTGAAGTTCAACTTTATTTTCAAAACTAACACAGAATTATTTTTTTGTTCAGTTGAAGTTGATAATAATACTAAATTAACATTTACATTTGTGGAGCATGAATACCATCTTTCAAAAATAGTCATTTCTGGATGAGTTATGATGTACTCAGTCGTTAATTTTTTATTTTTGCATTATTTTCTGTAAATTATATCATTATTTGGTGATAAAAATCAACTTCTTAACATCATATTTGTTTTAAAATTCTAATAAGTTCAAAGTGTACTCCTAACTAAAATCACATACTTATAATACTTATAATAATACTTATAATAAAAATAAATTGATAATTTATATAGCAATGTATCCCAGTAAGGAACTGGGTTCACAGCGCTTTACATGAAGGTAAAATTATTATGTCATATTTGATTGAGAATGAAATATTTTAGGTTGGGTATTTGTTTTAAAAAGGGATATATTTATACGCCTATATTCTATATATTGCTGAATATTCTATATAATAGTCTATATGTAAATACTGTTAAAATAAAAAGTTTAATCTTCAAACTAAGTTAAGAACTCAATTAATCCCAATGTTTGTCAATGAGATTTTAAAATTATATCTTAATTATGAATATTAATATTACCTTGGTGCAAAATTTTTAAATGATTCATTTTTAGAAATTTAATTTAATGAAACAAAAATAAAGCAATAAGTCAGCATATTTTAGTGAAAATTATTAAGGAAAATAATTAATTTTTCAACATTTTATCAAAAAATTCAATAATTAAGTATTATTATTTTATCTAAATTTATAAGCCCTCCCAAAAATGTCATAATGGGCCCTTTAATTGGGTCATAAAATGTGAAGAAAAACTCAATAGTAAAAAAGGTGTTTTGAACCTCATACCAAAAAAATCATAACTTTTGATCCACTTAAACTAGAAAGATGATCCACTTAAACTAGAAAGATGATCCACTTAAACTAGAAAGATGATCCACTTAAACTAGAAAGATGATCCACTTAAACTAGAAAGATGATCCACTTAAACTAGAAAGATGATCCACTTAAACTAGAAAGATGATCCACTTAAACTAGAAAGATGATCCACTTAAACTAGAAAGATGATCTTGATGTTTTTGTAAATCATTTACATTGTTCTATACAGCTGTAATTTTTATTTTATAAAGTATTTTGAAATTTTCATCCAAGTGCCTGCTATATGAAAGATTATTATTAAAAATCAAATTTTTTACTAAGTGCTAATTATGGAATTTTAAGATTAATTTCAAATCCAAATTAGTGAATCAAAACCATATATATATATATTTTAATATAATTTAAAGAAAAAAAAATTTGATTTTATTTTATATGTATTATTTTTTGGGGGTAGGCTAAGGTCAATAGTCAATAAGTAATTTTATTGATAACAAATACATTTTAAACAGACTTATCATTTTTTTTTAAAGTTTATCTTCCAGCAAAGATTTGTTTTACTTTGTAAAATTCTTAAATAAATTATTTTTTTATTTTAGCCTTTAATTAAAAATGATAGTAATATATTGACTGATTCAGACAAACATTAAGATAATTTTTTATTCTGTTACTATAAAAAATAAAATAATTGCTTTTACTGTTAAGTTTTAAACGAAAATTTATTTAACTATAAAATGTAAATGTAACTCTTTTATAAATGGTACATTTGTGCTAACAGATTAGAGTAATAATTGCATAATGTATTTTGGCAATCCTACTCTTACATATATATATATATATATTTATATATATATATATATATATAATGTATATTCTCAATTTTTTACTTCTAAAATTGCCACCAAACTATATTGATAATTTATTTGTTGAGAAATCAGGCTATTTTATTACAACATTAACCTTTTTCCTGAAATATATAAAGCGATTGAATAGCATTTTAATTTTTAGAAAGCTCCCCACAGGGAGCTGAGGATCCCTGACATTAAAAATTTAATATTTTAACAATAATGTCATTTTTTTAGTTTCCATAGAATGCGATCTGAGCTTTAAGATATTAACCCATTTGTTGAAAATCTGCTTAAATGTTTCTGAAGTTTTTAAGATGTTCATATAATTTATTAATCGCTTGCACACAATTACATTTCTTTCCCTTCAACATTTAAGCACAAATGATTTCTGTCATACCAAACTGTCGATGTGTTCCTGATTTATTTTACCATTTTTGATTTCTCAAGAAGTTAAGCTAGTGGACACCAAATTGCTCTGGTAAATTTTAAATTAATAAAAGTAGTCCATGTTATGTTTTTAAACATGTGCACATTTTCCTCGTTGGATTTCTTTATAATAAATTTTTCACAGTATTTTTAAGAAAATTAGAACAATAAATAGTGTGTGTACTCAGATATTGTCATATTTTCTTTCATTAATCAGATGCATGTGATATATAATCAGTGCATATTATTTATAAATATTGATATTGGAGGTGTGATTGTTTTTATACACACTTCTTGATGCAGGCAAATTGTAAATATTGTTAGGTTAATTGGTAACTAATGGTAATGTTTTTTTTAAAAAATGATATGCGAAAAAATATGTATTAAAGAAGATTGCATTTTATTTAAAATGTTCATTTGATTTCTTTTGTTCTTGTAAAGCTTCACATTAGGTAATAATTGTACATTTCTTGTCTTATCATAGTTGGTAATATTTGGTTGTGGCAAATTATTTATTACTAGCAATTATCGTCTAGATTTTTAAGACTTGGCATAACAAAAGATGCCAACTCCATTTTGAACTGCAGTTGGCCAGAGTAGCTTATTTATATAAAGGCCAAATTTCCTCTTGTTTTTGTTTATACAAGACATGTGCTGTGGTTGATGAAGATGTTTGGGGTGCACACACTTTGAGAAATACTGGTTAACTTCATCTAAATATGAAAGGGTTGGATTGCAATTTTAAAAAAAAATTTCTGTTAATAAATGAGACAGAAAAACATTTTTGTAAAAAAAATATATTGGTAAAGCTTTAATTTCTAAAACTAGAATACACGTGTTAACACATGTTAACATATCTGCAACATCCTTCCTCGGTACAAACTAAAACATCCTTATTAGCATAAATTAAATTTATATTGCATACATATTTACAGATGAAAGAATAGGCACAAGCCCTAACACAATAAAAGCTAAAAAGAATGGAACTAAACTGTAATAATAATAATTATTGATAATTTATATAGCGCTGTATCCCAGTAGGGAACCAGGCTCACTGCGCTTTACATTGAGATCATAACATACATATAATAATTAAATAACCATTCATACCATAATAACAACATAAAGGACAGTACATTACACACAAGCTACGCTAATCATTAAAACAAATGTTTTTTCTTCAATTTTGTAAATACATTTTGAAAAGATGCGTTTTAAGTGCAGTCTTGAAGGACTTGGTAGTTCGAATACTACGGATGTGTAATGGTAGAGAATTCCATTGTATGAAGTGAGTAAAGTAGCGGAGTAACATGGTCATGTTTTTTTTGCCTTAAGAACTGGTCTGGCAGCTGAATTTTGAACTTTCTGTAGTTTTTCAATGCAATGTTTTGTCACACCTGACAGAAGTAAAGAGCAATAGAAGTAAAGAGCAATAGCAGTAAAGAGCAGTAGAAGTAAAGAGCACCAAGTTGACATTACAATTACAGATGTGTAAAAGTTGTGGATTTAGTGAAAATTCTTTTAATAATTTATTATCTTTATTTTATTGTTTATTTTGTGTGTAAAAGATCAATTTTTCTTATTTTTGTTACCTTTTGTACATAAAAAATATGTATTTTTAACCAAGACAATACTTTAGATCAGAACAAAAAATTAACGAGCTCATGGAAGACAACATGATAATCTAACTAAACCCTCGGATAAACACAGGGATAAAAACACTTTTTCTTATTCCGTATGCAAGAACAAACAAATACAAATTCTCCTTTCTGTCCGTAATTCGGATGTAGAATGGGTAGCCTGAGGAAACCAGGAAAACCAACACTTTATCAACCAACATTTAAAACTCTAATAAAAATGCAAGACTAGACATAAACTATGGATAATTGTAGGACGCAATAATCTTCACAATAAGGAGCGTCTGTAACAGATAATATAAAATGAGTTGAACAAACACAAATCTAACAAAATCTATAAGTTAACTACACACTACATATGTCTATAGGCTTTGTGAAAATACATTTTAAGTGTACTATACTGACCTTGAGACACAAACACAAAAAGATATAAAAAGTTGAAGAAATCATAATTATCACATTTATATATTTGTTCTCAGTTTTTGATTGAATGAATAGACTCTCCTTCACTGCTGCACTTTGTTGTATAAGCCTTTTTCAAATCACAGATAACATTTTTTTAAATGTAAATAACTTGATAGAGGTACAATTTTCCATTGGTCAACATAATTTTATTGATAAAAAATGGACAGATTCAGATACTTTGTTTGCAATTCAAATGTAATAAGTAATAATACATACAATTTTTAGTTAATATTCAAGCTGCATCTAGACTATTCCTGTATATAGTGTATTGCTAAATTAAAAATAATTTTGTCAATTCATTGTCATGATGAGATTGTGAAGTTTACGCTCATCTTATATTTAAAGCCTAAATTTTTTATTCCAGCAAATAATTTAAAAATTAGGACTACAAATGATGGAAGCCATTGAATAATAGTTGTATTAAATTCATTAATATAAAGTATTTCATAGATGCTTCCAAAAACACATGAAGAGCGCAAGGGAAGAAACGGCTATGTCACATTTTTGTAGTTTTGATATATTCAAGTTTTAAAGTTCAAAATTGTACAGATTTCTTATAAAATTAATTAAATTTATTTGAATTTTTAATAGGGTCAGATACATAATTTTATCATAAAACCTCATTCAGAACATTCTATTTTTGATCCTCTATCAGACACAAGGGATAACTAAAAAAATTCAAAAATGTCACACAGCCATTTCTTCCCTTGCGGTCTTCACATACTAAAGTTACAATCCAACGCAATAGTTATGGTTTATTAATCAAAGTAGAAAGTATCATAAAATCTGTCTTAGTCTTAGTCAATGAATGATAAAAAATTAAACAGCATTTCTAAAAAGACAAGTCTGGCTTGTTGCTCCTTAACCTGCTCATCTAGAACTGGAATAGATACATTGGATTTTAGCTATTTGTCCACATCAAATTCCGTGTACCACCATATGTTAATGTGTTGTATGCACAATATTTCTTTTTAGAGTCAGGGAAAATTTGTACAAAGACAACTTTTAATATTAAAAGCATTAAACAGTCCAGGTAAACTGCACAAGTTGGCAAGTGCATAAAAAAATGCTATCGGCTATCGTACTAAATAAACAAGTGGGTGAAATAAGATGATTTTAACTTATAACTATTAGCGTGAAAGTATTATAATAAGTATTATCATAAAATTTGTGAAGTAAAAATGATTCTAATTTCATTTATTTACTTTACATTTTTTTATTATTATTATAATTATTAAGTCTAAAATAAAAAGTTAAAATGCGATTCGCTGATTTCATAACCCAATAATTAGTAAGGGTGATTTCCCTCGACGATGGTTTCCTAGTAACAGATACATCTTCATCATGGATGATATTCTTGAGTATACTGGCAGCAGTTATGATGGAGATTACAGAAATGGAAGGTTTGATAAAGACTTAATATTTCAAAGTATAAATTATGATCAAAATCATCTAATAAATTAATTATTGATTAAGTTAGTTATCACTTTCACTCACTCTTCTCTGTACACTGTCCTTAGTAAATGAACTATTAAATGAAAGTAAATAGTTAAAATTATTAAAATAGGTACTTGGATCTGAGGCTCTTTTTGACACAATCGCGCTCCATAGGGTTTTTGAGACGCTTTTTTCCGAGTAAAAAATGATAGGTTTCACTGAAAAATTATTTTTTCGCGCTAGAAACGTTCTATCAACAAACGAATTGCTGTTCTAGCTTCGTTTAAGAACAGGCTAAAATAATAATAAATAATAATAATATTATAATTTAATAATAAATTTAAATACTATTTACTATTAATCTATTGTGATAATCGAATACTACTACTAATGAATAGACCTATAAAAGTAATTAATTAATAAATAATAGTAATTGGATTTAAACTTATTGGCTATATACTACCAGTCTACCAGGCCCTAAATTTACTTTATAATTGTAAATTTCAGTGATGTAAACATACATGACATGGTAATAATGGTATTATTGGTATTCATTGGTATTTGCAGTAATTTTCTATAATGCTAAATGCAATTTATTAGGAATGGTAGAGAAATGAATTTTTAAAATTAAAAATATACTAATAATGTAGACTTATTGTTTAACTGATTTGTTAATACAAGTTTTTATATCAATCAAAATAACGTTTGAAATTTGAAACCAACAATAATATTTGAAATCATGAAAAAACATTAGAAAGCAATTTTTAAAAAAATGTTTTATTATTGCTGCGATAGCAATAATAAAACTTTTTTTTTAAAATTGCTTTCTAATGACTTTTCATGATTTCAAATATTATTGTTGGTTTCAAACGTTATTAGTGCATTGTAAATCATTGTTTTAATTTTAATGTTGCCTTTTGGTCATAATTATAATTAATAAAATGTGATTACTAATAAGTTATCCTATGCTGATGTTTTAATTTACTAACATTCAGCCAGATTTTTACACTCTTCTCTGTCTCTGATCAAAAGTAATTTTCATCTATTAATTGAACAAAATAGTCATGAAGACTTAGCCTTAGACTATAATCTATAGTCAGACATCAGGTCATAGAGTGAACTATTAACTAATGGCCTCACCCAGCCCTACACAGAATTATATAAATTTATAATTTTGTGTATCTGGAACTAGGAAAGTTTTTAACATTAAAAAGGAAACTGGTTGGTTTTAATTTATAATTATAATGTTATTTCATACAGTATACATCAAGCAGGACTGGTCTTAGTAATTGTGGGTCCCTATGCGACTAACAATGCGAAACGGATTGTGCAGGGCCTAGTTGGGATAGAGATAAGGAGTTAATAAGGATAATAATTGAAAATTAAGATATGCGGGGCCTATGAAAGTGCAGGGCTCACTGCGGCTACATAGGTTGCAGTGTCTTAAGACAAGCCCTGACATCAAGTGTTCTTTATGTTTAAGAATGGATTTCTAACAAGTTTGTAAATTTATTGGCAATTTTTGTCAATGTTTTTTTTAATTAAAATGACACTGATATGCAGCATTGTGCCATTCTTTGTCAGTGTGTTTGGAAGATACAGATAGTTTTTTTGAAAGCTTGGTGGGAGAGGGTAAATTTACATTGATTTCAGAATTTATTGAAACGAATTCTATGGCAAGCAGGAAATAGAAGCTGAATAGCTTTTCCTATTATACTAAATAAAAATAATACTAAACAATAATATATGTGTTATAACACCACATACAAAATTCTCTCAGACAAATACTGCAATTTCAATTGATTCTAAGTCTTGGTCCTCAATGGAACAGGTGCTGCTGTATAAAGATCCAGTCAATGAGTATTGTTTAAGAGATACACATTTTTGAAGTACTAGCTTTGATTGAACATTGTAATATTTTTTATTATAATGTTTTAATTTCATTATAGTTTTTTTCACTTAAAAGATTTATGTCTAATTGCTTTCAATTTTATAACTAACTTACAAACCTCAGGAGCAACATTGCTGTCAACAACCACATTTGAACACAGATTCACAAACTTTACTTTTTCAAGTTGTAAAAAAAATGTTTTGAACAGTTAAAATTGAACAAACATGCGCATGTAGGAGAATATCAGACGCAAAGAAAACCTTGATGCTTAAGCTGTTATAAATTCAGAAAACATATTATACAAGAAAGACCCTAGACTTGGCAATCAGCTACCTGAATTTTTAAATTAAGTTAAAATATGATGGTTGACAGCAATTATAATTCTCAGGTTTGAAAGTCAGTGTATACAATTTAAAAATGTTTGTGTAAAGTCATTTTAAAGCCTGAATGTTTTTTTTTCATTTTAGACTTGAAGGCAGAGGAACATACAAGTTTCCAACAGAAACAAGGTATGAAGGGGAAATGAAAGATGGCATGTTTCATGGCAAAGGCTCACTTTTTTTCCCCAATGGAAGCTGCTATGAAGCTAGATGGGAAAATGGGAAAGTTGTTGAGGTAAAAGATAAGCTGTTTATTTATTATCTTTTATGTGCATATACCTTTCATATAGATGATTATTGTATCATATGCTTATCTATGGTTTGTGTAGTCTTGCATTTTTATTAAACAGTTTACAGAAAGCTTTATCAGATGTAGGTAATATATGGTTAGCCATATCAGATGTAGTTAATGTATAGTGAGCTAAATTAGGTTAAAGGTTAATTTATTTTGAAACATAACAGATGTAGTTAAAATATAGTCAGAAAAATCCATATCAAAAGTAGATAATAAATTGAATAACCATTGAATAGGTAGAGCCCAGCCATGCAAGCAGTACCTAAAATGTTTTTATTTTTGAACTGATCTGTGGGTTTAAAAAGAGAGAGAGAGAGAGAGAGAGAGGTTGGTGTATCAATGATGTCAGATAATTTATAATACTGTAAAAGTATTTTCACATTTAAAATATATCATTATCTGTCACACCATTCACTCCAGGGAAAATACACATTTGCAGACGGGCTGGAATTTAAAGAAGAAGAATGGAAATATTGTGATGGTTATGACAGAAGATTTTATACAGAAGTCACTGGAAATCTAAGGCCTGCTGGTGAGACTGTAGATAAATATCAACTAGTTTAAATAGCAAATCTGAATATATATATATAAATGGTAATGAAATGCTATTTGAAATTATAAATACCTGGTTCCATCCACTCAGATAAAAATGTTGACTGACTTGGCGGCAGTCAAAGTGTAAATGTATCTATCAGTTTCATAGATGGAATCCATCATACATGTTTTTAAATTTAAAATAAATTGTCTTTTTTTTACCTACATCGGGAGGTAGAAAACATGAATTTTTTTTAATGAAAACCCCTGCTGTTATATAGTTAAAATAGCAAAATAAAATTATGTTTACTGTATTTGATCCAAAAATGTTAGTGGAGACCATTAAATGTCCTGCACTGTGTATATCACTCAGATGTAGAGCTTGTGTAAGCAATTATGGGGCACCATGAAAAATTAATGACAAGCATAAAATTATATAGGAATTATTTTAAAAAGTGAAACTTTCCTGAGGCCTAAATTGTATTTCCATGCAAACTATGTTTTAGCTACCATTATGTTGTAACCTAATTATTTTCTGTAAATGTCAACCCTTGAATAGGTCATGAGTCACTAGTCAACAATGAGCCCAGGCATGAAATCCCACAGGGCTACTATGATTGTGGTGATGGTTTCTATAATCCTAAAACCAGAGTTGTGGTCGATTATAATCTCAAGTTCCTGAGGAATGCAGGTAAGTTAGTTTATTCCCCCATCCTATTACATAATTTTCTGTGCAACTTGAAGGAAGATGAATAAATTTGTCTTGTCCATTCTATTTTAGAATTTCATGTGCCAAATTTGAAATATACATCTAAGTTACTTATTTTTCTTAAAGATTTAAATAAAATTTGTTTCATTTTTAAAATACCTAAATAATTTATGTTTGACACACCATGTCTGTTAGATATCTTGCTTATTCAGTTAAATAGAATCAGAAATCTCAAAGCTATCACAGTCTAAATTTTAAGCCTATCAATAGCTGTTTAATTATTTTAAATTAGTGTTACATTTTTGAGTAAATATCTAGTGGGTCCTAGTCAGGCATCTGGTTGTTACCAAAAAAAAAGTTATCATCTCATTTATTCTAATTTTTCCATACTATCCAATAAAAAATGAAGACTTAAAACAAAAATAAACCCCAATTCCTAATTTATAAAAGCCTAACTCAAAAGTTTGCAACCTTTTTAGAACCACGACACCATACAAAATACATTCCAACCAATGTTACCTTTAAACTGCGTGGCTGTGCAACCAAAACGGTGCAGCATTTTAGAATTACAGCGCAGCAAATTTTGATAGGGATAATATAATATCTATGTTTGTAGGGTGTAACATTTTGGACTAAAATGGACATTGCGCAACTTTTGCACATGAGTTTGTTATTTTGCACACAGGCCAACGAACCTTAGAGGGAACATTGATTCCAACCTATATTATGGTTTCAAATCCATGCCAGATTCTTTTCACTGAATTTTACAAGGATTTATTTATTACACACAACAGAGATGACACATTTTTGAAAATCATAACTGGCTATGCAGAACTTAGCCATGATCCACATACACTAAAAATTTGGTTCAACATTATCATTAGAAAGTCAGCTCGTAAAAGTGTCAAAGAGACTTTTGCTAAGATGAATAATAATGAAAATTCACAAGAAGTAATTTATTACTTTCAGATTTTTGTCATTTCTTTAATATACATTTAGTTTACACGAATTGGTAGTCAATTTTCTATTATTAATACAAGTTTTAGATTAAATTGAAGTTTTAAAAAATTATATATATTATATATGCTAAAAATAGTATGCATGCAATTTTTATTCTCTTCTTTGAAGAGAATGTTATATCCCATTCCTTGTTACTTTAATGATTACCTTCCTCAGGTCTTTTAGAACAGTGCTTCTCAAACTTTTTAGTATAGCGGACCGGCAGGAATTTTTCCATTGCACCAGGGACCGGTGCACTATTTTCCCTGCACTGGCAATTTTTTCGGTCCTTTTTTTGAGAAGATCTGAGGACAGGCAGCGGATGGCCCACGGTGTGGCACCGGTCCACGGACCACCACTTTGAGAAGCACTGTTTTAGAACAACTGGGTCAATAAATGCATTTTGCCTCAAAATTTTAACTATTCATGTCATATTCACTTATTTTATACTGTTTTTATTAGCTGAACTTAAATGTTTTCTTGCTGCTATTCTTCTTTAAGATACAATTTTATAAATTGTATTTATGCATAGGTTTTACTCTATTGTACATGCAATTTTTTAATATGATATTATTGGTGGTCACTTTCATCAACTCTCCTTTTCTATTCCAGATGAAGATGAACATAATTGGATCATTAAGACTTGCCTCAAGGGATGGGATGAGTATATTGGCTTCACACCCAAAGTTAATGCCTAGTCTATTGGATTAAACAAAAAATTGAATTTGAAACTCCCCATCAGTGTGTTTTAAATGCCTGCAATCAGATTTTTGCTCAACATTTGGCTGGCTGAAGAGGTTTAGTTTAAAAGCAGATTTTTTTCTGTAATATTAATTAAGATTTTGATTTTTACCTGGTATTAAGTTATAAATTAATAAATATAAGTATTCCCTTTGACTTTTAGGTTTTGTTGTGTTGGAAATATAATGAAAAATATAAGAATATAAAATAAAGATACAAAAAACAAATTGTGTGGCCAAAACAAGAAATTAAAGCTTTATTTATAGACTGTTGAGTATTAGTCTATTAATAAAGCTTTAACTTATTGTTTTGATCATACAATTTGCCTGTGTTTCTTGTATTTTATTTAAAAGCTTTATCGCAGTCCTACTCTATAAGAATATAAACTGTAGTTAAAACATTCAATTCAATAACACATCAGAGTTTGTTACAGATGAGTGTGTAAATATATAACTCCTAATTTCAAAGAGAAACTTATTGAAGGAATACAATTTAAGCTCTCATATTGAGACAATTATATCAAAGTTTTAGATTTAAGATTATCATTAATGATTTTTTTAAATATTACCTTTTGATTATTTTTAACTATTCAACTTCATTAAAGTCTTCTAAAGTAATAATAATAATATGTAAAAACTGATTAATCCCATGTAGTTTAAGTTCCTAGTTTTTAGAACATAGTACTTGAAACATCTTAAATTGATTATGTCTGAAACTCAGTGCTCAGAGAATGGTTGCATGAAATTTGTGGAGTTTATAATTCCTAAGTTAACCATTAATCATCTGATTAAAAGCCACTTCTATTCATTTCGCCTTTGAGAAAAGATGTTCAGTCCATGTATTAAGAATCAATTTCAATATTTTCTATCAATAGCCAGATATGGAATTCTTTTTAAAGCTGATTCATTTGTAATTTAAAAATTTTTTTTTAAATTTTAACATCACGCGATCATGGAAACTAGTTCCAAAGAAAACTTGTTCAATCTCTTACTTATTGTTTTCCAATGCTTAAAAATGTGTTACATAAAGTAATTTTACTGCATTAATAAAAAGACTTTTGTCAAGAAAATTGTTCCATCTTTTGTTTTCTTTGAGCAGTGCTATGTTAAAACTTGAACAAGTGGACTAATGATCCTACATGTGGAAAAAAATCAGCAGCCTAGTGCTCTTCATGGGTCTTCCCGGAAACCCCCCTCAGCTCTCTTGCCCCCTAAGGGACTTAACAGTTGAGAGACTCCCTTGGAACGGTCGCTTCTGAAGCGGCCGCGGCCGCCTGGGCATCTAAGACATAAAGTCAATTATATTAAGGCAGAGAAAGTATAAATGGTATAATTTATTTCCACTTAATTTTTTTTTAGCTAATTCAAATTTCCATTTAATTTTTCCCACCTTACAAATACAGAATTTGTTTGTTTCTTAAAGAATTTTGTAGCTTTCAAATGATAATTTTTGTTTATCATTAATCAATTCAAAATAAAAAAATGGAGCAATTCAATTGTAGTCTTTCAGCTTCACTGGTTGAGAGATGGTTTTCCTCCATCTCCATCCTCAGCTTACCTCCCCTTCATTAAAAAAAACAACTGTCCACCTAGCTCAGAGCTGGGTTGATGAGTCAATTCCATCAAACAATTCTCTCACTACCAAGGTCTGACTCCCATATCATTTCACAGCCAAAGCATTACTATTATTTTAGTAATAGTAATATTCATTATCATGGCGTATATAGTAAGTGAGCATTGATGCAACAAAAATATAATGACTCTAGCACTGAAAAACAAGCTAGAATTTAGACGTATAATAATCAAGTGTACTTTAGTTTTCAGCATATGATGCATCATGCTATAATCTTTTTTAAATAGCAAAGAATGTTCAAAAGTTTTCATTTACATTCAAATACAATATGACATTTTGAAATTCTCATACTTAACAATTCATAACACAAGAGACATACAATATTCCTGCATTAAGTTCCCATACTCACTTCAACACAAGTACAGTACTGCATGTAATTATCATGTGCCCCATTCATCTAATGAAAGCTACAAAAGCATGATTTGAGATTTGCATGTGGCATACACTGAGTCCCCCACACTGATCTCTCCGCTGTTGTTAACCGTTGCTAGAATTCCTACACTTGCATAAGGGCAGGAGGCAGGCAGGCTGAGAACCCTCTGGAGGGGTCTGTATGACTCTACCTCATAGTCCCACTCCTTTTTGGCCTCATTATAGTTAGGTTCCAGCAGGCTGTGGAGACAAAGAATTCAAAGTTTCTTTCATGGCCTCTTTCAATTTTAGAAAATGTACAGGTATTTTGTGGTAATTGCTCCAAATTCATCATGCACATTCCCAAACGCTTTCAATTCTTTTATTCCATTCTAATGAAACATTTAAAATTATTGGTGTAAGCACTTGACTTGGAGCTTGCTTTTAAAAAAGGGAAATCAGCTTTATTGTCTAAACATGGAGGGGAGATCCAAAAAATTTTCAAAGCAATGAAACTTCTTTGAGTGCACTACGATTTCAATGTGATTTTTACACATAGAAAAAGAAAATTGGAATAGGAGAAAAGAATGTTGGTTTTTTGTTTCTCCCATTAGATTAACTTTAAAATCAACAAAGTTTTAAAAGGCACAATATTATGGTGCGGGGGTGGGCCTGATGCAGATATTACATGTACAGTACTAGGTTGTTACTGCAGGAATTAGAAGAAGAAAAATAACAACAGTGTGAATAGAAAAAATACATTTCATTTCTGATCTATTGATTTTTCAAATATTTATTTTCCACGGAATGCAGGAAGATGCCAAACGCTCCCACAGAGTTGTGGAAAGTTTCAAGTTGTTGCATACAGTGGATATGAATTTTGATACTCCTACTAAAATAAATAGAAAGAGGTTTTGAAAATGTTTTCCATTAACTTTTTTAAAAATAATCTAGCCATTTTTAGCTGCTAACCTCACGTAACTGGAGACTACTGTAAAAGAGCTGTGGCCGCCGATGAACAGAGATTCCCAATTGACTTCATCGAACTCTTCGCTGTCAGCTATGACAATGTGGGGTCTGAAGTATTCCGTACTCAGAGGTGGGTTCATTTTAAACTGAGTAGACGTGAGCATACATGGTGGAGGGGGTGCATCGTATTATTTACATGGTGGAGGGGGGGATTGTATTATTTACATGGTGGAGGGGGGGATTGTATTATTTACATGGTGGAGGGGGGGATTGTATTATTTACATGGTGGAGGGGGGGGATTGTATTATTTACATGGTGGAGGGGGTGCATCGTATTATTTACATGGCGGAGGGGGGGATTGTATTATTTACATGGTGGAGGGGGGATTGTATTATTTACATGGTGGAGGGGGGATTGTATTATTTACATGGTGGAGGGGGGGATTGTATTATTTACATGGTGGAGGGGGGTGCATCGTATTATTTACATGGTGGAGGGGGGTGCATCGTATTATTTATTTTATATAATATAAGTAGAGGCATGTCATGAATTAAATGAAGTTAGAAAACAGGTAGGCAGGTAGGCCTATATTAGCCTATATAGATAATAACGATAACTCCCCCACAACCCCTATTTCAAAGCAGAGTTTTAATGAAATTTTAATGAAAACTAGGTTAAACTCTACACTCTGGCAGATCACTTAAAGAAATTTTATAAATGGAAACTGCAATCAGGTCATGAAAAAGGTTATTAGAATTAGAGCGAGCACTAACACTGCCCTATCTTTCAACCAAAAGAAAGGGTAGTCTCCCTTTGTTCTTTTCACAAGCACTGACAAATATAATTTTGGTGGAAGAAAGCTGTTTTTTTCCTAATATTATAATGATGTAATTGAAACCTTGTAACGTGACTTTGGACTTAACTTTCTACATCAGTTTCCACATAACATGTGATAAATATAAATTATAAATCCATAAATTATAACTTTTTAAAATCAGTTTCACGAGAAATGAAAATCAGACATTATATTTTTAAAATTAGAAATATTTTGCTTATCTGCAAAACTGATAATGACTCATTACTTTTTGGAGTGGGGGGCTTGCAATGGGGTTGACAGCCCCACTTTTAAGAGCTTAAACTTAATCCCCCCCCCCACCACCACCTATTTTTTCTACTTCCTCCAAGATCTGCCTATGAACTCATGCTGTCTGACTCCACACCCATGTCCAATCCCACAAAGCTATTTAATTTTTTTTCCCCCCAGACTTGCCATTTGATTCAGAGCCACCAAAGAACTGTCGGGTAGAAAGACGTAGGCTGTGTTTCTCAGCTCCTCAGAAAAGCGCATGAGGAGTCGTAGACTGGTGTTAGAGAAACAATCCTGCAACCAATCAGCCACTTGATCACCTGTTGAATGATCGGTGCAGGTTTAACGTTTGATGGGGCAGTGAAAGGGGAATATTGGTGCAGGTTTAACGTTGGATGGGGGCAGTGAAGGGGGAAGATTGGTGCAGGTTTAAAGTTGGATGGGGGCAGTGAAGGGGGAAGATTGGTGCAGGTTTAAAGTTGGATGGGGGCAGTGAAGGGGGAAGATTGGTGCAGGTTTAACGTTGGATGGGGGCAGTGAAGGGGGAAGATTGGTGCAGGTTTAACGTTGGATGGGGGCAGTGAAGGGGGAAGATTGGTGCAGGTTTAACGTTGGATGGGGGCAGTGAAAGTGAGGATACCAAATAATTACCCTAGACACTTTGACTTATAGCCTTCTACTGCAAAAATTAAAAAGCAAAATAAAGAGGGTAAACGGGAAGAATTCATACATTATGAATGTGTATATCTCTGATTGTGTGGCTCAGTAGCTCAACTATGTGGCGGTGAATTTGAGGGGTACCATAAGTTCAAACTGCACAGTCTCCAGCACACACTCCACCAATTTCTCAATTCAGGACCAAGAGCTTTCAGCCATGCGACACTGTGTTACCCTATCACCTACCACAGTCCACTGCCAATATCTCTTCATTAAACGTTGTTAGTCTTATGGGATTCGTCTCAGGTACAGCCAAACACAATCTGAAAAATAAACCCAAGAATAGCGGTACTATATAAAACCTTACAACATGGCCATGTAGTGTCAAATTAACAAGAATTTTGACAAAACAATAGAAATACTTGTTGTAGTTCAGAATTTCTCATTTTAGTTTTTTAAATCACATGACTGATCAAGAAACTATTATGAGTTAGGGTAAGGAAATCAGTATCATGGTGACTGCAATAAAAGAATCTTACCGTATGACACCCCCTCTCCCCCCATTCAAATTCAAATGGCTTAAGTCTGAGTTTTTAGATAAATTTAGCCTGTATTTAAATTTGTGTCCTTATTCTAATCCTTAAGCTTGTTCCTCTCATGGGATTAATTACCTGATGTGTGATAAATTCTACGTGTGCTGCATAAGGAAATTGTTCCCTATCATATGAAGTAAGCAGTGAGTAGTTTCTCACTATGCTATGTAAACTGTTAGCCATTCCCCATCACAGTAATATTATGTAAGAAACGGGGTTTTTTGCCATTATTTTCTATTGGTGACTAAAATAATTGTCACTTTTTAAAAGTTTTTAAAAAATATATTTTTTTTACAAAATTTACTCAAACACAAAAAGGCTTTTTATCATTGGTATTGACATGTGTGAAAATATGATTTTGTGTGTGTGGAAATGGGGTAAAAAAGGGAATAAAAAATGTATTCTGAATAAATTTACTTTGTGAAATACTGTTGACATACTTGACCTGTCCTTTATCTGGATATGATAGCGTCAGGTTTTTTCCGTCTAGTTCAAATTTGATTTTGTTCAGGTCTGGAGAGTGGTACATGTCAGCTTGACTATTTTCATCTGCTTCAGAAAAACAACAAATCATGATGAATATTTTAATTATAGATGTATGGATACACTGCACGCATATGGCAGGGGAATTATATTGCCACCTGGTAAAACATTGGATAGTTAGAGGAATAACCATTTAGAAGTTTTGTCAGTGAACATTTTTTTCTTTAACAAGTCAATACTTGACTGCTCCCACCTACTTGTCAATTTTTACCTGTCATTTGTGCAATATAAAACCTCCTGTCCAGGACTCCCATCATTTTGGGGCCTCTCTTGGTGACAATGACAACATCAGATGCTACACTTTGACATGAGGTCACCGGATAACACAGGATGGAGCTCACTATGCCTACCTGTAGGTTTTAAAGTTAAGGATTATAACCGCTAAAAGAATTTAAACTTCAAAGTTAAGGATTATAACCGCTAAAAGAATTTAAACTTCAAAGTTAAGGATTATAACCGCTAAAAGAATTTAAACTTCAAAGCTGTGGAAAGTTTTAGAAATAGTTGATTGCCATTCCAATTTTTTTTTAAATTGGATACAAACTTTAAAAAAAAATTTATCAACAAACTTAACCTATTCTGTCAATGTGAAAAAGGAAACACACAAAATTTCTCTCAGAATTGTTTAATGTATTAAATACACAGTCTTATTTTTAATTGTGTCCCATTGTTTCACTAATGTCATAAATATTAGTTGAGATATTTTCCTCAAAATCACCCCACCCTTCCAAATGAATAATTGAAGTCAATTTTAAAAAACCTTTGAATGAAAATTCTAATTGCTATTTCAGACCGCACTAAAAAAATTGTAAGAATAAAAATTGCACAGCACCTTACTTTTTTTGTCTTTTTGGGTATATATCTCTGAGTCCTGCTGTACAGGAAGAGAAGTCCACCAAACAAGGCCAGGCCGATTCCAGCCTTGACCAGGCACGAGAGTCTCTGGAAGAAGCCAAACACTTGCAGGACACTCTTCTTAACACAAACCATTTCACCTGGTAGATAGCACATGATAAACATCTGATAGAGCATGATAAACACCTGACAGCCCATGATAAACACCTGACAGCCCATGATTTAAACACCTGATAGCACATTATTTAAATACCTGATAGATAACACGTGATTTAAACACATGATACACAGCACATGATTTAAACACCTGATAAACGGCATATGATTTAAACCCCTGATAGACAGCACATTATTTAAACACCTGATAGATAGCACGTGATTTAAACTCCTGGTACACAGCACATGATTTAAAAACATGATAGACAGCACATGATTTAAACACATGATGGACAGCACATGATTTAAACACCTGATACACAGCACATGATTTAAACACATGATAGACAGCACATGATTTAAACACATGATGGACAGCACATGATTTAAACACCTGATACACAGCACATGATTTAAACACCTGATAGACAGCACATGATTTAAACACCTGATAAACGGCATATGATTTAAACCCCTGATAGACAGCACATTATTTAAACACCTGATAGATAGCACGTGATTTAAGCACCTGGTACACAGCACATGATTAAAAACATGATAGACAGCACATGATTTAAACACCTGATAGATAGCACATGATTTAAACACCTGATAGACAGTACATTATTTAAGCACCTAATGCAAGTTTGAAAGGAAAAAAATCTTTTAAGAGTTAAAAAAAAATGTTTATGCATTTAGATCAAACAATGGGACAAGGTTAGCCAAGGAAAATTAAGCCTTTGAATGGATGAATATTTTTTGGTTTTGGGGAGGTGGGGGCTAATTTTTATTTAACAGTAGACGTATGGATAAGCCTTATTTGTTGGTATTAAATTTTCTGTGTCTTTGTTTGTCTTGAAAAAAGAAATTGTTTAATTATAATTAGGACAGAGTAGAATGAGTCACCAACAACATAACTTTTTGTGTCATGATATAAGATACTACTTTAAATCATTGAACTCACTGATACCATGGTGTGCTGCCACGCTGTCAGATATGTCAGTAATTAAGTCATTGCCTAGGTGTTATCATTTTCTTATCAGGGCACAAGTAAAGACTCACAGGCATAGAAAGAGTGGTGGGTTTGGGGAGGGGGGGGTTAGATGTGGTAGTCCACCCCAAGCGAGAGGGGTGGGAGCACTGGACCCCAGCTGCTCCACAGTATAGGCTTATAGTTTTTGAAACATTGGATGGTGTTTATACCAATCACTATAAACAAGTGGCCTTGTATTTTTTTTTAAATTAAAAAAATTAATCTTGAGCAGACAAATGTCATTTTTTCATACTGTATAAATTAAACAGGATCAGAAGATATCATTATACCTGCCCATCAATGTCTAGGATTGCTAATTTAACATTTTCCCCAACAAATAAAGTGCAGGCTTCACTTGCTTAATGCAGACGTAAACATTCTTCAAGACTTCCACTTCAATGGGGAAAAAAATTAATTACTTGAAAATAATAATAATAACCCCCTTTCCAGTCCATGACGGACTATGGGGCAAGTAAAGTAGCGTTCACAAGTTAATTTAGCCACCACTAACGAGCAAGGGATTGTGTGGCCAGCACAATGCCCCGGGGGGCCTTGCCAGCACCGAGAATAGAACCAGTGACTCTCTTCTGTCTCGGTTCTGCAGTCCAGCGCGCTACCGCTAGACCACCACGGCCCTAATTACTTGAAAAATTGCTAAATAAATAAATAATTGATGTACAAGTTTTTTAATTCCTTTTTTTCAATAAACCTCTTTGAGTTCACTCATATTTTACCACTTATCAGTTGAAGCTGATACTAACTAATTTTATGTAAAAGAGAGAATTGACCTAATTATTATTGTCTAGTTAGAATAGAGGATCACTTTAAAAAGTGTATCTTACCATGGATGAATTTGATAAAACAATTTTAGGGAATATGAAAGTGGAACACACATTGCTAATGCTAAGCAGATGCTAATAATATTTTTAAAAAAGATATTATGAATGGGGAAAACACTGCATCTAATGTAGGAGTAAGAGTAGGTTACATTGATGACAGTGTCATCTACTTCCTGAAACAATTGAAGAGTAAGTTTGTTGTGGTGTTTAAAGGTGCAAGAGGATGGTGCAGGGGAATGTTTAAAAACTGTGTGCATATTTTTTAAACATTTCAAATATATGATATTTGCAGTCTGTCAATTTTGTCATTTTTCAGATTGATTATTGAATTTATACTGCATTTGAAATATAGATTTTGTACTAGAAAGTTTTTAAAAAATAAAATTTAATAACTTTTTATTTAACAAAGTGAAAGAAAATGAGCTGTCTAAAAACCTTTTATTAATCAGCTGGAGCAATGCATTACATTTAACCTCCCCACATTCATAAAGATATTTACACATAAATTTTATTTTCTCCAATCTACAATCAATTCAATTATTAAAATAACATTTAACAATGGTATTTACACAAATAGGTGAACAAGTCACAAAATTAGGTTCCTAGTAACAATGACGAATTACCAATTAGGATTCATAAAGTTATAAAAAGTAAATAGGAGCCTCTGCACACAGCACTGTAATGAAATGACACATTTATAGCACACATTATTATAATAAGCCTGTCTAATTTATGAAGAACATTTGATTTAAATGTTTTTTTTCTAAAACTCGATGTTCATAGGTTTATGAAATTAATTAAGATATTTCTCAGTATAGTGGACGTAGAATGGGTTGCCTGAGGAAACCAGGAAAACCAAACTTTCTATCAACATTTAAAACACTAATAAAAATGCAAGACTAGACATAAACCATGGATAAGCGTAGGACTCAATAATCTTCTGAATAGAAGGAGTGTCTGTAACAGATAAGATAATATAAGATATAGTGAACAAAAATGAAAAAAATACTGATGACAAAAATAGAGAATATTTTGACCATCATTCTGTTATAAAAATTCTTTAATAAACCTCAAGCTCAGGGGAAATGTTGAAAATTGTTCAGTAATTTGTTTATGTCAATGTGTAAATTCAAATGTTTTCTTTTTCAAGCAGACCAATCCCACCAGTAAACTTAAGCCAATCTTATTATAAGTCTTGCTGCTTAGTTCTGCATAAATGGAAGGAACTGTTGGTACTGTTACTTAATTATCATTTCTAAATATGTTTAAATACTTGTTGATTTATTTTATAGTTTTATCTGCTTGCAATTCTTATATAATTGATGATTATTAGCGGACAAAATAGGTATCACAATTCTGCACTTTATGAATTTAATAATTTTTACGTAACTTCTCTTCACCAGCAGACAACAGTTTCTTTAATTTCTGAATATATCAGGAATGTTGACATATGGCATTGTTTATATTTTAATCTACATCATGAATTTACCCCATTGACTTGTAATAAAATGTTTGTTATTATCTCCCTGAACTCTGGGACATTGACAGAACCACAGCTTGTCGTTTGATCAAACATTTCACGGTGGTTTATCCAATCTCATCAAACTATCTGATGGCTGTAGATGAAATGTCCCCCCCCCCTTTAGATTTAGCCCGAAAGGTCATCACAAATACTGCAGCTGTATCTTTGACTTCCTTAAGGTGTCTTCGGGCATACACAGCACAGGGTTGACAGGTTTCACTGATGTGTCACCCAACAATGACAAACCAGCTAGACCAAAGACAGTGTGAAATGGGTCCACCTGTGGCAAAGGAAATAAGTGTAGATTAACGAGTCAACTCAGCTTTAATTTAAAGTCACAGATTTATAAAAATATTAGCCACCTGAAGTACAAAAAATATTGGAAAAGACTAAAATTTAGAGAAAAAAATTCTACGGTCAGTAATTTAAAAATTATTTTTTAAAAACAGATAATATTTTATTACAATTGATATGACAATTGGATTTCTTTTTAAAAGATTACAAGCTATAACAACAATGAGTTATTAATATGTACAATTGCACCAATCATCTTATGCACAGGAGATGACATTGTTTCTAAAAAGCTTTACATTTTTTAAATAAGTGTTTATACATTATAAAATTTTAATTTTTTAATGTGACTGATTTGAAGTCTGTGCAAGAAATAGGCATAAATCACATACCACTAAGACTTTACTTGAATAATTGACTAACTAGGTCAGTATATAAATTTGATTTCATAGTTATTTTTGTTCAATCATGTCAAATAAATTGACACACACTTTGTTGATGCCTTGTGGGCAAAAAAAAATTGGGCAAAGCTTTTAATGCATTAAAGAAGCTTAACATTATTAATCAAATAACCTTAAAAATAATTCAAAAATCCTATTTCAAGATCCATTCCAATTAAATCTTCAAGATCAATCCAATATAACCTTGAACACTGTGTGAAACATTCTCTTAATAAAAAAAAACCATAAGCAATACAAAACTTATCCGAATGTAATGTTTTATAGAAATGAAATAGTTTTATAAAATCTCAACGGTACTTTGACCAGAGAGTATATTATTTCAAAGAAGATATACATAAATATAGACTGACCATATCAGCAGGCCTGTCAGCAAATCCTCCAGTCTCCTCATCTTGACAAGCCAATATAAACTCTACTAATTTGTCCTGGCATGTTAGGAATGTTAAACACAAATATTTAATCCTTTTTTATATAAAGTAATCATTGTCTCAATTTTAACATGGAAAATTTATTTAAGACATTTTTATTAAAATCAATGTTTTAAAATCAAAATCAAAAAGAGGAAAAAAAAAGCATATTATAGCAACAAGGACATTTCAGAGTTCATAAGTACATTGCACGCCTAACTCATTGAAATATCTTTTTAAATCCATGTTTATTACCTAGCTTATTTCGCGATGCTTTTGAAGTTAGCTCTTATTTTAAATTCTTAATTTTAATTTAATTGAAAGCGACCAATGATATAACAGATTGACAAATCTTTAAGTCTTGAATTACTAAGTGATAGCCTATTTCCCCAAGCTTTGTGAAGAAGCTTTCATCTAGTGAACATCTTTAGCGCTTGGGGCAAGCTTTAAATTTATATTTTATTTGCACATGGATTTAGTCTGGTAATGATTGGCCTCTCAACACCCTTCCCTAAACTTAAAATTGAAGAAAGTCCATCAACCTTGTCGATCCAGTGTAAACGTCCAATAATTTTTAAGGAGGCCAACACCCACCAGGAGTAACAAACGTCTGGAAGCTTCTCAGGCCGACCTAGAAAGTTGGGGAAGTAAAAAAAAATGGTTATATTTAGGGTGAATTTTAAAACTACAAGAGTATTGGAAAAGTAACGTATTACAGAAAACTCTTTTAACTACTTAAAAAAACTTACGCCAAAGTTATAAGAACTTATATCAGTTGACCCCAATAAAAAAATTTGATCAGGAATGGCATCACAAGTCACATGAGTAATGAGTTCAGTAATGGAATCTTTAATAGGATTAACAGGGGTGTAGTAATGGATCAGCAGGGGTCAGAGTATTTAGATAAGGGGGTCTGAGTAGAGGGGTCAGTTGTGGCATCAGTGGCGAGTGATCTTACCATTCAAACCACCTGATGGGAGTTGTCTCTCACACAGCCACCACCCCAACTGGTCAGCGTTGACATGATGCAGGTGTCCAGTTATGGATAACATTCCAGTACAGCAGTATACCTGAGAGGACAGCAGAACTTAGCAGTTACAAGACACCACACTAACTAAGGGTGCCTAACTTTCCTCAAATTTGATTACGGTTCAACCTACTGCCACAGATTTTAAAAGATAGTTTTAAAAAACTTAATAACAAAACACAAACTGAATTATTTCTGGAACACATGACAGACCAATTAAGAATTGAGAGTCCTTTTGTTTTAAAAAAAATGTTGACATCAGGACAGAGAATTTAATGTCTTTTCCTTAATAAATCTAATGTTATTGGGTTTTTTTTTGTCTTCTGGAAATTTTACTCAAGATTTTATGTTCAATCGTGCACTGAGTGGATTTTAGGAACGGTAATAAGTAATCATGATTATTGACCTGCCCTGAATGTGATTCACTGCCAGGCCTGCAACCAAATGCCCCATCAAAATTCATACAAGAAAGAACAAAGTTCACAGCCTTGTCAACATTAATCTCATCAAGGCGATTCTAAAAAAAATGAAAACAGATTATCACCCAAATATAAGTGTGTGTGTGTGTGTTTTGGGGGTAAAAAAAAAGGGGGGGGGGAGACAATTAATTGAATATGTTAATAAATCATTGGCTCTAAAACTGAATTATTTATGGGTGAAATTGGGATTTTTAAATTTCAAGAGTAACAATCCAGTTTTAATTTACTGGCAATTTTTTTTTGAGTTTGGTCCTTTAAATTTTTTTTATTTTAAATAATCAACAGGTGAAAGATAATACACAAAGGAAAGACTTACTAATAAAGCCAAACAGGCAACTGCACAGAAAGAAAATCTGGTATCCACTTCACCTGTAAAGAAAAATTGTATCTGTGAATGAACGGACGAGGCAAACAAAGGAGATATGTTTAGGAAGAATGAAAACAATACATTTACAAGTAGATACTTATACCACTTGTCCCCATAAAAGCTCCCATCAGATATGTTTAGGAAAGATGAAAACAATACATATACATTTAAGAGTAGATACTTACCCCACTTGTCCCCATAAAAGCTCCCATCAGATATGTTTAGGAAAGATGAAAACAATACATATACATTTAAGAGTAGATACTTACCCCACTTGTCCCCATAAAAGCTCCCATCAGATTGTTGGAGACTTTTCACCCACCTCACAACTGAGTCTGCATTCACCAAGTCCACAGCATCAAATAATGTGAGAATCTATCAAGTATGTTTAGTAAGAGCATGATTAGTAAACAAGAACTTTAAGTAAACTCATTTGACATCTAAGTTGTTGTGAAATACAATATATATGTAGTCTTTGTTCTAAATGTTTTTGCAAATTTGAGTTTAGATCTATTAACAGTCTATGGCAACTCCTGTCATGTTTCCATATGAATTTGTAAAAATACATGAGGTTAAAATAACCATAAAAAAATTATATTTTGTTTTTTTCTCAGAGTGCGCTGATTATATTATAATTTAGGTTAATTATAGGTTTTAATTCTAGGTTATCACTTAAGAGTACTTAACCAAAACAGCATTAAAAAGGATACCTAATGAGTCTATTAAAAACAGCTTCGCTCAACGTACAATATTCCATTTTCTTCAGCGAATTGAGATGATGATATTCAATTACAGTGGGACCCGGTTAAGTCGACGGCCTCGGGGTATGAAAAATGACGCCGAGAAAACCGATCATCGAGTTAAACGAAAACCAATATGGCAGCAAAATATTAACATGCGCTTGAAATTTCTTTATATATATGATGTGTGTTAATTAGTGATGGGACGATTAATCGGAATCGTATCTGAATATTGGGACCCTAATATTTCTACACTCTTTCCTAAGGTTAAGACCGTTCGTTTTAAAGGACCGTTTAAATATAACCCCCACTCAGTCAGGAAAAGTCAGGAATTCTTAAAAAAATTTTCCCGGTCTTAAAAGTCGGGAAATAGTCAGGAAAAGTTATGACTAGTCGGGAATTTTTATATATATATTTTTTTTTCCGAAAGTAAATGACTTTGATTACGTCTCTGTGGTCATGTTTCGATTCCATTTAATAAAAAAAAAGTTACCAGTTTATAATTGTCTGCGCATGCATTAAAACTAATGTAAAATTTTTCGCCTCGCCTTGTCCCATGGCGCGTGTGGCGTGGCATATCACCGCCGCTGGCGCTTGCAATGCCCGTCGAATCGGCGAATTAAAAAAAAACAACTTATCAATATGGTAATTTTAAGTTTAATGCTTTTGACGTGCAAGATATCTGTCACTATGAGACCGCACTCGAATTTCCTCCGTCAATCAAATGATACATGTAACTTGTAATATAAATAGTAACAAATGCGGCCTTGACCTTATCAGAATTCGACCTACAACAGTGATGACGTGTATATTATATATACACTGGAATATTAAGAAAATGATTTGATTTCACGACACGCGCATGTTAGTCACAGTCACGTATCTTACTGGTAACAAAGCAACAACAAATTTTTAAAAGAATAATAATAATTTTTTATTTAATTACATATATAAAAACCACCGCCGATTCTCGATACAAACCTTTATTTTCTTTTCTAAAGATATTCGTTTATCTTAAAAAATAAAATGATTAATGCTTCAGAAAATGAATTAAGTGTAATAATAATATAACATGCACTGCGAAATAACGATGATTAAAGACCGCTATTTTAACGCGATTTTCGAGTACCTCTGGTGAATACATACTCGATAGAGACGTGTCATTACTGTGATCACACGGATCAAAAGTGAAACAAGATTTTTAAAAAACATCCGGTAATCCTTATTGAAATCTCGTAAAATCACACAATAGCCGGAAGTCTCGAGGAAAGCGAGATTTCGATGCTTTTTAAACTAAAAATGCGAGTGTGGGTCGCTAGGCGAACAGACGGGGATCGAGCTAACCGACGTTAAGTTGCAAATTTGGCACTCTTTTGTGCTCGAAATATTAGGGCTTAGCGACTTCAAAAAATTGAAATTAACCGATGAAAAAATGCAAAGACAAAGAGAGAATTTGGCGGTTCCAAAAAAAATGTCGACTTAATAGAGCTGACGAGTTAACCGGGCTCGAGTTAAGTGGGTCCCACTGTAGTATAATGTATATCATATGTGTTCTAATTTGCATGTTTAATAAAAAAAATGTGTTGTTTTTTTTAAACATAAAATCTATATGATTTAGATATATCTACACTCTCAAAGTGAACCACACTGGAAAAGAATCTAAGATTTAATGGCATATTATAACAGAGTCAAGAAAAGAGATCAGTTTGCATATCAAGGAATCTTTTTACTTGAGCGGTAGGTGAACCATGAGTGAAAATCCTCAAGTGGTAAAAATCAGAAACAGCAGCCTACTTGAAATGTTATTAAAAATCACGCATGCCCTAAAACAGCTAATGCCTTTCAAAGATTATGTAATAGCTAATAGAAAATGATTCATTTTTAAAATTGGACAGAAAGTAAGACAAGAGATTTTTATGATATTACCTGAATGGCGCTTAGTGTGGAAAGTAAATGAGGGTCATGACCTATGCTACAGCTGAATCCACCACACTCATGCTGGCACTTCATGACAAAATCCAAAACTTCTACTTTATCCATTCGGTCCAGCTGACCTGTCAGAGCTAAGGATGTCAGTCCCCAGTACATGCCATTCATGCGGAGAAATTCTGTCATAACATATTCCTGAAGAAACAATTAATTTAAAATTGCTCCTTATTTTTCTTGATGCCTCAACCATGCCAAGCTATAAACTTTATCCATACATTGTATGGTTTTTATACTATTTATTAGTTTTACAGCAATACAAATAGATATTTTAAAACTTTAAATCAAGGGAAAATAATAAGTATAAGTGAATGTCTGACCAAATACCCTAGAATAATTAATGCCCCTGTAATGGGTTCAAGTTCATTGCAATAATTTTGCAGCATTTAAAAAATAAAAACAACATTTAATAGCTTGCTCCAGGCTCTTATGGCATAAATGAAAATAACCTCAACAACGCCTAAACCAATGGGTTTTTTGTTTCTAAACCCATTTAGGCAGTTTATTGAATAAAGTTGCGAAGGTGGAGGGACGATTGGCAAATTTCATTGCAATCATTTCTAAATGCCCTTGCTATGGTTTGCAAACTAATTTAGAAATTATCAAGAGGCTTGGATGCCTTCAAAAACATTAATATTGAAATGAATAAGTTATGATTTATGTTATTTTTCATGTTTCATTTTTTTTTCTATAAACATTTTTTAAACTCTTGTATAGTTCTTTTTAGTTTTTTAAAATTGTAAAGGTTTTGGTCCCCCCTATTGGAATTTATGTATCTGTATACCGTCTATACTCATTCTAAAGCTGACTTTAAAAAAAAATCTAGGGGAAAATGTTGGGGGGTCGGTTTACGAGCGGGTCATAGGTAATTTCTGCATGTACATTGAATATCAGTGTTGTTATTGTAGATCATCAAGTTTTTTGTCTACATTCTACAAGTTTCGACTGCTCTAACAGAAACTATAAAATATTATTAAACATCTGCACTTACCTTATTTATTCATTTTATTTATTTTTGTGAATGATTAAATAAATTGGTTTACAAATTTTGTTTTCAACAGCGAATTTTAATGTACATGCTTTCGATACTCTTTACCAAAGAAACAAAAAAATATTGGTAACTCTTGGGGTCACTTAAAGAGCGGGTTACACACTTTCTATACTATTCTCTACTAAAAAGAAGGGGGTCGGCTTATGAACGATTGGGCTATAGAACGAGTATATACTGTAATTAAAGTGTGGTAATAAATAATAAAATAGCTGTTCTATACATAAATGGGCTGTCAAACTTGAATTTAAAAAATGTGAATATTTTTAATTTAAAAAAAAACATCAGCATTATTTAATGATTATGTAATGTATATTGTGATGGGGCTTATTATAAAGGTATAATAAAGTATAAAATTACTGACATAATCATCCTTTTTATCTCCATATGATGATATGTAGTCTGCATGCTTCTGTAGTAATAGAGTCTTTGGAGCATTGGCTGGAATGACAACATCTTTTATGGGTGTACCCTGCATGTAAACATTTTCCCGAATTATTTACATTTATAGATATGATTTCATGACAATTAATGTACAGTGAAACCTCTCATAACGAGCAACTCTCATAACAAGAAATTCGCATAACGAGCAAAAAAATTTTTTTTTAAAGTTGCTCCCTTAACGAGCGAAGATTCGCATAACGAGTGACGCAGAAAGGGAAAATCCCTTTTTCCTGGAAATTCATTTGTGAGCCGGTACTTCCGCCCCTATGTATTATTCTGTGTTAAGCACTCGATCTGTTGGCGTATTTTTTTCGGGTGTGATCAACCCTTTTTACAAATTTTGTATTCAGACAGTATTTGTAATTTTTGTATGTGCAAAGTGTAATAACCTGTGCTAAAATGTCTTTGAAAAATAAAAAAAACACAAGAAACAATCATACAAGAAAAAAAACAACTGTTGAAATAAAATGTAAAACCATTGAAAAGCGAGAACAAGGTGGCTAATCTAGTGCGCAACTACAATCGGCCAACATCAACGATCGGCACTATTCTCAAGAACAATTAAAGAGATGGATGCTTCAAAGGGAGTGTCAAGAATATCTACGAAACGGTTACTACACATTTTCGTCAAATATTGAAGCGTCGGCAAAAACAAATGTCTTTGGACAGTTTTCTAAAAAGGAATAATTATTTGTCATAAATTCATATTTTTGTTTACATTTTTTGTTTCAAATCTAAATTGTATTCTAGTTGTTTCACTCTTTAACAATTCATAAGTAATTTTATTTGAATAAATGTTAATACATTTTTTTGAAAAATGAGGGGGTTTTTTTTAGCATGGAACGGATTATCATATTTTACATTGATTTGTATGGGAAAAATTGTTTAGTAAAACTAGTGATTCACTTAACGAGTAAGACTCTGGAAGGAATTAAACTCGTTATGAGAGGTTTGACTGTAGTGATAATTCAAATGCATCTAATTTAAATTATTAAAACTAGACGTCGTGCGGCGTAGCATACGTATGCTACGCCGCGGGTCTCTCCAGAATTCCTTCTTTTCATTCAATCACAGTCGTTTGCCAAAACCCATCCCATTTTGACTACTGTGTCTTTCAGGGAGTCTTCACCCGTAACTAAATCAGCTAGTGTTGGCAATAAAGGGGTAAAAGAACGGGCACAAACAGACAATTTTAAAAATTAAAAAAAAACAATGTCTTTGCTGGGGCTTGAACCCAGGACCATCGACGTATGAGGCGGACGTGATAACCAGTACACTACGAATTTCACATTTACTGTGAAGGAACAATGCAAGTGAACGCAAGTGCATTGTTGCCACCCACTCCCCCCTTTTTTTTCATTTCATCCCACCACGCTTGCCAACAGTGTTTAGTTGACCAGAGCGAGGGTCATTCGTCACGCTCTGTTGCACATGCAGCTTCTTGTTGCCTCGCAGGGTCCGACCACAAAGAGAATTATATTATTATAAAATGTAATTTTAAAGGAATCAATATTACAACAGTTCTATTCTAATCAAATAAAAAATTTAAATATCGACATTAATTGTAATGAAAACATTTATAGACATTATCTAACAGTTTAATAATAATATAAGTTTCAGGCAAGTTCTAAACTGAGGATTATTGTGACCTATTCTTATCCATGGTTTGTGTCTAGTCTTACAGTTTTATTGGAATTACTGAATTAGATTTTTGAATTTTGACTATGACAGTGTTGGTTTTTCTGGTTTGTTCAGGCAACCCATGCTGAAAGCAAGACAGGAAGTAAAAGGATTTGACACTATTAAAACTATAAAGTTAATATTTGAAGATCATGAAGTAAAGACAAAAAAATAGGACACTGCCGCTAATACTAATAACCAGTGCTTTTTTTCTGGCGGAACGCACTGGAACGGTGTTCCGGCACCTTTTTCCATACTTTTTTAAAAACTAAATTTACTGCCTGGAATATTTGGTCTTACTGCTTTTTCAGGTTGCGTTCGGTTGCCTTTTTTATGCGTTCCGATACCTTTTTAAAAAAAAATAAAGCACTGCTATCTTGGCCACAACGATAACCAGCCTTAAACAGTACCAGTAACTAGTAGGCATTTCATTATTATTATGGATTATGGTTACTGTTACAGTCACTGACAGTCAAACACAACTTAAGTAAATTTAAGGTAAAAGTAAATTTTAGAAAGAGTAGTTCAGTAGTAGAAGAGTACAGTAGAGACTAGAGACTACCAGAGTGAAGTTACTGACTATTACTATTACTGTAAATAGGCACTTTGGTACAAAAAATAAACTTTAAAAATATAAATAACCGATAGCATAGTTAAATAGAGCGTATTTTTAAGTCAATTTTAACACCAAAATTATAATTTTAGGATTTATAGTTTTAAAGTTATGAATTTTTAAAGTGTGGTTCAAATTGTCCCAATCCCCAATGCATTTTACCCCGATATTTTGAGACCTCAATTCCGCTGTTTGCGCCACACACTTTATCTCTTGTTTTAATAATGATTTTATTTTCAGCATCAATGCTTTAATTAAAATTATTAGTTCTTTATTTTGTTTTTAAAATATTCTTTATTAATAAATCATTTAACTTTGTATAACAGTAAAATTTATCTTTAATTTAAAAGAAGTTTCTGTTGTGTTTACAAGTTCCAATTCACACAACTATCATGACCTACATATGTCAAAGTCAACTGTCCTCTGCCTCTATATAAATGTCGAAATAATATTAGGAACTCCTTTTGAACCTTCAACTTTGGCTCATGACTAATTAATTTAACCCTGACCAATGGTTAAAAGGTTTTTGCACACAGCCACAACTAATGAATGAAACTATTAAAGACATTGTAGTAGTGGGAGTCAAAATGAGGTTGAGTGAATAGTAATGGTTGCCAAGGACAACTAGTCTGCACAAGGTACATTATGAAATTTCATAATATCAACTCTGCAGGGTTTAGCCGTATAAATTAATTATATTATTGAACTAATTCCATATTAGATCATCTTTAAAGTTCAATTATCAAATATTTTAATGTTAAAAGTCAAAACAATTGAATATTTTATAAGCATCGGAGACTTCTGCCATTAAAAAGGGGGCGTGTCACTTCATAATAATGAATGGTCAGTGCTTGGGAAAATTATTAGGGCTGTTAACGATTAAATTTAATCGTTAACTTTTGAAAAACTAACGATTAATTAATTAATCGTTAATTTCGATTAAAGCCAAAAATTGAAATTTATGGTGTCATAAGTAACATTTATTAAACCTACTTGTCGAAAATCGAAATAACACTGGAATGTCTTCTTTATATGACATCTTTTAACCAACAACGCAAACAGACAAGAGTATTGACATTATTTGGTTCAAGCGATGAGCGGGTCTTATTGGCAATATAACTAGCCGAGCTGAACAATCATTCACATAGCTTTAGATTGTCTCAGCTGAAGTTTCTGATACTGTAGTGGATGTTTGGTATCTAGGTGATATGTTAGCGAAGTGTTAGAACCATGGTAGCAATGCTCCATTTAATCAGCGCGGCTGTGAAGATATTTGATCGACGCCACGCAGGAGTTTAGAATCACCGCACAGCAAATTTTGTAAAATATTGCAAACAAAAATGGACATTGTGCAACTTTGCACATGAGTTTTTTTTAACTTTGCACACAGACCAACTAAGCTTAGACTTAGAAGAAACATTGCATGGTAGGCAAACGATTTCTCTCAATGGACACAACCTTTATCAACATTTTGAACATTCATGTCAGTCAATAGTTTAAAACCAAAATGTTCGTGTAATCGACCGGAAATTAAATTATATTTATCGGCCGAAATATTTTACTTTTTGACTTCCAGTATATTTATAAGTCGTGGGTTGATTAATCGTTAATAAAATTTTAATCGTTAAAAATGTATAACGATTAAACGATAATTTCCGCAGCCCTAAAAATTATTTTTAAAGTGATCTTCACGTCCTAGCTCATTGAAAATTGGCACACATATCAATCGATTGATAAAGCTAGACAAGATTTAATATGAAAGGTAAAGACTTTGAATTTCTGCAAAAGTTTTTGAGGTGAAGATGGCCTATATAAGCTTTGATATTCCAAATTACCCATCGATTGAAAATATGATTGATACCTATTACATTAAAATGTAGGCAAACATATCGCTGAGAGATGCAGACCGGAAAAGGAACTAAAATATTTGTGGAAAGTACCTATTTATTAATATTAATTGTTTTCCACCCTCATCGGAAAATTAAAGACTGCCCGAAGTTAATTTCCGATACAAAAAAATAAGTAAAGTACCTACTGTAAAGAGTATGTCGCTAAAGTTAAAGTAAAAGCCTGTTCATAATCATAAACAGTAATTCATAGAACTCAGTCTCAGTACTCACTAATTTGTTCGTTGATCCTACGTTTCTAGCGGTCTAGCGCGAAGAATTAATTTTTTAGCAAACCCTATTAAATACCATCAAATACTGCTGAAAACCCTGCAAAATTATTTTGGAATTTCTGGCTCAGTTCTGGCTTGGTTTCAATCATACTTATCTAACAGATCACAGGTAGTATCAGTAGATGGTTGTATCTCTCACAAAGCTGACTTGCTTTATGGTGTGCCTCAGGGCTCTGTTTTGGGTCCGGTACTTTTTGTACTGTATACAAGACCGCTACTTCTACTGCTTGAAAAGCATTCAGTTAAAAGCCAATCATTTACAGATGATACTCAACTATATACTCACACTGATCCCTCTAATATGGACTCTGGTGTCCAATTGTTGCAGGAGTGCATTGGTGAAGTGAAGTCTTGGATGACGTTAAGCAAACTCAAGCTGAATGATGACAAGACTGAAGCACTTCTATTTTGCAACAATAAATCACGCAGTACTTTGTCTCTTCCGAAGTCAATTCACGTAGCCAGTTCGGATATTCTGTTCACAACATCGACTAGGAATCTTGGCTACATTATTTCTGACATGTCTATTAACAACTTCATCAATCACATCTGTCGCTCTGCCTACACTGCCATTCGTCAGATCAGCTCAATCCGTCATTACTTAACAGTTAGTGCCACAAAAACACTAGTCTGTGCTCTTGTACTGGCTCGTATGGATTACTGCAATTCTCTTCTGTCAGGTGTGCCAAAACAATGCATTGAAAAACTACAGAAAGTTCAAAATTCAGCTGCCAGACTGGTGCTCAAGGCAAAAAAACATGACCATGTTACTCCACTTCTTCGCTCACTTCATTGGCTGCCTATACAAGCCCGTATTGATTACAAACTGGCCGTTCTCTGTCACAATTTCTTTTCGGACTCATGCCCATCGTATCTTACTGAACTTTTGTCGGTCTACTCACCCACTCGCAAGCTAAGATCTTCTGCAGACACACGCGTTCTCTCTGTTCCTACGACACGCACGAAAACGTTTGGTGAAAGGTCGTTCTTTTTTTGTGCAGCCAAACAATGGAATTCTCTACCATTACACATACGTAGTATTCAAACAACCAAGTCCTTCAAGACTGCACTTAAGACACATCTTTTCAAAATTTATTTTTAAAATTGATGAAACAACATTTCTTGTAAATGATTAACGTAGCTTATGTATAATGTATTGTAATTTTGTGTGTTTGTTGTGATATGAAAGTTAATTTAATACTTATAAGTATGTTATTTCTTTCATGTAAAGCGCTGTAAGCCCAGTTCCTTACTGGGATACAGCGCTATATAAATAATCAATTTATTATTATTATTATTTTTTACTTTAAAAAAAAGCGTCTAAAAAATTCTATGGAGCGCGAATGCGTCAAAAAGCTTCAGATCGAAGTACCTAGTTAAAAAATATTTTCAAAATAATAATATTAGTATTAGGAATAATCGGAATATCAATAATATTTTATTAAAGAAAGACACTAGACACTCCACATTTATGGCTAAAAAAAGAAATTAGGCCTACCATGTTTTATAATACGAAGGAATGAGTATATAAACCTATTTTAAAACAAAGATGAATATCTCAAAACTCATTTAATTCCCCCAAGCTGATATTTTTTTTTAAATATACTTTCATTAGACCACTGCCGATTCTTCAGGCCTAGTCATAATCTTAGTCACTTGGTATTCATCTAAAATATACGGGAGTTGTCTCGCTTCACTGACACTAATTAATTTTTCGCAGAATAAATTGAACTTTTTTAAAATCTAAGTTACATACTTCGTTACTAAAAAATAAATGTAATACAAATCAGGAGAGTTACGTTTTATCTAAGCAAGAGAAAATTTTTAATTTTCTTCTTAAAAATTGTTTATATTCATATACTCAAGTGATTGCCTCACAACGGGTCATTGAATACTTAATAATTATTTGTAGGTTTTCCGCGACGATATTCTTAATATACTAAAATGAGCTTACAGTTACAGAGGTAACATCGCAATGGAATTTTCCATGTAGCGATCAGTTAAAATAATTAATAATTTATTTGCATTGAAAAATTACATTTCTTTGTGACTTTAGAAACCATCTATACTTCATTTTGGGTGCTATTCTGAGTATATCTAAATTTATCATTTTGCACATTTTTTTAGAGAGTTTTGAAGGGGCCGTCCATAAATGAAGTCATGGGGGGCGCCACAGGGTGGGCCAGGTGGGCCATGGCCCACCCAATTTTTAGAGCTAATGGGCCACAATGTATTTGGCCCACCCAAAAAAATCAACTGAAACCAACAATAGGGCAACTGTTTAATTTCTTCTTTTTTATAAGTTGGCTAATTTTTTTAGTACTAAATAACATTGCGATTTTGAAAAAAAAACAGTCCGCCACAGAAACCAGGCACTACCCCCGTCTCCCTCCCCATCCCCCCCCCATTCTCTCAGACCATATAGCATCAGTCCCAAACCCGGCAGAGTGGAGGTTTGACCATTGGAATGCGGCGATCGCTGGTCGCGTTAGCGCCGAACAAAAGCTCAAGTTTAAGTACCAGCAATTCCGACCCGGGTCCCGAGACGTCATGGGCAGTGGTCAATGAGTGGCATTTTAAGTTGCGTCCAGGTGGGACAAGGAACAGGAGAATGTCAACAGTATTTTATAGAGGCCAGGGAAAAACATGAATGGAACGAATTTTTACGACTTGAGCCAGAGGATGATCTCCAATGTCACCCACATTCATCTGACTACCAATATAAGGGGATGTCTGTGGGAGACAAGGGAGAGAGAGTCAATCAGCTCCTGGAGAAAAACAAACTATGAAGCGTTTCCTCACGCAAACCACTCAACCGGAAATACCGAGTAAAAAAGTTGGAAACGTCGTCTCATCTGATGTTATTATGGACGATGTTGATACCAAGGATCTAACTGATTGTCCAGATGATACGTTGTTAAGCGAGGCTGCTCGTGATTACAGTGGACGTCGTCGACAACCGCAGGCAAAATGGTTTAGCAGTCATCCATGGCTGCGCATATCACGTCAAAGGAAAGTTCTGCTTTGCAGCTGGTGTCGTGAAATGGGCAACAAGCGTCTTGTTGGAGCATGTAAAGTCGAGTCCGCGATCATTGACAAGGGATTCAACAACTGGAAAGACGGATCCCAGAAGCTGGATGAACACGCAGCGTCTTCATCTCACAGAGCAGCGGCCGAATACGTGAGTAATAGAAACAAACCGTCTGTTGCCACGCAGCTAAGTTGTCAGCTCGCTAAAGAACAACAAGTCAATCGGAATAGGTTGGTCATTCAGCTGAACAGTCTAATATTCCTCATGCGACAAGGGCTGGCGATTCGTCGAGGTAAAGATTGTTAATTGGAATTGGATGGTGTCATTTCATGGTTCAACTAAATATACATTATTATTTTTCAGAATATAGCCATATGACTTAGATCAGTCATTTTCATTTTTTCCCTTTATTTCTCTTTTTTTAATGTTAACAATCTACATAATATTGAAGCATGATGTCATTTATTTATATACATTAATCTGCATTTTCTTTTCAGGATAGCTCTAAATTGAGTCTTTTAATCTGTTAATTCAAAAAAAAATTCCGGGGGGGCATGCCCCCGGACCCCCACTAGTGTTTTGCGCCTCCGGCGCTTGACCGCGCTACGCGCGATGTGTCATGTCCATCAAAAGATAGGCAGAGACCCACGGTTCAAAGCCCTATTTAAGGCAAGGGTATCGAATTAAACTAATTTAAGTTACCAACTTGGCCCACCCAATATTTTGCTCATGGCGCCCCCCATGAATGAAGTCACGCTTTTTTGCCGATTCCCCCCCCCCTCGTCACGCGTTGTCACAAAAAGTTTGACCCTCTTCAAAAATACGTCACATAGCTTTGACCCCCCCCCCATAAATTTAAAATACATATATTTAAAAAAAAATTTTTTTATAAAAAATAAAAAACGTATTTTCTATTTGAAAATAAGTATGTTTCAAATGACGTTTTTCGTCATTTAAGTATTTTTTTAGTGTAGGTCTACATTGTAATATTGTAACACGCATGAATCTATGTAAAACGTCTTAAATAAATTGTAAGCCAGTGCTTCTCAAACCTTTTCGTATTAGACGACCGGCAGGAGGTTTTCCATTTCATCAGGTACCGGTGCATTCTTTTCCCGTTTTGACGTCATTTTCCCTGTACTGACGTGATAGTAAAATGAGCCCCTACATGGTTTAAAGCCCTATAAGATTAAATATGATTTCGGCTTGTTTTATATAATATATTTTTTTAATATGTGTTTAGTTGCCAAGGCATAGCAAGACAACTAACGAACAATGCAGCGGTAATGTAAAAAACCATTTGATGTGATTAACCTGCATCTGTGGACGCAACTATCTTCTGCATAGAAGGAGCGTCTGTATAGATAAGATAAGAAGCCTTAGTAATTCACATTCGGCCACGAGAGCTCATTTAGGGTTGTCAATTTAAAATATATATATAATATTCTTTAATAAGTTCTGTTATTGAGCCTATCAAATCAGGTTTTTTGACTGCTAAGACTATCGTGTGGGAAAAGAGATCATTTTAATAGATGAGATTTTATTAATTTATCATATTTTCAGCAATTCATGTATACATTTGTCCACATTTATTATAAAATATGCTAAGTTTGGGGGCCCTAAATCATCGGGAGCCACTAGCTTTAGCCCATTCAGCCCCCCCCCCTTAATCCGCCATAGTACAGGACGATTCCTCAAATTGATTTCGATCTTATAATGACAGTTTTCCTGCTAAGTATATGCACATCAAAGGCATTTGATCTAAAATTACCACATTGATATCAAATCTCATTTTTTATTTTAAAAAAAAACAACAATTTTTTGGTATGCGCTGGAAGAGGAATATGGCGAGAACTGTACGAACCCCACATTTGTACAGCGACATTTCTGAATTTAAAAAAATAATAATAAACGATTGTCTTAAAATAATTGACTGGAGAGGCCCAACGTGTGTTATTACTTCTTCGTGGCTGTAAAGTATACAGGTGATCAATTAAAAACTCAAAGACATAAATCTTAACGTCAGAGTTGTACTTTGATAAAACAGTTAACTAAAATTGGTTTCTGTATGTGCTGCTCCAGCTGAAACAAGCGCTCGGTCTATTTCATTTTCTTGTCCACACAACATTGGAAACATCTAATTTCTGCTATAGGCAAGGCTTCATGATTTAAAAAATAATGAATATGTCATGGAACAATTTTGAGGATGCTTTGAAAGCTATAGAAAAACAGATAGAGGCAGACGAAGGGCTAAAGACGTTAACTTTGCAGTAAGATTGAAATATTTTTTTCTTTTCTACTTTTTTGACATTGGAATTTTGTACTATGTTCAAACATGTACTTTATGAAGACAATGTGGCGCGAAATTATAGTGCAAAAATTCTTTGCACAGGCTCCTTTCAGAGAACTAATGAATTACTTATAGTATGCTTTGAATTTATCTAAAATTAAATGTGGATACCTAATCATTTTAATTGAACCTGCCAGTCAAAGAACGAGAGAGCAATTTATAGTAAACCAAAGTGAATATGTAGTCATGTTTTGAAGAAAAGAAGTTGACAATAAAGTTGCTTTCTTCATTAGTTAAGATTACTGTAGAAATTCAAGTCCAGTTTTGTCAGGTACAGAATTCTGTTTATTTCTTACATAAAAATGTATGGTGTCATTATTACTTTCTAAATAGCATCAACATATTTTTCCCGGGGGGGGGGAGGGCGGAAAACCTGGGTTCTGCCACGGGCGGCACATACTTACGCTACGCCGCTGACTGTCACTATAAATAAATGCGTTGCTCTTTATTTTACTTCCAATAAGAAAGAAAAACAGCAACTGTCCACTCATGTCACGAACTTTAATGATAAAGTGACCAAAACCCACGGACCTCGAGGTTAACTTACTTATTAAAATACAATACAATAGCATGGCGACTTTAAGAATGTGGACCATCCAACGTGTCGTGTTGACGATCTACATAACTATTTCAACATTTTCAGCATAAGATTTCTCACAAAATTTTCAATTTATAAACTAGCAAAAAAATCAAAACATCTTAGTTCAGAAATAAAATAATTTAAAATTCATATCTAAATTCATATTTAAATTCACCTTACGGAAACAAATGTACGGAAAGGGATATCAAATATCAGAATTTGCTGAAAATTGACTCAGATACGTATTTGCTTTTTTCGTAAATTGGTTATCACAAGGTAATTTTAGTTTAAACTGATTGGGGGCCGTTCATAAATGACGTCACGCACCTAGAGGGGGGAGGGGGGTCACACTTTTGTGACGATGCGTGACGAGGGGGAGGGAGGGGGGTTGAAGAAATGTGACGTCACATCAAAAGAGTAAATTAAAATAAAACTTCCACTGAAATATTTGGTCACTTAAAATTTATTTCATGATTTTTTTATACTTTTTTAAAAATCAGTGCTTCTCAAAGTACAGGTCGGTAGGCCATCAGACGCCGGTCGGCGTAAGTTATCAAGAAATGAAAATTAAATCTAATTATAATCCTTAAGTTTATGAACTCATGAGAATGTATGAAATTGTTACCCTGAGTCGATTGATGTTGACATCAAAGCATTTGTGATGTCACCGCCGCTCCGTTTGGTTCTCTCACGGCAGTAGTCCACGAACTTTTTGGCCCGTGACCCCAAAATATACAAGTTTCTGTGTGCGTTACCAAGACTCGAGGTCCTGCTCACATGACTCAGGGATTTGGGGGAGCGTCGTTAGCACACGCACACCGAAAATGCAACTGGTGAACTTTACAAGCATGACAAGTGTCTAAAAATGATCTGAATAGGATTATGCAAAGATATTTTAAGTCAAAACAACACGGAATATCAATTTTTAATTATATATATTTTTTTTTGGGGGGGGGAATCTATTTGATACAATTATAAACGTTTTAAGTTTGATATAATTGGTCGGTTGGTTTTTGGTCAAACGCCAAGAGTTCCCTTTTTACCCCAAATGAGATAATTTACCGCTGTTCACAGACCACTCGGTTAAACCACCCGATAGCGGTAGCCATGTATTTTTCATTAGTTTATAAATTACACAAGAGAATTCAACAATTGAAGCACGCCTCCTCGTCCATACAACAAAAAAATAAATAAATTTTTAAAAAAATTTAAAAACAAAAACAAAAAAAACTCGTGAGCTTCGGAGTAAAAAGTTATGATAATATTGGATATTTTAATAATGTCATAGTATTTTGAAATCCCTTATATTAACTTCACAGCCGTCTCTGTCGTGATCTCTCTCTGTCTCTCTGTCTTGGGCGTGTGGAAAAACAAAAGTAAAAAATGACCTACTTCCCGTAACGCCATCGAGCTGAAATTTGGCACACGGACCCGTCTCACCTAACAATGCAATCATATCAAAATTTCAGATCGATCGAACGTACCGTAATTAAATTAATGCATTTTTAGTTTTTCCTTATATAACGTATGCAATTCAAATTCACTGCTTGTTATTGTTTTTTTTCACGTGAGAGTTTGAGTTGACGCGTTGACGCGACCCATCGAAGTACCGGCGTGCTTTTGTTTACATTTTACGTGTCATGTTGAGCTCGGTCAAGCGATCGGTGACCAGACTTTTCCCCTCTCCCAGCGCCCCCCCCCCAGAGTTATGAAGCAAAGTTAAGCTAAGACAGATTCAGTCTGTAAATGCTTGTCACGTTTGAAAAATAATCAACACTGTTAGTTATGTCTCATATATAAGGGATTTATAGTCAAAAACTTTGTTTTTACGGTTTAAAAAAAAATTAAATCCATTATATTAACTTCACCGCCGTCTCTGTCGTCATCTCTGTCTTGGGCGGGCGGAAAAGCAAAAGTAAAAAATGTCCCACTTCCCGTAATGCCATCGAGCTTGAAATTCGGCACACGAACCCATGTCACCTAACAATGTATCGTAGCAAAATTTCAGATCGATCGAACGTACCGTAATTAAATTAATGCCTTGTTAGTTTATCTATATAAAATATACGTAGCGGTCGCTATTGTTTACATTTTACGGGTCACTTGACTTCACGCAAGCCATAGTTGAACACATCTCGTGTTTTATCCAGGTGTACCGGCGTGCTTTTGTTTACATTTTACGTGTCACGCTGAATTCGGTCAAGCGATCGGTGACCAGATCTTTCACCTCTCTCACCCGCCCCCCCCAGTGTTTATAGAGTAAAGATAGGTTAAGACGGATTCAGTCTGTAAATGTTTGTCGCGTTTGAAAATAATCAATGCTTTTAGTTATGTCTCATATATAAGGGATATATGGTCAAAAACTTTGTTTCTACGGGTTTGTTTTATTCAGATCAAATGCCTTTGATGTGGATATACATAGCAAGAAAACTGTCATTATAAGATCAATTTGAGGAATCGTCTTGTATCTATATATTCTTGGTTTATCAACAATGAAATGATCCTTGTAATATCAATAGTCACATAGTCAGTTCCTTACTGGGATACAGCGCTATGTAAATTATCAATTTATTATTATTTTTTATTTCGCGAGCTTAATCCCGAAGGTTAATTACACCAAATGGTTTTTGAAATTACCGCTGCACTGTTCGTTAGCTGTCTTGCTATGCCATGGCAACTAGACAAATTAAAAAAAAATCTATTATATAAAACAAGCCGAAATCATACTTAATGTTATAGGGCTTTAAGCCATGTAGGAAAATCACGTCAAAACGGGAAAAGAATGCACCGGTACCTGGTGAAATGCATTAAAAAATTACCTGCCGGTCGTCTAATACGAACAAGTTTGAGAAGCATTGGCTTACAATTTATTTAATGCCGTTTTACATAGCTTCACGCGTATTACGATATTACAATGTAGACATACACTAAATAAATAATTAAATGACAAAAAAATTATTTGATACATACCCATTTTCAAATAGAAAATAAGGTGGGTTTTTTTTAAATATATTTTTTTTTGGTTGGGGGGGGGGTCAAAGCTTTGTGACGTATTTTTGGAAGGGGGGGTGTCTAACTTTTTGTGACGACGAGTGACAAGGGGGGGGGGATGGGGTGAAAAATCGGTCAAAATTGCGGGACGTCATTTATGGACGGCCCCTTGCCCCTTAATTCGATTACAATGAAAGCTGCAGAACATGCATATTAATCTTTTCTTTTTTAAAAGCTACTCCCATTAATCAACTTAAAACAAGTATATCACACTTGATGTAACACTATTAGTCACACTTGATGTAACACAATTTGTCACATGCACTATTTGTCACACTATACGACGAAATGAAGGCGAAAAGGAAAGTTGTCGCCTGGCTTATTGAAATGTCACCAACAACAAAATTAAAACTGACTTGATCCGTGGGCGATGGCTACACAAGAATGTTCTGTTACGGTTCAAAGATATCTTTCAATATCATATTGATTTATTGACAGTTTGTTGTGATCTCTTTCACCGATTTTGGGCCAATCATGTGGTTTAATAATATACCTAGGGGAGTTAATCAAATTTCTCCATTCATCTTTTCTCAATGACAGTTTCATTAAATATATCTAAAAATTAATAGTAGTCAAAAATTTGATGCGGGAAATCTTAGAATCCAAAATAAAACTGATGTTATTTTGTTAGATATATATTTAGCCGATTTATGCTACGTATATTTTCCCGTCAATTTGTATATAAATTAATTCGAAATAAAAAATGAAACTGGTATGAAAGTTAAGACGTCCACTGTACTTTTTTTTTCAGTAACCATTAAATTATAAATGTTTTTTTCTTCCTATAGATACTTTCCAAATGCTTGAATAAATAATACATGAAGAGTATTTTATTTCAAAATTCCAAAATCTCTCTATAGTTGATAGATTACAATATTTTTCAATTTTGTCGAAAGTTCTGACTTGAAGATTTTTTTCTTTAGAATTCTTTATAATTGAAAGTTTTTGCATAATTATGACGCTATTTAAATTTTTTTAATTTTCTTACCTTATAAGTTACATACGCTCTTTTAAAAAGAAGATTATTGCGTCCTAAGCTTATCCATGGTTTATTGCCAGTCTTGCATTTTTATTAGAGTTTTAAATGTTGAAAGAGTGATAGAGTATATCCTGATTTAAAATAGTTCTGATTTTAAAAAAAAACAACATATAAAAGTAAAAAAAAATTAAAATTAATTTTATTATTACATGTATTTAAAGTAATTAATTAACGTTGTTTTACTATGGGGTGGGGTGAGTTTCAATTGAGCACGGACAGCGTAAAATTTGATGACAAGCGATACATAATAATAATAATAATAAATAATAATAAAATGTTAATTTTTATAGCGCTGTTTCCCAGCATGGAGCCGGGCTCACAGCGCTTTACATTGAGATAATAACATACATATAATAATTTAAATATACATTCTTTTCGTAATATCCACATAAATAACAGTACAATTCATATAAGCAACGTTAATCATTAAAAAGAAATGGTGTTTCTTTAATTTTGAAAATAAATGTTGAAAAATGCGCCTTAAATGCAGTCTTGAAGGACTTGGTAGATGAAATACTCCGGATGTGTAATGGTAGAGAAGTCCATTGTTTTGCTGCACAAAAAGAGAATGACCTTTCGCCAAATGTTTTAGTTCGTGTCTTAGGAACACAGAGAATGCGCATGTCTGCAGAAGAGCGTAGCTGACGACTTGGTGAGTAGAAGGACAGAATCTCAGTAAGATAGGAAGGGCATGAGTCAGAAAAGAAGATGTGACCGAGAACGGACAGTTTGTAATCAATTCGGGCTTGTATAGGTAGCCAATGAAGTGAGTAAAGTAGCGGAGTAACATGGTCATGTTTTTTTTTGCATTTAGAACTAATCTGGCAGCTGAATTTTGAATTTTCTGTAGTTTTCAATGCATTGTTTTGGCGCACCTGACAGAAGAGAATTGCAGTAATCAATACAGGCTAGTACAAGAGCACAGACTAGAGTTTTTGTTGGTGGCACTAACTGTTAAGTAATGACGGATTGAGCTGATCTGATCTGACGAATGGCAATGTAGGCAGGGCGACAAATGTGATTGATGAAGCTGTTGGTAGAAATATTGTCAGATATAATGTAGCCAATATTCCTAGTCGATGCTTTGAACAGTATATCAGAACTAGCCACCTGGATAGAATTCGGAAGAGACAAAGTACCACGTGATTTATTGTTGCAGAATAGGAGTGCTTCTGTCTACATTCATACACTCATACACTCATACACTCATACACTCATACACTCATACACGCATACACTCATACACTCATACACTCATACACCCATACACCCATACACCCATACACTCATACACGCATACACCCATACACTCATACACGCATACACGCATACACTCATACACTCATACACTCATACACTCATACACGCATACACTCATACACTCATACACCCATACACTCATACACTCATACACCCATACACTGAAGCTTGGCGAACTTCCAAATTGTGTATTAAATAATCCTAAAAGTCTCTATGTTATCAATCTCCCTAAAGTTTGCCAATTAAGGTTTAAATATCATTGTAGTGAATGTGTTGGTAACAATAACAGAGTTGTGACGTCATTTCACAAGACATTTAATCAATAATCAGAAATTATATGGGCCACATTTTTAAAAAAGTAATAAGAAATCGTGTATTCCCACCTGTCTTTACAAGGGACCTCAAATTGTTGATTAACTCGTGAGACTAATAATTAAATTTACTCACTCGATCAAACGAATTAATTTGTCTTCCCTTCTGTTTAACACTGAAACCATAAGAGATAATAATAAGCAAGGTAGTTGTTTTTTCCTTGGTACCTTATTTGAACATACCCTATCCCATAAAAACCCCATCCCATACAAACCCCATCCCATACAAGCCCCATCCCATACAAACCCCATCCCATACAAGCCCCATGCCATACAAGCCCCATCCCCTACAAGCCCCATCCCATACATTCTGGTTTTCTATGCAGTGGCGTAGCAACGGGTTGGATCGGGGCAGTTGCCAAGGGCGCCGGCTCAAAAGGGCGCCACTAAATCACTAATTTTTAAATTTGTATTTAAATAAATACAGTCGAACTCAAAAGGACCCGATAAAAAATTGACTTACTGAGTTCTTGAGTTAGGGAGAATGGCGTAATAGGCGCCGATTAATCAAGAACAATGTAGATATTGAGAGGTGGGGGGGGGGAACAGCCATACCGGCTAGTAGGCTTTTCAGGAAAGAGATGCGGTATCTATGTTTCATATGAAAGGAAGCCAACCAGCTTTGACATGCCGACACCAGCCCGTGAGAGGAGATACCTTCCCTCCCCTCCCCCACTTTACTCCCTCAACAGTGGGATGGGGGGAGTTAGTTTTTTCTTTTTTAAAAGAGTCACAGCATGCAGCAAAGGGACGCAAATTAGTTACCACTGACCACTCCTTTTTCTTGTCTTTGTCATTTTTTGTACTTGCAAGGTCGCTTACCCCTCGTGGAATGCACTAAGATAAGATTTTACGTCCATTTACGTGGCTTTATGGAACACGTGTTCTGAAATGTCACTCCAGAATAATAACCCAAACGCCTTGGAAAATTCGACTAAGAGAGACTGAAAGCCAAAAATCTTAGAGTTAAGGAGCTCTAAAATACATTAGTCTTATGGAGTTTGGCCGGGACCTAACAGTTAATTGATATACGGAGGTTTTCCACTTAGGGAAATTCGACTTAGCGAGGTCCAACTGTATTTCACTTTTATCCTTGATTAAAAAAAGTGAATAATTAATTATATTTAAATATATTTCATTTGAACCATTATAATATTTTTTATTATGTTTGTGGCCTTTGCGGGGCTTCTTATCATACAAATGGCAATATGATTTTACAGTCTTACTTTTATAAAGAAAAATCTTAGCATCCTCATCCCACTATCGAGGGAGTAAAGTGGAGGAGAGGAGGGAAGGTGTCGGTATGTCAAAGCAAGTTGGCTCCTTTCATATGAAACATCACCGCCCCTCTTTCCTGTGATCCTGTCAAGCCTTCTATGCCGCTATGGCTGTTTCTCTCCCCCCTCTCAATATCAACATTGTCCTTTATTAATCTGCGCCTATTACGCCAGTTTCCCTAACTAGAAAACTCCATAAGTGGAATTTTTTTCCCCTTGAGTTGGACTTAGAAAAGTCCGACTGTATTAACAACACGTCAATGAGCCAGCTAACGGAAGTGCTGAGCTGTAGTCGGTGGAGTGTTATTTAAATTTACATTTAATTGTGAGTTTCTATCGTTATGTATGAGATAATGAGTATGACACTTTGACACTAATGTTTTTATTTATAATACTTGTTGATTCAAGTTTTGCTGTATTCTTTATTAACGCAACAATATCCCGTTTTATCCACCAATTTATTTGGTATTATTTAGTAAATAACAAACTGCAAATTAGTATTGTTCCTGTTATATGCATTTTTATATTAACGTTGTATGGCTGTCACTGTCAGACTACGTAATAATTGTCATAAATCATAAATAAAATAAGAGAAATTTAATTATTTTTTCTAACAAATGAAAAAAACGCAAAGCTTAAACTTGTCAATTTATCATGGGCGCCGAAAATAAATTTGCCAAGGGCGCCAAAAACCTAGTTACGCCTCTGTTTCTATGTATATGATTTTATTGTTTATATTAAATTAAAATAATGATTTTTAAAAAAATATTATAATTTGTGTGTGAGTGTGAGTGTATGTGTGTAAGTGTGTGTGTGATTGTGTGTATGTGGGTGTGTGTGTGTGTGTGCAAATGTAATTAGTGTCATAAAAAGATTGAGATCGCATAGGACAGACATTATTTAACTGTGATATAAAACCTTCGAATTGTGTTTGGATGATGTCATCCCAGAATAGCCAATGAAGGAAAAACAAATTGTCAAGAACTTATACAGAAATAATGGTGAGCAAAATTGTGAACATTGATTTCAATCGTGGACGATTTCATTCACCGATGAAAAATAAACTACTGAACATCATAAGATAAAAATCAATTTATTTTTATTTTTATATTTGAAAAAAAAATGTTAACAGTAAAAAGAAGATGATGTTTTTAACTTTTCTCAGAGATTTGGAATAACATCCAAAATGGCAATAAAACGTTAGACTAGAGCAGGGGTCTCCAAACTTTTCTGCCGGAAGGCCACATTAACTGTCAAGCGGCAGTTTGGGGGTCAACTACACACAGTTTTGTGGTAAACTATAGGTAAAAATAGTATCTTTTTGGGATATTAAAAAGGTCTCCAGGGGCAGGATGAGAGGGCCTCGCGGGCCGCACCTGGCCCGCGGGCCGTAGTTTGGAGACCCCTGGACTAGAGTATGAAATTAAGAGTGTCCTAGATGCCAAACAAGTACATCAGTTTTATTTGTGTATCCCACATGCAGGCCCCCACTTCAGAGCCGTCTTACCGCATAGGCCCGTTGGGCATTTGCCCGGGGGCCCACGAGCATATGGGCCCCATGCGATTATGTTGTAGGGTTTTGGAAAACCCGTATAAAATTTAGTATTATTTTATAAAAATCTCATAATTTTGTGTTTATATACGAACGGGCCTTTAAGTTTATTAATCTCTTCCAACCTTGACCTTTTTTAATATATCTATAATAATGTATATATATTAAATTGACGAAAGTGAAAGCTCTTTAAGGCACCGGTTCAAAAATGTAGGTCACAATACAGTATCTTATCTTATCTTATCTTATCTTATCTGTTTACAGACGCTCCTTCTATACAGAAGATTATTGCGTCCTACGCTTATCTATGGTTTGTGTTTAGTCTTGCATTTTTATTAGAGATTTAAATGTTGATAAAGTGTTGGTTTTCCTGGATTCTTCAGGCAACCCATTCCACGCCCGAATTCCGGACGGGAAGAAGGAAAACTTGTATGTGTTTGTTCTTGCATACGGAATAAGAAAGGTGTTTTTATCCTTATGTCTATCTGAGGGTTGTATTAAGTTATCTTTGTGTTGTATTTCTAAATTAGAATTAATTGCTTTATGTATGATTACTACTTTGCTCTTGGTTCTTCTATCCGCTAGTGTTTCAAGGTTTAATGATTTAACTAATGGTGTTATTCTTGTCAGTTTCGAATATTCTCCAGTAATGAATCTGGCAGCTCTTTTTTTAATTTGTTCTAGTTTATCAATGTTTTCTTTGGTGGATGGGTCCCATACAGAAGATGCATATTCTAGTACAGGTCTCACCAAAGTGAGGTAGCATTTTAGTTTTATATCTCTATTACATTTGTTAAAGTTCCTTTTTATAAAGCCTAAGGTTTTGTTTGATTTTTTAATAACTTCATTGACATGGGGATTCCATGATAGTTTCTCATTTATTAAGACTCCTAAGTATTTTGCATCTTTAGTTTGGGTCAGTTCTTTTCCATGAATGTAATATTTTGAATTTATTTGTTTCTTTTTTTTTCTTTGTTACTCTTAACAGTTGACACTTTTCTGGGTGTATAGCTATTATGTAGGAATACTGTAACACTATGTGTTGGTTCCAATTTAATTTTAGCAACGTTTTGAAGCGACTAGTTTCTTGGATTTCTGCAACACTATGCATTTAAGGATGTCCAATTATTCAGGAAAAGTTTGTTCTGCGCTCTACCACATTAACCCGTGCTGCTAGCTCAAAGGTTAGTTAAAATAATAAATTTTTTTTTAGTTTCATTTGATTGTGAAGTAAACTCAGTGTATGGTTAATATTACAATTAATTAAACCAAACTAAATTGATTTAATTTAGACTTCGAGGTCGACTTTACGTGTAACCATGTTCCCATTAGTACTCTATACCATTACAACCCATAATATATCTAGTTGCCAACAAACTTAATAAAATATATTGTTACTAATTGTCTACAGTCTATTAAATTATTTGACTTTTTTCAGCACCTGTATACATTTTTTAATCCCTTATATTAACTTCACCGCCGTCTCTGTCTTTCTGTCTCTCTCTCTGTCTGTCTGTCTTGGGCGGGCGGAAAAACAAAAGTAAAAAATGACCCACTTCCCGTAACGCCATCGAGCTGAAATTTGGCGGACGGACCCGTGTCACCTAACAATGCATCGTATCAAAATTTCAGATCGATCGAACGTACAGTTATTAAATTAATGCATTTTTAGTTTATCTATATAAACTATATGTAGCGATCGCTATTGTTTACATTTTACGGGTCACTTGACTTCACAACGGGCCATCGGTGAACACATCTCGTGTTTTAACCAGGTGTTAGGGCGTGCTTTTGTTTACATTTTACGTGTCACGCTGTGCTCGGTCCAGCGATCGGTGACAAGACCTTTCCCCTCTCCCACCCCCCCCAGGTTAAAAGCCAAGGGGAGTTAAGACAGATTCAGTCTGTAAATATTTGTCGCGTTTGAACATAATCAATACTTTTAGTTATGTCTCATATATAAGGGATTTATAGTCAAAAAATTTGTTTTTAAGGGTTTGTTTTATTTTACCACGTTTTTATTAACTTGCTTTCGTTCCTGTGTGTCTGTCCACAATTTTTCAAATCTGCCAACGTAAAATTAAACCACTTCTGATGGTCCTAGAGATCTAAAAATTTTACCACAAATAGATCTTGGATGACAATGCATTGTATAAAAATTTCAGATCGATCGAATGTATCGTTATTAAATTATTGAACTTTTTAGTTTATCTAAATATAAGCCTATGTATTATCCGTCTGCAATTGTTTACATAACATTCACGTGAAGAGTTCACACCAAGCCCGACAATAAAAACTATGTTTAACATAACATCAAAGGGAGACGAGTCATTTCAAGTCTGTAAATGTTTTTCGGGCAATGCGTATTATATTTGAACATTATAAATACTTCAAAAGTCACCATAGCATACACTTAGACTAAAAAGAATAAAATAAATAGACGTAAAATTTTTTTTTAAAAAGTATATCGTATAAACATTTCCTTTTAAATAATAGACGGTTTTTAACTATTATATTATAAAGCAAAAATTCGATTTTAACCCCACCGCAGTGAGTTTCATGACAAGAGGTTATATCGTTCTTTCTACGTCGCCAATGGTGCGCTCAGGAAAGAATTATTAAAAATCATAAATTGGCGCCCCCGACCATTTCCGTTTTATCAAATTTTACCATGATATAACGTTGTAAGCCTCATTTTTGTGCCCATGTACCTTGGAGCCGGGGATATATTCACCTCACTGCCCCACATTGTTACGACTTAGACCGGCGCACAGTGCAGTGCATGTATAACATATAAACAGGGTATTAGTTAGCCTGACAGGACGTAACACAACAGCGAACGTTTCGGCAAAGAGCCTTCCTCAAAGAACAAATAGTACACAAATAAAACGAATATAACGAAAGAATAAAAAAACTTAGCTGCGGTGAAATCCAATTAGTCCAGTAGAGATATAGTTAGGAGAGAATAGTAAAAGCTTATATAGGAAAGGAGAGGGTGGGTGTGGCCAATCAATCAGGTTGTCAGTGCCAACACCACATTCATCCCATGTGGTGCTAGGGTCCCATACTCTTGGATCAGTCTATTCTCCAGATTGACCCTGCCGGGTGTGTTTGTACAAGAAACCATGGCGGTGACAGACATGTCATCGACGCCCATGTGGTCACGTCCATTGAAGTGTCGGGAGGCAGGACACTTTTTGTCTTGTTTAATCGCATGTACATGCTCAGCGATACGGCAAGAGAGTAACCTCCCCGTCTCACTTATGTACTTTAAAGAACAGCACTTACACACAATGGTGTAGACCACATTGCGGCTGGTACAAAGAAAGCCATTCCTAATCTTGAATATCCCCTTAGGGAAGACAATCTGGTCCGTCTGGGTAACAGGGGGACATGTCTTACTCTTACAGCGAGGACGGCCGCATGGCTTGGTGTCCAGATGAGAGGACGGAATGCAAAGACGACTACGAACCAATAGGTCTCGCAGATTTTGTATCCCTCCTGAATACAATGAGGAGTGGGGTGGAAAATATGTTGTTAGCCTCAGGGTCAGCGAGGAGGATGCTGCGGTTTTTCAAAAAGATTTCCTTGGCTCTGATGTTGTGGGAAAGTATGTGAGAACCAATTTGCTCCTCTCATTACTATCACTGATGCGTATTACTATCACTGATGCGTGATACAAAGGCGTCGGCACGAGTGAAGTTTTTAACTCGCTGAAACGCAGATTGAAGTATAGCTTCAGGATAAGACCTTTGTCTAAAAAACTCCACCATTTCCAACGCCTTTTCCAAAACGTCCTCATTAGATTGACATAGTCTTCGGAGGCGAAGAAGTTGTGAAAAGGGGATAGAATCCTTACAGGATTTGGTATGAGACGAGGGATAGAGTAGGTAAGAGTGGTTGTCTGTAGGTTTGGAGTAGGCCGAAGTGAGGAGGCAGTTTTCCTGGAGAGTTACAGTAATGTCCAGGAAATTTATTGATAGTTCGGAAATTGTGTGAGTGAACTTAATGGAGGGGTGGAAATAATCTACAAAATTGATGAACGTGTCAAGTTCACTTCTCTCCATATGAGTAACCCCAATGCCGTCATCAACGTATCGCTTATGAAATTCGGGGAGGCGACCAGTGTATTCTTGTTCCACTCTGTGCTCGAAATGGCCCGTGAACAAGCAAGCATAGCTTGGTCCCATTTTAGTCCCCATAGCGAGCCCACAGATTTGGTCAAAGAACTGGCCATTGAACTCAAACGAGTTGAGGGTTAGGACCAATTCCGCCAAACGTATTAAGGCGTGTGTGGGTATATTGGGGTGAGGTTGTCTGTCCAAAAAGTATTGCACAGCCAGAAGGCCATCGTTGTGGGGAATGGATGTATAGAGGGAAAATACATCAAGGAGGAACAAATAGTGTATTTTGTCTGGATTGATGATCAGGGAGTCGAAAGTCCTTAAAGCATGTTTGGTGTCCTTGATGTACGTAAGAAGGGATGCCACTATCGGTTGGAAGACACCGTCCTAGAAATCAGAAATGTGTTCTGTTGGACAAGAACATGCAGAGACTACCAGGATTACCCTCCTTGTGAATTTTAGGGAGGAGATAAAAAGATGACTTACCCAGGTCACTGTCAAAAATGTGCATCCTAGACGCTGCTTGAGGAAGAGCGCGTTCGGTTATCGACTCATCGATGGTCTTTTAAACAGTAGTGTTGTTATTTTTATGATTTGATCGGTGGTTCTCTGTTGGTAGAACCGGGTTTCCTCCAGTTGCCTCTGAGCCTATTTAATATACATCTCTCTATCCCATACAACGACGGCTCCGCCTTTGTCGGCCGGTTTGATGACAATGTCTTTAAGGCTGCGCTATAGAGACAAGGCTTTCAACACTGTACTCAACAGTACAGTGCTATAGTTGTCATTACATTGTTACAACATTCCCTATTTCGATGTTACAACCAACCCTATTTCTATGTTACAACCCGCCCTATTTCTATGTTACAACTTGCCCTATTTCTATATTACAACTTGCCCTGTTTCTATATTACAACTTGCCCTATTTGTATGTTACAACCTGCCTATTTCTATGTCACAACCTGCCCTATTTCTATATTACAACTTGCCCTATTTCTATATTACAACTTGCCCTATTTCTATGTTTCAACCTGCCCTATTTCTATATTACAACTTGCCCTGTTTCTATATTACAACTTGCCCTATTTGTATGTTACAACCTGCCTATTTCTATGTCACAACCTGCCCTATTTCTATATTACAACTTGCCCTATTTCTATATTACAACTTGCCCTATTTCTATGTTACAACCTGTTTTTTTTTCTATGTTACAACTTGCCCTGTTTTTATGTTAAATCCTGCCCTATTTTTATGTTACAGCCTGCCCTGTTTCAGTGTTACAACCTGCCCTGTTTCTATGTTACAACCTGCCCTATTTATATATTACAACTTGCCCTATTTCTATGTTACAATCTGCCCTATTTCTATATTACAACCTGCCCTATTTCTATGTTACAACCTGCCCTATTTCTATATTACAACTTGCCCTATTTCTATGTTACAACCTGTCCTTTTTCTATGTTAAAACCTGCCCTATTTTTATGTTACAACCTGCCCTATTTCTACGTTAAAACTTGCCCTTCTTTTATGTTACAACCTGCCCTATTTCTATGTTACAACTTGCCCTATTTCTATGCAAGAGCCTGCCTTATTTCCAAGTTACAACCTGCCCTATTTCTATGTTACAACTTGCCCTATTTCTTTATTACAAATCTGCCCTATTTCTATGTTACAACTTGCCCTATTTCTATGTTACAACTTGCCCTGTTTCTATGTTACAACTTGCCCTATTTCTATGTTACAACTTGCCCTGTTTCTATGTTACAACTTGCCCTGTTTCTATGTTACATCCTGCCCTATTTTTATGTTACATCCTGCCCTATTTTTATGTTACAGCCTGCCCTGTTTCAGTGTTACAATCTGCCCTGTTTCTATGTTACAACCTGCCCTATTTCTATATTACAACTTGCCCTATTTCTATGTTACAATCTGCCCTATTTCTATATTACAACCTGCCCTATTTCTATGTTTCAACCTGCCCTATTTCTATATTACAACTTGCCCTATTTCTATGTTACAACCTGTCCTTTTTCTATGTTAAAACCTGCCCTATTTTTATGTTACAACCTGCCCTATTTCTACGTTACAAATTGCCCTTCTTTTATGTTACAACCTGCCCTATTTCTATGTTACAATTTGCCCTATTTCTATGCTAGAGCCTGCCTTATTTCTATGTTACAAACTGCCCTATTTCTATGTTACAACTTGCCCTATTTCTTTGTTACAAATCTGCCCTATTTTTATGTTACAACTTGCCCTATTTTTATGTTACAACTTGCCCTGTTTCTATGTTACAACTTGCCCTGTTTCTATGTTACATCCTGCCCTATTTTTATGTTACATCCTGCCCTATTTTTATGTTACAGCCTGCCCTGTTTCAGTGTTACAACCTGCCATTTTTCTATGTTAAAACCTGCCCTATTTCAAAATTACAACTTGCCCTATTTCTATGTTACAATCTGCCCTATTTCTATATTACAACTTGCCCTATTTCTATGTTGCAACCTGCCCTATTTCTATATTACAACTTGCCCTATTTCTATGTTACAACCTGTCCTTTTTCTATGTTAAAACCTGCCCTATTTTTATGTTACAACCTGCCCTATTTCTACGTCACAACTTGCCCTTCTTTTATGTTACAACCTGCCCTATTTCTATGTTACAACTTGCCCTATTTCTATGTTACAACATGCCCTATTTCTATGTTACAACCTGCCCTATTTCTATGCTACATCTTGCCCTATTTCTATGTTACAATCTGCCCTATTTCTATGTTACAACTTGCAATATTTCTATTTTACAACTTGCCCTGTTTCTATGTTACAACCTGCCCTATTTCTATGTTACAACTTGCCCTGTTTCTATGTTACATCCTGCCCTATTTGTATGATACAGCCTGCCCTATTTTTATGTTACAGCCTGCCCTGTTTCAGTGTTACAACCTTCCCTATTTCTATGTTACAACGTGCCCTATTTCTATATTACAACTTGCTCTATTTCTATGTTACAACCTGTCCTTTTTCTATATTACAACTTGCCCTATTTTTATGTTATAACCTGCTCTATTTCTACTTGAAAGTTGCCCTAATTTTATGTTACAACCTGCCATATTTCTATGTTACAACTTGCCCTATTTCTATGTTACAGCTTGCCCTATTTCTATGCTACAACCTGCCTTATTTCTATGTTCCAAATTGCCCTATTTCTATGTTACAACCTGCCCTATTTCTATGTTACAACCTGCCCTATTTCTATGTTACAACTTGCCTTATTTCTATGTTACAACTTGCCCTATTTCTATGTTAGAACTTGCCCTTTTTGTATGTTACAACCTGCCCTATTTCTACGTGACAACTTGCCCTACTTTTATGTTACAACCTGCCCTATTTCTATGTTACAACTTGCCCTATTTCTATGTTACAGCTTGCCCTATTTCTATGCTACAACCTGCCTTATTTCTATGTTACAACTTCCCCTATTTCTATGTTACAACCTGCCCTATTTCTATGTTTCAACCTGCCCTATTTCTATGTTACAACTTGCCCTATTTCTATGTTACAATCTGCCCTATTTCTATGTTACAACCTGCCCTATTTCTATGTTACAGCTTGACCTATTTCTATGCTACAACCTGCCTTATTTCTATGTTACAACTTGCCCTATTTCTATGTTACAACCTGCCCTATTTCTATGTTACAACCTGCCCTTTTTCTACGTGACAACTTGCCCTACTTTTATGTTACAACCTGCCCTATTTCTATGTTACAACTTGCCCTATTTCTATGTTACAGCTTGCCCTATTTCTATGCTACAACCTGCCTTATTTCTATGTTAAAAATTGCCCTATTTCTTTGTTATAATCTGCCCTATTTTTTCGTTACAACGTGCCCTATGTCTATGTTACAACTTGCCCTGTTTCTATGTTACAACTTGCCCTGTTTCTATGTTACATCCTGCCCTATTTTTATGTTAAATCCTGCCCTATTTTTATGTTACAGCCTGCCCTGTTTCAGTGTTACAACCTGCCCTGTTTCTATGTTACAACCTGCCCTATTTATATATTACAACTTGCCCTATTTCTATGTTACAATCTGCCCTATTTCTATATTACAACCTGCCCTATTTCTATGTTACAACCTGCCCTATTTCTATATTACAACTTGCCCTATTTCTATGTTACAACCTGTCCTTTTTCTATGTTAAAACCTGCCCTATTTTTATGTTACAACCTGCCCTATTTCTACGTTAAAACTTGCCCTTCTTTTATGTTACAACCTGCCCTATTTCTATGTTACAACTTGCCCTATTTCTTTATTACAAATCTGCCCTATTTCTATGTTACAACTTGCCCTATTTCTATGTTACAACTTGCCCTGTTTCTATGTTACAACTTGCCCTATTTCTATGTTACAACTTGCCCTGTTTCTATGTTACAACTTGCCCTGTTTCTATGTTACATCCTGCCCTATTTTTATGTTACATCCTGCCCTATTTTTATGTTACAGCCTGCCCTGTTTCAGTGTTACAATCTGCCCTGTTTCTATGTTACAACCTGCCCTATTTCTATATTACAACTTGCCCTATTTCTATGTTACAATCTGCCCTATTTCTATATTACAACCTGCCCTATTTCTATGTTTCAACCTGCCCTATTTCTATATTACAACTTGCCCTATTTCTATGTTACAACCTGTCCTTTTTATATGTTAAAACCTGCCCTATTTTTATGTTACAACCTGCCCTATTTCTACGTTACAAATTGCCCTTCTTTTATGTTACAACCTGCCCTATTTCTATGTTACAATTTGCCCTATTTCTATGCTAGAGCCTGCCTTATTTCTATGTTACAAACTGCCCTATTTCTATGTTACAACTTGTCCTATTTCTTTGTTACAAATCTGCCCTATTTTTATGTTACAACTTGCCCTATTGTTATGTTACAACTTGCCCTGTTTCTATGTTACAACTTGCCCTGTTTCTATGTTACATCCTGCCCTATTTTTATGTTACATCCTGCCCTATTTTTATGTTACAGCCTGCCCTGTTTCAGTGTTACAACCTGCCATTTTTCTATGTTAAAACCTGCCCTATTTCAAAATTACAACTTGCCCTATTTCTATGTTACAATCTGCCCTATTTCTATATTACAACGTGCCCTATTTCTATGTTGCAACCTGCCCTATTTCTATATTACAACTTGCCCTATTTCTATGTTACAACCTGTCCTTTTTCTATGTTAAAACCTGCCCTATTTTTATGTTACAACCTGCCCTATTTCTACGTCACAACTTGCCCTTCTTTTATGTTACAACCTGCCCTATTTCTATGTTACAACTTGCCCTATTTCTATGTTACAACATGCCCTATTTCTATGTTACAACCTGCCCTATTTCTATGCTACATCTTGCCCTATTTCTATGTTACAATCTGCCCTATTTCTATGTTACAACTTGCAATATTTCTATTTTACAACTTGCCCTGTTTCTATGTTACAACCTGCCCTATTTCTATGTTACAACTTGCCCTGTTTCTATGTTACATCCTGCCCTATTTGTATGATACAGCCTGCCCTATTTTTATGTTACAGCCTGCCCTGTTTCAGTGTTACAACCTTCCCTATTTCTATGTTACAACGTGCCCTATTTCTATATTACAACTTGCTCTATTTCTATGTTACAACCTGTCCTTTTTCTATATTACAACTTGCCCTATTTTTATGTTACAACCTGCTCTATTTCTACTTGAAAGTTGCCCTAATTTTATGTTACAACCTGCCATATTTCTATGTTACAACTTGCCCTATTTCTATGTTACAGCTTGCCCTATTTCTATGCTACAACCTGCCTTATTTCTATGTTCCAAATTGCCCTATTTCTATGTTACAACCTGCCCTATTTCTATGTTACAACCTGCCCTATTTCTATGTTACAACTTGCCTTATTTCTATGTTACAACTTGCCCTATTTCTATGTTAGAACTTGCCCTTTTTGTATGTTACAAACTGCCCTATTTCTACGTGACAACTTGCCCTACTTTTATGTTACAACCTGCCCTATTTCTATGTTACAACTTGCCCTATTTCTATGTGACAGCTTGCCCTATTTCTATGCTACAACCTGCCTTATTTCTATGTTACAACTTCCCCTATTTCTATGTTACAACCTGCCCTATTTCTATGTTTCAACCTGCCCTATTTCTATGTTACAACTTGCCCTATTTCTATGTTACAATCTGACCTATTTCTATGTTACAACCTGCCCTATTTCTATGTTACAGCTTGACCTATTTCTATGCTACAACCTGCCTTATTTCTATGTTACAACTTGCCCTATTTCTATGTTACAACCTGCCCTATTTCTATGTTACAACCTGCCCTTTTTCTACGTGACAACTTGCCCTACTTTTATGTTACAACCTGCCCTATTTCTATGTTACAACTTGCCCTATTTCTATGTTACAGCTTGCCCTATTTCTATGCTACAACCTGCCTTATTTCTATGTTACAACTTGCCCTATGTCTATGTTACAACTTGCCCTATTTCTATGTTACAACCTGCCCTATTTCTATGTTACAACTTGCCCTATTTCTATGTTACAATCTGCCCTATTTCTATGTTACAACCTGCCATATTTCTATGTTACAGCTTGACCTATTTCTATGCTACAACCTGCCTTAATTATATGTTACAACTTGCCCTATTTCTATGTTACAACCTGCCCTATTTCTATGTTACAACCTGCCCTATTTCTATGTTACAACTTGCCATATTTCTATGTTACAATCTGCCCTGTTTCTATGTTACAACTTGCCCGATTTCGATGTTACAACTTGCCCTGTTTATATGTTACAACCTGGCTTATTTCGATATTACAACTTGCCCTATTTCTATGTTACAACCTGACCCTTTTTCTATGTTAAAATCTGCCCTATTTTTATGTTGCAACCTGCCCTGTTTCTACGTTTCAACTTGCCCTACTTTTATGTTACAACCTGCCCTATTTCTATGCTACAACATGGCTTATTTCTATGTTACAACCTGTCCTATTTCTTTGTTACAATCTGCCATATTTCTATGTTACAACTTGCCCTGTTTCTATATTACAACTTGCCCTATTTCTATGTTACAACTTGCCCTGTTTCTGTGTTACAACTTGCCCTGTTTCTATGTTACATCCTGCCCGATTTTTATGTTACATCCTGCCCTATTTTTATGTTACAGCCTGCCATGTTTCAGTGTTACAACCTTCCCTATTTCTATGTTAGAACTTGCCCTATTTCTATGTTACAACCTGCCCTATTTCTATATTACAACTTGCCCTATTTCTATGTTACAACCTGTCCTTTTTCTATGTTACAACCTGCCCTATTTCTACGTGACAACTCGCCCTACTTTTATGTTACAACCTGCCTTATTTCTATGTTACAACTTGCCCTATTTCTATGTTACAACCTGCCCTATTTCTATGTTACAACCTGCCCTATTTCTATGTTACAACGTGCCCTATTTCTATGTTACAATCTGCCCTATTTCTATGTTACAACCTGCCCTATTTCGATGTTACAACTTGCCCTGTTTATATGTTACAACCTGCCCCATTTCTAAGTTACAACATGTCCATTTCTATGTTACAACCTGCCCTATTTCTATGTTACATCTTGCCCTATTTCTATGTTACAATCTGCCCTATGTCTATATTACATCCTGCCCTATTTCTATGTTACAACCTGCCCTATTTCTATATTACAACTTGCCCTATTTGTATGTTACAACCTGTCCTTTTTCTATATTAAAACCTGCCCTACATTTATGTTACAACCTGCCCTATTTCTACGTTACAATTTGCCCTTCTTTTATGTTACAACCTGCCCTATTTCTATGTTACAACTTGCCCTATTTCTATGTTACAACATGCCCTATTTCTATGTTACAACCTGCCCTATTTCTTGTGTTACAACTTGCCCTATTTCTATGTTACAACTTGCCCTGTTTCTATGTTACAACCTGTCCTATTTCTATGTTACAACTTGCCCTGCTTCTATGTTACATCCTGCCCTATTTGTATGTTACAGCCTGCCCTATTTTTATGTTACAGCCTGCCTTGTTTCAGTGTTACAACCTTCCCTATTTCTATGTTAGAACGTGCCCTATTTCTATGTTACAACCTGCCCTATTTCTATATTACAACTTGCCTTATTTCTATGTTACAACCTGTCCCTTTTTCTATGTTACAACTTGCCCTATTTTTATGTTACAACCTGCCCTATTTCTACGTGACAACTTGCCCTACTTTTATGTTACAACCTGCCTTATTTCTATGTTACAACTTGCCATATTTCTATGTTACAACTTGCCCTATTTCTATGTTACAACCTGCCCTATTTCTATGTTACAACGTGCCCTATTTCTATGTTACAATCTGCCCTATTTCTATGTTACAACCTGCCCTATTTCGATGTTACAACTTGCCCTGTTTATATGTTACAACCTGCCCTATTTTTAAGTTACAACATGTCCATTTCTATGTTACAACCTGCCCTATTTCTATGTTACATCTTGCCCTATCTTTATGTTACAACATGTCCGTTTCTATGTTACAACTTGCCCTGTTTCTATGTTACAACCTGCCCTATTTCTACGTTACAACCTGCCCTATTTCTATGTTACAGCCTGCCCTGTTTCAGTATTACAACCTCCCCTATTTCTATACTTACAAGGGGCCGTCCATAAAGTACGTCACGCTCCAAGTCTAAGAAAGTGTGACACTTTGTGATAGGGGGGAGGGGGGGTCAGGCCATGTGTGATGTCACACATTTATTATTTTTAGGTTTTTTTTCTAATTTATTTATATTTTTTAGTAGAATTTAAAAAGCTTTAAAAATAATTTTCAAAAATTTTGTGAAACATTAGAATTAGTTTTATGTCAAAATAGCATTGAAATGCGTATCGCCTGAATGTGTCGTTCATAAATCTGAATTGGATACAGCAGGACTGATATCGAAGGATCAGGAATGGTTTGACAATCATGTTTGGCACCTGCCAATATTTCACTCAAATTGTTATTAAATATCAGGACATGAAATGTTGCTACAAAGCACGAAGCTCATATTTCAACGTTTTACCTGAAAGTTAAAGATTCTTCCCTCCTCCAATCCCAACCAACCACACAAATGATGGACTCAAAGCTTAAGAAAGAGCAGATGCAGATTCTCATAAATTTCCTTCCTTGTTTGTAGCACAAACTCTCAAATTTGATGAAATTATGCCAAGATCAACAGGAGCTTTCAAAGTACAACCATATGATTACCAGCTTATTTGACCGACTTTGCAAAGTATGTCACTCATATTTTGCCTCACAAACAATGTTGAAGAAACATACAGGTCAACACAGAGCTCGGGCTCAGAAGGATGTGCCCACCCAAAACTGTTCAAGAATCAACTCAGATAAAACGCATCCGTCCTTTTAGAATCACTTCTAGAAGTCAAAGAGAACCCATGGCAGTTATTGCCAGAGGAGAAAATGCACATACAGAGGCTGTTGAGTGGCTAGATGAGGACGAGTTGATCTGTCTGCAATTATCCTTCCAGGAAACGATGATTGTGAAAGATTGATGTCAGTCGTAACTATGGATGAACACAGATGATGTCCAGTGAATATTTTTGAATGAAATATAATTCATAGGACCATAATAAACAGATTAAATATAGCACAAGAGTTGGTCACATAATTTGTCAATCTAGTCTTTTTTTTTAGTCGATTTTGTTTTGTTTCCTTTTTATTATGTAATTTTTTAAAAATCCGGCTCCGGCTTCGGCAGGATTTCACTTCATAAATCCGGCTGGCCGGTAGATCCCTAATTTATATATATATATATTCATAATCATAATGGCCCCGGAAAATCCGGAATCCGGACATTTTAACAAATCTGATTCCGGCTCCAGCCGGATTTCACTTCATAAATCCGGCCCACTTCAGCTCCAGCCGGATTTCAAAATTTTGAATCCGGTACATCCCTACTTTTAAGTGGATATTTTATATATTAATATAATTTAATAGTTAAGTGTATTTTAAGTATTAAATTAAATATTTTAATTAGGTGTTAATTAATATTTTTTTGGAAAGTGCATCGTACTTTAGGGGGGGGGTCCCGAGATTTGTGACAGTTTGTAACAGGGGGGAGGGGGGGGTAAAAAATAGCGTGACGTACTTTATGGATGGCCCCCAACCCGCACTATACTATTCCAGTGCTTCTCAAAGTGGTGGTCCGCGGACATGTGCCGGTCCGTGAGCCATCCGCCGGCGGTCCGCAGATGTTCTCAAAAAAGGACAGAAAAAATTGTCAGTGCAGGGAAAATAGTGCACCGGTCCCTGGTGCAATGGAAAAAATTCCTGCCAGTCCGCCATACTAAAAGTTTGAGAAGCACTGCACTATACAACTGATTGTTATGTCTTTATTAGTCTGGGTGGCGTGGTGTCCATTGTGATCACTGTCGTCCTTATTGTCGTCATTGTGATCACTGTCGTCCTTATTGTCGTCATTATGATCACTGTCGTCCTTATTGTCGTCATTGTGGTCATCCTGATCAGACGCCAGGTCGGAGGCTTGCTTCATACTGAAGTTGCCAGGAGCCAAGGATTCGATAACATCGCCATCGCAACACAAGAATTTTTACAAAATATTTTTCAAACTATTTTCAGGACAAATAATAAAGGCCTACACATGCAGGCAGTAGTATGTGATTTGGAGAAATCGCCATATCATTGTAATTGTTGGCCCCATAGCGGCCGTCCATAAATGACGTCACGCGATTTTTGCCGATTTTTGACCGCCTCCCTCCCCGTCGTCACAAAAACTTAGACCCCCCCCTTTTCTAAAAATACGTCACAAATCTTACACACACAAAAAACAAACAAACTTATTTTCTATTTGAAAATAAGTAAGTTTCAAATCACTTTTATTGTCATTTAAGTATTTATTATTTATGTAGTGAAGATCTACATTGTAATATCGTAACCCGCGTGAAGCATTTTTTAAAAACGTTTAACTGGTCTTCAGAAAACGAACTGTGTTAACATCCTTAGATTATATTTTATTTTAATGCATACAAATTAAACATTGACTATTAATCATCACGGTTAACGTCTTTGTTCAGAAAAAAAATTATTTAAAAATAACATTTTTAAAATGTATTTTTTTTAAAATCCCTAAATTGACTGACGGGCATCCCGTAAGAAAGAGGTCGGCGAACAGAGGTAATTAACCTCATCTGGGGTAAAAAAAGGGAATTCTTGGGGATAATACAGACTCATTTGGGACATATAACATCCACTACAATCCACTAGATATATTAAAATACGTCATGTCTACGTGTACGCTTGGAACATATGTCCATTATTGAACCGGTTCCTTCCAGAAAATGCATTTTTTTTAAATTTGACAACTATGTAGATTTCTTACCTACGTACTATACGAAGACACCTAAATCTACCCTACTTTCATTTATATTGATACGAGTGACAATAATCTTAATCCACATGACTTGTCTGCAATCACGTATGATTTCTGTGATATTTAAAATTATTGCCTTAAAAACTGAGCTAAGAAGAAAAGTTGTTTTGTCGTGTCAAGAATTTGATGCATTCAATAAAGTTAATGAATACTTCACTAATTTTAAATGGGCTCATTTACCATTATATCTAGAATGGCCAGGGGCGTTTGACCAAAAACCGATCGAACAATTATATCAAACTTAAAACGTTTTAAATTCTATCAAATTCCCTCCCCCCTCCCCTTTTAAAGAAAAGGATATTCCGTGTCGTTTTGACTTAAAATATCTACACATATTCCTATTCAGATCATTTTTAGACACTTGTCATTGCATGTAAAACTCACCGTAGCATTTTCGGGGGGGAGGGGGGGGGCTAACGACACTCCCCCAAATCCCCGAGTCATGTGAGCAGGACCTAGAGTCTGGGGGTTGTATTGCACACATAAACTTGTATATTTTGGGGGTAACGGGCAAAAAAGTTAAAGAGAACCAAATGGAGATGCGGTTACATCACAAATGCTTTGATGTCAACATCAAACGACGCAGTGTAACAATTTCATATGTTATCTTGTGGATTCTCAAACTTAAGTATTATAATTAGATTTAATTTTGTGTCTTGATAGCTTACGCCAACCAGCGTCTGATGGCCTACCGACCGGCACATTCAGAAGCACTGTTTTTTTTTAAAAGTCATTAAACGACCAAATATTTCAGTGGAAGTTTTATTTAAAGTTACCCTTTTCATGTGACGTCACATTTCTTCAACCCCCCCCTCACTCCCCCTCGTCACAAAAGTGTGACCCCCTCCCCCCCCCTAGGTGCGTGACGTCATTTATGGACGGCCCCATACATAGTTACCCTTATCTTATGAGATGCTCCTTATTAGAGTTTTAAATGTTGACAACGTGTTGGTTTTATCCTTCTTAGTTCCCTTAGGTCGAAACTACGAATCGGCCAATAAAACAGATAATTGCCTAGTAATCTAAAATAAGTTTCTTTAGTCATCGTCTTTCAATAAATTATGATTTTAAATCAATTCATGCTGAGGCTTATTTAAAGTATATTGCAACACAATACTATCCTGAGTAGTAAATAGTGTAGAATACTCTTTTATTATTGCATGTTATCCGTATTATACGGATCGAAAGTAAGTGGCATTGCACCTATACTGATGTATGGTATTAATTCAACAAACACTTCGGAACTAGATTTTAAAAATATATATCAAACATATGCATACCTATTTATTAGTTAACTTCTTTACAACATAATTACGTAATAGGACCTTTTCTATATGCTGACTTAACAAATAATAATTACAAACTTAATGTTTATTGCACTTATACGTATAAAAATTCGTCTAATACCAATTGATTATTTCCTGTATCATAAACTTGAATTTTTTTTATTTAAATGTGGTTTAATTTTAACTGGTGAATTACTTCCCTTTATTAGAAATATGTCTTTAATATGGCTCGGTTTAGATAATATAATGCTCTATGGCGGGATAACTCCCAAGAAAAATACCAAAACAGCGATTTGAAACATGTTCATTTTCAAATAGAAAATACTGCCTTTATGGGGAGGGGGGAAGCTTTGTGACGTTAAATTGGAGTGGGGGCAGTGGCGGATTTAGTTTTGTCTGCGTGGTTACAACTTGCCCTATTTCGATGTTACTACTTGCCCTGTTTATATGTTACAACCTGCCCTATTTCTATGTTACAACATGCCCTATTTCGATGTTACAACTTGCCCTGTTTATATGTTACAACCTGGCTTATTTCGATATTACAACTTGCCCTAATTCTATGTTACAACCTGTCCTTTTTCTATGTTAAAACCTGCCCTATTTTTTATGTTACAACCTGCCCTATTTCTACGTTTCAACTTGCCCTACTTTTATGTTACAACCTGCCCTATTTCTATGTTAAAACTTGCCCTATTTCTATGCTACAACCTGGCTTATTTCTATGTTACAACCTGTCCTATTTCTTTGTTACAATCTGCCATATTTATATGTTACAACTTGCCCTGTTTCTATATTACAACTTGCCCTATTTCTATGTTACAACTTGCCCTGTTTCTATGTTACAACTTGCCCTGTTTCTATGTTACATCCTGCCCTATTTTTATGTTACATCCTGCCCTATTTTTATGTTACAGCCTGCCCTGTTTCAGTGTTACAACCTTCCCTATTTCTATGTTAAAACTTGCCCTATTTTTATGCTACAACCTGGCTTTTTTCTATGTTACAACCTGTCCTATTTCTTTGTTACAATCTGCCATATTTCTATGTTACAACTTGCCCTGTTTCTATATTACAACTTGCCCTATTTCTATGTTACAACTTGCCCTGTTTCTATGTTACAACTTGCCCTGTTTCTATGTTACATCCTGCCCTATTTTTATGTTACAGCCTGCCCTGTTTCAGTGTTACAACCTTCCCTATTTCTATGTTAGAACGTGCCCTATTTCTATGTTACAACCTGCCCTATTTCTATATTACAACTTGCCCTATTTCTATGTTACAACCTGTCCTTTTTCTATGTTACAACTTGTCCTATTTTTATGTTACAACCTGCCCTATTTCTACGTGACAACTCGCCCTACTTTTATGTTACAACCTGCCTTATTTCTATGTTACAACTTAACCTATTTCTATGTTACAACCTGCCCTATTTCTATGTTACAACCTGCACTATTTCTATGTTACAACGTGCCCTATTTCTATGTTACAATCTGCCCTATTTCTATGTTACAACCTGCCCTATTTCGATGTTACAACTTGCCCTGTTTATATGTTACAACCTGCCCTATTTCTAAGTTACAACATGTCCATTTCTATGTTACAACCTGCCCTATTTCTATGTTACATCTTGCCCTATTTCTATGTTACAATCTGCCCTATGTCTATATTACATCCTGCCCTATTTCTATGTTACAACCTGCCCTATTTCTATATTACAACTTGCCCTATTTCTATGTTACAACCTGTCCTTTTTCTATGTTAAAACCTGCCATACTTTTATGTTACAACCTGCCCTATTTCTACGTTACAACTTGCCCTTCTTTTATGTTACAACCTGCCCTATTTCTATGTTACAACTTGCCCTATTTCTATGTTACAACATGCCCTATTTCTATGTTACAACCTGCCCTATTTCTATGTTTTAACTTGCCCTATTTCTATGTTACAATCTGCCCTATTTCTATGGTACAACTTGCAATATTTCTATGTTACAACTTGCCCTGTTTCTATGTTACAACCTGCCCTATTTCTATGTTACAACTTGCCCTGCTTCTATGTTACATCCTGCCCTATTTGTATGTTACAGCCTGCCCTATTTTTATGTTACAGCCTGCCTTGTTTCAGTGTTACAACCTTCCCTATTTCTATGTTAGAACGTTCCCTATTTCTATGTTACAACCTGCCCTATTTCTATATTACAACTTGCCTTATTTCTATGTTACAACCTGTCCTTTTTCTATGTTACAACTTGCCCTATTTTTATGTTACAACCTGCCCTATTTCTACGTGACAACTTGCCCTACTTTTATGATACAACCTGCCTTATTTCTATGTTACAACTTGCCATATTTCTATGTTACAACCTGCCCTATTTCTATGTTACAACGTGCCCTATTTCTATGTTACAATCTGCCCTATTTCTATGTTACAACCTGCCCTATTTCGATGTTACAACTTGCCCTGTTTATATGTTACAACCTGCCCTATTTTTAAGTTACAACATGTCCATTTCTATGTTACAACCTGCCCTATTTCTATGTTACATCTTGCCCTATCTTTATGTTACAACATGTCCGTTTCTATGTTACAACTTGCCCTGTTTCTATGTTACAACACTGCCCTATTTCTACGTTACAACCTGCCCTATTTCTATGTTACAGCCTGCCCTGTTTCAGTATTACAACCTCCCTATTTCTATACTTACAAGGGGCCGTCCATAAAGTACGTCACGCTCCAAGGGGGGGGGGTCTAAGAAGTGTGACACTTTGTGATAGGGGGGAGGGGGGTCAGGCCATGTGTGATGTCACACATTTATTATTTTTAGGTTTTTTTTCTAATTTATTTATATTTTTTAGTAGAATTTAAAAAGCTTTAAAAATAATTTTCAAAAATTTTGTGAAACATTAGAATTAGTTTTATGTCAAAATATGCATTGAAATGCGTATCGCCTGAATGTGTCGTTCATAAATCTGAATTGGATACAGCAGGACTGATATCGAAGGATCAGGAATGGTTTGACAATCATGTTTGGCACCTGCCAATATTTCACTCAAATTGTTATTAAATATCAGGACATGAAATGTTGCTACAAAGCACGAAGCTCATATTTCAACGTTTTACCTGAAAGTTAAAGATTCTTCCCTCCTCCAATCCCAACCAACCACACAAATGATGGACTCAAAGCTTAAGAAAGAGCAGATGCAGATTCTCATAAATTTCCTTCCTTGTTTGTAGCACAAACTCTCAAATTTGATGAAATTATGCCAAGATCAACAGGAGCTTTCAAAGTACAACCATATGATTACCAGCTTATTTGACCGACTTTGCAAAGTATGTCACTCATATTTTGCCTCACAAACAATGTTGAAGAAAACATACAGGTCAACACAGCGCTCGGGCTCAGAAGGATGTGCCCACCCAAACTGTTCAAGAATCAACTCAGATAAAACGCATCCGTCCTTTTAGAATCACTTCTAGAAGTCAAAGAGAACCCATGGCAGTTATTGCCAGAGGAGAAAATGCACATACAGAGGCTGTTGAGTGGCTAGATGAGGACGAGTTGATCTGTCTGCAATTATCCTTCCAGGAAACGATGATTGTGAAAGATTGATGTCAGTCGTAACTATGGATGAACACAGATGATGTCCAGTGAATATTTTTGAATGAAATATAATTCATTAGGACCATAATAAACAGATTAAATATAGCACAAGAGTTGGTCACATAATTTGTCAATCTAGTCTTTTTTTTTAGTCGATTTTGTTTTGTTTCCTTTTTATTATGTAATTTTTTTAAAAATCCGGCTCCGGCTTCGGCAGGATTTCACTTCATAAATCCGGCTGGCCGGTAGATCCCTAATTTATATATATATATATTCATAATCATAATGGCCCCGGAAAATCCGGAATCCGGACATTTTAACAAATTTGATTCCGGCTCCAGCCGGATTTCACTTCATAAATCCGGCCCACTTCAGCTCCAGCCGGATTTCAAAATTTTGAATCCGGTACATCCCTACTTTTAAGTGGATATTTTATATATTAATATAATTTAATAGTTAAGTGTATTTTAAGTATTAAATTAAATATTTTAATTAGGTGTTAATTAATATTTTTTTGGAAAGTGCATCGTACTTTAGGGGGGGGGTCCCGAGATTTGTGACAGTTTGTAACAGGGGGGAGGGGGGGGGTAAAAAATAGCGTGACGTACTTTATGGATGGCCCCCAACCCGCACTATACTATTCCAGTGCTTCTCAAAGTGGTGGTCCGCGGACATGTGCCGGTCCGTGAGCCATCCGCCGGCGGTCCGCAGATGTTCTCAAAAAAGGACAGAAAAAATTGTCAGTGCAGGGAAAATAGTGCACCGGTCCCTGGTGCAATGGAAAAAATTCCTGCCAGTCCGCCATACTAAAAAGTTTGAGAAGCACTGCACTATACAAACTGATTGTTATGTCTTTATTAGTCTGGGTGGCGTGGTGTCCATTGTGATCACTGTCGTCCTTATTGTCGTCATTGTGATCACTGTCGTCCTTATTGTCGTCATTATGATCACTGTCGTCCTTATTGTCGTCATTGTGGTCATCCTGATCAGACGCCAGGTCGGAGGCTTGCTTCATACTGAAGTTGCCAGGAGCCAAGGATTCGATAACATCGCCATCGCAACACAAGAATTTTTACAAAATATTTTTCAAACTATTTTCAGGACAAATAATAAAGGCCTACACATGCAGGCAGTAGTATGTGATTTGGAGAAATCGCCATATCATTGTAATTGTTGGCCCCATAGCGGCCGTCCATAAATGACGTCACGCGATTTTTTGCCGATTTTTGACCGCCTCCCTCCCCGTCGTCACAAAAACTTAGACCCCCCCCCTTTTCTAAAAATACGTCACAAATCTTACACCCCCCCCCACAAAAAACAAACAAACTTATTTTCTATTTGAAAATAAGTAAGTTTCAAATCACTTTTATTGTCATTTAAGTATTTATTATTTATGTAGTGAAGATCTACATTGTAATATCGAAACCCGCGTGAAGCATTTTTTAAAAACGTTTAACTGGTCTTCAGAAAACGAACTGTGTTAACATCCTTAGATTATATTTTATTTTAATGCATACAAATTAAACATTGACTATTAATCATCACGGTTAACGTCTTTGTTCAGAAAAAAAAATATTTAAAAATAACATTTTTAAAATGTATTTTTTTTAAAAAATCCCTAAATTGACTGACGGGCATCCCGTAAGAAAGAGGTCGGCGAACAGAGGTAAATAACCTCATCTGGGGTAAAAAAGGGAATTCTTGGGGGTAATACAGACTCATTTGGGACAAATAACATCCACTACAATCCACTAGATATATTAAAATACGTCATGTCTACGTGTACGCTTGGAACATATGTCTATTATTGAACCGGTTCCTTCCAGAAAATGCATTTTTTTAAAATTTGACAACTTTGTAGATTTCTTACCTACGTACTATACGAAGACACCTAAATCTACCCTACTTTCATTTATATTGATACGAGTGACAATAATCTTAATCCACATGACTTGTCTGTATCACGTATGATTTCTGTGATATTTAAAATTAATGCCTTAAAAACTGAGCTAAGAAGAAAAGTTGTTTTGTGCAAAGAATTTGATGCATTCAATAAAGTTAATGAATACTTGACTAATTTTAAATGGGCTCATTTACCATTATATCTAGAATGGCCAGGGGCGTTTGACCAAAAACCGATCGAACAATTATATCAAACTTAAAACGTTTTAAATTCTATCAAATTCCCTCCCCCCTCCCCTTTTAAAGAAAAAGGATATTCCGTGTCGTTTTGACTTAAAATATCTACACATATTCCTATTCAGATCATTTTTAGACACTTGTCATTGCATGTAAAACTCACCCGTAGCATTTTCGGGGGGAGCTAACGACACTCCCCCAAATCCCCGAGTCATGTGAGCAGGACCTAGAGTCTGGGGGTTGGGGGGGGGGTATTGCACACATAAACTTGTATATTTTGGGGTAACGGGCAAAAAAGTTAAAGAGAACCAAATGGAGATGCGGTTACATCACAAATGCTTTGATGTCAACATCAAACGACGCAGTGTAACAATTTCATATGTTATCTTGTGGATTCTCAAACTTAAGTATTATAATTAGATTTAATTTTTGTGTCTTGATAGCTTACGCCAACCAGCGTCTGATGGCCTACCGACCGGCACATTCAGAAGCACTGTTTTTTTTTAAAAGTCATTAAACGACCAAATATTTCAGTGGAAGTTTTATTTAAAGTTACCCTTTTCATGTGACGTCACATTTCTTCAACCCCCCCTCCCTCCCCCTCGTCACAAAAGTGTGACCCCCCTCCCCCCCCCCTAGGTGCGTGACGTCATTTATGGACGGCCCCATACATAGTTACCCTTATCTTATGAGATGCTCCTTATTAGAGTTTTAAATGTTGACAACGTGTTGGTTTTATCCTTCTCAGTTCCCTTAGGTCCAAACTACGAATCGGCCAATAAAACAGATAATTGCCTAGTAATCTAAAATAAGTTTCTTTAGTCATCGTCTTTCAATAAATTATGATTTTAAATCAATTCATGCTGAGGCTTATTTAAAGTATATTGCAACACAATACTATCCTGAGTAGTAAATAGTGTAGAATACTCTTTTATTATTGCATGTTATCCGTATTATACGGATCGAAAGTAAGTGGCATTACACCTACACTGATAAATGGTACAGATTTAATGAACACTTCGGAACTAGATTTTAAAAATATATATCAAACATATGCATACCTATTTATTAGTTAACTTCTTTACAACATAATTACGTAATAGGACCTTTTCTATATGCTGACTTAACAAATAATAATTACAAACATAATGTTTATTGCACTTATACGTATAAAAATTTGTCTAATACCAATTGATTATTTCCTGTATCATAAACTTGAAATTTTTTATTTAAATGTGGTTTAATTTTAACTGGTGAATTACTTCCCTTTATTAGAAATATGTCTTTAATATGGCTCGGTTTAGATAATATGGCGGGATAACTCCCAAGAAAAATACCAAAACAGCGATTTGAAACATGTTCATTTTCAAATAGAAAATACTGCCGTTATGGGGAGGGGGAAAGCTTTGTGACGTTATATTGCAGTGGGGGCAGTGGCGGATTTAGGTTTGTCTGCGTGGGGGGGGGGCAGGAGAATTTCAGGGGGCGCCGAAAAATTTTTTTTATTCATTCACTTAGTGCAAATATTTCTAGGTGCTGAAATGCAATTCATTTGTCTTAATTGCTGGTTCTGCAATGAAGATTAGAAATTTGATATGAGATTCACTCTTATTGACTTATTGCTATATTTTATGTTGAAAAAAACATTTCTGCTCACTTTAAATGTGAGATTTACTTTAATAAGTTTTCTTTTTAAGAGACTGCTTTAGTCTCAAATATGAAATCTAAGGTGTGTTGTTTATGTTACATACATTTTCAGAGTTGCTCTGTGGCAACTTGCTAGACAAAAAGTAACATCTAGTCTTAAGTAGACATGGTTAATCAATTGAATTTATGAAAATGGTGGTTAATTTTGGAGCTGTTATTTGTGACAAAATCTAGATTTCTCATAATCCTTTGTGTTCACTTTCAATTGCTGAATATCCTAGCAGACTTAAACATAGAAAACTCAGCATAATAAGTTTATAGTCTTTGGGCTAAATAAAACATCTAAAATATTTTCATAATGAGGTAGAATTTGATTAGTTTTTTTATAGACCTCCAATAGTTTGTTGTACTATCTGCAAGATGACTCATCAGTTTGTTCAGCTTGCCATAAATAGCAGTGACAGTAACTCAATCAAATAACTAAGTGTTAATTAATAAATGCTGCGTTGATCATTCAAAGTACATTATTTAAAATTATGTTTGTTTACATCAAACCCTTGCAATGAAACTCTTCAATATACAAACAATTTATTTATATTCAGGAGAGTAATAGGTCACAAATGCAAACAAAATATAATGTAATTTAAAAATGTTAATTATTAATAAAAGGCCTAAGTAAATAAAGAAATCATTTATCATATTCATATTATATGCATATATCATATGTAGGATAAAAAGATGACAGTAAATTATGAACTTAGTTCCAAGGAGAACAACTTATTTTTACTAAAATTTTAAGAGCTACTGTTTTTAGTTCTTGTAATAGTTTTCTATCTGAAAGAATGAAATGAGAATTTTAGCTGGCAAAATATTTCAGTTTAATACCAGGTAATCTGATGCTACAAATAATGAAAAACACAGAGACTTTGGTGGAGCGGATTGGTTAGGATTAGTAACACACACACAATGAGTGCCAATAATATTATACTTATAAATAAACTAAACAATTTACATCACAATTTTAAAAAAATAAGTTATCACTGGAAGTTTGAGCTTCAAACTTTGGGAAAATCAATGAACTTTACACAAACAATGATTGTAAGTTCCTTAGATAAACATTTAAAACTCTAATAACAATGCAGGACTAAACACAAACCATGGATAAGCATAGGACGCAATATTCTTCTGTATAGAAGGAGCGTCTGTAACAGATAAGATAAGATAGAGCCCTTAGCCCTATATAAATTGCTTTCTACGTGATTTCATTGAAGCAAAACGATTTATCGTTGATTCAAAGTCAATGTTCTCAGCTAGATCACGTTCAATTGAAATTAATGCCAATCCAGACAGACGTTTGTTTGTCATTGTTGAGCGCAAATAATTTTTGATGAGTTTAAATCTACTGAAACTTCTTTCAGCAGTAGCACTACTAACAGGAAGAATCAAGTAAATTTTATAGAGTATTGACAAATTAGGGATACCTGATGCCATTTGTTTTTCAGTCAAGGACGGCTGAACCTTTTTAAGTTGTATAATTCACTAGCTAATGATACATACAGTAATGCATACAATTCTTTAAAGGTATCTACGATTGCTTCTTCAAGGTTAATTTCGTGTTTGTAAATTTTTCATAAACTTAGAAAATAATCTTTATATCCTTCCGACATTTGTGATGGATCAAAACAATAGAAACAAGTAACTGTTCCCCAAAAGTCATTAAATCGATCATCTATTTGTGTTACAAGTGTATCCAAGATAGTGAAATACGTTTCAGATTTAAAGCGTGTTGTTGGATCAGCAGCCATTTTATCTCTGCCAAGTTCGCCTGCCATGCTTTTCTTTTTTGCAATTCACTTTTCTTTAAATTCTGTTTTAACATCTAGTTTGGAACAATTTTCGTTTACAAATGATTTGACATCTACATTCAGACTTTTAAAAGCTTCATCGTTTCTCATTTCAACAAACTTATTTCTTCCAACATCGATCAATTGCAAAGGCTTTGCAAGTAGTTTGATAACACGAAGATAACTTTTGTACAAATAGCATCAGAAAAACAAAAGAATATTTTGTTATTATAACAGATAGTCCAATAGTTTCTACTCTGACACTTCCTTTATATTCTGTTGATTCCCCTGAATCAAGTGTGGCTAGAATAGCAGAGAATGATCCAACAACTGCATGCTTAAGTCTTGAACATTTTGTATCAGAAAGTCGTTTCAGAGTATCTACTGTTGATTCATATTGAGATTTCTTATGTTCTTTAAGAGTATGTAGACGTGGTAAACTAGACGTAAGGAATGCATACAACCTTAAATCTGTGCCAAAAAATAACTGTACATCACAGTTTATAGACATTGCTTCGATAGTAACCAAATTCAAAACATGGGCACAACATTTGGGTGAAAGTTTCTTTATCTGAGTTTCAGAGTATGCCTGTCCTTGACAGAGTGTGAAATCAATGTTTCACATTTTTAGTTCCTTTAAAGCAGTGTTGCTCAATTATTTTCTGTCGCGCCCCCTCCCAGAGCCGTCTTTACACCATTTTGGGCCCCCGGTCAAAGAAATAGTGTTGGGCCCCTGGGCAAAGAAAGAGTGAGCCCCCCCCCCGCAAGAATAAAAAATAAATATACATAATATATATAAATAAACATATTACCATGGGGCCCCTATGCACGTGGGGCATTTGCGTTAAGACGGCCCTGCCTCCTCATAGGAAGAAGAAAACATTTCGCGCCCCCCGCGCGACAGTAAATAGTATCATTTGTCTATAAAATTGTTATAAGTACACCATTTCATGCCCCCTATTAGGGAGCCTCGCCCCCCCTGGGGGGCGCGCCCGATTATTTGAGAAACACTGCTTTAAAATCTTCTCAGCAAATGCAGCAGCATTTTTCATTTTTTATTAATTTTTTAATTTAATTTTTAAAGTCCCACAAACGGTGGTCGTAGGGGGTCCTAATGTTGACGTTAGAACCTACTATGGGCGGTGCTTGGTAGACCTTGATGGGCGCCCCATCTCCCTTCCAGGTCAGCGGAGGACTTTCTTAGCGTAAGTCATTCCCCATTTTATTAACCACGTTTTATTAACTCGCTTTCGTTCCCGTGGCATTGTCCAAGATTTTTTCAAATCTGCCAACGTAAAATTGAACCCTTTCTGATGGTCCTAGAGATCTGAAAATTTTACCACATATAGATCTTGGATGACAATGCATTGTATCAAAATTTCAGATCGATCGAATGTACCGTTTATTTAAATTATTGAACTTTTTAGTTTATCTATAGTCTATATAAAAGCATCTGTACCGTCTGCTTTTGTGGACATCCGTGAGTTCACCCCGTGACCACATCACAATGTTTTTAAAACGTTGGGCGGGCGCTTGTGAGGTGTTTGGTAAAATAAATAGAGGTAAAAAAATATATTTTTAAAAACCAGGTTGTTATAAGTGGACTAAAACAGAATAAAATAAATAGAAGTAAAAAAAAGATTTTTAAAAACCACGTTTTTATAAGCGGACTAAAAAGAAGAAAATAACTTTAAAACTTATTAGTTCAAGTACTTCGATTTAATATGACTAAAAACGTGGGGCGGGTGTTTGGTATAAAAGATTAAAGATTTCTAATTTAGAAGGCAAAAGAGAGATCTATAAGTGAGAGAATGAGTGAACCGCATATGTTAAACCTCATAAGCGCCCGCCCCACGTTTTAGTCATATTAAATCGAAGTACTTGAACTAATAAGTTTTAAATTATTTTCTTCTTTTTAGTCCGCTTATAAAAACGTGGTTTTTAAAAATCTTTTTTTTTACTTCTATTTATTTATTGTGGCTTTAACGTGGGCTAGATCCCACGCCCCTCAGCTTGTGAGGCGAGCGCACTATTCGCTATCCAGCCACTGTTTACCAAAGTATAAAAGCCTATAAATCTTTCCACAACATGTCCTGATTTTTTGAAAAATTAACGTAAAGAAACTGACATCTGATCAATTCTAGATATATCAATGGTTGAATCAATAATTAAAGAAAAGAATTGTGCAGACAACTTCATTATCAATTGTCGCCGATAATTCAGATGCGAGTGATTGATTTAAACCAGATAGTACAGTTTCGTCATTTGAAATACGATATTTAGAAAGCAGTTTGGTGTTGATTAGAAGTTTCGTGTTCAGCAATCTTTTTTTCTGCTCTTGTGACACGTTTTTAGTGTTCATCGAAGGCGTCTTTAGGGGGCGCCATTTTAGACCCAACAGGGGCGTGGGGGGGGGGCAAGCCGCCCCCCTGCCCTATAGCTAAATCCGCCACTGAGTGGGGGGTCTAAGTTTTTGTGACAACGTGTGACGAAAAAGGGGGAGGGGTCGAAAATTGGCCAGATTTGTGTGATGTCATTTGTTGAAGGCTCCATAGCGGCACAATTTTTCACTTTTGCACAGTCTTGTTGAAAGGCTAAGCCCGGCCCTGGTTATACCGGTAATCACTTGACGTCACACTAGATTCTAGAAGGTATAATAATAGTTGTTTTACTAACCTTCAGAAATAATTTTTTGAAAACGATTAGTAAATTAGCATTAAATTAATATTAAATTAATGAAAGTAATAAATCAATTAAATTGATTGAACACATGGATAAATCTCTAATAAAGAAAATAACCGAACATAAGGAGTAGGACAACATTGTGTATTCCTTATACTCAGGGCCGGATTAAGCCATCTTGGTGCCAGAGGCACAAACCCACATGGGTGCCCCCTTCTGCCCCGGGTATATGTTTGTACTACTATCACTCATTTAAAACCTACAATAAGGTATTTCTGTTTTAAAATTAATAGTTATTTAATTTGTAATCATAATAGACAAAAATAATGTAACTTTTTTAATAGATCAGAAAGTCAGAGAGAGCACACATTTACATTTTAAAGTTATTTTTCTATACTTACATCTGAGGAAGTTTTTGAGTACATCACCGAAGTTAACTTTGTGCAAAAAGTCTGCCTCAATTATTAGCAGAGATAAAGAATCAAGCCTCTCTTGTTTCATTGTCGATCTACTTTGATATGTTGAACATTTCAACTAAGAAAAAGAGCTCTCAGTTTAACAGTTCGTAACCATTTATGTTAAAGATTAAAAATATGCGCAAGGCGATTTCTACATTTTGAAAAGCATACTCTCTAACTAAAACTTTGTATAATTCTTCATGACTGAAAGTGTTACTTTCAGATTTTGATGCACGAAACTTGTGGCGAATATATAAGTGGAACTGTTGTAGTTCAGTATATAAATTATTGTTCAGATCTTCAGGATAAGAATTTATTATTCCTTCATAACGCTGAGATGTTTATAGTACATCGACAAAACAAGAAAATCAAACTGCTATATCATTATATACATGTCCTCGTCTACTCATCTCTGTCTTAAGTTTGTCAACAATGGCGTAGACAGCAGATTACGAACTTTGTCTCTGACATTCAGAGATACCTCAGGGGCATCACCATCAATGACCACCATCTTTCGTTTACGATTACGGGTCAAAGTTGACTTATAATCCACACTTGATGTTATTTCCTTTTCGGCTTCTTCAAATCTTTTAAATTCATTCCTATATTCATGCAAGTGATCTGCTAGTGAATCTATTGCAGAATACAAATCAGCACAAGTTTTCAAGTTCACGTAGTTATTTTGTAGAGCTTGACTTACTAACCCTGTGAAAATGTAGTAACAGTTCTTCGCAAAAGATAAGCATGGGAACAAATTCTAATTCTTGCATCTTCTCTGCAATGTTTTCTGCTTCTCTTCTGTTACTGCTCTTCACGTAACCATTAAAACGCTTCTATAATCTGAGGATGAGACTGTATAACTATAGCTTCAGTTGCAACAGCACGCGCTTCCCATCAGAAAGATGACTTTACCAGTGTTTCATTCACAAGGCATCCTTTCAGAATCTTCCATCTGTTGGTTGAAGCTGAGAAAAAGGTATAGATCAGTTGCACTGTATGTAAGAAGTTTACTGCCTCTGAACAAGAGTCAATGGCACTTCTGCCTACCAGATCTAGTGAATGGGCAGCACAGGATATGTATATAGCAAACAAATTTTCCCCCGGAAGCCTTTACTTCATCTACAATTACTTCATGGACTTTTTGGGACAAAATTTCAATGAGTTCTTCACATATAGTTTTGGATAAATAAGAAGGATTTCCTTTTCCAGAATTTTCATATTTCGCAATGTGTGGTGCTAAAAATGGATCAAACTGACTGACCAACTCCAGCAACCCTAGATAATTTCCATTTGGTAAAGATCAAAATTTGTTATTTGTCCCTCTACAAGCCAGACCACGCTCAGCTAAAGTATAAATAACCGCTACTGCGTGCCTCAAAATATGCTTCTAGTAAATGTACTCTTCATTTATTTGCTCTTTTAGCTTATGTATTAGACACAAGCCTTGTCGACGAGCTAGGTATATTAACATGCAGTCTGTATGAGTAGAACTTTGCTCATGATTATCAACCTGAATGTTTTTTTCCGGTCTCTGAACCCATTTTTATCAACCAAACTTTTGCAAACTTTAGACGAAAAAGTTTATAAACAAAGGAGTACACATATCCCGTGGATGGTGAATACAATAACCATTCTCTCCTGTACTGCTCACCATTTGATTTTGTGCCATAGAAAAGTTTTTGAGAACAAAATCTTGTTATGTTTGCTCCGGCATAAATACGGCAAGATTTATCAAAGGGAACACAAAGATGCTGACAATTAGTGGGACCACAGTAACACCAAAAAAAAACTTCGAAGAAAATAGCAAAAAATAGCGCCCAAAAAATGGGTGGGCGGTATTTTACCCGTTTTGTGGTTAAGTAAGGTTAAATAATGTGCAATAATATTCTGTATAGAAGGAGCATCTGTAACAGATAAGATACGATTCAATATTACATTTTTGATTTGCTAGTGTCATATCGATTGCGCGGCTACCGGGACAATATGCACATTTTTCTTGTGGAATTGTGGTGCCCCCCAAACGCTTGGTGCCCAAGGTACGTGCCTTGTTTGCCTATAGTTTAATCCAGGCCTGCTTATACTTATTCTCACAATCTGTGTGTACATGAAATGCAGTTCCGGGGAGGAAAAAAAAGACGAATTGCCATACGACGGTATCAGGTCCGGTCCTAGAGTACGTGGGGCCCAAGGCATCAAAGTATGAGCGGGGCCCCAGGCACAAGGCAGCAGACAAGGAGTGAAACCTATGCAAAAAATTGCAATTCTACATGTATTAAAAGAATGGGGAAAAATAAAGTACTCAAAATTTTAGTCTATAACAGCACTGACACATCAATTATCAATAATTACAGTTTTGCTCATTTAATTGAAGATCCTAAAATTCAAATAGGATGTTAATGCTGTAATTAAAATGTTTTGTTTTGGTATGGTAATTGACAGTTTATATATACATGTATGTAACTAGCATTATAAACTATATACACTAGCGTTGGTTTGCTTGTATTTTCTACTTCTACCTTGTTTTTACAACTCTCAAGCAAATTTTGTGAGCTTGAGCCGCTGCAAAATCTGAAATAAGTTCATTATTGGCAATATCCTTAGCAAAAACATTCTCAGTTGACAAAATAGCTAAGTTACTGATCCTATCTTGCATCAGTTGCTTAGCTATGGGAGTGGGATGGGGGACAAAATTCGAAAGTCCTTCGGTCTCTCACTTGAGGGGGGGTCCCAAATTAGTGTCCGAAATTTTTTTAATATTACGCTACCGTCATGTATGTGGAGCCCCCAAAGAGTTTAAGCCCCCGGGGTCCCAAAACCCCTACTAATTCCTAGGTACGCCACTGTCTTGAATCATTGTTGACGGCATTTAGGTTTCAATAAGTTTTTTATTTTGAAAAGCGTTTTTTCTCCGAAAGCCACTGAGAAAGGAAGAGTTAAAAGTATTCGAAGTGCAATGTGTGGGCTAGGAAAGTCACTATAACGTTTGTTTACTGAAAGAAATTGCGAAATCTGGATCGTTTTAGCTTACTGCAGGAATTATAGAACTCAATGATTGCAGCTCTTCAGCAAGCATGAAATCTCCAAGATCCTCACTTTCGCAGACTGTGAGCTTTTTCTCCAGATTCATACTGCATTTGACACTTGTTGTTGTTGCTGTTGTTGTTCTTATTGTTGTAATTGATGAAATTTATTATAAAGAAATCCTAACGAGTAATGATGAATTCGTAGTATTTCAAATAGAATGTCCATCGACATGACTGCCTATCAACATCTGGTTAAATAAATATGTGTGAAACTTTTCTTGTGCATCTATAAATCCTTAATTTTCTCCTTCATATGTAAATTGCTTGTTTCTTTATTTTTTCGCACAGTCGTCTCTTTGAAAATGGGCTCAGCTTCTAAGTCAGTGGTAATTTCTTTTGAAACCACAATTTCTGTAAGATTTCAACCATTTGCAAATATTCGTACTATTGCCACTTTGATTTCTCATGATCATACAGTCTAAAACTGGCACTTTTCCAGTCACAAATCCCGTCGGATGCCAGAGCAGACAGTGTTGCCAAAAATTTTGAAACAGAAACAAAGCATTTTGTATCTAAATGCCGAATGTATAAGCCATTTTCGGTTTACAACTTCTCCATTTTCAACATGTCGTTTGTAAACGTATAAAATAAAACGTAGTAAAATGTTTAGTCAAAGCGCGGGGGCCTGAAAAGTGCGGGGCCCAAGGCGGTTGCCTCGTTCGCCTTGCCCCAAGGCCGGCCCTGGACGGTAGGATGCGCAGTATATGCGTCATAGTAAATGTTCAACCCAGACCACAGTGTGTAATATGCTCGCAAATTCTACCAAATAAAGCGATAAAACCTGCACAACTCCGGTCATCTGAAAACTAATCATAATGTCTGCACGGAGAAACCATTGAAATACTTTCCCTGCTAAAACATTCACTTGATAGTCAGAAGTCCTGCATACGGCAAGCAACCAAAGTCAATGAAAAGGCTTTAAGAGCATCATTTTTGGTGGCTATACAAAAAATAGTGGGGGATGATTTACAGACTGAATTGCGTGATGCTGTGAGAGTTTCTTGAAGAAAAAAATCAAAGCTTGTTGATCATTTGAATGATAGCTTAAAAGTTGCAGTTCTGGTTTACTTGGGTGACATTTTAAAGAAATGAATAAACTTAATTCATCTCTGCAAGGAAAGCAGACACATTTAATAACATTTAATAATTACAAATAAAAAAGTGTCTGCTTTTACAAAAAAGCTTGATCTTAGTAAAACAAGATTACTTCAGGGGAACTATCCATGTTTGATAAATTGTACGAATTCACCGAGAAACAAGAACATTCTGAAATCAATAAACAATTGTTGATAAATTTGATTTCTGACCATATTCAATCACTGCTGAATCAATTCAACTTCTTCTTTGGTGATTTGAACGTTCAGGGTTTTTCGTGTGTTTCCGGTCCGTTTCTTGCACACATTGACTCATTAAATTTACTACCATAGAAATTAAACGAATTCATAGAACTGACCAGCGATACTACTTTGAATATTTTGCATCAGAAAGTGAACTCGATAAAATTTTGTAGTACTCAGAAATGTCTCAGAAAGCTAAAAAATAATTTTTTTCTTTGCAAGATCATATCTTTGTGAATGTGGATTTTCTGCTCTGGTTACAAAGTTACAATCAAAACAAAACATAGTTCCCGACTTGAAGATGAACTACAATGGAGTCTTTCAAGTATTACAACTTGTTTGGATGTGCTATGCTCAAATGTGCAAGCTCAACGCGCGCACTAAATGAACTAATGTAGCAGTCTTACTAATACTAACTACTGTTTATGACTTAATTTTTTTTATAGTAGGCAATACGATTTATATAAGACTTTAAATATAAGACTAGTATAAGTGACATTTGTTCATTACAAAAGAAAGCCATTTCGATCAGTTTCCATTCAATATTTTTGGGAGCATGCCAATCGTAGCTTATTAGAATAGTTTTACGTACTAACCTAACATATATACCAGTAACTAGTTATAAACTAAGTATAATTATATACATTTCAAGCACGGGGGTAGCACAATAATTCATTAATGGTCCGTGGCTAAGACAAAAAATTGTCAAGTGGTCCTTGAACCTCAAAAGGTTGAGAACCACTGGTCTAGAGGAAAAGGGTGACCTGAAGCTTTTCTTTCAAATGTGTATGTTAATATCATAGTCTATTTATTTTGTGAGTGAGTACAACCATACATACGAACATTGGCATTTACACATTTATCAATCTTTTTCTCCTGGTTCTACCTTAATTTTAAATAGTTAAATAATTTTCAGCCGTTATGAGCCGTCCATAAATGACGTCACATGATTTTGGCAGATTTGTCATTGTATTTTCACCCCCCCCCACCTCATAAAACGTAATCAAGAGCTAGACCCTTTCCAATTAATATCACGTCACAAAGCCCCCCCCCCGGCGTAACTAGGTTTTTGGCGCCCTTGGCTAATTTATTTTTGGCGCCCTTGATAAATTGACAAGTTTCAGCTTTGCAATTTTTTCATTTGTTAGAAAAAATAATTGAATTACTCTTATTTTATTTATGACAATAATTACGTATTCTGACAGTGACAGTCATACAACGTGAATATAAAAAAAATGCATAAGACAGGAACAATTCTAATTTGCAGTTTATTATTTACTAGATAATACCAAACAGATTTGTGGATAAAACGGGATATTGTTGCGTAAATAAATAATACAGCAATACTTGAAGTAACATGTATTATAAATAAAAAACAATAGTGTCAATGTGTCATACTCATTATCTCATACATTAACGATAGAAACTCACAATTAAAAGTAAATTTAAGTAACACTCCACCGATTACAGCTCAGCACTTCCATTAGCTGGCGTATTGGCGTGTTGCTAATACAGTCGGACCTCTCTAAGTCGTATTGGCGTGTTGCTAATACAGTCGGACCTCTCTAAGTCGTATTGGCGTGCTGCTAATACAGTCGGACATCTCTAAGTCGTATTGGCGTGCTGCTAATACAGTCGGACCTCTCTAAGTCATATTGGCGTGTTGCTAATACAGTCGGACCTCTCTAAGTCATATTGGCGTGTTGAACTCGAGGGGAGGGGGATTCGACTTACGGAGTTTTCGAGTTAGGGAAACTGGCGTAATACGCGCAGATTAATCAAGGACAATGTTGATATTGAGAATATTGAGAGGGGGGGGGGACAGCCATAGCAGCCACAAGGCTTGACAGGAAGAGGAGCGGTGATGTTTCATATGAAAGGAGCCAACTTGCTTTGACATAAAGACACAAGCGCGTGAGAGGAAACACCTTCCCTCCCCTCCCCCACTTTACGCCCTCGACAGTGGGATGGGGATAGTAAGACTTTTCTTTTTAAAAGAAAGACTATAAAATCATTTTGACATTTGTATGATAAGAAGCCCCGCAAAGGCCACAAACATAATAAAAAATATTATAACGGTTTAAATGAAATATATTTAAATATAATTAATTATTCACTTTTTTCTATCGAGGTTAAAAGTGAAATACAGTCGGACCTCGCTAAGTCGAACTTCCTTAAGTCGAAAACCTCCCTATATCAGATAAATTGTTAGGTCCCGGCCAAACTCCATAAGACTAATGCATTTTAGATCTCCTTAACTCCAAGATTTGTTACTTTCAACCTCTATTAGTCGAATTTTCCAAGGCGTTTGGGTTATTATTCTGGAGTGACATTTCAGAACACGTGTTCCTTAGAGCCACATAAATGGACTTAAAATCTTATCCTAGTGCAGGGGTGGGCAAACATTTTAGGGCGAGGGCCGCATTAGTAAGAAATGAAACATCAAGGGGCCGCACCTAACCAAAATTTAACCTTGATTCGAGTACAAACATCTATCTGTATCATAAATGTATTGATTTTTTCGATATTAACGCAGGCTTCTGTGGGCCGCAAACAACTCCGTAGAGGGCCGCAAACAACTCCGTAGTTTGCCCACCCCTGTATTAGTGCATTCCACATGGATTAAACCACCCTTGCAAGTACAATAAATGAACAAGACAAGAAAAAAGAGTGGTAACTAATTCGCGTCCCTTTTCTGCATGCTGTGACTCCATCCCACTGTCAAGGGTGTAAAGTGTGGGAGTGGTAGCAAAGGGCTTGTGTCGGCATGTCAAAGCAAGTTGGTTTCCTTTCATATGAAACATAGACACCGCATTTCTTTCCTGTCAAGCCTACTAGCCGGTATGGCTGTTCTCCTCACCTCTCAATATCTACATTGTCCTTGATTAATCGGCTCCTATTACGCCGTTTTCCCTTCCTCAAAAACTCCGTAAGTCGATTTTTTTCGGGTCCTTTTGAGTTCGACTTAGAGAGGTCCGACTGTATTTATTTAAATACAAATTTAAAAATGAGAGATTTAGTGGCGCCCTTTCAGCTGGCGCCCTTGGCAACTGCCCCGATGCCAACCCGTTGTTACGCCACTGTCCATAAGAGCGGTTATTTACTATTTTAAAATGAGCATGCTTTAAAATCACTTTATTTCCATTTAAGTAAATATCAATATACATAATTCCCGTTGTCTGTATGATTGTAATGTAATGTAATGCTGTTAGGTGGCGCTGCGATCGATTTTGTTCTATAGTGCTACTAATTTTAGAAAGCAGCGCACCAAATTAATGCACCAAAAAATAACACTTTTCGAACGTTCCGCATAAAATTGTTCAATATGATAATAAATGAATCAAATAAAAAAATAAATTAAATAAATTAAAGATTTGTTTTACGTTATTTTTTAAATCTGATGCGTATTTATTTTGAAAACTTCCGTCATTTTTGACGGGTGTTACACTAGTTTAATGTAATATTCTAAATAACTGAAACTGCAATGGTCCCCAAGCAAATCTCACCCTAGCTAATCCACTGAATGTGTAGCTTTGGGCTTTTTAAAATCAAAATAAAATATTTTTATTAGCCTTCATTAACCTTTTTAGGTTGGGTATTGCTTGTGTATTGTGGACTACTGCACCTCCATTTAGGTCACAAATGAAACTCATTTAACCCAGATCCATAGTCTGTATCCAACATCTTTAAGACTTTGACGTCAAATCGAACTTTAAAAATTTTATGATCACACACCTATATTAATATTACTATATTGAGAAACACATTAGGAATCGGTAAACTGCAGTGCTTCTTTTACTGGGGAACCGAAACACTTTTTTTACACAGATAAGTTACCATCAACAATAAACGTATTTAAATAGATGTTTCACAGCATTTTAAAAACAAATCTTTTTTATATTATATATTTCTAAAAAAAAATTAAATGAAAGTCCCTAAGTCTTAGTCTAAATAAACTGAGTGGGACACCCATTAAAAACAAAAATGCCGTAATAAATATAAGGCATGATAAGGCAAGGATAACCTTAAAATATGAAAACTATGATAAAAAATGAATAGATGCTAGTAGACTACGTGTTCTGCTATACACATACTACACATTGTATTTAGTCATAGAGATTGATTTGCGGAGTGATTATTCACACAGCTGTGGGAATATTGTCCAGCAATATTCACACAGTCGCGCATGCGCATTGGTGTCCATTTGAATAAGAAATAATAATAGTATTAAAAAATGCATGGTAATCGTAAGCGTCGCTAGAGGAGTGGTTAGGAACAGGATAAATTATTCATTTTTGATGGTGGATCGAATCCCTGAGCGGTCAGTGATAATTTAAAACCACAAGGAAGGTGCTTGCAGTTTGTATTACTTATTTTTATGAAATTCCCACAAACATTTTGTTTTATTATCTTTCGCCTTTAACCCATGAAAACAATTAGTTTGTTATATGTGTGTTTGTGTTGAATCATAGTTGAATGTAATTGCATTTAAATTTAGATGATATAGTTTTTGACTTTTGAAGTTTTTCAGACATAGTAACATAGCTTAATGACATTGGTACTTTTCAGATTTAGTACGCACATTCTTAATCCTAAGGTGAAGCATTCATGCTATATACATATAACATATATATATATATATATATATTGCTTTATAATAAATAACTTCTATATACTATAACAATTACAATTTTGAAAAAAAAAGTTTTTTATACCAACTACTAGTTTTAGTTTAGGAATAAAATAATATAGCCTACTATGAGTTAGTATACAGTTTTGTCCAACTATATGAATTCTTTTCAAGATGAATTCAAGTTAATAAAGTTCATGAAATATAGAATGAGAATATGAAGTTAAATGCAATGGAACTATTAAAAATGGTTTTAGAACAGTTAAATCCATGGTATTTTGGCATGCAGGTCCGCACAGATTCTTGTTCAAATTGATTGCAAATAAAATATTCCAATCACTAAGTTGAAGGATGGTTAAAATGACAAAATATTTTTATACCCTACACCAACACATCTATAGCTGTCAATAAGCAATCCTACATAAATAACTAGCAGCAATAAATGAGATATTCCCATATAAATATATTACATTGGGGCCGTCCATAAAGTACGTCACGCTCCAGAGGGGGGATGGGGTGTAAGAAAGTGTGACAGGGGAGGGGGGTCCATCCATGTGTGACGTCACGCGGTTTTATATTAAATTTTGATTATTTTGTTATTAATAAAAAACAGAATTTTTGGTCGAAAGTGTGACGTACTTAAGGGGGCGTTTGCGAGATGTGTGACAATTTGTGACAGGGGGGGGGGTAAAAATTGTCAAAAATAGCGTGACGTACTTTATGGACGGCCCCATTATCAAACGGTTGGGGGGGGGGTAGAAAATGTCACTTTATGACTGGCTTCAAAAGATAGCAAAATGACCGGTACTAAGATTAGGGGCCATTGATTAAATGACGTCACGCACCTTAAAAAAGGGGGGAGGGGTTAAGTGTTGAAGAAATGAGGCGTCACATCAAAAAGCGCAACTTCAAATAAAAGCTCCTCTTAAATATTGGATTGCTTACAGTTTATTTATTGACGTTTTACGTGGATTCACGAGTGTTACTGTTACGATATTAGAGTCCAGACTTAAACATACATACTTAATGATACTAACATAGACATAACAAAAAAGTTACTTGAAAAATGCTCAGTTTCAAATAGAAAAAAAACTATAAATATATTTAATTTCCATATCAATTGTATTATCGTATGATGAAGAAGGATGGCTAGAAAACGTCCAGTCATTTGATGACTGACTTCAACAAATAGCAAAATGACGGGTACAAAGATTAGACGTAATAACTACAAAACAGTAATTTCAGTAATCGAATATTTTTCTCAAACTCAAAAGGTTAACACAAAGACAAAAACAATTAAATGTTATTATTACAACTATTAATAATACTTTAAATGGCCCCATGCCTATTCTTCTATGAAATATTTTGATAATCGTAATGAATAATGATGTTCATGTATAGCCTATTCTACTATAGGCTATACATTATTAATAAGCCTAATTATAATTTACGAATTAAATACAATAGGCATTAGCTATTAATACTATTAGCCTATCGACTTATAGACTAAAGATTAGTATGCTTTTAATTTTAAGTCACTATAACTATAACTGTAACTCTTTTTTTTTGTTGCTGTGGCTGTGTGAATAACGCTGGACAATATTCCCACAGCTGTGTGAATATTGCTGGACAATATTCCCACAGCTGTGTGAATAACGCTTGCCATTGATTTGTAACTGCTTTGATCTTCACTGATTCACTAAAACCTTGTATTGATCGTTATCTTGTCACTGTTTGTAATGAAAATTGAGTTCATACAGCAAATTTTAATTTTTAGATGGACATTTCTTTTGTAATTTTTTTTAATGATAGCATTAAAAAATGTTTGTAAATGTATTTTGGTGAAAATATATAATATATGAATTATAATTATGATTAATATGATGTCATAATAAATGCATTTTATGAAGTAGTAAGTAGTGGATGTACCTTTTTAGTCATAAGTAGACAAGTATGATATAGTACCTAAGCATCGACTTTTTATTTCAAAATATTTATTATTATTTTGTAATTAAGTCTTTTTTTTTAAAAATCTGTTATTCTGAGACTGATATTGATATGCGATAACTGCAGTAGGCATAAGTGCAGATTTTGGGTATAATCTAAAAGAGAAGAAGAAGGCGAAGGGCAGGGTTAAAAATTAGGACGACGGCAAGCTAAACTATGCACTCTGCTCTATATTTATCATGCGGCGAAAAAAAAAGGCTGTGTCACACTGTGTCACTTTTTACTTAAAATTAAAAAATAATGCCAGGGTCTGGGAGGTTATCAAGTTTCGAGTGGGCAAAAGCTGGGTTGGCTGGGTTTAAAGTGTGGCTCAATCGATACGTAACGTAACCTCATCATATTTAAATTTGTAACAGGAATGCATTCAACGTGAACGTGGACCGTGGAAATATTAGAAAGATATTGCATCACACGTTTCCAAAATCACAACGTGACACTGTGTTTTTACTGAAAAAATAAAATGCCGTGCTGTAAACACAGATTCACATGTCATGAGTGAGATCAATCACAAGAACGTCATTACAAGATTGAATTCTGTCGACTGTTACTGTTGGTGTAGTCACTACTAAACTTAAGACTACTAATTAGTAAGTTCATCATCAGTCTTATCTTACTTAGTTACTTAGTTAATAAACTTAGTAACTTAGTCTTTAAGACAGTTTAGTGAACTTCAGTCTCCAAGAATGGACAACACTGTGTTGACAGTAGACTGTTGGTTGCCAACAGTACGGCTATAGTATACTATATTCATATATTATATATTTATATACTAAATTTTAGTAAATATTGTAATACTAGCGTATCACCCGTCAAAAATGACGGAAGTTTTCATCTGAAATCTATTTATTTTGAAAAAATGCACTTTTTTTTTAGGGCGCCTACGGCGCCGACCTTTTTCAAAAGCCCAACTAACTTGTCCTTGTTTGATAAATACGAAATATTAAACTTTCTGAAATTTACACAAAGTATTTTATAATAGGGGCTGTAGGGCGCCTACGGCGCCCCCTTTGTTTTTTTATTTTATAATTAACCATCATCAAATCCTCTTTTTACATTGTTCCCTTTTCCAAAATTTAAATATGAGCGAAAACAATGACGTCATATAATATTTTTTTACAGCGCATTAATTTGCACACCTTTTGATGCATTGGTGCAGTAATTTGGTGCGCTGCTTTCTAAAATTAGTAGCGTCACGGACAGACACTACAGACGTGACAGAGATTGCAAATTTATTGTAATACTAGCGTATCACTCGTAAAAAATGATGGAAGTTTTCAGCTGAAATCTATTTATTTTATAAAAAATTCACTTTTTTTAGGGTGCCTATTGCGCCGACCTTTTTCAAAAGCCCAACTAACTTGTCCTTGTTTGATAAATACAAAATATTAAACTTTCTGAAATGTACACAAAGTATTTTATAATAGGGGTTGTAAGGCGCCTACGGCGCCCCCTTTGTTTTTTGATTTTATAATTAACCATATCAAATCCTCTTTTTACATTGATCCCTTTTCCAAAATTAAAATATGAGCGAAAACAATGACGTCATATAATTTTTTTTTACAGCGTATCTTTAATTTGCACACCTTTTGATGCATTGGGGCAGTAATTTGGTGCGCTGCTTTTTAAAATTAGTAGCATCACGGACAGACACTACAGACGTGACATTGCAAATTATATTGTTTAATTGTCTCTAAAAATTGTGAACTTTGGAGATTTAATTATTTTATCTTTATTTATCACATCAGTACATTTTATTTTATAATTGATTAGTAATAATAATATAGCCTGCCTATGCCTATAGTTATAGCCTTTACTTTAGTCTACAGCTGGACAGCAGTGGTGGCGAACGTTTTGGGGACCACGTGCCCAAAATTCAACCAAAAACCCACTTATTTATACCAAAGTGCCAACACTTCAATAAAACCCTAAAATGGGGTTAGGCTTTGCTGGTTTGATTATGATTAAGGCTAAGGAAATAATATTTTAGTCGCGTGCCGGCTGATGAGACTGAGGGCTGTCTGTGGCACACGTGCCATGACCATAGGTTCGCCATCACTGGTCTATAGTCTATAGCATATTGTTAAGTTATTCTACTTCTACTCTTTAAGTTTATGACATTCAACCCTTGTTAAAGTTAAAGTCAAGTAGTTATCGGATGCCCCAAGGTTGTAATTGAAAGCAGATTTCAGTTATTTAACACATCCCTCATTAATTAATAACTTTGGAATCGGTACTTTGTTAATTGTCTTTGTCATCATACTTACACTGTATTATAAAAATTATTTTAAGTTATTTTAAGTTATAAGTGACACATCTATTTTATTTTAGACTATGAAAAATATAGAAGTTGAAAGTCCTCAGCTGGGAGATACTAACATGACAGATGCCTGTGTTCAACATTGCCAATTAAACAACCAATTGAATAATGATAAAGTTGTTATTGAGACAGAAATAGAAGTAATGGTATGTTGCTTCAGTTGTTTATATTGTTGGTGCTATTGTTTAAAGCAGTTATTATTTTAACACTTTTTTCATACACTTTTTTAATGGAAAAATATTAAAGAAGTTATCATTCATTTACAAATACATTAGTGGAGTGTACATTTTTGCTAATTTTTGTGTGTGTATTAAAATTAGTGGTTTGATGTTTGTAGTTATCAAGTTAGCTAAGCTAAAAACATGACCATGTTACTCCACTTCTTCACTCACTTCATTGGCTGCCTATACAAGCCCGTATTGATTACAAACTGGCCGTTCTCTGTCACAACTTCTTTTCGGACTCATGCCCATCGTATCTTACTGAACTTTTATCGGTCTACTCACCCACTCGCCAGCTACGATCTTCTGCAGACACACGCGTTCTCTCTGTTCCTACGACACGCACCAAAACATTTGGTGAAAGGTCGTTCTCTTTTTGTGCAGCCAAAAAATGGAATTCTATACCATTACACATACGTAGTATTCAAACAACCAAGTCCTTCAAGACTGCACTTAAGACACATCTTTTCAACATTTATTTTCAAAATTAATGAAACAACATTTCTTATAAATGATTAACGTAGCTTATGTATAATGTACTGTAATTTTTGTGTTTGTTATGATATGAAAGTTAATTTAATACTTATAGGTATGTTATTTCTTTCATGTAAAGCGCTGTGAGCCCAGTTCCTTACTGGGATACAGCGCTATATAAATAATCAATTTATTATTTTATTTATTTAAATCAACTTAAAATTTAATTACTTCTCTTAAAGATGGAAAAAAGAATTAAAATTACCAAATCTCTTTGTTTCTAATTTTTATCACAATACATGTTAATAAAAATTAAGGTTGAAAAATGATTATTTAGGTACACTCACTGCAATGGTTGTCAATAACTTCCAGACATACCTCTTCCTAAACTCTCAGATGGATAATCATAAATTTCTGCTATTTAGTCACTTTTAAAAAAAATTTTTTTTAACATCATTATGTATCATGTAAAGGCGAAGGCCCTTTCATTCTTTTAAAGGTTATGAAAGAAAAATCAGATGATCAAGAGGAAGTGGAATCTACAAAAGATGAGTCAGTGCCAGATGGTGGATATGGATGGTTTGTTGTGCTTGGCTGTTTTCTTGCTCACATTATAATAGGTATGTCAGTCAGATGGTGGATATGGATGGTTTGTTGTGCTTGGATGTTGTTTTTGTCGCATTGTAATAGGTATGTCATATTTAATTTATATCAAACAATATGATTTACGGATAATGGTTTATTTGTGCACAGATTTTTAAAATCCACCATTGTTTGTTATAAATTAGTGGATTTAAAAATCATGCGCATAAATAAACCGTTATTGATGAATCACATTTATATACATATTGTAGGCAACTTGAACAAAGGTAAAGCACAAGGCAATTTTTTTTAAAGAAAACTGAAAAAGATTTAATAAATTTCACCTTAAAAATTAAAACATTAATGAATACTTCAGAATGAAACTTGCCAAGTTAGAAAATGTATGCACCAGTTGTAAGTGTCTTAAGCTAATGACAATTATCCCGAAATGGTGTATTGATATTTATCCTTGTAATGTTAACATTTAAAAATTATCAATTTCAGCATACAGTGTGACTCATTAGTCCAGATTATATGCTTAGACTTCTAAAAACATTACTTCAGAATCATACCATGGCGGTATTCTTCACGCTACACTTTAAAAAAAAATAATTCTTTGCATCAAATTCCTGAATAACTATGTATTTTATTATTGAAAACACTTGAGATGAAATTTGTGCTAGTTCTTCCACATAAGTCACTATAAATCCATTTACATTCTCAAGGAATCAGTGTTCTATTTCTTACACAGATGAGGAAACTTCACTTAATTGTCCAATCTTACATGCTTTCAATAGAGCTGCTAATATAATTCTTTCCTTAATAATTCATGAGTTCCTAGTGTGTTTTACTCAGTGATAAGCAACTACTAAATGTCATGATGTTACGTAGCTCTGTTTATGATCATTAGAAGTTCAAAAATAACTTTCTAATTGTCATATTTAATGATTGAATGTATATAGTTTACACACTTTTCTTGGGTGGATTTAAACAGTAGTGAGACCACATTGATGCTTTATTAAATTGTTGCACTGTAGCGTTCAAATATTATCTTCTCATCAGTGTATAAATAGAGCTTATATTATTGTGACTTTATTGTATTTGAAATTAGTGTACTTGAAAAATAATTCCAACTCTAGCAATCCAACTGAAAGAAAACAAGCATGAAAGTCCATCAGGCATCAGGTTTTCTTGAATTAACATTTAGTACTTTTAGTTTTTTTTGGTACACACTTTTTAAAAATAGTGTTTGAAGGTTGTAAATAACATTTTTTGTAAACTGACAGGTGGATTTGAGAGAAATGATGGAGTCTACTATTTGCAGTTTGAATCAAGGTTTAAGAAAAGTGCCCAGCTAACGTCATGGCCTGGTGCCCTAGTCTCAACCATCCGGCTTTTTCTAGGTGAAAGGACATTTTTTTAAATAGTTATTCCTACATCATGCTTAATGATAGCTTTAACAAATGTAAAAATTTATGTACATTAAACATAAGTAGCTAGTAAAAGCTACTTATTACTTTCAATAATAGACAAAAATAGATTATTCTTACAATACATCAAAACCAAATAATCTCATGATTATTATTTTATCTTTAAAAAAAATATAATTAAATGACAATATATTTGAGACCAAACTTGCATCATTTTATCATCAAATTTATTAATTTTTTAAAAAAGCCTTTAATTTTTATTGTATTTGAATTTTATATTTTAAGTTTTAAAAAGTATGAGATGCAGGGGATTTATTATTGTTTTATATAAACATTGCAGAATGTATGGAAAAAGCAAGGCCTTTAAATATTGATATAAAATTTTGTATGGATTAATTCTTAAACAACACAAGAAATAGTTCTTGCTATGACAATGATTGTTTATTTAAATTCTCACATTGTATCCTGTGATTTAGGTCCAGTGGCAAGTGCTGTTTGTAACAGATTTAGTGTCAGGTCTGCTGTTATCATAGGGACGCTCTTCATGTCCGTGGCGCAGATTCTCAATGCTTACTCTCCCGATTTTTACTTTCTCTTTTTCTCACATTCGGCTTTACAAGGTAAGTTGTATAATTACGCAATGTAAAATTTTTAATTTGTTTAGATACTAAAGAAGAATTGATGAATTTCTTGATTGTCTCATCAGCAACTGTTCATTGATCATTTTGTGATCAGCAACTGTTCATTGATCAGCAACTGTTCATTGATCATTTTGAATTAAGTGAGATGCTTCAATTAAATTTAATTTCTTTTAAAAATCAGGCTTTGGCCGAGGACTAGTGTATGCTCCATCTGTAATCATTGTTGGAATGTACTTTGACAATCACCGTGGTTTAGCTGCTGGCTTGGGATCATCAGGTGTTGGAGTGGGAACATTTTGTCTAGTTCCACTGACGCAGTGGTTGTTTGATAATTACGGCTTCCACGTAAGTCCAAGTTTGAATGCAGATTATTATTTAATTCAACGGAAAAAACTTATTTGACCCTTAATACGTTTACCTTTTCTTTTAGCTTTGCTTCCAAGGATTCATTAAGTGACTCTCCATGCAATAATCTTCAGTATAGTCTGTAAAAGATTAGATAAGATAAAAGGGCTGTCAAAAATATGAAATTTGAAACATAAAATTTTAAAAATATAATCTATTATTTTACAGTTAGAGGTTATAGGTTGAATTTCACTTATCACCAGAAATGTCAAGGGGAAAAAATATAAGTTCAAGTTTGGGATATTTGAATTATTTTCTGATGTGATCATAATTAGATTAATAGAAATTTTTGGAATAAGTTCAAAATGTTTCCAATATTTTGTAGATGATTAGTGACAATTTTATTCCTACTCCATGAATCTAACTCTATATTCTTGACTGTCCATCTGAATGGAATGTGTCCACATAGCAGTTGAGACTATTGTCCATCTACTTTTTAACATTTTGTATTAATGGATCTACGGCAAACACTTTGAGAAGCACTCCATTAAAATGTAATGGTTCCATTACAGTTGTGAAATAGTGTATTTATTTCATCCCAGGCAAAGGCTTACTGTAGATTGGATGTGTGACTCCACCCAGACCCTAAATAAACTCAAGTGATAGATAAATGTCATGTGTGCGGCTGTATTTTATGGGCTCTGGATGGCAGATCAGACACATGTTCTAATGTTGACACTTGACAGGTATGTTCTTGACCATATTCGCATCTTGCAGGGAACATTTCTAGTATTGGGTGGTGTTGCCTTGAATGGACTGGTAGTTGCAATGCTTTACAGGCCTCTTAGTCTGCACTACAAATTTACAAGCAAAAATAGGTAAACAAATTTTATAGGATTATGATACTCAAACTCATTTAGTTTAAAATGTCTGGATATCAATTAAAGGCCACTGTAAACTTTTAGAATTTATTTGTAAGCACAGAAAAAGAATGTCCACACTGTCAATGTAATGCATGTATTATAAAAAGTGGGTCACTTCCCCACAAGTTAAAGTAGATGCAGTCCCAGCATAATATTGCTACATCTCTGAGTACATCTGTGTTTAGGTTTCATGTCTGTAACCATTAGCCTAGATTTAAAGCATACTTTTTTCCATTAATCATATTTGAACATCAATGAGGAATGAATATTTTTAAAGTGTTTTCTGGGTGATAAATAAAATAGAATGTCTTGTCCACTCCACCAACTGTTCTGTCTATATGTGGAGTAGTAAAGTTGCAGGACCTGATGACTACACTAACCCATTAGGCTGGCCAAGTTAATTGTCTTTTACTCAGCAGTTTTTTAAAACATACTTAATCCTTTTTTAATCTGTAAATTTTTTTCTACTGTATAAAATGCTTCAACGTCTTAATTTGTTTCATTTTTAGATGCAAACCTGATGAAAAAATCACAGAAAAAAATGGTAAGACACTTACACCGTTGATGGAGATAGTGAATCCTGTTACTATCCAACCTTCCACAGATGTAAACATGATCCCTCAAGAAACTACATCAGAGACAGCCACTGATCCAGTCAATTTGCCTCTGGTGGAAATTTCCTCTGCGGAAAATACACACAAAAATGTGAAAAATAATGGCTGGTTCATGTCATCACTCAAAATATGCTTTCCCATTGAAAACAAAAACCAGAAGAAGACGGGCAAAAAAAATTTGTTTCATTTTTCATTACTGAAAGACTCCTCTTTTTTCATGTTCTGTGTGAGCATCATGCTCTTCACAGCAGCTTTCAAGGCTGCTTTCACTTTCATTCCGGCTTTAGTCAAGTCTAAAGGACTTACGGAATCAGAAGCTGCCCTGGTTCTCTCTATAACAGGAGTATTTGATACAGTAGGACGAATAGCTGCAGGATACCTGTTTGATTTGAAAGGGATGCGCCAGTTGAGGCCTGTGTTTTACAACTCATTGATCTTTGCGATAGCTGGGATTTCTTTCATCCTTCCCTCGATGACAAACTTCGCTTCCTTGTCTGTGCTGTGTTCTGTTTATGGATCTTTAACAGGGGCGTACATCTCACAAAAATCAGTGGTCATTGTGGATATTCTTGGTGTACAGAACATGTCCAGTTCCTTTGGATTGCTTGTGTTTTTTCAAGCAATAGGAATGTGCGTAGGACCACCCTTATCAGGTAATATACTTTTGGAGAAGATCCATTTTTTTTTGTTATTTTAATTCCATTGGGAGGGGGTGGGGTGGAAATTTTGAAAAACACTTATGTATACCAAAATAATTATTTTTGAAATGGAAGCTCCACACACACCAGGTGTCAGCAACATTTTGGAAGTAGTGTGCTACAGTAAGGCTTTTAAATTCACTTAACATGCCGATAACTTATATGTCTAATTTGATATTTATTATACCTTAATTTATCTTTACATTAGTGTAACAGGAAATTTAAATTTCAGTTGGCTAGAGATCTCAGAGAGTGTAGTGTCCAATTAAAAATCATGAGTCTATGTTTGAAAATGTGTGGCTCACCATATTTAAAGCTTGCATCAAAGTGAAGAATGTCTTTAAACTTCTTTTAGTCTGTCATATTCTATGCTTAAATTATTAGACCTCAACAATGTGTCAGATTATATGCTTAAATTATTAGACCTCAGCAATGTGTCAGATTCTATGCTTAAATTATTAGACCTCAACAATGTGTCAGATTCTATGCTTAAATTATTAGACCTCAACAATGTGTCAGATTCTATGCTTAAATTATTAGACCTCAACAATATGTCAGATTCTATGAATAATTCTATGCTTAAATTATTAGACCTCAATGTGTCAGATTCTATGCTGAAATTATTAGACCTCAACAATATGTCATATTCTATGCTCAAATTATTAGACCTCAACAATGATCCATCATTGGAGTTGTGTAGAGATAATTTAATTTGTAAGCCATCCTCAAGTCATTCTGTAAAAAGGAAAGATATTTTTTGTCATTTAAAAGAAAATAAAACCTGATTGCATGCAATATCTCACTGGTATCAAGCAGAAATAAAATCAACAGTCTCCTTATTATATTGATTCATTGAGTGAAATATTTCCTATCGTTACATTAGGCTCTATTTGAATGATTTAAAACAACAAAATATTTAACTGTTTTAATAAACTGTTTCCTAGGAGCCTTCAAAGACATATTTGGCAGTTTTGATGAAGCATTTTATCTTGGTGGGAGCTTCATGATAGTTGCTGGTCTACTTATGGTCATCAGTAACATCTTTCTCAGGATTAAGAGGCGCAGGACATCAAAGGCTCAAACAGCACCACAAATATAAGAAGATATAGTGTATAACAGCACCACAAGTATAAGAAGATACAGTGTATAACAGCACCACAAGTATAAGAAGATATAGTGTATAACTTTAAGCAAAGTAGTGGAAGTTGAAATCATGTACAAGGTGATCATATCAAATCTTTTTTACGATTTAAAAAAAAATTAATTCCATAAGAGAACATTTTTTACACACCTCCGTAAAGAGCAACAAATTTATCTCAAGTTCCATAACATGAATTTATGCAAAAAATCTTGTCCATGACAAATAACTATATACTAGGTAGGGGTCTACCGATATGCATTTTTGCCGATACCGATATTTTTTTCTGATATGAGTGCTGATATGAGTATTTGTTAGGGCAAAAATAACAGCGGTCATATTTGATGACGTCATTCTTAAATTTATCACTCGTAATTATTTATATTTTATAATGTAGGGGTCTACCGATATGTAGTTTCGCCAATATTACCGATTATGTTTTTGCCGAAACGAAGTTTATGATGTGTTTACAAGTTCCAGATCATGACCTACATAGGACTCATGACAAAACGAACCGTCCTTTATAAAAATGTACAAGCAAAATTAGGAACTCCTATTGAAACTTCAACTTTGACTCATAATTATTAATTCTAACCAATAGTTTAATGGCTTTTGCTCACGGCCACCTTTTATTAATGAAAACAAAGTAATAGTAATAGAGGGAAAATGAGGTTGAAGGATGAATGATTGCCAATGACAACAAGTCTGCACACGGTACATTTTGTTATTCCATATGAAACTAAATGTTTTAGACATCTGCGATTCTGCGTGCATCTTTGATATTAGAGCACTTACGTGAACATAATGTTTATATATTATCCATTTATTAGAGCTATTATGGTATACTGGGCATTGGTACTTTTTACACAGTATTTTCGAGTATATGAAAATTGGCCGATACCTAAACAATATCATAGCACATGGCACTCTGTATCGTGGCTGTACATAATAATACTAGGACTCTTTTGGCTATTTCAATACCGGTATCGGGGTCGTTATATTAATTTGTCAAGATATTGTAAATTTAAATTATAGTTGTTTTTTTTTGTCAAAATGTCGCGTATGAAATATCGGTGACGTCAATATCGGGACCTTTACATGCTACCGATACCGATATTGCCAATATCCAGATATCGGTGCCGATATATCGGCTGGACATCGGTAGACCCCTAATAATTGAGCCGCTTGAATGCTGCAAGGCTTGTCGATCTGCTTTAAGATTGCCAAATTTTAAATGATACAACTCCATTAAAAAACAAAAAACTTTAGTATTAAATTTACTTTCAAGTTATAAATAACTTTTTTTCCACCCCATTTCCCTCTGAAGTGTTGCATCATTTAAAAGTGGTATCAAAGCTGCTCAGCTATTTTGAACCACAACACTATTGTTCATTTCTGATTTTATAATTTTTTTAAAGAACTAGTTGTTGTTTTTTATTCATTGCCAATTTTATCTAATTGTGATATTTCATATATTTTTTCTAAAACAACCGGTTTGTCACAAAATGATAGACAGATATATTTTTACATTTTGTTCAAAATGACCTGTTATTTACTTTTTAATATACCATTTCAAAAATCTATTTTTCACAATCATAAATTATAAAACTTTGTTTCAAAAGTATCAAAATATTGTTTTAATTGGGCATTTGTTTATTATCATTTTTATATATCCTATTTAACATAGTAATAACTAATTATATTGAAAAATGGGTTATCATCATTTAAACAATTTAATGTATTTAAAAAATATATTAACCAAGATTTATATTTTAAAAAAAAATAACTATAAATTTCTTAAATGCTTATTATTAGGGAAATTCTTCAATTTATCCTAATCATCTTCACTCTCTCTCTTGATATTTATTCTATTTTTATGAATTTTAGTTTCACAGGTGTAGCAGAGTCGATAATTTTTAATATTTTGATGCCTCTTCCTTTTGACATTAAATTAAATTTAGTTAATTAAACTTAGTTAATTAAACTTAGTTAATTAAACTTCAAGCTATGTATTCATGTCCACTTTTAGCTTATAGTTTTTATGGAACTATACACAATAGTACTTTATTATTATTATATGTTTAAAAGAATTTTGAAGACAAATGTTTTCAATATTTAATTTTATGTTATTGCTAATGTCCGGGGCTAAAATTATAATGTGATGATTTACTAAATTTACCCCATTTAATTGGTGTTGTTTACCAAAATATTTGCCTGTGATTATCATATTCAATTAAAAAAGGTTAATTGATCTGGAATGTATTACAAATGTAAAACTATAATTTATCTTTTATTTGAAATTAAACAATTAAAACTCATGTAGATTTTCTTAAGCCTTCGCAAAAAGAATACAATTATTTGAACACCGTGTTCTTTTAGTGACAATATTTTTTTCACATTGCAAGTAAATGGGTAAATGAAAATGTGTTTAAATTTGTAATGGTATTTTTTGTTAAATGTTGATCAATGTTATCATTTCTTTCATACTGACAGCATTGCAAGTTGATGGTTCAATGAAAATGTGTTTAAATTTGTAATGCTATTTTTTGTTGAATGTTGATCTATGTTATTATTTTTATAGAAATTAAGATTTTATGTAACCTTTTTTTTTGTGTGTGTGTTTGTTATTGGATAACATTTCCATGATCAAATATTTTATAATTTATGTACAATTTATATACAATTCTATATTCTATAATCAAAGAAACAATTCTTAATGGCTATGACTTCAAAATATATCTTTGGTGATATGTACTTTATCTTATATAAATCATTTTACATCCAGTTTGTTCTGTTGTTCTAGTACACCATTAGAAAAATTACTATAACAGAACTTTTCAAATTAATGAAATTATTTTTTAGCTTTAATAATTGCAATTTACACAAGTTTACACAATCTTAAGATATAAAATATCACATATTTTCAAATAAATATCTTCATTGGTTGATCACTAATTTTTTTTTCAGTTGGTTAATACCACCTTTCCCACTTTTTGTACACATTAAACTTTCATCAACTTTGAGGGTTGTTATTTAATATTGTTAATTGATACTGCCTAATTGTGTGAACTGAATATTTTTAAATCCAAAAACTTATGAGCTATAACCATATAGTTTATTCATTTATTTTTTTAATAATAATTTAATACTATAATGTGTCTGCATTTTGTTAAAGCTATGCCTAATTGAGAATAAATTATTTAACATAGTCTTGATAATGATCCTTTAAGTCAACAAGTTTTTAATGTGAAAATAACATTGATGTGTACTAAACTCAATGAGGTATGACCAATGTAATATAATAATATGTTTTACTAGAAAATATTTTTAGAAAAACTATTTTGTATAGAATATTAAATGTAATTTATTGACCACATAAAACAAAATTGGCATGACAAATGAAACTTTTATGTAAAATAGAAAATATTTATTTCCAGTAACTGCTGATATTGTTATTTTGTTTTACTGATATTTAGTAGTACATGTAATAATGTCTTATCACCAGTGAGGAAAAATAAAAAATGTTTGTTCACATTTACATTTTTTGTTATTTTTTTCAAGTCTAAGTATTGATTCAAAAGAAGTAAATGAACATCATGTGTACATTATTTATGATTTAGTTATTTTAAACAGTTATATACTTAGGTAGCAGGTACTATTTTGGGGAGAGCACTAAAGATTGCAATCTACAGTTCTCAAATAAAATAACAATGTTAGAAGCGGTCAAGTGTTAATGTAGGGAAAGCTGTATAGATGGAAACATTTCAGCATTTTTCTGTTAACTGCTGTTAACATTTTTGTGCAAGACAAGATCATCAAAATAAAATGACAACATACGACTTGTCTTTTGATAAATAGCAATCATTAGGATTTCGACCACTGTAAAATGTTTAAATGAGTTCAGTGTGGTGAGACATTAAACACTAAAGATTTGTTTCAAGTTCAAGTAGAGGATTATGATGAATGTGATATGGTCTCAAGTTAATGATGGTGATATTACACCTCAATCAAGCATGTGAGTACAAGGTTTCAACTTCAAGAAGATTGGTTACATTGGCTGATAAAAGGAGGTTTTTGATTTAGAATAGTTAGTTCAAGAACAGCTATCCAAAAAAAAAGATTAAGTTCATTTTTTAATGAAAAAAAACAAAGCTTTTTTTTATAATTATAACAAAAGGTATTTTCCTAAATGTCACACTCTAATAATTGTAATAAAATGTATAAAACTTTCGACCTCATGTTTGTAAGTAAAATGAAGTTTAAAAAAAAGTAGTTTTGTGAAGCACATGTAAAGTGTTGTTAAAATTTAGTTTTTTAGTATTTCTTTTGTCTTGACTATCTTGAGACAGAAACTGAGTTTCACAAATAGCTACAAATAAGGATGATGATGGACTACTATTAGAGAAAATTTGTTTTGTCATGGGAAAAATGTGTGAAAATTGGGCTAAGGTATTTTCTATTGATTAAATAACTATACATTCTAATTTAATCTATCTCTAACCTTTAACTGACACTGATCTTTGGTAATATCAAGTTGCTTTTGCATCATGGCTGCAGTAAAAAAGACTAGCTATTGTTTCACATGCGATGTGATGATAATGTTATCATCTGACATTTTTACTGCCTCAGGTGATAATTCTATATGTTGGTTACAAAATATTTCTAACATTCAGAATAAAGGCTTGCTTGGCTATCAGTAAGATTTTATTATTGGAAGTATGAATGAAAAGCCAGTTTTTCTTTACCTAATAAGCTTTATTAATTTCAAAGTGTTTTCTCAATATTAATTATGAACCACATGACTATCAAAACCATCCGCTGAACAAGGACTGGTCACATTATTACTGCAAACTACCACTGACCATAGCTTGTACTTGTTATAGATAAATATAATCAATAACCATGGCAACACAAGATGGAATCACTCCTGAAAACTTCAGACCTTTGACCTACCGGAGCGGAGAAAGTTTCACATCAAAACTCTTCAGTGATGCCAGTACTGAAACCAAAGCTGTTACTGGAGATGAAACTGAGGTATGTTTAATTCTTTATTTATTGCAGCTTGTTTGCTAGCACTTAAGTTTTAAGTTAACTTTTCCTTTAGTTAATATGTCAGGTGATTGCTAATCTGCTTCATCCTGTGAAGTCTATATATACATATATATTATCTATTAGTACCAATGCTATGGGTTTTTTATGGTTTAAAATGAGAAAAAAAATCACCTGATTTTAAAACTGTATTTCTGTAATGCTGGTGTTTTATTTAAAAATACAATTCTATAAATTTACAAATTAGTTGTTTTCATTCAAATGCTCACATTTTTTTTTAGGTTTAAAAAAAATATGTTACTTTCAAAACTTGGTTGTTACAATGTAATGTGTCCCTCTCCTGGTTGTTAAATATTCATGTTCATAACAAACAAACAAAAGTTAGAACAAATAAATAGTGGAATAAGATATGTTTCAACCTAAAAAAAAACAATTGAAATATTCAGCTGTACTATTCAGTACCAGTAATTATAAACATTTTTTTTAACATATATTTCTTTTATACAGTGTTTTAACAGGAAAGAAGTTAACTTAGACAGAGAAGATCCTAAACCTCTATTAGATAAAATCTTGAGGGTAAACACCAATGAACCACCAGATGGTGGCTATGGCTGGTTCATTGTCATGGGGTGTTTCCTTGCACATGTAATCATTGGTGAGTAAGTTTTTTTTAAAAATTATAAATTGCTACTGTTTCATACAAGTCAACTAATGTCCATTCAGCCAAACAATGATTCAACCTAATTTTAATTTGAACAGGTGGGGTGAGAGAGGTTTGAATATATAGCATGTAGATATGAGTAGACTAGATAAAAGTGGCCTTTAAGTTATCAAATTTTCAAATTCACGTCAAATATATATACAAATATATAAATATACATTATAATGGCTGGGGATACTAAAAAGGGGAACTAAACCTGAATTATTTGCACTCTCTCTTTCCTTGAACTTAGTATTTATTCCAAAGATATTCCTTGTTTTATATAATATATATATGTTTTTGTGTATAATGTGTTTACGATATATTATCTAAAGATGGAGCCTCCTGGGAACTTAATTGAAAAATAAAAATCTAAGTTTAAATATTCCTCAGACTTATTATTTAAACTATAAATTCCTTGTGCACAGTGGTTAATTTAATCCTTAAATCTAGATGACAATCTTGCGTATAAACTTACATCTCTTAATTAAACATATCTTGAAGTGCTAATGCTTTGATATTAGTATTATTCATGATAACCATTGTAATGGCAATTCATTCATTAAACATTTTCTAAGCCAACGTTTACTGTACATTTAAACTTCAACTTTGGTTCGACAGTAACAAATATTTTTTAAGCTTTCTTTTCACCAACACTAAATATATTATTATTAATATTACCTTATTTAAAAAAATATGTAACTGATAATAACCTTTTTCACCCCAAATTTTAAACTACTTTTGTTTTTCTTTGTTAAGGGGCATTCGACAGAAATGATGGCATCTACTTTTTGCAGTTTAAAAGCAAATTTAATAAAAGTTCACAGCTAACAGCATGGCCAGGTGCTATTGTATCCACCATCAGGCTTTTTCTTGGCAAGTAAAACTTTAAACATATCCTCTTTTTATTTTCATTTCTTTTTTAAAAATACATTCAAGCGTCTTATAAGTATAAAAGGTTAATTCATGGCAATATCAAAGGATATAGAAAAATTAAAATATTTAATATCATAAATCCTTTGTGTAAAGAGAAAGACCAAGATTTGTGTATGGGAGGCTGCATGAGTTTCTAAAGTTAGCTTGAAATAAGTCAAGATTTCAGGATAGTCTACATATTAAAAAGCATTGGAAAACTTTGAAGTTTGGATAAAAACTTTATACCAGGTAAGATTTATTAAGAAATATTTTAAATAAAGTATTTTAAAAATATTTTTATGTTCTTTATAAATTACTCAGTGATTGTTCAAGAAGTGAACATGTTTCCTTTTAATTAAACGAAAGATATCAATGAATGCTTATTTAAAGCAATCTAATCTAATCTGATTTTATGTTATATTCCAAGAAATGTGCTACATTCACAGGACCCATTGCCAGTGCCGTGAGCAACCGATACAGTGTCAGGTCTGCTGTACTCGTGGGCAGCATCATCACAACCCTGGCCTATGTGCTCAGCGCATATTCACCCAATTTTTTCTTCTTGTTTTTCTCACACTCTGTCTTGCAAGGTACCAGTGCCAGTAGCCTTAATGAAATGCAACATTTATAGTGATTTCAAAAATATTTTATTCTCATGTAAAATGTTTTCATATTTCTTTATTGTCTAATACAATGAAGAGCAGAAATTTCAAGGCAAGGGCTGCATTAGTAAGATATGAAAAATCAAGGGGATGTACCTAACCATAATTTAGCCTCAGTTCAAGTACAAATATCCATCTTTAACATAAATTTATTGATTTTTTCGATATTACTGCAGGCTTCAGTGGGCCACAAAGCACTCCGTGGCAGGCCGCATGTGGCCTGCGGGCCGTAGTTTGCCCATCCCTGATCTAATAAGAACATGTTTAAACTGATAAATAATTATTTATGAGCACAAGTGTGTTAATGTAATAGGAGTGTTTCCATATATGAAGCTGTATGAAGTGTTGTAAGATGTAATTTATCCCAATTAAAACAAACAAATTAAAATAAGGTACAGGATACACAAATTGTGGATGAAAATAATAAATGAAAGCTTTATTTAATAGACTAATACACAAGTAGACGTTTGGGCTAATGCCTTCATCAGAACAAATACATAATACAAGAATTAAAATTAAATTACAATTTATAATATTTACTTTAACATGAAAAAATAACAATGAAGTATAGATTTTTAAAATCACAGAAATGAAAAGAAGAATGATACTTTATTATTTTTAATTGTGCCCTTCAAAAATTTATGTTCAACTGCTGCTAAATTCAAATAAAAAAAATTGCCCTTGTTTAGCTAAATTAGATGACATATACATGTACTGTAATAGATTTGATAAATATTTTTATTTAAGGAGCTTATAACATTACATGTGTTCCACAGTAAAAAGAAAATGTTCTTTTACTCTAGGGTTAGGGCTTGGGCTGGTCACCACCCCTTCTTTGATCATTGTGGGCATGTATTTTGACAAGCACAGGGGATTGGCTACTGGTCTTGGGTCATCTGGAGTTGGTGTGGGAACATTCTGCATTGTGCCCCTGACCCAATGGCTTTTTGACAACTATGGATTTCAAGTCAGTGTTTCCATATTACTTATTTTTTTTATTTTTTTTAATTGAGCTAAAAACCATTTTCTTTTATAAATGTATGTTATAGTGATGGTATATTTTAAAATATGACTTTGTAGATCCGTGATGGTGAACCTATGTCACGCAATCCACAGTCGGCACGCAAAGTCTCATCAGCCGGCCCGCGACTAAAATATTACTTCCTGAATAGAACCAGCTAAGCCACACCCCCATTTTCGGGTTTCATTGGAGTGTTGGCACTTTGCTACAAATATGTGGGTTTAGGTTGAATTTTGGGCATGTGTCCGCAAAAAGATTCGCCATCACTGTCATAGATGATCAAACATTGAAGACCTGTAATTGGTTGTGTGTGTGGAGAAGAGGTGTTTGGATGATTTTTCATCAAAAATGCTTGTATTGTTGATCTATTTCTCAGGTAAACAAGCTAAGTTTTTTTTTAAAGTTGTAAGATACATTGTAAGCCTTCTCATTTGTAATGTGAGATATATATTCACTATTTATATCTTGATTAGTTATAGTAAAGTATCTTTCCAAATCTTCAACTCATAATAATTTTGCAATGAACATTTCACTACCCAGGGCACATTTCTAATATTGGGAAGTGTTGCACTGAATGGACTGATTGTTGCAATGCTATTCAGACCCTTGAGTCTTCATTATAAATTTACTAGGAAAAGGTAATTACATAACATTGTAACATGTAATTTTTTAAAAAAATGTTTTTAATTAAGCAAGCTAGCACTACATTATGAAAATGTGGAGTCTATGAGTTTCGTCATTTTCATTATTGAAAAAATGAGATGATGCTACATCTCGTCTTGAGTTAAGAAACTTACCAAATATATATTGTTGAAAACTAAGCATTATCCTTAGTGTTTATTATAAAAATATTTCTTAGTTACAGTGCCCATGAAGGGAAGCAACTCATGGAATCAAGTGAGCTACAGTTGTCTCCCTCAACAAAAGATGTGTTAGCTTCAAATGAACAAGTTGGGGTTTCTTATGATCAAAATAAAGAGCAGGATTCAGATATAAGTGCAACTTTGAAAATTTATACAACAGATAAGCATCTTCAGGCAGCTGATTTTTTACAAAAAAGACCAAAAAATTCCTGGCTCTTGTCTACACTGAAAATGTGTTTTCCTGTGGAAAAACATGAGACAAAAGGCCAAAAAGGATTGTTTAATTTCTCATTGCTAAAAGACTCCTCATTTTTCATGTTCTGTATTAGCATAACACTTTTTACATTAGCTTTCAAAGCCGCATTCACCTTCATTCCAGCTTTAGTCAAATCAAAAGGAATTTCCCAATCGGAGGCAGCCCTGGTGCTGTCCATATCAGGGGTCTTTGACACATTGGGACGAATCACTTCAGGATTAATCTTTGATTTAAAGATAATGCGCCCGTACAGATTTTTCATATATACATCTCTCCTGTTTGCCATAGCAGGGATTTCTTTCATCCTTCCTTCGATGACAAACTTCGCCTCCTTGTCTGTGCTGTGTTCTGTTTATGGATCTTTAACAGGGGCTTACATTGCACAAAAGTCAGTTGTTGTAGTGGATATTCTTGGTGTTCAGAACATGGCCAGTTCATTTGGGCTCCTTATATGCTTTCAGGCTATAGGGACTTGTGTGGGACCACCCTTAGCTGGTAGGTATTTCAAATTAAGTTCTTATCTTTTTTTTTGAAATTTAAAAGTTCATAAATAATTTGTAATAATTTTTTTTTGCTTAACTATTTTCCTTAGATGACAAAAGATATGGTAACACTTAAATTTTAAATAAAAGAATTTTAATAATGTATAGCAATTATAAACAATACTAAATCAAAGAAAACATTTTTTTTAACAAATTTAAATAATTTTTTGGTAAACAATTGTGCATCAAACAAATTAATAATGCTAATTGAAACAGTGCCTTTTCCTGTGTTTACAGGGGCATTCAGAGATCTTTTTGGCGATTTTGATGAGGCCTTCTACCTTGGTGGCAGCTTTATGATTGTAGCTGGACTTTGCATGGTGGGTAGTAACATCTTTCTCAAGATGAAGAAACATAGGCTGCCATTAGATAGCAATTAACAAGGACAAATTTTATTCAATTGTTATAGACTTTTCATGATTTCCTGATGTATTGCAAATGGTTGAGGTTTTAGAGGCAGATATTAATTATAAAAATGAACTCTGTATATTTTATTGCTTTCCTATTTTTGAAGGTTGTTAAATAAAATAAAATATACAACTTTTTATCTTTATAAAATTGTACGATGTATAAAATTATTACTAGCATTTTTAATACAATTTTAAATCTCTAAATTAAACAAATCAATATTGGAAGTCTATGAACCTTAATGGACTGAAAACAAAAATAACTTGCAAATTTTCCCTACAACTGGACATTTCAGCCGTACAAATAATGGAAAGCTATTGAATATTGTAGAAATACAGACATCATTATCCGCATATTCTAAGTTTATTTTGAAAGAGGAATTAAATATATTTTAATTCAAAACTAATTTAATAGAGTATTAAATAAATTAGTCAATAAATATTCATTACATGGACACATTTTTAATTTAAACCTAACTAAGAAAATTGTCTTACAATTGTATAAAACATAACTAATACAAATCTAACTTTTATCTAACACATTTTCATTTTAAAACAAAGAACAAGTATAACCTAATTTATTTGTAGTAATCTCCCTTTCAAAATATTATTAACAATATGTTAGTCTAAATTAACTTAATTTCTTTATTTTCAAACATTATTCATGATTATATTTTTCAAAAAATGTTTCCATAGCTATGAAACCATCATTTATGATAATCTTTGTGTGATTTTTTGAGGTATTAATTAATAACATGTAAAAAATACACCAAAATAATAAAAAAAATTGCAAATTGAGTAATTTATCAGAAAATCAATTTCAGCTGGATTACAGTTTTAGTTAAATTGTAAGTTTAATGAATGGTCATTACATTTGTCTAAACTGCACATACATTTTAAAGATTTTTTAAGCATCATAGTTCAGTACAAATGACTCATAACTTAAATTATCAGAAATGAATGTTAGTTTAGTTATTGTTACTGTAAGTTCCTCCCACAACACATTTAACCTACTCATTCTACTGATGGACATTTGAGTTGATGTTGTTCTGAAATAGTTTTGAGCCCTTTTCTATCAGTCACAAGTTTTTATGACTTGGCCACCTTTCTGCTAAAACATAAATATTCATCAGTTGTAACAGTGATAATTTTTAGCCCAGCTCAACTTTGCAGTATCATGCTTTGGTTTATATGTCATTAACAGAAGCAGAGATATTATGAAAGTGGCAAGATGATCCAAAAAGTCCAGCATAGCACAATGTTACAATTGTTTAATAACAAAGCACAGAAACACTCAGTTTTCATTGCTCTTAAATTAATAAGTAAAGACGATTTTAATAAGTTGTAATGTCATTAAAATATTTTTTTATATAATAACTGAAATATTAAACAATTTAACTTTTAAAGAAAATATAATAATACAACTTTCCGGTAATATCTACAAAATATCATTATTTAAAATATAAAAAAAAACATCATGCAATGGCTTTTTAAATAAGAAATTTATGAAGTCAAAACAAATCTAAGGCATAGAAAATTGAAAGAAATTAATTAAACTCACAAACTATTTATAGAGGATTAGAAGGAGAGATTTAATACCATTTTTTCATCTCCTCCAAATATTTAAAATTTAAATTAAAATATAAACAAGTTAACAATTTCTGTTCCAGAAAAGAAAAATGTGCCACAAAATAAAATATTCAAATGTTTTTTTTACAGGAAATATTTTCATTTATGGCTGACATTGAAAGGCGCCGAAAAAAATAACAAGCTGAGTGTGAAATTATGTTGTTGACATAGATCAAAGTCACAGTGAAATATCTTTCTTCACTTTAAACCTTGACCGCAAATGCAAAAACCAATCTAGTTTTTTGAGATAACAGGATCTCTCACTAATGTTCCACTGCATAGAATATCTCTTGTTACAGTGATGTGTCATTATTCATAAGCCCTGTTTGACTCATTCGTCGAAGTCTTTTCGTTTTGCCAATTTGTGTTTCAGGTAGACCTCTTGCTCATGTATGCTTTCCTGGGCCAGGTCCTCATTGCTTGGATGCCACTTCATGTGAATCACACGCTCTATGGTTGGGGCGTAGACTGAGTGAGACACTATTGTGTTCTTGAACAGCTGAAACCAACGATATCAGCTCATTTAATAATGAACAAACTAATGATCTTTTTAAAATATAAAACACTAAAAATGTCTACATAATAATAACTTTTTTAAATATTTTTTTGGGGAGGGGGTGGAATATAAGATCTATGACAGGTCTTCAAAAAGTTTCAGATTAATACAAATATAACTATGAGAGAATGCTAGTCTACCAGGGAATAATGTTGGGGCTATTGAAGTAAGCCATCATCATCATGACAGGCTTATGTCTAAGGTCAGATTGATTTAAGATTACAGCTGCAAATTAGCACAATTAAAACTATGACTTTACCACAGGGATTTAAGCAGTATCATAATGGTCATAAACTTCAAACTGGTATGAATAAATCATGAGCATGATTTAAGACCTAACACATTTACTTACCATCAATGTATCTGACAAGTCATACAAAGAAATGGGGTCAAGGTCATCCTGGGCAATGTCGGCACCCAGAGCGCACTGCTCCACAGCAACGTCTTCCCCTGTCTCAACTGATGGCCGGAGACTCGGGGTGTGTTGAAAGTTACTTGTAATCATGGTGGCAGTGCTATTAGATGATAATAAAGCTGCTAAAATTGAGGCTAATAGGCTGCATAATTAATAATAGTAAAAGATTAGAAAGTAACCTGTTATATCCTGTTTTTTGGTGTTAATATATTTACCACAGGATTAAAATATCAAAATATGTAATTTTCTAGGTAACATGTCAAATTAGCGCTCTAAAAATACGCAGATAAAGTCTGCACTAAATTATATTCTTAAAAATACCAAAGCTCGCAAGGTGTGAAAAATTTCTTTGACTTCCAGAAATTCAAATATAAATTTATGGTTTAAAAGTGGGTACGACATAATCATAAAAGGACGTAACTTATGCAGATTGGCAATTCTCAGAATGCCGCCACCATGGTTTGGTTATTTTTTAGAACATAAAAAGATAAGAACTTGTTTTCAGTTTGAGTTTGTTCCTCAACATTTTGTCTTTACTTTAATGTCATTTTTATTAGAAATGCTGTCATCTGCGGAGATGAAATACTTGAGCTAAGTACTGAAATTTCCCTCAACTCACATCAGTTCCTGCACTAAATCTAAATTCCGATCCTTGGATTTGTCAATGTAAATAAACTATACAGGACATTTAAAAAAATTATTAATCAAAATTGGACATTCAAAAACTGGCTGCACAGAGAGTAAAAAATAATAATTGTGAGCACAAATTTTTTCCTCCAAAACTTGGTATCAAATTACAGTAGAAAATTGCAATTAAAGGAGAATTCCAGGATGTAGGAACCCTGTCACATCTGTGAATCTATGATATTTATCTATTTTGCAGCTGGCCTTATAACAGATTTCATAATAAAATACACTTTCTAAGACCCCAAGGTTACCTCTCTGAGCTTGGGTCTGTGGTATCATGCACACTCATTGCATATGGATTTTTGACACCAATCCCAACGGCATACGTGAATCTACCTTCCCGTAACTTGTAGCCCTTGCGCTGTTTTATAACCAGGGAAAGGATGCACTTTATTTGTGTCTAAGGAAATATGAAAGATAATTATAATCTAAGCCAGTTTGACGTCACCGTGATGGATCATCAAGAGAATTAAAATAGCATACAAATTTATTTAAAACACTACACAAATAATGGCTATGATTTGATTTGAGTGGAACTCTTCACTTTAGTGGCTATCTTTTTTTTTAATGTTGGTACAATTAAAAAAAATATATAACTGAACCACTTCATTGCTGGATCAGAAAAATAATGTTCTAGATTCTAGATCAACTGGAAAATTTAAACAATTTTCTCATTAAAAATAATTTCAAGAAACAAAATTCAAAAATTTTAGAAAGCAAGATTATTCTTACTGACCTCCAGTGCTATCATTAGAAGCTTGACAGCATTTTCCTGCACATCAGATAAACCCGTCTCCCAAGCACACACCAGCATTCGGCCATGGACCATAGTAATATCTGGCAGTAGCCCCTCTCTGCTTACAAATCCTGAACAGGTAAAATTACCAATCAAATGAAGAAACAAAAATTCTACCACAATTCGCTTTTACTTGAACAGTGTCTAGCAGAAGTGAAGTATTGATGTTTAAATACAGAAGAGAATAAGAATTTATTTCTCCTTATTATAACTAACTTTAGCCTTTTTAAAAATCTTATACAACATTAAATAATTTAATTTTTGGATTAAATCACTGCTACATTTCCCCTTTGTCTGTCTAAATGCCAAACAATTACAAATATATATCAAGGATAGGACCCTTGATACTACTTTAAAATAAATTGGAATATCTCAGGACCAGAGCTACCCACTGTTAAACCCAATTTTTGACAACATGATAGCAGCTAAATGTAAACTTGATGATTTCCTCCAGCATTTTAAGCCATAATAAAGTAGTCAATTTACCTAAAGGTGTGGGGCTGGCACCTTCCTCTAATGCTTTGCTTGTTATTTGTGGTACATAATCCAAGGTCTGAGCTTGAATAAACCTTTGCTACAACAGATTTTATATATAAATTAATTGAAGTTATTAAAGCAAGACTATTAAAAATAAGATGTGCTTAGAAATCATTGATAGCTCATAACATGCACGATCAATAATCTAATTTTTTTTAGACTTATGACTATATCTGCTAAATAAACTCAGTCTACAGCTTTGTATAAATGAGTTGTTTTTCATTTGGGAAACATTGTGATGCGTCCATTTCTGAACATTTATATGAAATTTTGTGTGTAAATATGTTTAGGAAGATTTAGAGTGCTATGTATTTTATGTAGTTGTTGAACATGTTTGTAAAGCGCTGTGAGCCCAGCTGTTGGCTGGGGTACTGCGCTATATAAGTGAACAAATGCTAATAATAATAATAATATTGATTTATTCAACATCAAGTGTATTATTATGTTAACATTTTATCATTACCAGTTAGCTAAATTGTCATTTTAAAAAAAATCTCAAGAATATCATTATTCAGTACCTGCAAGTTGGCACGTCCTCCAGGGGGTTTCTTTTTAACTTTACTTGACTTCTGAGTTTTTCCAACGTTGCCCTGATCTTTGCATGCTTTCAAGAACAAAATAGAGCTTCACAAACAAACTGGGTAAGTTTCTTCAGTGCATTGTTTAAAAACAACATTACAAAATGTTAATGGAAGTTAAAATAAACGGTTTAAAGGGTTTTAAAATTGCTATTCATTAGGGGTCTACCGATATAAGGATATCGACAATATCGGTATCATGTAAAGGTTCCGATATTGACGGCAACAATATTTTATAATAAATGACATTTTGACAAAAAAAATTCAGAAACAAAATTTATCATAATTTAGATTTATAAATATCTCAACAAAATTAATATATCGTTCCCGATACCGGTATTGAAAGAACCAAAAGAGTCCTAATATTAATATGTACGGACACAATACAACTTGCCATGTGCTGTGATAATGATATTGCTTAGGTATCGGCTGATTTTCATATACTCGGAAATACTGTGTAAGTGATGCCGAGTATACCGTAATTGCTCTAATAGCAAAGATGCATGCAGAATAGCGGATGTCTAAAAGATTTAGTTTCGTATGGAATAACAAAATGTACCGTGTGCACACTTGTTGTCATTGGCAACCATGCATCCTTCAACCTCATTTTGACTCTATTATTATTGCTTTAATCTTATTGTTTCATTCATAAAAGGTGGCCATGTACAAAAGCCATTTAAATTTAACTATTGGTTAGAATTAATTATGAGTCAAAGTTGAAGGTTCAAAAGGAGTTCCAAATTTTATTTGTACATTTTATAGAGGACAGTTTGCTTTGTAATGAGTCATTTGTAGGTCATGATCTGGAACTTGCAAACACAGCAGAAACTTCGTTGACAGATAAATTGTACTGTTTATGCAAAGTTAAATGAGTTATTAATAAAGAATATTTTAAAAACAAAATAAAGAAATAATAATTTTATTTACAGAATTGATCCTAAAAATAAAATCATTATTAAAACGAAAGAAAAAAATGTGCGACGCAAAGCAGAATTAAGGTTACAAAATGTGGAGATAAAATGCATAGGAGATTGGAACAAATTGAACCACACTTTAAAAATTCATAGCTTTAAAACTACAAATCCTAAAAATAAAATGTTGGCCATTCATAAAATGTAACACAATTTTTACAAATTCATACTGCTTCAAGTACTCTGTATCGGTACTCGGTATCGGCAAAACTTGGCCGCAAAAAATCATACTCGGTACACCCCTAATATCGTTTGAGTTACAGTAGTTTGTAAAATTAATAAATTAATCTAAATCACTAAATTTATATTTAAGAATGTTTTTGTTATTATTAATAAAAAATGTTTTGCTGTGTTATTTTATCACGATTATTATGGTATTAACTTATTTTATATATAAAAAAAATCTGCGATCCATATTCTTGCATTGTTTACGAGGAAAAGAAAGAAACATAAAGCAAAGTGACATAGATGAATGAACACGAAATACAGAAGACCGCAATGGAAACACACTTATAATTCAAATGAAGCTGTACAATTTGCTTCTTAATTTACATTTGTAAATAATAATTACGAGTGATAGAGATAAATTTAAGAAAGAAGTCATCAAATATGACCGCTGGTTTTTGTCCTAACTAACAAATACTCATATCTGCAAAAAAAATATCGGTATCGGCAGTATCGGCACAAATGCATATCGGTAGACCCCTACTCATGCTGATGATACTTACAGACTGATGAAGAAAGTATTTGACATTTTGCAATCAATGCCAGGAGGAACTCATTGTGAAGATGAACTAAAAGAAAGATGCATGAGTCATTGTTAAATATAGTAACAGTAGTAATAATAATAAGCAACATGCCAAATGAGATTACATAATGCTTCTTGTATTATTAGAAAATATTTTAAAAATAAAATTGTTATTCTTTCATAGTTTATCAAATTGCAATGCAATGAGCAGAATTTAATTTTAGAAATGTTTGCTCAAAATTGCCGTACATAAATTTTAATCAATAAATTTTCAAACATAGATGGTGGAATTAAGAAATTAAGTAAATAATAAATAGCTACTAACCAGTATCATTCCTCATTAACTTCCTACTTTCAAAGTCAAATTCTTCTTTACTAAACTGGTATATCAGATGAGAGTGAAAGTTTGAAACAACGTTAAGGTCATTTTAATTTAGATAAAAGTTTTATGTGATGGAGTCATAGAAACAATAGCTTCAGATCTTATTTGTCATATCTGAGACAGTTGTAAATCTGACTGTTTTACATCAGAGAAATCTCTCTGATCCAAATACATAATAGTCTTAACAATATATTTAATTCTACAGATAAATTATTTTTAAAAAACTGTCTAGCGTTATAAATCATGAATCAAATGCAAACATGCTGTTGTATCACCATTTCTTTTAATAAATTTAATATTTACAACTAAATATTACGAAACAAATTGAAATGAATTCAGAGATGTATTCTAAGAGTAAATTAGACAAGGAATCATATTGAATGTTGGAATTTTCTGAATTAATAAGTTACAAGACATTAATTTCAACAGTGAGCGCATTTATTATTGTTACCGTTTATTGTTCCTAAACTCACGCTCACACTGATCATTAGCCTAAGCATTAGCTTAACTTTTATAAACTAAATACATTTGTAAAAAATGAAAAAAGTTTTAAAATGCTAAAATTTTAATTCATGTATAATAGATTCAATTTATTAATGGTAAATTAAAATGAAGGCATAAGCATGCACTATGACTTTTAACCATTTATGGGTTAGGATTAAAATAAAATGGCTGTTTAGTGATTTGAAGATCTCCTGTAAAATGTGGTAGCAAGTTTCATAAATGTTAAGTTTTAAAAAAAGGTATTCTTACCTTTCTTTTGAAAAAACTATTCAAATTTTGAAGATACCTGTACAAGATATATTTTCAATAAAATATAAATATTTTAGTTAAACATTACAAATGCTCCTTCTGTACAGAATATTATTGCATCCTATCATTGGTTTATGTCTAGTCTTTTTTTATTAGCATTCTGAATGTTGATAATGTTGTGGTTACTCTGGATTGTTGGCAACCCATTCCAAGCATAAATTCTAGATGGAAAGAAGGACTTGTGTTTGTTCTTGCAAATGGAACAAGAAGAGTATTTTTATTCCTATACCTATGTGTTCAATGACATTTGACTGACTCATTTCAGAAACATTGTAAAATACAGAAAAATACAAGCTTCCTTGGATCAACATTTGCTAAGAGACCATAAGCCGTAGAAATTAATAAGACTTACAAATTAGCGCTGTAATTTTATTAATAGCTAAAATTAAAATACAACATATAATATTTTATGTAATAAATTAAAATTAAAAACGTAAGTTCTCACAAGAAAATTAAATTTTGCTGTGAAATTATATACGTGTAGAAACTGCAGGATTACCGCTTATAATTTAGTATTTCTATTTCTCCCTCTTACTCTTTCTTTTTTATAGTCTTAATAGTATACTCTGTATAGTATAGTAGTAGTTAAGGTTGTTAAGACCGCTCGTTTTTGAGGACCGGTTAGACGTTAAAAAAAAGACAGATTAACCGCAAGTCCCTATATGCCTTATGTTTTGAGAACCAACGAGACAATGTTTTTGCCTCGCGTCGTCTGATGGTGGCATCAAAGCCTGCTTCCCCCCGCTTGCGTTCAGCTCTTTTTCGCGATGCCCTCAATTCAGCAGATGTATTGCAAAGAATTAAATAAACAGTGATGGTTAATAGTCAATTTTTAAATTTTTTTAAAGACTCGAGATTAACCATTCTAAATAAGAGGTTAAAGTTAGTGAGGCATTTTTCCTAAGTTTAAAAAACCCACGCCTCGCCTCGTCCATTGGGATGTTGTGTGACTCTCTTGTGTGTGATGCCGGTCAACTCGCGAATTAAAAAAAAATAATAATAAAATTATAAAGCTTACGGAGTAAACAGTCATGATAAAATTGAATTTATTTAAATACCATATATTATTTTTCAATCGTCACCTCGCCAGAATTATTGAATTTTGCTGCCCACACGACGTCCGTCCCCCCCCACCCCATTTTTCCTGTTCCAATAGGGTTTGAGCTACACTCACGGTACTCCCCTTCCAACGCATAACAATTACAATTACAGTTTTAAAAGAAAATATCAGTTTTGATATTAATGTGGTAAGCTTACGTCAAATGCCTTTGACTTGCAGGAAAACTGTCACTAAATGACCGAACTCGAATTTGAGGACCGATCAATCGCCCGGTATCTTTGCTACGTCTATCAAATGACTCTCGTAGGTACTTAACCAAGCGGCTCGCGCCTATCAATTTTTCGGATGCGGGAAACAGACTATAAACCGGTGACCAGAGAATGCCCTCAGGTCACGGGGTCATGTGGTTTTATAGCTTTTTTGTCTTTATAAGAAACCGACTATAATTAATATAAATAGAAACAGTCGCTTCCTTGACTGTTGTTCACATCAAAAGCGCACTGTGTGTTAGCTCTCGTACAGTGCCTCGACAACTAAGCAATTTTTTTTTAAATTCTTTAGCCGTAGGCGAACTAAACTAATAGTGATGACGTGTATATTATTTATATACTGGAATATGGAGAAAGCTATTTGATGTCACCGTCGCTCACGTTAGTCTCGTATGCTGCCCTGCATCTTAATCTTAACTCATTAACAGTAAAGTTAACCGGCAACAACCTTAGTAGTAGTAGTAGTAGGCTAATCCGAATCTGAGCCCGAACTAAGTTCTAATACTAATTAAATGATCTAACTAAATTTTAAATACTAAATGTATGATTATGATACTATTACTATTACTAAATCGTGTCTCAGTACTGAGACTGAGGTACTCTCGGTCTACGACTATGATTGTCTGGATTATTCTTGAAAAAGAACTGTACACTTTAGATAAGCTGAAAACAATGATAAAAATACTTTTAAAAAAAGATTATTTAAAGCTTACAGTTTCATTGAATCACCCAGCGCGTCGGCTAAGTTTTTTCTCGCTCTGTTGAGATCTGTAGAGCTCGCCATTTTGAAATACACAGCTGTTTTGTTGTGATGAAGAGTCCCTAATCATGATAAATGTGATTCTGCGAGAAGAAGAGTTGTATGGTGATATTTAAAAAAAAATTAATTTAAAACCAGTTTGAATTAGTCTGTTAGCAATAATACGTGTATTTTAAAATAAGGTAGTTATTTACAACAACCTTTCCAAAACGACTAAGTAGAATAATCCGAAAAGTCCTTACGTTTATTCATATGAGCAATTAAGCACCCTTTAAATAAATCCAATCAAGGGGACGCCCATAAATAACGTCCCGCGATTTTGGCCGATCTTTACCCCACCCCCTCCCTTCGTCACAAAAACTTAGCCCCCCCCCCTTTTTCAATATGACGTCACAAAGCTGTGACACCCCCCCCCCTAAAAGTGGTATATTCTATTTGAAAATGAGCATGTTTCAATGGATGCTGTGCAAGTTTACACACGACACACGAGTTTCTTGTTTACTGTGCACACAGACCAACCAACCTTAGAGTGAACATTGCCCATACCCCGTTATTTGTTAATAGTAATTATGATTTTCACTTTAAAGAAATGAAATTACCTAAAACATTACAGCTTTCATCTAACTCCACCCTGCCCACATTTCATAAAAAAGCAAAAGACAAAATGCTAACTCAAGCCATACGATATTACTTCACGAGTTCAAAAATCGATGGAACAAAAATCCCACGTGTGTAAACAATGTCTACAAGTAGGGTTGCCAGGTGGTTGTCTCAAAATACCGGACACTAGTGTCGAAATTTGTCGATGGCACAATATTTAATGTAAAATGTCCAGTATTGCTTCCATTTTTCCACTGGACAAATAACGATAATACCGGACAGTCCGGTACAAAACTGGACATCTGGCAACCCTATCTACAGGTCTAAATGCCTTGCCAAATCATCCCACCCCAACCATACCTTTCGAAACGTCCACAATCGTGATTATTGAAAGCGACAGGGACTCAAGGGTGCTGTTGTATTGTAATAATATATTTTTAATTTCCCAACCACTCGTAATACCCGAGGCGTTCACTAAACCAGGGGTCTCCAAACTACAGCCCGAGGGCCAGATGCGGCCCGCGAGGCCCTCTCATCCGGCCCCTGGAGACCTTTTATCTCCAAAAAAAAAGATACTATTTTTACCTATAGTTTACCACAAAACTATGTATAGTTGGTCCTCCAAACTGCTGTTTGACAGTTAATTTGCCCCCCCCCGGCAGACAAGTTTGGAGACCCCTGCACTAAACGATGCAGGCCTGATAATCCTCAAGACAAAACCTCGGGCATTTAAAGGCAGTCGGGTGCTGGGTGGAGCAGACATCATGGAGATGAAAAGTTTTAATATTATATCACGTGACCAAATTTACTGTGCATATGTAACAACTTAATGTATTACTAATATAGAATTTTTGTGTATTTGTAAGGTCATTTCTTTGGTCAAACAGTTTTAATATTATTTTTATGACATATTCTATTACATTATCAACAGACGAGTACAAGAAAGTAGATTGAAAGAGAAGACAATAGCTCCAAATAGAATTAAAAGAAAAGAAAACCCTTCTATGAAAGACTAGTTTAAACACATTAAAATATGGAGACAATTATGCACAATGGGAATTGTGCAAAGTGATTCCGAGTAAGGAGTGAAGAAAATAAATTTTCGAATGACAATTAGGCCTACTGGTATAGACTTAACTTAGTTTAGCCGCAGTTTAGCGTATTCAAATGTTATGGCAGACTTCCTTGGCGTATGTTATATACGATGTTCATTTCAATAGCGCCGGTGTTGGTTAATATACAATCCTCAAATTCAAAACGATAAGAAGAAAAGACAAAGGTTTAATGAACACACACACTTACACACACACACAGAGAGAGAGAGAGAGAGAGAGAGAGAGAGAGCGAGAGAGCGTGTGTGTGTTTGTGTGTGTGTGATATAGAGAGAGAGGAATAGAGAGAGAGAGAGAGAGAGAGAGAGAGAGAGAGAGAGAGAGACATCGTGGAAACTACGGCGGTTTTGAAACGATGACACCAATCGTAATAGCAGATCCTTCAACTTCAAGCAGCCCTACATGATGTTGTGTTCTTCTGGTGGGATAGAGAGAAACACCGGTGCCCCACGAATGAAAATAAATACTAGCCAATGATTTCAATAAGAAAAATGCCAAGAAAAGTGCGTTGCCATATTAAAATAATTAAATAACGTTCATTATCTTGCATGGTTTCGACACTATGTTTGAGAACCACTGACTGCCCCAAAAAGGGTATTGGAGAAACTTGCCTTGTCTTTGTTGTGTTTGATCTGATCACGTTACGGCAACATCTGGCTGGCCTTAACAAGTCGGCCAACATCAAACAGAGGCTCAGCATTGAAAGGGCTATAAATTTATTAGACAGTCGGATTATCTTTGAATTGCGCACCACGGCGTGGGGTTTCTGTACAAGGTGACGTCATCCCATACACCAGATGAGTGCTTTGAAAGTTAACCATTGGTTTCCCACTTTACTCACACCCACTAGTCATCAAACTTGGTGCGTTATATAAAAGGAGGGTGGGATGTGGATTTGTATATGTTCATATCCATTAACTATATATATATATTTTTAAAAATAATTTTTTAAAGTGAGTTGTTTAGGCACCCCGCTGTTACAGTTTGCCGGGAGACCCCATTTTTAAAAATACACTTTTGACCTTACGGGTTCTGACCATTCGAGCTCTAAAATGAACAAGAAAATTTAGTTTCTGAGCATCCCGCTGCTACAATTTTCCTCCTAAAAAATTTACTTCCCAGAAACACACAGATTTAACTGTATCAAAATTTGTTGTGCGGTAACTCTAAACTGCTGCGCGTGCCTGGCATAGAGCCACGCAGCTTATAGGGAACATTGATTGTATCGTAAAAAATACGAACCACCCGGATTTTGAGCAAGGATTATGGATTAATCAGCCAATCCCGCCGTTGAAAAAATATTTACTTTCAAGAACTTCTCATGTTTATGATACAGTTAATATTTAAGGATCGGAAATCGCTTAATATCACCGCCCCCCCACCCCCGCCTTTTTTTAAATTCGACATTATTTGTTCTTTCCCCCTTTCTCAACTATTATGGAACTGAAGTTAAAACCATTTTATGGATGTAGCCTACATTTCTGAGCCCGACACCTCCAAAGGTGGCATACTTATTACACATGCTCTACTAGGGTTTGTACACATGCTCTACTAAGGATTGTACACATCCTCTACAAGGGTTTGTACACATGCTCTACTAGGGTTTGTACATATGCTCTACTAGGGTTTGTACTAAGGCTGGGGAAATTAACGATTAATTAATCAATTAAGTGTTAAAAATTTATTCGATTAAAAATAATTTGATCGATTAAAGTTCGATTAAAATTTAAGAACATATTTCTAACTTTTTTTCCCCTCCAATTTATCAATTATTGCATATTTTTTGTTACTTACATACTTTTGCCTCGTATTATCATTATTTATTTAGACAAGCATACGTAAACAGAAAGGTTTTTCTTCCTTTTTTCTTGCATAGCAGAACGAATTTGTTGTCTTACGTCACAAAATTCGCGACTTAACCGATTTCTTGAAATGATGAAATGCGACTTAAAGGGATTTATATAGGCGTTATATAAAATATAATTAATCGAAATTAATCGATTAATTTTTTTCAGATTAATCGAACAAAAAAAATCAATCAATATCAGCCCTGGTTTGTACACATGCTCTACTAAGGTTTGTACACAAATAAAAAATACACAAACAAATTGTGCAATGAAAACAATACATTTGAGCTGTATTTTTAAACTAACACGTGTTAGTACATATTGTTTTGATTGCACAATTTGTTTGTGTATTTTGGATTTTATTTAAAAGCTTTATCGCAGTCCCATTCTATATTATATACATGATCTACTAGGGTTTGTACACATGCTCTACTAGGATTTGTACACATTCTCTACTAGGGTTTGTATACATGCTCTACTAGGGTTTGTACACATTCTCTACTAGGGTTTGTACACATGCTCTACTAGGGTTTATACACATTCTCTACTAGGGTTTGTACAATGCTCTACTAGGGTTTGTACACATGCTCTACTAGGGTTTGTATACATGCTCTACTAGGGTTTGTACACATTCTCTACTAGGGTTTGTACACATGCTCTACTAGGGTTTGTACACATTCTCTACTAGGGTTTGTACACATTCTCTACTAGGGTTTGTACACATGCTCTACTAGGGTTTGTACACATTCTCTACTAGGGTTTGTACACACTCTCTACTAGGGTTTGTACACATTCTCTACTAGGGTTTGTACACATTCTCTACTAGGGTTTGTACACATGCTCTACTAGGGTTTGTACACACTCTCTACTAGGGTTTGTACACACTCTCTACTAGGGTTTGTACACATTCTCTACTAGGGTTTGTACACATGCTCTACTAGGGTTTGTATACATGCTCTACTAGGGTTTGTACACATGCTCTACTAGGGTTTGTACACATTCTCTACTAGGGTTTGTACACATGCTCTACTAGGGTTTGTACACATTCTCTAGTAGGGTTTGTACACATTCTCTACTAGGGTTTGTACACATTCTCTACTAGGGTTTGTACACATGCTCTACTAGGGTTTGTACACATTCTCTACTAGGGTTTGTACACATGCTCTACTAGGGTTTGTACACATGCTCTACTAGGGTTTGTACACACTCTCTACTAGGGTTTGTACACATTCTCTACTAGGGTTTGTACACATGCTCTACTAGGGTTTGTACACACTCTCTACTAGGGTTTGTACACATTCTCTACTAGGGTTTGTACACATTCTCTACTAGGGTTTGTACACATGCTCTACTAGGGTTTGTACACATGCTCTACTAGGGTTTGTACACATTCTCTACTAGGGTTTGTACACATGCTCTACTAGGGTTTGTACACATTCTCTACTAGGGTTTGTACACATGCTCTACTAGGGTTTGTACACATTCTCTACTAGGGTTTGTACAATGCTCTACTAGGGTTTGTACACATGCTCTACTAGGGTTTGTACACATGCTCTACTAGGGTTTGTACACATTCTCTACTAGGGTTTGTACACATGCTCTACTAGGGTTTGTACACATTCTCTACTAGGGTTTGTACACATGCTCTACTAGGGTTTGTACACATTCTCTACTAGGGTTTGTACACATTCTCTACTAGGGTTTGTACACATGCTCTACTAGGGTTTGTACACACTCTCTACTAGGGTTTGTACACACTCTCTACTAGGGTTTGTACACACTCTCTACTAGGGTTTGTACACACTCTCTACTAGGGTTTGTACACATTCTCTACTAGGGTTTGTACACATGCTCTACTAGGGTTTGTACACATTCTCTACTAGGGTTTGTACACATGCTCTACTAGGGTTTGTACACATTCTCTACTAGGGTTTGTACACATGCTCTACTAGGGTTTGTACACATGCTCTACTAGGGTTTGTACACATTCTCTACTAGGGTTTGTACACATTCTCTACTAGGGTTTGTACACATGCTCTACTAGGATTTGTACACATGCTCTACTAGGGTTTGTACACACTCTCTACTAGGGTTTGTACACACTCTCTACTAGGGTTTGTACACATTCTCTACTAGGGTTTGTACACATTTTCTACTAGGGTTTGTACACATTCTCTACTAGGGTTTGTACACATTCTCTACTAGGGTTTGTACACATTCTCTACTAGGGTTTGTACACATTCTCTACTAGGGTTTGTACACATGCTCTACTAGGGTTTGTACACATGCTCTACTAGGGTTTGTACACATGCTCTACTAGGGTTTGTACACATGCTCTACTAGGGTTTGTACACATGCTCTACTAGGGTTTGTACACATGCTCTACTAGGGTTTGTACACATGCTCTACTAGGGTTTGTACACATGCTCTACTAGGGTTTGTACACATTCTCTACTAGGGTTTGTACACATTCTCTACTAGGGTTTGTACACATGCTCTACTAGGGTTTGTACACATTCTCTACTAGGGTTTGTACACATTCTCTACTAGGGTTTGTATACATGCTCTACTAGGGTTTGTACACATTCTCTACTAGGGTTTGTACACATGCTCAACTAGGGTTTGTACACATGCTCTACTAGGGTTTGTACACATGCTCTACTAGGGTTTGTACACATTCTCTACTAGGGTTTGTACAATGCTCTACTAGGGTTTGTACACATTCTCTACTAGGGTTTGTACACATGCTCTACTAGGGTTTGTACACATGCTCTACTAGGGTTTGTACACATTCTCTACTAGGGTTTGTACACATGCTCTACTAGGGTTTGTACACATGCTCTACTAGGGTTTGTACACATGCTCTACTAGGGTTTGTACACATGCTCTACTAGGGTTTGTACACATGCTCTACTAGGGTTTGTACACATGCTCTACTAGGGTTTGTACACATGCTCTACTAGGGTTTGTACACATGCTCTACTAGGGTTTGTACACATGCTCTACTAGGGTTTGTACACACTCTCTACTAGGGTTATTGCACCAAATACAGTTGTACATAACACTTTCCCCCAACATTCAAAATATCGGCCAAAAGTCCTGTTCAGCTAAGGCTGATAGTACATACATATGGTACATACATTTAGTACATAATCTCCGTCGAGAAGGGGTGGCCTCTACGGGGCTCGACGGACAAGTAGGGTCGCGGACCTGACCGCGACCCGAAGCCGACAACTCCTGGCAAGCAATGCCGGAGTCCGATATGTTAGGTGTTAGGGTGCTAGTCACATATGATTACAGTCGCCGTACGGATCTTAGGCAAAGCATTTAGATGCAATGTCGATGATGAAAACCAAAGTACCCGTTGAGGGTCGGGTTACTCCGAAACGACCGTTTCACCCCCCTCATTTTAATAGCAACGCCATTGAGCGGTGCCGGTATAGGGCCAGGAGCGCCAGTACGGATTAGCAAACGGAACCGCGAAGAACTCAGTGGACGCCAGCTCTAAGGAAACCTTCCAGTGGGGGTCGCACCCTAGTGTCCCTAGGTAGGTAATCTATGGCGGATTAAGGGGGGGGGGCTGAACGGGCTAAAGCCAGGGGCCCCCGATGATTTAGGGCCTCCAAACTTAGCATATTTTATAATAAATGTGGACAAATGTATACAAGAATTGCTGAAAATATGATAAATTAATAAAATCTCATCTATTAAAATGATCTCTTTTCCCACACGATAGTCTTAGCAGTCAAAAAAACTGATTTGATAGGATCAATAACAGAAATTATTAAAGAATATTATATATATATTTTAAATTGTCAACCGCAAATGAGCTCTCGTGGCCGAATGTGAAGTACTAAGGCTTATGGTTCAAGCGGTGGTGGGTTCGATCCCCGGGTGGGGTATGAATTTTTTTTTAATGTGTTTTTTTAATTTTATAAATTGTCTCTTACACTCAATTTTAGGATACCGGCAAAAAGTTATTTCTTCGAATTCGGTTTTATCATGAATAATCATTTTGGATGAATATTTACAAGTTAAAGTCTTATATTAGCTGCTAGCAATCATTTTATATAAAGGTACACTGGCTGGATAGGGCCCCAGTTTGAATTGCAGCCAGGGGCCCCGTGCAGTCTTAATCCGCCCCTGTAGGTCATTGATGATCACCCGCTTAGCGGGGGTCCTAACCATTGAGACTCGTGTGCTTTGCCGGGGTGGCGCCAAAGTGGTAGTGGGTCGTAGTAGGGAATTCCACCCCTTCTTGTGAGGTCAATTTAGTGGGAGGCATTTTCGACTCTCTGTCCTGGATGCCCAGGTGACCGCTTCAGAAGCGACCGATCGGGTCTCAGCTGTTATGTTCCCTTTAGGGCCAGATAGCTGAGGGTCTTCCGGGATGACCCATAAAGAGCACTAGGCTCGGGGCTACTGATTTTCTTCCACATGTAGGTTATTGAGTACATAATCTAGTAAAAAATATAATGGTAAAGATAACTTGGGACGCGTTGCGCTAAGAAACTGACTTATGCAACAACAATATCGGTGTATCTGAGGTATTAAATATTGGTTTTAAAGAATGTGAAATATAGTGTAGTGGGGAAGAAAAAAAAATGGTCAAAATATTTAAAAGCTCATATTATATTAGTCCTATTTAATTACAGTACAATTTTTTTAAAAGACGAAATAAAATCAAAATACGCGACACATACTCATTGCTAAATGACACGTAATCATGGTTATTCCATCAATTCATCCAGTAAATATTTATTAAACTCTTTTGAAAAAAATACTAATTAAAAGTATTTGGAGATATTTTCTTTGAATTAGTCTAAAGTACATAAAAAGTGGAGTAATGGATCGGTGGGGTAAAAAGTTAGTGTATTGCAAGAATTTTATTGATATTATTGTAAATTGTGAGTGGTCTGCTTTGCACCGCAAAACAAATGGGGTTTTGATTGAACGTTGCCGAGCTAATAGTACACGCTATTTTTAGTAAGTGCATCAAAACCATAGCACTATCGCTACGAGACTATTTCTACTCTAGCGTAACCTGATTAGGGAACTTTTACTAATTGCTCTGCTGTGAAAAGAATCTGTGTTAAACTTACTCATGCCACTACAGTGAAATTATTGGCATAGCTTGACGAGTGAAAATTTTTCCTGGGTTGAACTTATCACAAAATGGGCCTCTAGGGCCGTCTTTAGAGCGACTCGAGCCCCATGCCTAGATGATAAAATGTAAGGATATGGACTCACTATTCGTCTTTACCATCCACCGACGATAAATTGAGAAATTAAATAATAAAAATTACTATGTTTATAAAAAATATAAAACATAAATTATGTGTATAAATTTGCTACTTCACCCAGGCCTTATTACTTTTTCTTTCTAAAACTACTCCCCAAAACGGAACTGCATTTAAAATCAAGCGAATATTCGTAAATACCTAAGTGATTCACATTGAACTTTTTAAGGGAAATTTTTGTGGAAAAAAATGACAATACTAATAAACTATTTGATCACTAAGTTTGTTGTCCTTCTACCGTGAGACTCTTGGAGACGTGATGCTAGAGGCTTCTGCCCAGCGTGTCCATGCTTTTATAAGTCACTGGGTGGCCAGATCATTGTCATATGCAACCCATTTAAATAATGAAAAGTTGAAATGAAACCCCACCGCTCACCCACAGAAGCCCCCGTAGTACGCCACTGCATATAATGGGATTATGGCCATTAACGTGCGATGACTTAGATGTGCTATCAATAAAACAAACATTTCACATAAATTAAACCTATTTGATAGTGGGCCTCCTTTCTGTGACATAGGTGTAGAGTGGGCAGTCCGTATCGAGGGGCACTTTTTTTCAACTTTTGTGGGAATCGTTGCCATCGTGTAATAAACTCTCCCATATTCAGAGTAAAAGATGCTACCTCTCACAACTGGTAGATTCTTAAATTGTTAAAATGTATTATTATTAAATTTGGTGTGTGTGTATATATATATATATATATTGTTAATCATCATATTTATGCGTAATGTCGATGCCACAATAATAACAGCATCATTGCTTAGTCTAGTCTAGTTGATACCAACAAAAAATCTAGGAATACAGTTACAATGTAATTTTAATGTAAATCTAATTCTAATGACTAAATATAATCAGCTTAACAGTTAAAATATTTATAGTAGGAAAAAAAATCAGCTTTGAGATCGGTTATTACGAGTTTTGTGACCGAGATTTTAGGGTTAATTTTTAAAAATAGTTTTGTTCTATCATGGGATCCCAATTCAACGCTACATAGGAGATTTACAGCCAGAAGAAAGAGAGACGCGAGGACAGTCTTGTCTAACTCTGCATGCCACCCACTTTGTTTAAAGAAGAAACTCAAGAGTCTGAAAGATTGCGAATTTTTCCAATCCAGGCAATCAAACCTAACCCTCACACCCAACCCATCAAATAACCACACGAACACACTCCTCACACAAAACCCACTTCTTACGCAAAAACACACATCACGCTGAAGTAGCCCCATCACGTAAAACACGCTCTTATTCATAGAAAGAAAACGCATCTCCACAACATATGACCCTCACTCACAGAACTAAACTCCTGAAAGTGGGTTAGCCGTTAGTGCCCCAAGGAGTGGGGCTTGATTTCTTCCACTCTTTTATTTTCCACTATAAAATTCCAGTCCTCGTTAATTCGACGGGTCAACGGCTAAACCCACTTCCGTCAACACCGCCCCTCTCATTCAAAACATGCACCATTGACTTAAACACTTGAAATCTTTATAAACTATTTATGGAAACAATTTTAACATATGTTCTTTAAAAGTTTTGGGCTATAAAATTATATAAAAAATCTCTGGGACATTCGACCAGACTGAGTTTTAGAACACTTCCCCATTCTGCAACTATTACGTTTTATCCCCATCACATTTTTTTTTGCAATCAAGAACGCAACCATTGGGCTCTTCGAAAAGTTGGAGACCACCTTGCACACACAAGTCTTGAAGGAGCCACAAGATGGATTCGGGCTATCACTCCCTGACTGCCATCTCTTTACGTGTGTACATAGTGCTGTGTGTGTGTGTACATAGTGATGTGTGTGTGTATATAGTGCCGCGTGTGTATGTACATAATGCTGTGTGTGTACATAGTGCTGTGTGTGTACATAGTGCTGTGTGTGTGTGCATAGTGCTGTGTGTGTACATAGTGCTGTGTGTGTTTTGGGAGATTGGGAGCCTTAGGTCCATGTGTACATAGTGCTGTGTGTGTTTTGGGAGATTGGGAGCCTTAGGTCCATGTGTACATAGTGCTGTGTGTGTTTTGGGAGATTGGGAGCCTTAGGTCCATGTGTACATAGTGCTGTGTGTGTGTTTTGGGAGATTGTGAGCCTTAGGTCCATGTGTACATAGTGCTGTGTGTGTGTTTTGGGAGACTGTGAGCCTATGGTCCAATGTTCCCTCCAAGGTTCGTTGGTCCGTGTGCAAAATAAAATTTAAAAGAACTATTGTGCAAAGTTGCACATCATCCATTTTTTGTGAATAATTGTACATCCCACAAACACAGATGATCAAAAATTTGCTACGTGATAAATCTATAATGGTGGCGGCGTCCATCAGATGTCCGCGCTGCAGCGCAGATTAAAGGGAACATCGGTTACGTCATCATCTGTCAAGTTGTATTTGCAAGTGTTACTCTGAGTGTGTGGAGTGGTACCGCGCAATTTGAATGTACATATGATAATTAAATAAATACAATATTTTTTGTCTCTATCAAGAATGTATATTGTTCTATGTCATACCACGCCAAATCACACAGCGTCATCTTATCGTATGGCTGTTATTCTGATGATTATAATTCCCCCACTCTCCATCCTAAAATGCATTTCTAGTTACGCCGGTGTTTCTGCTGTAAGAGAGTTGCTTACTACTTCTACAACCGCTGGGACGATCACAGTGGAGACCACAAAACATATGAGACTACCACCATATGTGACCACTTCCACCGTACCAGCTGCTTTTGTCCACATACGCTCATGGGTCAGACCTAACGCGCCCCACCCTTCACCACTCACTATTTTTAACGAAAGCGATATTGAGATATTATTCTGCGATTAACAGCCGTATTGATCGCCAGATGCGTCAGGACCATTGAATGTTCTCCAATGTGTAGCAGTGGTAAGTTGTCGAATGCATTTTGACTCATCATATATCCTGTGTGCAAAAATAAAATAAACATAAAATATAATTTTAAAAAAAACAACAACTTGCCACTTTCAGAAGATTTAAGACTGATCTAGATTGACTGTGTTTTTGGAAACTTTTCTCATATGTGTGACGCAATCACACATAATTTACAGTAAGTGTGGCTTTTTTATTTAAGATACCTTTATCGGTTGAATGTTGTTTGACTAGTGATTATAAAGTTAACGAAATTTAACTCAAATATAATACGTGGTTAAAAAAAAAGCCTTTTAAAAATTATTATTATTTATTTATTGTTGTTGTTTACTTGAACTATTCCAACGAATGACAGTTTATTGTCAGTATTCAATGCTTGCAGTTGCAGTAGAAACCATTTGTTGTAAATTTACTTGTACAGTATTGGGTTATTAGTTAAATGTTGAGTGTGTCTTTAAATCCTTTATATTAACTCGTGGTGTCTGAGCCCTTGCTTGTCTCCAAAACTTTGGATCGTTTTTAACCCACTTTCTCGTAAGCTAGTGAGCTGAAATTTTGCAGGCAGTTTCGTGCCGATGATAAAAACGATGTATTAAAATTTCAGATTGATCGCATGTACTGTAATTAAATTATTGAAATTTTAGATTATTTTATTTATTTCTATGTATCATGTTATTTTTTGAGATAGAGTGTCGCGGTGCGTATTATATTGAACAACCTTTCTGTCGGGCAATAAGATGCGTTATATTTTATTAATCGGCCAGTTTCTTGTGTATGGTACCTTATAAAAGCAGTCCAGTTTTTACCCTAAAATCAAAATTTAATGTTACAATCTCTATTCGGTTTGTGTCCCAAATAGAGCAACACTTAGGCCTCCGTGTAACTGTGTCACATCTATCCAAATGTCTCTTTAAATCTCTTCCATTGCTTCAGACTCAGCAGACAGCCACGTTTGTTCATCCCACCGACCCCTGCCCTTGGTTTGGATAACTTAAGAACTCTTTACGATTAAAAAAATCATAGAACAAAAAGTATGTATTATTACTTGTTTATTCATAAAAATACATCTGAAAAGAAAATTATAGTTAAAATGTACAATTCGTTATTAAAAAAACATGTTGCATTCTTGCAACATTATGCAGCAAAGTCTGATTATATTGCGAAATGTGATAATTTTTTAAACATTCTTTTTTTTATTGCAACACACATGAACACCACATTTATCACAGACAGTTTGTGTAAACCCGTTGCATGTAGGATATTTACACCAGGCCCGTCCATCAATCCATGTTATACTATGTCCAACTTGGTAGGGCATGCTGAGTGGGTGTCGTCTTTTCTAAAAAAAGCTGCTATCATTTCCTCCACTGAGCTGTTGCTAAACTTAACCCTGGAAACTCCTCTTTTTTTGAGTCGCTAGAAGGCCATTTACCGTCCTTCTAGTTAGGATTCTGATTCTAATGGTGGATAGAAAAATTGTCTACTGGAATACATTGACTAATTTAAATGGAACCCGGCGTGAATCTCCACTAACTCTAACACGAATCGTTTGTACGATGGTATAATAAAATATAAACAATTCGGTGAATCTCCACTAGCTCCAATACGAATCGTTTGTACGATGGTATGGTATGGCAACCGTCCGTCCTGATGGGACGATTGCGTGTACTCCTGCTCCTCTGCCCCTCCTGCCCTTTCTCCTGGCCCTTCTCTCTTCACTCAAAGCTATGAGGGATGCTTCCGCGACATGAATGCCCTCACGCACTTTTGCCCACCAGGAGGTGCACTCCTCGGCAATGGTCTCCCACGTTTTACACTCTATCTGTGCCAATGACATGTCTTTCTTGCAGACGTCCTTGAAGCGCAAGCAGGGGCGACCTCTTTTTCTCTTACCGGTTGCCAGCTCACCGTAAAGCAAGGCTCTAGGAATGCGCTCCGAGCTCATCCTGCGGACATGACCTAACCACCGCAGGCGCCTCTCACTCAGAATTGAGTGCATACTCAGCATATGGCTTCTTCTGAGTACCTCGACATTGGTGATCTTGTCCTGCCACTTGATGCGTAGAATCTTACGCAAGCATCGTAAGTGGAAGCTGTTGAGCTGCTTTGTTTGCTTGGCGTAGGTCGTCCAGCACTCACTGCCATAGAGGAGTGGGCTGAGCACGCAGGCCTGGTACACAGTAATTTTTGTCCTATCTGTGAGCTGTGCATTGTTCCACACTCTTTGATTCAGCCTAGCCATTAATGATGTGGCCTTGCCGATTCTGGTTCCCATTTCCTTATCCAGGGAGAGTGTGCTTGTGATGTTACTGCCAAGGTAGGTGAAATCATCGACGACGTCCAAGGTGTTTCCCTCAATGGAGATTGCTGGATGGCGGTCAGTGCCTTGTCTCATATTGTTGGTCTTTTTATACTAATCGTTAAACCAAAATCATTGCATGCCTCTGAGAACTTATTGACCAACTGTTGGAGTCCTGCCTCTGTATGTGAGGTAAGGGCTGCGTCATCCGCGAAGAGCAACTCTCTAATTAATACATTTTCCAATTTGCTCTTCGCACGGAGCTGGCTGATATTATATAGGTTTCCATCCGTCCTGTTATGAATGTTCACACCCTCGGAGCAGACCTCGAAAGCATGTCGCAATAGCATCGAGAAAAATATACCAAAGAGTGTTGGAGCCAGTACACAGCCCTGTTTGACTCCGCTACAAACTGGGAAGGGTTCTGAGGTGGCATCATAATAATAAACCATAAACCATTCAGTTAATCTCCACTAGCTCTAACACAAATCCTTTATACGACGGTATGATAAACCGTAAACCCTTAAAGAAACACCGGTTGGGCGGTCACCCCCGTGCTTAACACTGCGGTACGAAGACTGGTTTGTTGCTTCGCCAAAAGTTTGTAATCTCTTTCATAAAAGCAGTCGAAGAAACTCAATCATATAACTAAACTTTCAAGGTAATTTTTAGAAATTCTTGCGACACATTTCTACCAAAAGGGTACATTTTTAAACTTTTTTTTTCTTTAAACTTTATATAATTCATAGATTTAGGGCCGATGCTGCTCGTCTCGAAGTTCGAGTCATCCAGCATGGTATTTTTGGCTGCTATATATTTTTTTCTATATTAATTTTTAAAAATAGACAACTAAACCTAACCCAGACCCTAAAAAATAAAGGTAACGATGCTTCGAACTTCGAGACGAGCAGCCACTTCGTTTAGTCTATATGTTTTTATTACAATGGGTTATTTTTAATTACGTTCTGTTTTGTGTATATTATGTGTAGAGATTATGTGTGTACATTGTCGAGACGAAGCCTTATATAACAGTAATAAATACCATTCAAGTTTTGTGCGTAATCTCTAATATTCCCAATGAATCGTGCATGTACATCACCCATTATTTTCCGTGAAATTTGGTCTGAATATGAGTTCAGTGTCAGCATCAGAAGCGTGACTGCAATTTCCATGTCCTTAGCTAATTCGTTTTTGGCGCCCTTGAGAAATAGGGAAAATACTAAATTATGCAGAATAAATAGATAATTGAAGGATTAACATTCGGCGCCCTTGGCAACTACCCCAATGCCAAGTCGTTGTTACGCCTCTGGTCAGCGTTAAAAAAAGCTCTCTCGTATTGTATTATAAATCATTGAGTATTTTGACGTATTTCCTGCTTCGTGTTTTATACTTGTTAATATATATATAACTGATTGTTACATATTTTTATTTTTTTGAGTTGAATTTATTTAAAGTGACACATAACAAATATGATAGAGAAAAAAAAGCAATCTAATCCCTCTTAAAAACAACTTGGATCTGGCTTAATTAATAATGAGAAACGCTTTGAGACATTGTACAACATCAGAAGCGTTACGCGGGACATTGCATCAGTTTCTTGTGTGTGGCTTAGAAATGTAAGTATCGGATTTATGCTGTAAGAAATTTCCTTACATCACGGGACCCCCTTAGGCGTGAGGGCCTCTCGGGCATTGAGTCTGGGGCGTTTGCCTTACTAGCCACCCCCTTAGGCTGTCGCTGAATCGCGGTATGACGTCATAAAAGCATCCCAGTCTTTATATCTCGTGTAAACAAAAATAAAATAAAAACAAAACAAAAAAAACAGGAGTGAGCTTAAACGCGTAATTTCTCTTTCCCTCACTCACACCGTAGCGCCATAAAGACGTAAAAACACGGTATTATTGATGTTAGAAACACATAACCTCAATACCAAATGTGTGACAGCTGCCTCCATTCAAGCATAGGCCAATCATCTGATCTGGCGAGATTCACTTACCATCACATTGGGAGAAGTGAAATGTTTTCAACGATCGAGATGTTTTGTTGGTTTTTTTTTATTGCCAGGAAACTGAGATGTAGGCGAGGATTTAAAGCAGAGGGAATTTTTTGTACTTGTTGTTTGGTTTGCAAATATGTAACAAATTGATGCCAACGAATTCAGGGACCGTAACTCCTCCGCCAACAATCCCATCCTTGTCTACTGTTAGAGACATTCTACCTGGTAAATCCCAATCAGTTCACCTGGTCTTTGTTGTTGTTGTTGTTGGTTCCCGCCTTATTTGACAATCATAATAAAACCTACCATCGATCCTCTTGCCTTCTCTCTCTCTTCCTCTCATTCTCTCTCCCTCTCTTCCTCTCATTCTCTCTCTCTCTCTTCCTCTCATTCTCTCTCTCTATCTTTTCGCTCTCTTTCTTTCTCTCATTATCTCTCGCTTTCTCTCATTCTCTCGCTCCCTTTCTCCATCTCTCTCTTTCTCTCTCTCATCCTATTTCTCATTGTCTCTCTCTCTTTTTCTCCCTATCTTTCGTTCTCTTTGTCTCCCTCTCTCTATCTTTCTCTTCCACTCTCTATCTCTCCATCGATCAATTACAAGTTTCCATAGTCACCACTTCCCTACTGTCACTCTAAATATAGCCATTACCACCTGTCCGAAGCGCCCTCACGACTGCTATACTATTTCCTCTCCTAGTCGTTATTGAATTATAAATTCAATAGACGCCCCGCGGCGTAGCATACGCCGCAGACTTGCTCACGGAGAGTGCAAAGAAAGGGGAGGAAGAACGGACACAAACTACAGCACGAAGAAATCAAGGCAACGCGAGTGAACGTCGGTGAGGGGTGGGGGGGGGGACTTCCAACTCATTGTTGGTTTCGAGACATTTGCAGGCGAAATTCGATACACCCCTAACTTCTATGAAGTCAGCTATAAAACGATAATCGGTTTAAAATCGGAGTTACATAATCGATAATCGGAGTTTAAAAAAAAACAATAAAAAAAAACAAACAAACAAACAAACAAACCAACACGCAATTTAAAACCCTAAATATGACTAACCCTCGCTAGGGTCGGCCAATCATAGTCTATGTTTAAGGGATGGTAGTATTAAATGGGAGGCGGGTAACAACAACCTCAGTGTGCATGTCTTTATGTTTACTGGCTATTTTTTTATTTATTTGGTGCTGCTTTTTGTGTTTGTACTCTCACCCCCCCCCCAAACCGTTCTTTGCACTGTCTATGATGAGCAAGTCTGCAGCGTATGCAATTATGGGGTAAAAGAACGGGTACAAACAGAAATTTAAAAAAAAACAAGAACAACAATGTATTCGCTGGGGCTTGAACCCAGGACCTTCCCCGCATGAGGCGGACGTGATAACCAGTACACTGGGAGTCTCACGTTTTCTGTGAAGGAACAATGCAAGTGAAACGCAAGGACCATTGTTGGTCAACCCTCCACTACCTTCCATTGCCAAGCGTTAACTGTGATTAGTTGACCCCTGCGAGGGTCATTTGTCATGCTCGGTTGCACATACTTGCAGCATGTACGACATGGTCACACCACGAATAGAATTATATGTATAGATAATTAAATCTACACATTACTTGTTCCTTTCAATGGTACATACATTTTGAATATATATACATGTATATATAAATATATATAAATAAATATATATACATAATTGTAATTATTGGACATGAGCACCTATACACAGTGGCGTAGCTAGGGGGTGCAGGGGGGACACATGTCCCCGGGCGCCACGTTAGAGGGCGCCAAAATGAGTATTAAAACTAATTATTTAATATTATTTTGATGTTAACTAATGTATCCCAAATACGTTTGCAAGTTTGAATTTTGTAGATCAACAAATATCTCAATTTCAAACCAGGTGGCAAGCATTATTTTGGCGGCCCCATTGAGCATTAAGGTGCACCATTCTACTCATAAACAAATTACAAATCCACAATGTTCTATGTTTCTTTTTAAAACAGTGTGAGTTGCATGGAGTGGAAAATTTGAAGAAGAAATTTGGTGCGATATTTTGAAATGAGTAATTACCTGTATTAATTTGTTAGCTTTAGCATATTTGGTACTGCGTGGTCGTTAGGAACATCTTCATAAGGACAAATACAAAAATGTTAGAAACTTTCTCTCTGTGATCAAAATCGTTGCTCAGGATGATCCACTGTTAGAAAACAACCTACAACATGCCCGATAAAATCCAGGTATCTTACTTATCACCAGATAAATCCAGGTTCAGTATCTTACTTATCACCAGATAAATCCAGGTTCAGTATCTTACTTATCACCAGATAAATCCAGGTTCAGTATCTTACTTATCACCAGATAAATCCAGGTTCAGTATCTTACTTATCACCAGATAAATCCAGGTTCAGTATCTTACTTATCACCAGATAAATCCAGGTTCAGTATCTTACTTATCACCAGATAATCCAGGTTCAGTATCTTACTTATCACCAGATAATCCAGGTTCAGTATCTTACTTATCACCAGATAATCCAGGTTCAGTATCTTACTTATCACCAGATAATCCAGGTTCAGTATCTTACTTATCACCAGATAATCCAGGTTCAGTATCTTACTTATCACCAGATAATCCAGGTTCAGTATCTTACTTATCACCAGATAATCCAGGTTCAGTATCTTACTTATCACCAGATAATCCAGGTTCAGTATCTTACTTATCACCAGATAATCCAGGTTCAGTATCTTACTTATCACCAGATAATCCAGGTTCAGTATCTTACTTATCACCAGATAATCCAGGTTCAGTATCTTACTTATCACCAGATAATCCAGGTTCAGTATCTTACTTATCACCAGATAATCCAGGTTCAGTATCTTACTTATCACCAGATAATCCAGGTTCAGTATCTTACTTATCACCAGATAATCCAGGTTCAGTATCTTACTTATCACCAGATAATCCAGGTTCAGTATCTTACTTATCACCAGATAATCCAGGTTCAGTATCTTACTTATCACCAGATAATCCAGGTTCAGTATCTTACTTATCACCAGATAAATCCAGGTTCAGTATCTTACTTATCACCAGATAAATCCAGGTTCAGTATCTTACTTATCACCAGATAATCCAGGTTCAGTATCTTACTTATCACCAGATAATCCAGGTTCAGTATCTTACTTATCACCAGATAATCCAGGTTCAGTATCTTACTTATCACCAGATAATCCAGGTTCAGTATCTTACTTATCACCAGATAATCCAGGTTCAGTATCTTACTTATCACCAGATAATCCAGGTTCAGTATCTTACTTATCACCAGATAATCCAGGTTCAGTATCTTACTTATCACCAGATAATCCAGGTTCAGTATCTTACTTATCACCAGATAATCCAGGTTCAGTATCTTACTTATCACCAGATAATCCAGGTTCAGTATCTTACTTATCACCAGATAATCCAGGTTCAGTATCTTACTTATCACCAGATAATCCAGGTTCAGTATCTTACTTATCACCAGATAATCCAGGTTCAGTATCTTACTTATCACCAGATAATCCAGGTTCAGTATCTTACTTATCACCAGATAATCCAGGTTCAGTATCTTACTTATCACCAGATAATCCAGGTTCAGTATCTTACTTATCACCAGATAATCCAGGTTCAGTATCTTACTTATCACCAGATAATCCAGGTTCAGTATCTTACTTATCACCAGATAATCCAGGTTCAGTATCTTACTTATCACCAGATAATCCAGGTTCAGTATCTTACTTATCACCAGATAATCCAGGTTCAGTATCTTACTTATCACCAGATAATCCAGGTTCAGTATCTTACTTATCACCAGATAATCCAGGTTCAGTATCTTACTTATCACCAGATAATCCAGGTTCAGTATCTTACTTATCACCAGATAATCCAGGTTCAGTATCTTACTTATCACCAGATAATCCAGGTTCAGTATCTTACTTATCACCAGATAATCCAGGTTCAGTATCTTACTTATCACCAGATAATCCAGGTTCAGTATCTTACTTATCACCAGATAATCCAGGTTCAGTATCTTACTTATCACCAGATAATCCAGGTTCAGTATCTTACTTATCACCAGATAATCCAGGTTCAGTATCTTACTTATCACCAGATAATCCAGGTTCAGTATCTTACTTATCACCAGATAATCCAGGTTCAGTATCTTACTTATCACCAGATAATCCAGGTTCAGTATCTTACTTATCACCAGATAATCCAGGTTCAGTATCTTACTTATCACCAGATAATCCAGGTTCAGTATCTTACTTATCACCAGATAATCCAGGTTCAGTATCTTACTTATCACCAGATAATCCAGGTTCAGTATCTTACTTATCACCAGATAATCCAGGTTCAGTATCTTACTTATCACCAGATAATCCAGGTTCAGTATCTTACTTATCACCAGATAATCCAGGTTCAGTATCTTACTTATCACCAGATAATCCAGGTTCAGTATCTTACTTATCACCAGATAATCCAGGTTCAGTATCTTACTTATCACCAGATAATCCAGGTTCAGTATCTTACTTATCACCAGATAATCCAGGTTCAGTATCTTACTTATCACCAGATAATCCAGGTTCAGTATCTTACTTATCACCAGATAATCCAGGTTCAGTATCTTACTTATCACCAGATAATCCAGGTTCAGTATCTTACTTATCACCAGATAATCCAGGTTCAGTATCTTACTTATCACCAGATAATCCAGGTTCAGTATCTTACTTATCACCAGATAATCCAGGTTCAGTATCTTACTTATCACCAGATAATCCAGGTTCAGTATCTTACTTATCACCAGATAATCCAGGTTCAGTATCTTACTTATCACCAGATAATCCAGGTTCAGTATCTTACTTATCACCAGATAATCCAGGTTCAGTATCTTACTTATCACCAGATAATCCAGGTTCAGTATCTTACTTATCACCAGATAATCCAGGTTCAGTATCTTACTTATCACCAGATAATCCAGGTTCAGTATCTTACTTATCACCAGATAATCCAGGTTCAGTATCTTACTTATCACCAGATAATCCAGGTTCAGTATCTTACTTATCACCAGATAAATCCAGGTTCAGTATCTTACTTATCACCAGATAATCCAGGTTCAGTATCTTACTTATCACCAGATAAATCCAGGTTCAGTATCTTACTTATCACCAGATAATCCAGGTTCAGTATCTTACTTATCACCAGAAATCCAAAATGAATGTATCCACCTACTGACATCGACCGTAAGGAATCAGCTGTTTAGTGAAATCAGAAAAAAGAAGCACTACGGTATCTTACTTGACTCAACACCCGATCTAGGACATCGGGAACATATTTCTCAAGTCATCAGGTTTGTGGAAGTGGATTTTCAAACTAAAAAAGTAACAATCAAAGAACCATTTTTAAGGTTTTGTTCAGATACATTCCAAAGAGGCAACAAGCCTTGAAAGAGTTATCGTAGAGGAACTGGAATCTGATAAAATACCTCTAGCCGACTGTCGGTCCCATCAATTTTATGACAATGCTGCTGTAAGAACTGGGCATATATCCGGCATTCAACAGTGAATATGTGCCAGAAATCACAAAGCATTGTGCATCAACTGTGACAACCATAGCTTAAACCTAACAGAAGTACACTCAGCTAAACAGAATCCAATTTTTTTTTATTGTTAACCCGTTTTTGTGTGTTTTTTTGTTGTTGTGTGGAATGATTGCAAGTATATATTTGTTTTTCTCTCGTTAAACAACTCATTGGGAAGAATTAAAAAGAGTTTTTCCAGTCACAGCGAAGAGGGAGTCTGAAACACGCAGGAGTGCATGATCAGAACCTGTTAAAGCTATTTATGAGGACTAGATGAACTAGTAGGGCTGTTGGAAAAATTATCAGAAGATGCAATTATGACGCCTAACACCAGGAGTGATGCAGAAACTTTGCTGACAGGTATATTAAACTTAAACTTCCTAGTTTTGTTACATTTCTGGAACATACATACTTTGGAAAATTGATCGTGTCCAGAAACGGTTGCACGATCCTACTTTGAATTTCAAGGAAGCAGCATCTGATCTTGGATCGATGGAGCAAGAACTTGTCAACATTCGTGATAATTTAAGCCAGGTTGCGGTAGACAGTAGACAATGGAAAAACAAGATGCACAACTTGGGGAATCAAGGTTGACAGAAGGATTAGACATCGGGGGATGCCTGGAGAATTAGCAAGAGATGCAGGACTTTCTACAGAGGAAGAAATTCCAAGTGCTTTGAATAAACAGCGTAATTGATAGACTCCAAAAGGAGATATCAATACGGTTTTCACGTCTAAAAAACCTAAACACCAAATTTGGATTTTTGCTAGACGTCAAAACTCTTCTCACTGAGACAAATGTTGATACACTTCGTCAAAATTGTTTAGATTTTGTAAATTTCTACGACACTGACGTCAATAGTCACGAATTGTGCACAGAAATCGGAGACTGCAAAATGCGGCTCAGTATCCGGACTGAAGTTCTACCAGAAACTCCTTTGGAGCTTTTTGGTTTTATTGTTTCATATGGAGATGACGTATTTCAGAATCTGCGTATTTCACTGCAAATACTTCTATGAAATACTGTTTCAGCTGCCAGCTGTGAGGGGTCCTTCAGCAAACTGAAGCTTATTTTTTCTTAATTACGTGCTTCAAGGGGACAAGATCGTATTAGAAATCTTGAACTCCTTAGCATCGAAAGAGAAACACATGAGAATATTAATTTTGACAACGTGATTGACGAGTTTCCGCCAGTCAAATCAAGGCGGATCAATTTGTCGTAGACTATGTCTATTCCATTCCTGTATAATTAGTAGAGTATATATATATATATATATATATATATATATATATATATATATATAATATATATATATATATATATATATATATATATTCAAATAAATTGTTTACAATCGTATAGAGAATTATTAGTCTGTATTTATTTCATAAAAATACCAGATGCTTCGAAAATGAACTATATAAACAGTAAAATTTCACAATTTTCTTGGGGGCTCAGTGAGCCCACAGAATCTGTTGGCAGTGTTGGTCGGAGAAGGGGCGCAGACTTCGTGTCATGTCCCCGGGCGCAGATGAGCCTAGCTACGCCACTGCCTATACACAAATGCAGTTGTAAAATGTATTCAAAAATAAAGTTATGGTTTTTAATGTGTCTTTCATTTAAATTTTGACAATAAATTTATGTGAATAATCTTGTTTCTACATAAAAGTGTAAAAGTGTTTGCCCTAGGGGTCGTCCAAAATGATGTCAAGCATCTAGGGAGGGGGGCGGGGATGGGGCCACACATTTGTGCATGGCGAGGGGGCACATTTAAGATATGTGACGTCACATCAAAACGCTTAAGTTTAAATAAAAGTTCCAGTTAAATATTTGATTGCTTGCAATTTATTTAATGACATTTTACATTGCTTCACGCGAGTTACGTTATTAGAGTGAAGCCTTACAATAAATACATGCTTAAACTTGAATTACAAAACAGTGATTTCAAACATGCTCATTTTAAAATAAAATGTTTTTGCTATTGGGGGGCTGGAGGGGGGTCACACGGCAAAGCTCAGACGTAACCTTGGAGGGGGTCTAAGTTTTTTGACGGTGGGGGGGGGGAGGGGGTAATAAAATCGGAAAAAATTGCCAATAATTAATTATGTATGAAATAAAGTAATGTAAATATATATAGTCATAGGCCCAATTAACTAATTACAATAAGCTTAGGCCTAGGCTAAATAAAATTTGATTAACAAAGTATCTATACTAATAAAAGGCAAAGCCCTCACTCACTCACTCACTGACTGATTCATCACTACTTCTCCAACTTCCCGTGTAGGTAGAAGCATGAAACTTTGGGAAGTTGTTGAGTAGCCTCTCGCGACGAAAATTGGCGTAAAAGAATTTTAAAATTAACACTCATGGGGGCCGGGGGCCCAAAAACGTTTTTCTCCTTATATGGCCTATATAAAATTTGAAAATCACCAATTCTCCTGTTTCCCGAGTAGGCAGAAGCATGAAACTTTGGGAAGTTGTTGAGTACAATCCCGCGATGGTAACGGGAGAAAAAATATTTCAATTATCACTTCCTGGGGGCCGGGGGCCCAAATGAAGTTTTTTCCTTATATGAGCTATATAAAATCTAAAAATCACTAATTCTCCTATTTCCCGTGTAGGTAGAAGCATGAAACCCTAGGTGGTTGATAAGCACACTTCCGCGATGGTAACAAGCGAAAAAAATATTTAAAATAACACTTAATGGGGTCCGGGCGCCCAAATGTAGTTTTTTTCTTATATAAAAAACTGACTCATCACTAATTCTCCAACTTCCCGTGTAGGTAGAAGCATGAAACTTTGGGAAGTTGTTGAGTAGCCTCTCGCGACGAAAATTGGCGTAAAAGAATTTTAAAATTAACACTCATGGGGGCCGGGGGCCCAAAAACGTTTTTTCTCATTATATATGGCCTATATAAAATTTGAAAATCACCAATTCTCCTGTTTCCCGAGTAGGCAGAAGCATGAAACTTTGGGAATTTGTTGAGTACAATCCCGCGATGGTAACGGGAGAAAAAATATTTAAATTATCACTTCCTGGGGGCCGGGGGCCCAAATGAATTTTTTTCCTAATATGAGATATATAAAAACTAAAAATCACTAATTCTCCTATTTCCCGTGTAGGTAGAAGCATGAAACCCTAGGTGGTTGATAAGCACACTTCCGCGATGGTAACAAGCAAAAAAAAATATTTAAAATAACACTTAATGGGGTCCGGGGGCCAAAATGTAGTTTTTTTCTAATATAAAAAACTGACTCATCACTAATTCTCCAACTTTCCGTGTAGGTATTAGCATGAAACTTTGGGAACTTGCTGAGTACACTCTCTCAACGATAATTGGTGAATAAGAATTTTAGAATTCACAGTGTTTTGGGCCCGGGGCTCAAAAACGCTTTTTTCCTTATATGGACTTTATAAAATATGAAATCACTAATTTTCTCATTTCTCGAGTAGGCAAAAGCATGAAACTTTGGGAAGTTGTTGAGTAAAAACCAGTGATAGCAACGGGAGAAAAAAACATTAAATTATCACTTCCTTGGGGCCGGGGGCCCAAATGAAGTTTTTTCCTAATATGAGCCATACAAAAACTAAAAATCACAAATTCTCCTATTTCCCGTGTAGGTAGAAGCATGAAACTTGGGGTAGTTGTTAAGTACACTTCCACGATGTTAACAGGTAAAAACAATATGTAAATTATCACTTAATGGGGGCTGGAGGCCCAAATGTAGTTTCTTCTTATATTAAAACAGACTCATCACTAATTCTCGGATTTACCGCGTAGGTAGAAGCATGAAACCTTGGGAAATTGTCAAGTAGCATGTTTGGACGACAAATACCGAAAAAGAATTTTAAAATTCACCTTCATGGGGGCCGGGGGCCCAAAATCGTTTTTTTCCTTCTATGGGCTATATAAACATTTGAAAATTACTAATTCTCCTATTTCCCAAGTAGGTAGAAGCATGAAACTTTAGGAAGTTGTTGAGTACACTTCCGCGTTGTAACAGGCAAAAAAATATTTAAATTTTCACTTACTGGGGCCCAGGGGCCCAAATGTGGTTTTTTCCTTATATGAGCTATATAAAAACTGAAAATTACTAATTCTCCTATTTCCTGTGTATGAAGAAGCATGAAAGTTTGAGTAGCTGTTAAGTAACATTCTGCAATGGTAACAGGTTAAAAAATTATATAAATTATCATTTACTGGGGCCGGGGGCCCAAATGTAGTTTTTTTCTTATATAAAAAACTGACTCATCACTAATTCTCCAATGTCTCGTGTTGGTAGCAGCATGAAACTTTGGAGAGTTGCTAAGTACACTTCCGCAATGGTTACAATCAAAACAAATATAAAATTATCATTCACTAGGGGGCCGGGGGCCAAAATGTAGTATTTTTCTGATATGATCTATATAAAACAGACTCATCATTACATATATAACTTCCCGTGTAGGTAGGAGCATGACACTTTGTGAAGTTGTTGCGTACCCTCCCGCAATGGTAGTAGACAAAAAAAAATTAAATTATCAGCTTGATAGGATCGAGGGAAGTGTGTCATTTTTTACTTTTAGCTTGTGTTTTTATGCGGGACTAGGACAGACAGACAAGACGGTGAAGTTAATATATGTATTATATTCATCATGATCCAGATTGAAATCAATTGGTGTTTTGAATTTGTGTTACGCGGGTTCTCAACGGTAACTGAAATCCTATTTTCCGCAGCGTAGCGCGGGTATTTTGCTAGTTGAATATAATTTAGAGTTATAGACCTAGACTTTTGGCAAGGTTTTTATTTCCCTTTCTTGTGTTTATGGCCAAGGAGGGGCAAAATATAATATATTTTTAAATCTACCCTCATCTATCTTATACTTATAACTTCATTATTAATTATTAGTTCTATTTCATAGATTCGAAATAACAACGAAATTTTTTGCGTAATTTCTACAAACGATGGCACAGACTCCTTAGCCACAGTAGTAGATTATATGTATATTTAAATAGTTAATCATTTCAATTTTTTCTTTCACGGTAATAATTCATATTACATTGTAACTCATTTTTAAACATGAGACATATAACCATACTCATTCTACACATTCATTTGAATATTTTGAATTTAAAGTTGAAGTATTAATTTATTATTTTATTTTCATTCTTTTAATAAAAAATGTTTTTTAAAGCCTAGTTTAAATAAAATGCAGATCTACTTCGTAATAAATCATGGGGTGATTGAATCAGATTATACGTTCCCAAATGAGTTATATAGCAATTAATTCTGAGTTCTCTTCCTGCGTTATTTAGGTTTAGTTTTATAATTTTTATTTGTTAATTTAGGTTTGGGGTTAGGTATAGATATAATGGTGATTTTAGGGTTAGGGTTAGTTTTAGAATTTTAATAGTTGAATTTTCCAATTTTCGTGTCACGTTTGCATAGCAACAAAGATGGCGGACATTAATGTGGGAACGTCAACATCGAATTTACCTAAATCATATATTGTTTTTGTTTCGACAAGTTGTTTTTTTAATAATGATTTGATGAAAATTTGGTTTATCGCGATCAATTTTATTAATTAATAGCACATCGTAGTCAATATAAACAACTCTCCAATGATGAACTTTTAAGTTTATCTATAGTCTATATAAAAGCATCTGTACCGTCTGCTTTTGTTGACATCCGTGAGTTCGCCCCGTGACCACATCACAATGTTTTTAAAACGTTTGGCGGGCGCTTGTGAGGTGTTTGGTAAAATAAATAGAGGTAAAAAAATATTTTAAAAAACCAGGTTGTAATAAGTGGACTAAAGGGAATAAAATAAATAGAAGTAAAAAAAAGATTTTAAAAAACCACGTTTTTATAAGCGGACTAAAAAGAAGAAAATAATTTAAAACTTATTAGTTCAAGAACTTCGATTTAATATGACTAAAAACGTGGGGCGGGTGTTTGGTATAAAAATTAAAGATTTCTAATTTAGAAGGCAAAAGAGAGATCTATAAGTGAGAGAATGAGTGAACCGCATATGTTACACCTTATAAGCGCCCGCCCCACGTTTTTAGTCATATTAAATCGAAGTACTTGAACTAATAAGTTTTAAATTATTTTCTTCTTTTTAGTCCGCTTATAAAAACGTGGTTTTTAAAAATCTTTTTTTTACTTCTATTTATTTATTACCACGTTTTTCTTAACTCGCTTTCGTTCCTGTTTGTTTGTTGGTTTGTCCAAGATTTTTTCAAATCTGCCTACGTAAAATTGAACCTTTTCTGATGGCCCTAGAGATTTGAAAATTTTACCACATATAGATTTTGAATGACAATGCATTGTATCAAAATTTCAGATCGATCGAATGTACTGTTATTAAATTATTGAACTTTTTAGTTTATCTATAGTCTATACACTATACTATATATAAGCACCTGTACCGTCTGCTTTTGTTGACATCCGTGAGTTCACCCAGTGACCACATCACAATGTTTTTAAAACGTTGGGCGGGCGCTTGTGAGGTGTTTGGTAAAATAAATAGAGGTAAAAAATATTTAAAAAAACCAGGTTGTTATAAGTGGACTAAAAAGAATAAAATAAATAGAAGTAAAAAAAAAGATTTTTAAAAACCACGTTTTTATAAGTGGACTAAAAAGAAGAAAATAATTAAAACTTATAAGTTCAAGTACTTTGATTTAATATAACTAAAAACGCGGGGGCGGGTGTTTGGTATACAAATTAAAGATTTCTAATTTAGAAGGCAAAAGAGAGATCTATAAGTGAGAGTATGAGTGAGCTGCATATGTTAAACCTCATAAGCGCCCGCCCCATGTTTTTAAGTCATATTAAATCAAAGTACTTGAACTTATAAGTTTTAAATTATTTTCTTCTTTTTAGCCCGCTTATAAAAACGTGGTTTTTAAAAATCTTTTTTTTTACTTCTATTTATTTACTTGGTGCTGCTTTTTGTGTCTGTACTCTCATCCCCCCCTTTCCCAAACCGTTCTTTGCACTGTCTATGATGAGCAAGTCTGCGGCGTATGCTATGCAATAAGGGGGTAAAAGAATGGGTACAAACAGACATTAAAAAAACAACAACAATTTATTCGCTGGGGCTTGAATCCAGGACCTTCACCGCATGAGGCGGACGTGATAACCAGTACACTAGGAATCTCACGTTTTCTATGAAGGAACAATGCAAGTGAAACGCAAGGGCCATTGTTGGTCACCCCTACACTACCTTCGCTTGCCAGGCGTTCAGTGGCGTAGCTAGACGTTTTGCCGCCCGGGGCGGTCTCCGATGTGCCGCCCTTTATAAGTATGCAGTATCGTGGTTTTATAAAGTAATAAACATAAATAAATAATTGTAATTGAAACAAAGTAAAGGTGGCGAAAAATTTTACCATTGGATGCCATATTTAAGTAAGCAGCAATAAAGGAGGCCAAATAAGATGTTATACCTATAAATACATATTTTATAAAAAATACGAGATACTTTTTTTTAAAGGTTACTGAGGTTGGAGGTTCCCCAATGAGACAAACATATTCCAAATTTACGCCAAAAAATTATGAATTAATTATTTTTTTAATAAACAAATTGTGTACATTAGTATGTAAACATATTATTTATAAATTTATTTTCCTAACTTTCATAGTAGAAAAATCGTGTATTATGCTGTCAAAGTTTAAATAATTTGTTATAATTTGTTCTATGGACAATATTGCAAGATTTTTTAGTCTTAATATATACACTCATTATGGAACGAAGATAATTTGTTTATCAACTTCAGTTTGGAGAAGCTCCTTTCACAACTAGCAACACTGATAACAATAATTTTTATAAAATTCTTAGCAAGATTACAATGTTGGTTACAGAAGTTTCCAATCTATACTATTGAATAAATTTTAATAAATCAAAGGGGCCTTTTCCTCCACTTTCCCAATGCAATGACTCTTTTTGTAGTATAGGTACATCAATAAAACCTGGATAATTTTTCTTTAAATATGGAACTGTTCTTTATCAATGTCAATAAAATCATTTATTTGACATTCAATTTCTTCATTTAGTAAGTTATATGGGATTATACACGAATATTTTCTTACAAGGTCATGCATCTGATCAAAGCGTTCTTTTAATTCCTTTTTAATTCGATCCATGGATTCAAACATTTCTGGTTGTACTTCATGTTCTAAAGATAGGACAAATGATTGTGAATTTTCCTCACTCATGTGTTTTTCCCCTTCTAACTCGGCGTTCAGTCGATGTCTCCACCTCTTCACAAATTCTTTTGGCTGCTATAACAGCTTTTTGTATTAGCACATCTCTTTGCTCCAAGAAATGGGTTTGCAAAGAATTTAGTTTTATATGGCATCGGTGAACATTTAAGCCTTTTATTTGAAGGTATTTTGAGCATCCCACTGACGCGTGGAAGAATTTAAAAAATGAAGAAAACAACTTTTCTATAGTTCCGAAAAATGTTAAGGAATCAATAGCAGTACAAGCTGCATGTAAACATGCCAGGTTTAAAGAATGATTTGTGCAGGCTACAAACTCTGACGGAAGCATTATCGTAAGCCTTTCCTCTGCAATTTTTTGAATCTAAACATGTTCTAATTTCTTTAAAATCAGATTTGTGATTTCCTCAGCAGTTTTCCTTTATTTTCTACAAAGTAGATGAACGATTCTACAACTAACATCAATAACTACGTATCTTTTAAGTTGACTAGTTTAATCTTTGTGGAAAATATTTGGATTTCTGTCAAATATCATACAAAAGTTTTAGCTTGCTTTATTTGGTCCATTATTGTTTTTCTCACTGCGCCTCACAATGGGTCTATGAATTCATTTTGAATTATTTTCGACAAATAGAAGACACTATATTTATGACCCATCTTAATTTTTACTAAATGTTCACATAATACTGGGTCGTACTTACCCAACAAGTCAAAAAGCTCTAGAAAAGGTCCTCTTATTTTCAATTGAATTGATGTCTTCCTCATGAATACTTTCACGATGACCCCTTAACGCCAAATTTTGTTTGCTAAGAATCTAATTATACTAAGTATTGTGAGAATTTTCTATCTTTTTTCTTCTTATTTCTTTATCAATATTCTGTAGTTGTGGTTGATCAAAAGTTGCGCCTTGTCCAATTCTTCTAATTCCTTCCATTGGGAAAATGATCTAATGTGCAGTAGACTCAACTCGTGTTGACTTATTTTGAGATTAAATATCCACTATTTGTTAAAACCATTTGCCATGTTAAAATTTGATTGGAAAAGACCATCAAACAGTAAACAGCAAAAACAATATATAATTTTCTTCAATTGTGAATACACCATCCACGATCTTAACAAACTTTCACCATTATGCAAAATTTGGAGAGAAAAAAACAACAATCGCGATTAATCTTTCTTGTGAAAAATCGTAATAATTTTAAGTAAAATAGACTAATTCAAACTATCTAATCATTACTTTAATAGGATAGGCATAACATTTTTTAGTGAATAAACGTATTTTAATGAAACACACAAATTGTGTTTGTGCTACTTAAATGAAAAAAATAATAATAATACAAACAAACAAAAATTAAATTTTAATAAATTACCTTAGAATAATTTTCTGAAAACTGAAACAGTAATATAAATTACTACTTGCAAGTTAAACGCAATATTTGAACCACCATGCCATGTATGTTCTTGTTCGCGTATCATTCCGTGCATGTCAAAAATCCACGCAATAACTGTCGCGGCGATATTAATAGTATGTATATTCGGTCCAGCAGTGATGTGTTCTTTGTGTTGTTTTCTTATAAAAGTGTCATCTGTGATGTATACCGTTTAATTTAAAAAAAAATCGATACAATTTTTTAGCGATTTTAAATTTCTTAACGGTTATGCGTTAGTTATAGCAAACAGTATGTAATAAAAAAAATGTTGGGAGAATCCGTTAATTACGACTTGAAAGTACGAATATTTTATTTTCAACCGGGTGTTCCTCTTTCAAAAGAAAAAAGTTGGTTGTCAGAAAGGGCTATACATTTCAAATGCCCCCAAATGCCGCCCCCAAAATGTGTGCGGCCCGGGGCGGACCGCCCCCACCGACCCCCTAGCTAAGCCACTGCAAGCGTTAACTGTGATTAGTTGACCCCAGCGAGGGTCATTCGTCATGCTCGGTTGTACATACTTGCAGCATAACTTACATGCTACACAATAAAGAAAATTATATATATAGATAATTAAATCTACACATTACTTGTTCCTTTCAATGGTACATACATTTTGAATATATATACATGTATATATAAATAAATATATATACATAATTATAATTATTGGACATTAGCACCTATACACAAATGCAGTTGTAAAATGTATTCAAAAATAAAGTTATGGTTTTAACCATGTCTTTCATTTAAATTTTGACAATAAATTTATGTGAATAATCTTGTTTCTACATAAAAGTGTAAAATTGTTTGCCCTAGGGGTCGTCCAAAATGATGTCAAGCATCTAGGGAGGGGGGGCGGGGATGGGGCCACACATTTGTGCATGGCGAGGGGGCACATTTAAGATATGTGACGTCACATCAAAACGCGTAAGTTACACGCTTTTATTATTACACGCTTTTATTTAATTCACAATGTTTGTATGTTGTATCCATCCATCCATCCATCCTTCCTTCAAAACTTGAAACGTAAAATTATACCACTTCTGATGGTCCAAGAGATCTAAAAATTTTACCACAGATAGATCTTGGATGACAATGCATTGTATCAAAATTTCAGATCGATCGAATGTACCGTATTGAAATTATTGCATTTTTATTTTATCTATAGTCTATATATAAGCATCGGTACCCGTCTGCTTTGTTGACATCCATGAGTTCACCACGTGAACACATCACGGTGGTATAAAACGTTGGGCGGGCGCTTATGAGGTGTTTGGTATAGAAAAAATAGTGGTAAATAAAACAAACCCATAAAAACAAAGTATTTGGCTATAAATCCGTTATATATGAGACATAACTAACAGTATTGATTATTTTCAAACGCGACAAACATTTACAGACTGAATCTGTCTTAAATGAACCTTGCTTAAAAACTCTAGGGGGGGGGGTTGGGGGACTGAGCTCAGCATGACACGTAAAATGTAAACAAAAGCACGCCGGTGCTTCGATGGGTCGCCTCAACGCGTCAACTCAAACTTTCACGTGGACAAAAAACTATAACAAACAGTGAGTTTAAATTACATACGTTATATAAGGATAAACTAAAAATGCATTAATTTAATTACGGTACGTTCGATCGATCTGAAATTTTGATACGAAGCATTGTTAGGTGAGACGGGCCCGTGTGCCAAATTTCAGCTCGATCGGATTACGGTAACTGGGTCATTTTTGACTTTTGTGTTTCCGCCCGCCCATGAAATGACGACAGAGACGGCCGCGAAGTTAATACAAGGGATTTAATAAAACAAAGTTTTTGACTATATATCCCTTATATATGAGACATAACTAAAAGTATTTACAAATATTTACAGACTGAATCTGTCGTAACTCAACTTTGCTTCATAACCCTGGTGGTAGAGGGGGAAAAGTCTGGTCACCGATTCGCTTGACCGAGCTCAGAGTGACACGTAAAATGTAAACAAAAGCACGCGGGTACGTCGATGGAACGCCTCAACGCTTCAACTCAAACTTTCACGTGGAAAAAAAACAATAACAAACAGTGAATTTGAATTACATACCTCATATAAGGATAAACTACAAATGCATTAATTTAATTACGGTGCGTTCGATCGATCTGAAATTTTGATACGATGCATTGTTAGGTGACACGGGTCCGTGTGCCAAATTTCAGCTTGATCGGATCACGGGAAATGGGTCATTTTTGACTTTTGTTTTTCCGCCCGCCCAAGACAGACAGACAGAGATGATCGGCGGTGAAGTTAATATAAGGGATTTAAAAAGATGTGTGGGCTTCAGACGTGAATTTTAAAGTTTTTATTATAAGTTTTAAAAAATAGCTGTTAAAACAAAGTTTTTGACTATAAATCCCTTATATATGAGACATAACTAAAAGTAGTGATTATGTTAAAAGCGTGTCCTTTTAAAAAAAAAGATTTTTTAAATATGTAATTATTTAAATAAAAGTTCCAGTTAAATATTTGATTGCATGCAATTTATTTAATGACGTTTTACATTGCTTCACGCGAGTTACGTTATTAGAGTGAAGCCTTACACTAAATATATGCTTAAACTTAAATTACAAAACAGTGATTTCAAACATGCTCATTTTAAAATAAAATGTTTTGCTATTAGGGGAGGGAGGGGGGTCACACGGCAAAGCTCAGACGTAACCTTGTAGGAGGTCAAAGTTTTTTGACGTGGGGGGGGGGTAATAAAATCGGCAAATATTGCCAATAAGTAATTATGTATGAAATAAAGTAATGTAAATATATATAGTCATAGGCCCAATTAACTAATTACAATAAGCTTAGGGCTAGGCTAAATAAAATTTTATTTTAAAAAGTATTTAAATATAATTTAGAGTTATAGATCTAGACTCTTGGCAAGGTTTTTATTTCCCTTTTTTTGTGTTTATTACCAAGGAGGAGCAAAATATATATATTTAAATCTACCCTCATTTTTCTTATACTTATAACTTCATTATTAAATATTAGTTTTCTTTCATAGATTCGAGATAATAACGAAATTTTTTGCGTAATTTCTACAAACGATGGCACCAAATCCTTAGCCAAAGTAGAAGTTAATATGTATAATAATTAAACAGTTAATCTTTTCAATTTTTTTTCCACCGTAATAATTCATATTATATTGTAACTCACTTTTATACATAGGTCATATAGTCATACTCATTCTACACATTCATTTGAATATTTTGAATTTAATGTTGAAGTCTTTATTTTCTTATTTATTTTCATGCTGAAAACGTTTTTTTAAAAGCCTAATTTAAATAAAATGCAGATCTACTTCGCAATAAATCATGGTTGATTGAATCAGATTCAGATTAGCCTATAATCTATAAGCTCCCAAATCAGTTATATAGCAATTAATTCTGCGTTCTCTTCCTGCGTTACTTACGTTTAGTCTTATAATGTTTATTTGTTAATTTAGGTTTGGGGTTAGGTATAGATATGATTGTGAATTTAGGGTTAGGGTTAGTATTAGAATTGTAATAGTTGAATTTTCCAATTTTCGTGTCACGTTTGCATAGCAACAAAGATGGCGGTTATGAATGTGGGAACGTCAACTCCGAATTTACCTAAATCATATATTGTTTTTGTTTCGAAGTGTTTTTTTTTAAATAATGATTTGATGAAAATTTGGTTTATCACGATCAATTTTATTAAAATAATAGCACATCGTAGTCAACATAAACAACTCTCCAATGATGAAGTGTAAACTTTAATTTGTAATAATTTACCATGTGACATAGTGGTGCAGTTGTACCAATCGGGCCGTACCAATGGCTCACACACAAATGTTTGCGAGCAATGTTTGAGGTGTAGACCGACCTTTAGGGCCTCGGGCTGTGGCTACACATTTTTACTACTTCTATAATTTTACTTCTATTTTAATGTCCATTTTATTAAGAAAGACAGCAAATTTTGTATTTATATTTTTAGAGTAGGTTATTTCAAATTGATAGTCTCAGCCATGTTTACCACGTTTTTATTAACTTGCTTTCGTTCCTGTCTGTCCACAATTTTTTTAGTTTCTGCCGGACCACATACAGTAATTTGGTGAATTTTAATATTAGGCCGGAGATGTTTGTACGTAAAATATATATATATAAATTATTATTAATTATTAATCATTAATTATTTATTACTAAAACTTTTAAAACATATTATAAATATTTTCTTAAATTTTAATCGAATTTTTATCGATTACAAATATTTTAATCGATATTTAATCGATAAAATTTTAAACGATTAATCGAGAAATTAATCGATAATTTCCGCAGCCCTACTTTTTATCTTTTTAGAGTGGTTAGTTCCCTTAAAATTCTTAAAAGTCTATGACATGAATTTTTTCTATTATCAAGGGATATAATACACTTTTAAAAATAATTAATTATGTTGATCAAAAGCTCGACTAAAAAAACATTTTATTTTAAAATTCATGATATAGTAACAATTTATCTAATTTTTTTATATAAATAGCAACAGTATTATTTATGAATATTAAACGTCTGCATTAAAATAGCTTCCTACTTGAAATAACAGCAAACTATGTATGTCAGACATTTATAATTACTTATGTATCCTGTTAACAACAGTCAAGCGTTATTCACATATTCATCATTCGGTAATTGTTGAAAGTGTGAATACACTTTATTCGTTCCCATAATAGTATGCAATCAACATAATAAAAAAAATATACGGATAAGTCAATGTATGTTTGATCGTTTTCGTAACCAATTTGGTCAAACGACGTTCACTCGCGTTGTTTTCATTTCTTCGTGCTTTTGTTTGGTCTGTTCTTTCTCCACTTGCTTTGCACTCTCCATGAGCAAGTCTGCGGCGTATGCTACGCCGCGTTACGTCTAGTTCTTTTATATTTTATTTATAAATAAATGATTTTTAAAAAAAATTACGAACAAAGAAATTGTATACATTAGTATGTAAACATATTTATACATTTACTTTCTTAACTTTCATAATAGAAAAATCACGTATTATCAAAATTATTACGCTATCAAAATTTAAATTATGTATAACATCTTGTTCTATGGACAATATTGAAAGATTGTGTAATCTTTAATCACTCATTGTGCAAAGAAGATACTTTTTTTTAATCAACTTCAGTTTGGAGAAGCTCCTTTCACAACTAGCGACACTGATCGCAATTGTTGAAAAAATTCATAGCACAATTGCAATGTTGGGTACAGAATTTTACAATCTGTACAGTTGAATAAAGTTGAATAGATCAAGGGGGCCTTTTCCCCTGATTTTCTAACATAATGCCTCTTCTTGTAGTGTAGGTACAGCCATAAAAACCTGTGTCATTTTTCTTTCAATATTTACTGTTCTTTATCAATGTCAATAAAGTAGGGCTGCGGAAATTAACGATTAATTTCTCGATTTTTAATCTTTAAAAATTGTTAACGATTAGTTAACAATTTTTAACGATTAAATTATTTTTAACGATTAATCGACCCATCACTTACAAATTATTGGAAGTCAAAAAGTAAAAAATAAATAATAAAAATAGCGGCCGATAAATACTAGATTTCATCACTTTAAGAAAATAATGTCAACACAATTGGCTTTTTGCGTAGTAAGTTAAAAGATGACATATGAAGGAAACATTCCAGTGTTCTTTAGATTTTCAACAAGAACGTTTAATAAGTGTTACTTATGACATCATAAATTTTAATTTTTGACTTTAATCAAAATTAACGATTAATTAATCGTTAATTTTTTTAAAAGTTAACGATTAAATTTATATTAATCGTTAACAGCCCTACAATAAAGTAATTTATTTGATGTTAAAATGCTTCATTTCGTAGGTTACATGGTATTATATACGAATATTTTCTTGACAGGAAATGCAACTCATCAAAGCGTTCTTTTATAATTCCATCCATGGATAAAAACATTTCTCGTTTTACTTCTTGTTCTAAAGAAAGAACCACGTCTTCGTAATTTTCCCCACTCATATTTTTTTTTACCTTCTAACTCCGCGTTCAGTTGATATCTCCAACTCTTCACAAATTGTTTGGCTGATTTAACAGCTTTTTCTAGTAGCACATCTCTTTGTTCCATGCAATGGGTTTGCATTAATTTAAAAAAATGACGGGTTCCCATAAATTGTTATAGCATAGAAAAGAAAAAGATTGCTTTGAATTGAGTAAAATTCCAGCATCTGATCTCGTTTTACTAGTTACTTAATAAGATGTACATTTTTCCAAAATGTTTGACATTTTTAAGTATGTGTTTTTCAAAATTATTTATGCTATTGTGGTCAGAGGCGTAACAACGACTTTGCATTGGGGCAGTTGCCAAGGGCGCAGAGGGCTAATCCTTCAAATAATTCAAATTTAGTATTTTCCTACCTTTTGGATTTTTTAATTTCCATTTTTCAAGGGCGCCAAAAATAAATGAGCCAAGTGCGCGGAAAACCAAGTTAAGCTTCTGATTGTGGTATTTATTAACGGAGAAATTTGAATATTTTCATACTCTTTGTCATAAATCTTAATAATTTTGCATAAAATAGACGAATTCAAATTATTTACACATCACTTAAAATGGAAAGGCGTAACACTTTTCATGTATAACCATATTTTAATGAAAAACACAAATTATGTGTGCTACTTTAATGCAATAAAAAGGAAAATAAATTTAATTTTTAATAACTTACCTTACAATAATTTTCTAAAATCTGAAACAGTAATATAAATTAATAATTACAATTTAAACACAATATTTGAACCACCATGCCTTGTAGGTACATGCTCGCAACATCGTTCGGCGTATGTCAAAATCCCACGCAGAAACTGTCGTGGTGATTAATATGTGCTATTAATTTCGGCGCAGCGGTGATGTGTTTTTGCTTAGTTTTCTTATAAAAGCGTCAACAGTATACTACTTAAGTTTCCAAACAAAACGATACCTTTTTTGAGTGATTAAAAATTTTTGAACGGTTTTGCGTTAGTTATAACATCCAATATGTAACCAAACAAATGTTGTGCCACCCACCCGTTAATTCAGAATAGTAATTATGAATATTTTTGTTTCACCTTGGTTTCCCCCCTTCAAAAGAAAAAGGGCGGTTGTTGGAAAATTGTACTTTTCAACTGCCCACAAATGCCGCCCGGGGCGGACCGCCCACACCGCCCCCTCTAGCTACGCCACTACATTGGATTGTCCTAGGCCTAGGGCAGGGGTCGGCACCCTTTTGAGACGGAAGACTAAAAATTACTATTTACACAATTTCCCAATTTTTAAAGAGCCACTAACACGAGTTTCGAAAATAAAATAATATAATTATTAACATTTGCGAATGGAAATGGAGAGCCGCATCTTGACATCGAGAGAGCCGCAGGTTGCCGACCCCTGTCCTAGGGTGTCTGCAGAGCCCTAGGAGCCTGCTGATCACAAGATGAGAACAAAGTCTCTATACAACGACGTTTGAGTGAGTTGTGAGGATTTAAGAACTTTTAAAAATTCTCATACGCCACATATCGGTGGATCCTGAAAAGTGATAAGCTAATTATTAAAATGACATATTAAGATTAACCTTCTCTTTTAGGGTCGAGTTAATTCAAACTCCTATAACACAGTTCATGATTTTACTGACAAGCCTCATTAAGTGGGCATCGCCATTATACTTTTCCTTAGTTGTCGGAACCGACCCGTCAAAATCCCCGGCCGACGCCGGGAACTCGGTAAACAGGTGCTCAACAGTCTCCTTAGCGTCACCAAATACTCGGCAGCCGATATCCCTTCTTGCAATTGCATCAAACATAAAATGCAAGTAACTCCGTGTGGAGCAGTGCTCAGCTTTCATCTGGATGATGCTTGTCTGAGTTGTATGAGGTAGTTTCCACCAGGGGTCGCTTTTGTTCGGCTGCGGCATAAACTGTATAGTAATCATTTCTGACCTTGTATCCAGCTGCCAAGCGCTGTAGACGTTTATCTCGGAAATGGTCTTTACGCCACGACCTGACCCCAGCTGCATCATCGGATGACCGTGATGTGACCTTCTCTCACCAATAAATCGGCCCCTATTAAGCTGCGGCACATGGACGTGCCCAGTGATGAGCTATATGATTACTCGGCGATCACGTGCTAGGATCCAGTCTTGAACATGAACTTGAACTATCCCTTAACCCGTCGTTGGGTCGTTGGGGCACCATCGTGAACTGCTCACTATCTCACGCCATTTTCCCGGTCCTGTGCTGCCTTTTGAGAGTCGCTGAATGACAGGCCGGTCCACTCTTTGATATCGTTTTTCCATCTCTTCTTTTGTCTGCCTCTTTTCCTTCCTCCCTGGACTTTGCCTTGCAATATGGTCTTTGTGAGACCTCCAGTTCTTGTCACGTGTCCGTACCATCTTAGTTTCCTCTTCTTAATGGAGGTGAGAACGTCCTCATAGGGATAAATGACAGTACTTATTGTGTTGCGGATCGCTTCGTTCGTGATGTGCGCTGTGTAGGAGATGTTCCATATCTTTCTGAAAATCTCATCTCTAGCGCATTGATTCTTCTTTTGAGGTCTGCAGTGAGCGTCCAAGCCTCACAACCATACAAAAAGACCGACATCGCCAGAGAGCGCATTAGTCGGATCTTTGATCCCGCAGGGAGAGTTTCTTGCTTGCCAGATGTGCTTTAGTTTACTCAATGCTGCCATTGTTTGGGCCACTCTTGCAAGAATTTCTGGCTTTGAGCCTTCGTCGGATATTATGGCCCCTAGATATTTGAAGGTGGAGACCTCTACGAGTTCTTGCCCGTTTATCTGAATCTCACTTGTGAATTTTCTATTTGCCATGACCTTGGTCTTTTGACTGATTTCCATGCCGTACGCCTTTGCTGTTTTGTCTAGCTTTGCAATGAATTCTTTTAGTTCATTCTCGCTACCAGCTAGGCCGTCTATGTCATCGGCGAAGCGTAGGTTGGTTATACTTCTCTCTCCGATGCTGACTGTTCCGACATGGTCTTCTAGCACATCTGTCAAGATCCAGTCTACTGTCTTCAAAATGACACTGACCGTATATGGCCCCATAGAGGATCGACTCAGGGCTTCCATATAGAGCCAGGAGTCGGTGAAGACAACTACCGTCGGAAAGAACTTTCTCTTCAAAATGAAATATAAATGGGCTAATAGTATAATATACAATATTGTAACTTATTTTAAGTTACTAGAGGTTTTTATTTTTTATATCCTTACATCCCACATTCATGGCAACCTGATCTCATATTTTGTTTAGATATACCTAACTTACCAAGCATTGAATCTTGATTTGGTTTTCATTCCTTCCCCTCTCCCACATTAACTAATAAACACGCCTTCGAAATTACATTTCAATAAAATGTATGAAAAATGTTATGTTTTTAAAAATGTTATACATCAATTGATTTTTGCATCAACGGAATACAATAAATAAATTGTAAAAAATGATAATACTAACTGCTCCTCAGATCACGTGTCAATAAAACAATAACAAATGGATGGCTAGGACACGAGTAGACGTCGAAGATGACCTTGACTATGAGAGATAATGGGAATTGTCGTCTGGCTGACTGGAGGCTGGATTTTAATGGTCTGGATCATGGTGCCAGGTAGGCGTGATCTATTTCGTCCCTAATTACGGCGTTGTATCACTGGTGTGAGCAGATGAGAGATGTTTCTTAAAGAGAATTTTTAATTATTTTTTTTTAAATGAGTTCATGTAAATTTTCTCCATCCAGCCGTTAAATAATACTTATTATGGGGACAAGAGTTTAGAACAATGCCGAGACCTACCTCCCTGGATTCTTGACCCTTATTGAAAATGCATTTTAAAAAAAACGGTTGTAACAGCCATATCAGATCTACATACTTTTTAGACATTACCATTCAGTGTTGTTGGTAGATGGGACAGAGTGGGGGTTCTGGTTCACGGGGAGGGGGGATTCGGGTGTATGAGTGTGTGTGTGTGTGTGTGCCATTTTGGAATTTTGGCACATTTCCGTTTGTTTTAAATGTTTTTTACGCTTTTCCCCCCATTTTCACTTAGATTTAATTCAGGGGAGAAAACTATGGGCATAATAGTTAATATATTCTTTATCTTAAGAGATTCGATCATTGTACTGATAATTTTGGCGCCCGTGTATATGTTGACGGGTTTACGATGATTCTGTGGTAACAAAGAGCATACTGCATTGGTCGCAAAGGCTACGCAGCGATGACGTCAGGAACTGAAGGGAGAAGGCAATAAACTGTTGAGTCATGTTTTGTAGCCTCAACTGTGAAATGTTGGAATCTTGTTTCAGTCCCTGATTGTGTTGGACAGGAATGACCAATTAATGCACCATGTCTATGATCTTGCTGCTATGACACGAGCTGTCTGTCACGGCCACATCAAAATCAATGTCTATTGGACAAACTATACGCTTGCAATAACAAGTTAAAACTTAAATACTTTTTTTTTAAAATAAAAAATCTAAGTTCTGATACGTACCAGTATATTGTGCCGTACCAGTATATTGTGCCGTACCAGTATATTGTGCCGTACCAGCATATTGTGCCGTACCAGTATATTGTGCCGTACCAGTATATTGTGCCGTACCAGTATATTGTGCCGTACCAGTATATTGTGCCGTGCCAGTATATTGTGCCGCAGCAAATCATTTTGTTAAAAAAAATAATATTTTACATGAACTTGCATACCTTCAACTTTCAACTCGCCAAAAAGTTACTCATTGATTTTTTAAAATAAAGTATATATCTTGGTTGAGTTGAAAAATTCATGATACTTTAACTAGAATTAAATTTAAATAAGGGAATCAAGTTAAAACCATCGGAATTTATTAGTAAAGAAGCATCTATTAGTCAATATTTATAAATATACTTTAAATGACTTTGGACAATATTTTTCAATAAAGGGTTTACAACTGTTTACAACTGCTTACAACTTACACGTGTAAAAATAATCCAGAAATCTATACAAGTGTTGCTGGGGGGTTTGTAATTAATTCATCGCACAGCCGGTCCTCTAAAATTTATTGGTTTTTCACGGCACATTTGGATAAACAAGTTGACATATTAATAATTGTAAGCAATCAAATATTTAAGTGGAACTTTTATTTAAAGTTGCATGTATTGACGTGATGCCACAATTCTTAAATTCCCCCTCGTCATACATCGTCACAAATGTGTGACCTCCTCTCCCCCCTTAGGTGCGTGACGTCATTTAATCCCTCATCACCACACTGGCCTTTTGTACAACAATAATAATATCCATTCTTTTATAAACAACTGGAGAATTGAAATAGTATAAATGCCACATTTATGCTAATCTCACCATTCTTTGATCAAGACTAAGAATTATTGAATCTATATTAATAATATTCAATTGATACTTAACATGAGGGTTATATGAGCATAAATGATAGAAATAAATGATTTTCTTTTGTAAATAATAAGACAAAAATTAAGTATAAACAATCTTGTGTTATCACAACAAAATAATGAACAATACTTTTTTCCTCAGTAATTAATGGCCAGTCTAATTCATGCCAGTCATTAATGTGTCAGAATGGGGGCCAGTGCCTAGTGACGTCAGAGTCTGCAAGATGTGAATGTCAGATGGGATTCACTGGTAACACATGTGACACCAACATCAATGACTGTGCTGATCCCTCGCAACACCTGTGTCAGAACAATGCCATGTGTATTGATGGACTGGGTAACTACACCTGCAAATGCTTGTCAGGATGGGAAGGCACATACTGTGAAAAGGTAATAATCTTCTGTATAGAAGGATCGTCTTTAACAGATAAGGTACAATGTATAGTTGAAATTATTTTTTATTTCTTCATATTAATTTATCTAAAATTATAATCATGGTCCGATTCTGTGATTTTCTTCCAGCTAACTGATTTTTCTTATACTAACTAATCTTTATAGAAAGATACATAATAAAAAAATTATTGTAGATTTCTTGTTATTTTAGTTAAATAAAGAACAATTCTTTCTTTTCTTTCTTTCTCTTACCTTTATTTAACACCAAACCTCTATATCTGTCTGATGTCTGCCCCGAATCTTATGAGCTAAGTTAAATTTACTTCCATATTACAGTAGCTGCAATTTTTCACACATATTTTAATGTGGTGTCAACAGATGTTAAAGAAAAATATTTAATTTTCATATCCAAGTATTTTAAAAAGAAAAACATTCAAATTGACTTAATTTTTAAAAATCTTTAAAAAAAATATTTATACATCTGGGACTTGAACCACTTACCTTTAAAATACAGTGATTGAAGATAAATGTAAAGTATTTTTTAAAATATATCTTTTAATTTTACTTTTAGCTTATAAATGTTGTATAACTCTCCCCCCTCCCCCCACCCCACACACACACACACATTTCAAAGAAAAACTTTCAATGATTATTTGTAACATTTGAAACTTGTCTTAAAAAACATGACTTATTCTTTATTATTTCTGTTTGGATGTATAATTTTTTCTCTTATCTGTAATGTATTCAATATCCCTCAGGAGAAAAATGAATGTTTGTCAGATCCTTGTAAAAATGGAGGAAACTGCTCAGATTCCTTTGACAGTTTCAGATGTAATTGTCCTTTGACATTTACCGGTCCTACTTGTGCCCTAGATGTTGATGAGTGTAACATGAATGCATCCCTTTGTCAGAATGGAGCAACCTGTCAGAACACTGAGGGTGGATTTTTATGTATCTGTGTTCCAGGTAAAACAATTTATCAATAATCTTCTGTATAGAAGGAGCATCTTCAATAGATAAGATAACAAATTATGCATTTGAAAAAGCTTAACATTTTCCCTTCAGATGAAACTTAATAAATTTTAACAGGGATGAATTGGATTTAAAAAACGAATGCATTGTCTGTGATAGCCTATATAACCAGTGTAAAATAGTTTTGTATAGTTGCAAGATTTATTTATTTAAGATGACAGAACAAACATTTTTAAGTTTCTGATGCTTTTCATGCTCTAGCCCAGGGGTCTCTAAACTTTTTTGCGGAAGGGCGGCATTAACTGTCAAACATCAGTTTCGGGGCCGACTACACACAGTTATGTGGCAAACTACAGGAAAAAATAGTATCTTTTTGGAGATTAAAAGGTCTCCAGGGGCCGGATGTGAGGGCCTCGCGGGCCGCAATTGGCCCGCCGGCCGTAGTTTGGAGACCCCTGCTCTAACCTATAAATGTTCACACCTACACACATAATAAAAATTCTAGCTTCTCCTACCACCTGATTCCTGATGCCCACGTTACAATTGAATGTTATTTGTAACCTACAATATCTGTCAGGGTACACAGGATCATTTTGTGAGAAGGAGATCAACGAATGTGACAGTAGCCCGTGTTACTTCCAAGGGACTTGCATTGATCTCATCAATAACTTTCGCTGCGAGTGCTTGGACGGTTTCCTTGGCCCACAGTGTCAAGGGGTCATCAGACAGTGCCAAATTAAGAACCCCTGTGGTTCTCAAGGAATCTGTATAGAAAACCTGCAAGGTGTTTAAAAAAATAAATAATTTTTTTATGATGTTTCAGCAATACAAATGAAGTTTTTAAAGTTTTGCTTTGCAATTTATAAAATGAAAAAGAATGATATTATGCCTTTCTATAATAAAATAAGTATTCACTAGACTAGAAATACATTTTGAAACTGATTTACATATTTCCTTGCATGCAAATGATTTAAATTTTCATTTCCAATACAAACTTGTTATAATATTTTTTTTAGATATAACTTAAAATGTTTAGTATCATTAATTTTTTCATGCTTTCTTGAAATAATGTTCATTCAGGAGGCTATCAGTGCTTCTGTAAGCCAGGGTTTTATGGCAACCATTGTGAGTATGAGGTTAATTTATGTGTGCTCCGGCCATGCCAGAATGGAGCAATTTGCATAAACTTTGCAGTCAACTACACATGCACTTGTACACCAGGTAAGTAAAATATTCACTTAATTAATGAAAATAAATTCTTAAGGACACTTTGAGAAAAATTTCAAAATTATTCACCAAGCATTTTGAAACAAAGTTGTTGTTTTTTGCCAAACAGGAAACAAACCCACAAATATTAGATGAGGAAAAAAGAGAAACATTTGTTGTAAAATAAACAAACATTTTTTTTCTTTGTATTTTAGTGAAATGTATTTTACTAAACATTGATGAATGTAACTTCAACAAGATAACTCTTGTTGCTCTTAATCTCAGTACAATCTTTACTATTTACTATTGGGACGCGGTGGTCGAGTGGCAGCGCACTGGACTGTCGTACCGATGGTCACGGGTTTGAATCCGTGTGAAGGCAAGGGTTTGTTCCCGGGGCCTAGGGCGTCCCTGAGTCACTCCGCTCCGAATGGGTACCTAACACTACATGTAGTTAGGCGGCTGGGTAATGCGTGGAACCCACAAAGCCGTGGCCTGTGAACGCTGCATCACTTGCCAACAGATCATCTGTCATGGTCTGTGGACGCAACTATCTTCTGCATAGAAGGAGCGTCTGTATAGATAAGATAAGATAAGATACAGTGTTGGGCTATTACTGATATCCACATTTCTCTGTTGGGACTGTATTTTACATTGTTTTCAAATCTGATGCCTTTTTACTGTCAATTATGTTTTTTAAAATAGGTATATGGTTTTTTCCTGCTTCTCCCATTTAAAAAAATACCTTTTGATGGAAACCTGTGCTTTTCTGTTTTACATGCATATGAAAAGCTACTTAATGCTTGCACCCTAAACCCTAGTAAAAAACAAGAGTTCACAAAATAATAAGACCATTGTCCAGTGAATAATATAGATATATTTTTTTATAGTTATAGTTATTTGATGTTTAGAAATCTTGAATAAATTATAATGGATTCGAATAAATTTGATGGATTTGAATAAATTATGCCTGTTGAAAGAAGATATATATTCAGGTTTTTAAAAAAAAGACATTTTGATGAAAAAAGCATTTCAACTAAATGTCTTCAGCAGATGTTAAAAAAACAGGAATTTAAAATATTATTGCTATTATCAAGTAAAAAATCTCTCAGTGCCTTCAATAAAATAGAATTCAATTAATTATTACCGGATTTGTCTCCCAGGCTACACAGGTTCACATTGCGAAGAGGATATTAATGAATGTGCTTCTCAGCCCTGTCTCAACAATGGCAACTGCTCGGAGAGCTCCATAAACACCTTCACATGCCAGTGTGCTCCTGGATATAAGGGATCACGTTGTGAAATTGATATTAATGAATGTGACAGTAATCCATGTCAAGGTCGACAAGTGTGTGTCAATCTTGTCAACAGCTTCAGGTAAGAAAAATATAAATATAACCTAAAAAAATATATATATATTTTATAGGGCTGTTAACTATTACTTTAAATTTAATCGTTAACTTTTGAAAAATTAACAATTAATTAATCGTTAATGTCAATTAAAGCCAAAAATTGAATTTTATTGTGTCATAAGTAACATTTATTAAACGTATTTGTCGAAAATCGAAATAACACTGGAATGTCTTCTTTCTATGACATCTTTTAACCAACAACGCAAACAGACAAGTGTATTGACATTATTTGGTTGATTTGATGAGCGGGTCTTATTGACAATATAACTAGTAGAGCTGAAAAATCGTTCACATAGCTCTAGATTGTCTCAGCTGAAGTTTCTGATACTGTAGTGGATGTTTGGTTTGCAGGTGATATGTAAGCGAAGTGTTAGAACAATGGTAGCAATGTTCCCCTTAAGCAGCGCAGCTGTGTAGATATTTGACAGACGCCACGCAGGAGTTTAGAATCACCGCGCAGCAAATTTTGTAAAATATTGCACAAAAATAGGACGTTGTGCAACTTAGCACACTAGGTGTTTTTTAACTTTGCATACCGACCAACGAAGCTTAGACTTATAGGGAACATTGCATGGTAGGCAAACGATTTCTCTCAATGGACACAATAACCTTTATCAACATTTTGAACTGTCACATCAGTCAACAGTTTAAAACCAAAATGTTCGTGTAATCGTCCTGAAATTAGTTTATATTTATCGGCCCAAACATTTTATTTTTTTTACTTCCAGTACATTTATAACTGGTGGGTCGATTAATCGTTAAAAAAAATGTAATTGTTAAAAAATTTTAACTATTAATCGAGAAATTAATAGTTAATTTCCACAGCCCTAATATTTTATTTTGGCATTAAAATCAAATAAATTTCAAATTGAAAAAAGTAAATACTTGTTGAAAAATTTCATCACTTGTCTTCATAAAATAACAATGATGTCTCCCAAATAAAAGTAGGTGTAGCTGGATGCTATAAGGTGAATAAATTATCTGAGTGGTCTTTTAACCCTTATACAATTTTATTTGTATTTATTTTTGTAGAGTCACAGATTTTTTACACTCACATTGTGGCAAGTTGATTAAAAGTTGACATAGTAAATAACAAATATCTCAGCTTACTGATGTGCTACATTTAAAAAAAATAAGAATGTTAAGTAACAGAATAGTAACAGATGACCCCTTAAGGTCACGGTCCACATAAAAACTAACTGTATCATATTTCCTACAATCTTTATAAAATTACCCTTCACAAGTCCACCATAATGGGACGCGGTGGTCGAGTGGCAGCGCACTGGACTGTCGTACCGATGGTCACGGGTTTGAATCCGTGTGAAGGCAAGGGTTTGTTCCCGGGGCCTAGGGCGTCCCTGAGTCACCCCGCTCCGAATGGGTACCTAACACTACATGTAGTTAGGTGGCTGGGTAATGCGTGGAACCCACAAAGCCGTGGCCTGTGAGCGCTGCATCATCTGTCATGGTCTGTGGACGCAACTATCTTCTGCATAGAAGGAGCGTCTGTATAGATAAGACATCAAGACAAGACAAGACATAATCAATGTATCCAACCAATATTCACACATTTAATCTTAGAAATTTTTGAAAAAACTGACCAAGCCCATGTTAATAACATCACTGTGGGTTACTAAGTTGAGTCTGTGCATATGATAATGACGATGGGCAGTCAAATATTCACTCTTACTGAGACCATTGGCTTTAAATGGGTTCTTATTTCACCCGTATTAATTTTAATAAATGAAAGGCAACCTCTTCTGTTATAAATCTTTTTTAAAAAGTTAACCTCTACTTTCCCCAGGTGTGAATGCCCACCAGGAACTACTGGTCAGTTCTGTGAGACAGATACTTTTGATTGCAGACTAACAAACTGCACAAATGGAGGAAATTGCTCGCTGCAATCTGGAGTTTACACCTGTAATTGCTCACCTCCATTCACAGGCCAGACCTGTTCATCTAGCCTTGACCCCTGCATCCCCAACCCTTGCCTGTTTGGTGGGACATGCTACAGGGTCAATGACACGCGTTTCAGCTGCGCGTGTTCAGATGGTTTTATTGGCTCCACCTGTGAGGCAGACATCTATGACTGCTTGTCTAACCCTTGTTTAAATGGAGGGACATGTCAGGATGTTTCTTTTGTGGATGGAAGATGGAATTCTGGGATTACTTCTGCCACCATCAGAGGAGACAATTCAGTGTTGGTGGGAAATAACACTCAAGTAAGTGAAAGGACTACAAAGTTTGCATGCATCTGTTCAAGTGCATTTACTGGAACACTTTGTGAAGTAGAATTTCAAGCCTGCATGTCCGACCCTTGCAAAAATGCTGGGACTTGCATTTCTCAGGGTCTCAATGGTGAGCAATAATGCATTATAATAATCTGTTGCTAATTAGGTTTTTTTATCACATAAAAACTGATACATTTTTTTTTAATTTTAGAAGAAATTTTCAGTGTTTTCAAACATCAGTTACTTAGATTTCATCATGCAAGTTGCAAAATTGGGATTCTAATATTATTTATATAAAATATTTTGACAAGCTCTATCAAAAATATGAATCCACTAAAATCATGTTTTTAAAATGATGTGTGGACATCTCCACTTGACCTAATTCTCTTCATGGACAGCATATACATGTCAGTGCAGTACTGGCTGGACTGGCACCAACTGTGATGTTGATGTTAATGAATGCCTCAACACCTCCTCTGTTTGTTTGAATGACGGACAGTGCATCAACAGAACTCCAGGTTTTTTGTAGGTAGATTCGTTATGTCTAAACATCATGCTAATAAACTCTAAACACTAGTTATTTGTGTCTAAATTAGAACAGTTTAAATTTCACTGCTGATGAAAAGAAAATTCTCTAATTATGGTCTGTTCCAGTTATGCATGTTCACTTGATGGATAGGCATAAATTGAGATTTGTAGAATATTAATTTCTCTCACTTTGCTATGTTCTAGTTGTGTATGTTCCTTTGGGTGGACAGGAAGAATTTGTGACACAGACATTGTGGACTGTGGTCAGCAGTCTTGTCTCAATGGAGGAACTTGTGTGGAGGGCACAGGCAATTTCACCTGTCTGTGTCCGTCTGGTAAGTGGCATAGGAAGCGTTTAAAAAAAATATTTTTATTAAAAAAAAAGATTTTGCCTGTAATATCATTATTCTCTTTCCAAGCCTACACAATAATACATTTTAAGTTAAACATGTGTCTGATAAGTCTGTTCAAAATTTCATTTTCATTCTATAGTTCAAAGTTTTATTTTTTACTGAACATCTTTAGTATTTTTTTTTGGCTTCAGCAAATTTAAGAAACCACCATATTAAAAAATGTTAGAATGTGTTTTTTTATTGAAATTTTCTAAAAAAATCTACATGAAAATTTAAATACTTTTTCAATTTCCTTGAACACTCCTTAAGTCATTTTATATGCTACTAGAAAGGTCTTTGCTGCAAACGTCAGCTACATTGAATAATGGTAGTTGCAGGCAACGAAAATAAAACAAATCTTTCAAAATTGAACAGACTCTGTTAATGGCAGTCTTTTAGTTTTAGGAAACAAGGAAGTTGGTAAAATTGTCTTCAAAGATTTTTAGACAATTCTAATTAAATATAATCTTTCCACCAAAAGATGTTTTGGCAAAGATATTTGATATTTTCAACTTCTTCTTCTTCGTTCTCAATTTGAGTATTGCGTGCCGACGAGTTTTGCGCCAATTGGCCCGTGGTCTCCGACTTCAGCCTGCTGTTTTTTCTGGATGTGCTTCCATAGCCTTTGGTCAGCCAAGACCATCTGCAAGGCAGCAGTTAATTTTGGCAAGTGATGCAGCGTTCACATGCCACGGCTATTAGGGTTCCACGCATTACCCAGCCGCCTTTTATTTTCCCTAACTATGCGTTAGGTACCCACTCGAAGCTGGTTGGACTCGGGGACTCCCTAGGCCCCGGGAACAAATCCATGGCTTCCCATGGATTCGAACCCGTGACCATCGGTACGCCTGTCGAGCGCGCTGCCACTCGACCACCGTATCCCCTATTTTTAACTAATTCAGATGATTTGTGTAAGAAGAAAAAATGGGAAATGAAATCATGTTTCTATTTATTTTTTTATGTCTCAGATTACACAGGTAAAAATTGCTCAGTTAGCCTGTCACAGTGTGAGTCTAACCCTTGTCAGAACAATGCCAGCTGTGTTGACCTCACCACTGTCAATGATGAAGGGTTTAGATTCAGATGCCAATGCATAGCAGGATATACAGGTAAAGAGATCTAGGTTTTACATCAATTCTTTTCAATGAGAAATGTGCAGAATAAAATTTTTAAAAAAAATGATTAAGTATTGTAGTGATAACAATTTTTATCTAAAGCTGGTGTGAATATTTTGGCTTTAAGTTTCCCCCTTGATGGACATAATAAATATATGAAATATTGATAAGTTCAAAACTCTTTGAAACATTCTTTTAAATAAATTATTTATTGGTCGTTGGTTATCTTCCACTGTAGTCTCCATCTTCCCTACTAATTTGAACTTTGTTGAACAAATGTGCTCAGAGTTAGCAGTATAGTTACAAATATAAAGTTGATCAAATCAGGACTGTCAAATGTTCTCTTTCTCGACTAGGTCGACTGTGTGAAGGCAACATTGACGAGTGCACGATTCTCAGCCCTTGTAAAAATAATGCCACTTGCACTGATGCCATAAATGACTTCACTTGCCATTGCCTGCAAGGCTGGACAGGGAGAACCTGCCTGGATAATATTGATGATTGCATGCCTGACCCATGTCTAAATGGAGGCACGTGCATAGATCAGGTTGGGGGATTCACTTGTCAGTGCCCAGTTGGCTATACAAGTAAGTTTGGCTACACTGGTTTTGAAAATATTTGACAATTATAGTATTGTAATAATCAATTTTAAAAGCCCATAAAATCATTATAGAATGGTTAACTTAATGATTAAAAAGTGAATAAAAGTATCTAAAATAAAGTTTAACTCAGATCAATAATTAAATAAAGAGCTATTAGGATGAATTTGGGGAAGTTCCTTTTATAAAATACAATTTCACTTAACTTTGATATCACTGTGCTCAAGTCAATTTGCTTTCAGAAGAAAAAAAGGCAACTCTTGCTCAACCACATTATATTCTGCTAATAAGAATGCAGCATTGCAGTAGCTGTATGACATTGTAGCAGATTCAAACTGTGCATTCTACTGTTCAATTTCAGTCTGTGTGTAGATTGTTCTGATAAAATTCCGAGAAAATCAATAAATGTTTAGATTTAATTAATTTAAACTTCAATTATTTTTGTCTGCAATTTTCAAAACCTATTATATTTCAGGAATATATTTTATTTCAGACTGCTTAGCTTAATTTTTTTTAAATGAAGTCTTTTTATTCTTTACAAAAATGTGGATGTTTTCTTTCCAGATATTACATGCAATGTTGAGGTGAATGAGTGCAGTTTGAACCCTTGCAGAAACAATGCCACCTGTGTGGATCTGATCAATGACTTTAGGTGTGAGTGTTTACCTGGATTTACAGGTAAGTCAAATGATTGGATAAAAAAATAAACATAATAATTTAATGCCATTGAAAAATAGTATGCAACTTGAGGTCAATGTTATCTGTCCATCATTTTGTCTGTCTATTAGTCTGCTTCAGTTTCTTTATAAGTATATTTAACTAAAGTCCATTTGTTTTGGCTATGTATTGAAAATACCAAAATTTTAAAAATAAAACTTTCCTAAGTGTTTGCCATATTTAAATAATTTTGCTGCTCAATCAGAATCATGATTTGTTTGCCTTTTGGTCTCCAGATTTTATTCCTCTTTGTTTACATCACTTAGTTATTTAACCTAAAGAGCAGCTCTGCATACTCCGATTATAATGATTGAGATTAGTGTTGTGATGGACTCAACAATTTATGCTTCAGGTGTGGCCTGTGAGGCTAATGTTGATGACTGCGCTAGTTCTCCATGTACCAGCGCTGCTACCTGCCTTGATGGAGTGAACAACTTCACGTGTCTGTGTCCGCCAGGGTTTACAGGCAAGTGTTCTAGGAGACACAGAAAATTAGGGAAATCTTTTCAGCTTATGTTTGCAAAGCCCACCAGCTATCTAAAAATAATCCTTAATAAGAGATGCACTACTTTATTTTTTTTTCTTTCTTCCAGTACAAAGCTTTATCATACTCATATATATTTTAAAAAAAAAGATTTTAACCCATTTCACATATATCATCCAGTATAGTAGCTGAAAACATCCCCCCCCCTTTTCAATGTTGTGGTACAAATCTGAATCAAAATGACAAATAATTCAAAGTAATACAGAGACCTCTTTGAAATAGATTTTGAGTTTGAATTTTGGATCCTTCTTTTACACTTGACAGACCACAACTTAAGACTGTTAAATTCTATGTGTTCCAGGTCCCAGGTGTTCAGAAGATATTGCCGAATGCTCTTCATCCCCATGTCTGCATGAAGGAACATGCACCGAGCCCACACCTGCCATTTTCACCTGCGTATGCCATACTGGAGTTGAAGGTCAAACTTGTGGTGTCATAAAGGTGGCCACGTTCAACAGCAACACCTTGCTGTCCTTCCCATCATTCAAGGCCATCATCCAGCCTACAACAAGCCTCGCTGCGGCCGCGGATGATGTACATCTAGAGTTTACATTCACAACCACAGTGCTGGAAGGGATTCTGTTACTTGCCACTGGGGTAATGTTATGCTTATATATATCTTTCTTTTAATAGACTTTTCCTATCTTTTTAATAGATGTCGTACAAAAAGTAGACATTTAAGTTAAAAATAGAATGAAACATTAATTGTACCAAGTCTTTAATATCCCGATGAGCAGGCCTCAAAGGTATCATATTTAATATCCCGATGAGCAGGCCTCAAAGGTATCATATTTATGGACATTTAAAGAAGGCCTTCTTTTTTTGTTACAGGCGTCATAAAGGTCAGATTTTTATTGTAGGCCCTTAAAAAGAAGTTGTCATTATAGGCCCTTAAACAGAAGTTGTCATTGTAGGCCCGTAAACAGAAGTTGTCATTGTAGGCCCGTAAACAGAAGTTGTCATTGTAGGCCCGTAAACAGAAGTTGTCATTGTAGGCCCGTAAACAGACAGAAGTTGTCATTGTAGGCCCGTAAACAGAAGTTGTCATTGTAGGCCCGTAAACAGAAGTTGTCATTGTAGGCCCGTAAACAGAAGTTGTCATTGTAGGCCCTTAAACAGAAGTTGTCACTGTAGGCCCGTAAACAGAAGTTGTCATTGTAGGCCCGTAAACAGAAGTTGTCATTGTAGGCCCGTAAACAGAAGTTGTCATTGTAGGCCCGTAAACAGAAGTTGTCATTGTAGGCCCATAAACAGAAGTTGTCATTGTAGGCCCGTAAACAGAAGTTGTCATTGTAGGCCCTTAAACAGAAGTTGTCACTGTAGGCCCGTAAACAGAAGTTGTCACTGTAGGCCCGTAAACAGAAGTTGTCATTGTAGGCCCGTAAACAGAAGTTGTCATTGTAGGCCCTTAAACAGAAGTTGTCATTGTAGGCCCTTAAACAGAAAATGTCATTGTAGGCCCTTAAACAGAAGTTGTCATTGTAGGCCCTTAAAAAGAAGAAGAGAACGAAGAGATTAATTTTTCTTATCTGATAGAATCGAGGCTTCATGTGTATACATTAAACCAAAAAAGGGTTAACTAAGAAATTGGTTTTTCAAAATATCAAATGAAGGCTCTGTATTTGATCGAGTTATTCAATGGCCTAGGAATTTTTGGGTGGAGATGGCAGTTCATCACAATTGTGACTTTAAACAATTTTTTTTTGTTAACAGCAAAAATTATATTTGAACCAGCAACGCCACTTGGGTTACCATATTAGTGAGCTTTATAATTAAGTACTGCATTTGTTTTAAAAAACAGACCTCCCCATCTGGCCAGCCACAACACGTCAAGTTAGAGCTCAGGGGCTCCGTACTTTACTTGTCTGCCAATAATGGAGAGCAGCTGCTTGAGTCCTCCACGCAGTTGCCTGCCCAAATGTACAACCATGCTGTCAAGCTGGACCTTGGGGTTGAGAGTATCAGCCTTGACCTTGACAGTGACAGCAGCTTGTCTCACAGCTTGAAATTTCAGAATGCAACAGCCTGGAGTTGGGAAGGGCCATTGTTTTTTGGTGGGCTGTCAGGCGTAACACCTTATATGAGGAGCATCGTGAAGGAAGTGGGAGGTTTCACCGGATGTTTAGGGGTAGGTTGGGTATTGTTTCTTGCTTTTTAGTTAGCTTTTGGTATTTCAAAAAAATATATTACTTTAAGTAAAACAAATAATGTTTAAAAAAAAACACAAAATATTAATAATTCTCCAAAACCAATTTTATTTAAAAGTAATATAAACTTAAAACAATGAAATGTGAATGTTTGTAAGAAAGGAGAATCTGGCAGTATATTTTAAGATCAGTCAATCAGAAGTTTACATAACACATAAGAAACCAGATGCAGCACATTTGTACATGTCAATATGTTTGCACATGGCCGGCGTACAAATAACAAATAATATAAGGAATAAAAAAACTTGTAGGCATGCAGATTACAGACTTTTTGTTCAAGCACTTTGCCACCCTAATTAATGAATTACGTTATTCCATCAATATATCTACTGACCTCTCAAATTATTTTTATGAACCACCTCTTAAAGCCTTTTATCACCCACTTACTGTCAATTCTTTATATAATATTCTAATTATGAAAATGATGAATGCTTTAAACTTTGAATTAATTTCCTTAAATAAGTAAATACATTTTATTTTGTCTTATCTAATGATAAAATACATTTTATTTTGTCTTATCTAATGATAAAATACATTTTATTTTGTCTTATCTAATGATAAAATAAATCTATATTGTCTCATCTAATGATAAAATACATTTTATATTGTCTTATCTAATGATAAAATACATTTATATTGTCTCATCTAATGATAAAATACATTTTATATTGTCTCATCTAATGATAAAATACATTTATATTGTCTCATCTAATGATAAAATCTTCATATTCCAAAATATTTGTCCAAGACATTTTTAATGTAATTACACTGTAATTCTATTTCTTTGCTAATAAGACTGGTAGTTTATTTTTGCTTTATTGAGTGTTATTTATATTCCTGTAATATTTCAGAATCTAATTGTCAACAGCCTTTCAATCAATTTGTTGGAGGCTCAACAGTTCACTACCCCCAATGACACAACCGCTCCAACCATTGGCTGCTCAACCCACTTCCCTTGTCCGGCTGACACGTGCTCCAATGGAGGGACCTGCCTTGACCGGTGGACTCACTTTGTGTGTGTCTGCCCACCTGGGTTTAGCGGGCTCGGCTGTCGTTTTCAGAACACTGCCAACTTTGATGTGGACAACATGCTTTACTTTGATGGGAATATTTCTATAGAACAAATATCTTTTGAAGTCACTGCAGCAAACACATCAGGGCTTATCTTATACACAGTATGTAGGTCTATATCATGAATATTTTAAGATTTAAAAGAAAAGCAATTAAACATAAGTACATTTAAGAACATTTTGAATATTAAAAAAAAGTAATACATTAAAAAAAAACGATATACTTAAAATGGAACTCATTAATAATCTCATCTCATTAATAATAATTCCTCTAAAATACACCCATAAAAAAACAAGGAAAATTAAAGTTTAAATTTTTTGAAAGCATAAATAATTGAATCAAATGTTTAATGGGAGAAAGATAAGAAAGAAAACTTAAAGGCATAATGAGATCAAAATTTTAATATCCAATTAGTATTGTGATACCTTTGATTGTGGTATAAGAGAAACATACCTAAACATTTGCTCCTAATTATATTTACTTGGTTTCCAGTTGATCCGAGATATGTTGAGCATCAGTCTTGACAATGGTCAGCTCAGAATGCATCTTGTTCCCCTAGTCTCTGGCCAGGATCTTGTTATAAAAGTTGGCAGTGACCTTCACCTCCATGGATGGATCAATATCAGTCTTCAGTTTCTAGGCCAGGAGATTACAATAGAGGGTAGTGCCTTATTTTATTTCATTCTGCTGAAACTGATCTCCTTAGGACCCATAACTCTATAGTCTATTACCAGTGTAGAGTTATTGTTTCTATCAGTTTCAAAATCATTAGGAAATGAAAGACAGGAATTTTATCTGCGTATTTAAAGAAGCACTCACAATTTCATTACAAAAATATAATTTTTTAAAACAATTTAAGAAGTGAGTGCAGTATTTAAAGTAGTCGTTCTATTACAAAGTAATAATTTATACTTTGTTTTTAAAAGTTTAAAAACAATAATAGGATGAAATATACCCACTGATTATTTATCGATTACAGTGAAAGCTGCATATAAAAATTTATTGTGTTGTAATATTTAAAAACAAAATATACATTTTCAAACATGAAATAGTTTTATTTTGACATTATTTCTTCACGTAAATATCATAAAATTATTGTGTTTTAAACATTGTTAATTCACTCCAAATCCCATCATGTTCTAGTGTCCAGCAACAAAACTGGTTCTCTTGGATCAGCAAGAGATTCTGCTGGTTCTCAGATTCTTGTGAGTGGCCCCTTATTTCTGGGCATGCTACACAAGCACACAGCCATGGACAAGTGGAGAAGCAGGAATCCACCTCTACCCACAGAACAAAGGTACATGTATACATATTCTTGTTCTTCCTGTCTGGTACTCGGGCATGGAATGAATGGGTTGCCTGATGAAACCAGGAAAACCAATACTTTATCAACATTTGAAACTCTAGTAAAAATGCAAAACTAGACATAAACCATGGATTAACATAGGAAGCAATAATCTTCTGTATAGAAGGATTGACTGTAAAAGATAAGATAAGAAAATAAGGTAAATAATACATCGTCAATGCATGTACTAACTTTGGGGTGCTGGTCAAAGGGGAAAAATGGAGTAAATTATTTCTGTTTAATGATTTTTACCCCAATGACATTGCTTAACATTGGTCATCGCCAAAATCAGAAATATGATGCATCTTGGGAAGAGTTCATCATTTGAGAAGTGTGATCCACAAGAAAATTCTAGACCACTACTGGGAAACTTTGGCATTGTAACTGTGTATCACTGACAGACATTTTTTATGATTTACATTAATGATCTAAATAAGGGGATAAGGGGCTGTCCATAAATTACGTCAACAAAATAGGGGGGGGGGAGGGGTCTGAAAATTTTTGACAATTGTTGACAAGGGGGAGGGGGGAGGTCAAGAAAAGTTGACGTCAACAATGTTACTTTAAAAAAAAATGTAATACTTAACTTAAGTTCACTTAACAAATGAAAATTAGACAGCGTTTGTAGTCCTGTGTTACACACTCGCCCAACCTTCAGTATTTTAATTGATCTAACCCTATTCCTAGTTTTTAAAAACCGTGCTGTGCTTTTAGAGACCCGTGTAGACACACGAGATGTTTACTGGTAACACTTATTTTTTCAAAGTTGTTGTTTGTTGGTCTGCTGTGCAAAAAAAGATTTATGTAAGTACACAGTCTACATTATACTATTTGAATGTCTATATATAAATTATAAAATGCACTATTGGTTATACTAGACCTTATTAGAAATCATTGTGAAATTGGATTAGGTCTAACGGCGTACGGTCTAAGTCTAAAGTTAAAGATTAAATGATTAAAGTTAAAGGGTAATCCTGCAGTTTTGGCACCTATATTATTTTGCAGCGAATTAATGATTAATATATATTATATTTCTGCTATTACAGTACTAATTTTTTAGTTTTTTAAATTTCTAAGGCATTTTTCGGCTCTAAACAATACATAGTCGTAGTCATAGTACGAACTCGATACGAACGATTAACTATACAACTATTTTTTTTGTGTCACCCTACTTGCCAGGTTGTCACAGTAAGATGCCAAATAAAATGTTCTCAAGTACAAACAAACAAAATAAGAATCAAATGTCTAGTAACGAAATAAAAAATTAAATATCAGTTAAAATCTTTATTGATCTTGTAAGAACAATAAAATATATATACATCTTCTTAGAACAATAAAGTAGATGAATGGTTCCTGGATGGATAATTTTTAAAAAACTTCTTTAGTAAGTAAATTAATTTTAGCATGGGTCAAAAATCTGGCTAGCAAGGTGCTAGATAAACAAAATGAATGTATTTACAAGAGCAAAAAAAATGCCTTAGAAATTTTAAAAACTAAAAAATTAGCGCTGTAATAGTTAAAATATAACATATATTAATTCATTTAATAAATTAAAAATGAAAGTTCTCAGGAGAAAATAAAATTAGCAGCGAAATAATATACGCGCCAAAACTGCAGGCTTATCCCGGCCCTTATTTGAAGTCTTAAAAATACAGTACATGTCTAGAATGTTTAGAATTATCATTAATTATGAAATATTTTTAAATAGGCCCTAGGCCTAATTATTTTTCTTCCCTGGTTTTTTGTTTTTTGTTTTTGTTTAAAATAACAAATTTATTAACAATTGAATTAATAACTTTATTTTTTATTTTTTTTTAGATTTACAATGGAGAAACCAAACTTTCACAAGTTGTTGTATGAAGGATATTTGAAGACATTTCCCAACAAGCACAAGCAAGACTGTCAAAGAAAAGTAACTGAAATTTGGAATAAATTGAAAAAAGAGGATGATTTGCCAACAAAAGTAGATTCGTTATTGAATAGTTATGCCGCCTTAGCACAGAAAAATAAGGCAACATTAATGAGCTTCTGGGCAGACCAGTCTATGAAGAGTGTAGATGTCCTTCCTAAAAAAGCAGCCACACATGTAAAAATTGAAAAAGAAGTTGTGAAACATCAAACACAAACCATTCAACAAGACCACATAGAAATCGATTTAGAAGCTTGTCCATCAAGTACTACTTGTGATGAAAAATCTGTAAAATACAAAGCAAAAGTACAAGGTGAATTACTGAGTCAGATAAGCATCTTCAAGACCGATTTGATTGGCTTGTATAAACGAAAAGAAAGTGGTGTTTTAAGTTCAGATCAGGAAAAGGAACTAATAGGAAAAAAAATTAAGGTTGATGAGCTAGAAAAAAACTGAAAAGAAATAAATAGGAACAAGAAAAACAGAAGATATAACGAAAAAAGAAAAAAAAACTTTAGTGCAAATTTGTGCTGAAAATCCTGACGTCAGCAGCAAATTAAAGATCCGACAGAAAGCTGGTCGACCTACAATTGAAGAAGATCAGCCGCTCCTTTTAAAAACCATTGTTGACATTGCATTGTATGGGTCAGCATGCTCACGACAAAAGACAGTGATATTTATCGTAGTGTTAGAAATCTCGATGATTTTACAGAACAATTAAAGAATCAAGGTTTACAAATAAGTAGAAGCGCTGTTTATACTCGGCTTTTGCCAAAACGAAGTTTATCATCGGAAAGCAAACGCCTTGTAACAACTGTGCCAGTGAAGTTAATTCGAGCACAAAATGATTTACAGTCAAAACACATTGATGGTAGGTTTTGTACAGCTACTTTGAATCACCTAGAAGTAGAAGTAGTGGCTTCTTTGTTGGGACCTAAAGAAGTATGCTTCATCAGTCGAGATGACAAAGCCAGAGTCCCCATTGGATTGACAGCAGCTAACAAGCAAGCTCCACTTGTCGAATACCGCGTTACATTGCCTGATCACGACTGGGTAGTAGCATCTAGACACAAACTCATACCATCTGTTTATGCTGGCATTGAAATCCAAAAAGACGGTTTAGGTAAACCCGAAGCTGTAACATATGCAGACCCAACTTACATAGCCATCAGATCAGGCAAGCATTGCTCATCATCAGCTTATAGCCATGGATTGGACTATGAAAAGCTACTTGAATTGGAAGAGTTTGATATTGTTACAAAGTATCCAAGCAACAAGATGATCAAACCGATTCTTATTATGTCTGTGGATGGTGGACCTGATGAAAATCGAAGGTATCAAAAAGTTATTGATGTGGCCATCCATCATTTTGTGAAGCAGAAAATTGATGCAATGTTTGTAGCAACAAATGTGCCTGGTAGAAGTGCGTTTAATTGAGTAGAAAGGCAAATGGCTCCTCTTAGATAAGAACTGTCGGAACTAATTTTGCCACATGAACATTTTGGAAGCCACCTCGACACACAAGGTCAAACAATTGATGAAGAGTTGGAAAAATTAAACTTCAAATATGCTGGCAAAACATTGTCAGAAATATGGAAGCAAGTAAGCAAAGATAATTTTCCAACAGTGGCAGAATATATTGTGCCTGAAAAGTCTGAGCTTGAAGTTGAAAATGTAATAATCAAAGATCAAGTTTGGTACCAAAAACATGTAAGGACAAGTCAGTACTTTCTAAAAATTGTCAAATGTTGTGTTTTAACTTGTTGCCAACCGATTAGAAGCTCGTACTTTGATATTATTGCTGATCGATTTATCCCCCCGCCAATTCCAATCTGCCAAACTAATGAGGGCCTTAAAGCACCAGAAGTATCTGATATAAACTCACATAGATTTTCATCTCTTTTCTTCAATCAGTCTGCGAAAGTTGAAAACATACTACCTAGATCAGCAAAAGCATTCAAAATTCTTCCATATGATATATATTGTCCATCTATTCAGTTGCTAATGTTTGAACGGATCTGTAAAATCTGTCACCTTTATGTTGCTTTGCAAGCCATGTTAAAGAAGCACGTTCAACCGCACCAACGCTGTATGCCTGGGTCCAGTCAAATACTACATGCACCCCAACAGCAAAGAATTCGTCCAATGCGAGTGGCAGCCAAAAGACAGAGAGAGCTCATGGCAATTATTGCTTATGGAGAGATGTTCAGTGCAGAATGGCTAGATGAAGAAAATGTTGACTTGTCTGGTGTTTTATTTCCACAAGAAAGTATTCAGCCAGAACCTATGCCAATAATAACAATTGAGGAACATTTGACATCTCCATGGGAAGATATAGAGGCTAAGATAAAGGATTTGGATTTGTTTGTAAAAAAATATGTATAATATATACATTAAAGGTGTATTTAGAGTTTAAATTTTTAATCTCATTTCTGCTTGAAGTTAGAACAAGACTTTGTAAATATTTTAATTGTCTTTAAAATTTAAAATGTTATATTAATTTGAAATATGTTCATAATTTAAAGATGTTGAGTAAAGAGAGGTAATAAGCCTCAGGTTTTCAACATGTTTTCTTTTTTTCCTTTGAAATCAAAAAATATTATTACATTCAAACAACTAATGCTTTTAAGTCATAGGCAACCTATATTTCTATAAGGGAAAATTTTTATTCAGCATAATTATGAAGCAAAATAGCAAAAATATACTAAAAAGTTTGACATATCAATATCCATTTATGAAACTTAACCTAAATGGGGGCAATAAGCCCCATCTTGTAGAAGGTATACATTTTCACAGTGGCTGTTGACAACTCTCATTGGTCCACTCTATGTCTTAAATATAAGCCTCTTATAGGATTTCTATGCCTTTAGCATGGTACTAAATGCTTTGGTTCACCTTTTTTTGTGTCCTGTTGTAAGTGACGAAATTGGTTTCATCACCGATAAATTTCTGACTGGGGTGACCACATCATTTCCACATCCTGATAAGTATTCTTGTATAGTTCAAACCATTTCTCAATGACCCAAAGGTCCTCAGCTTTAGCCCTTGCATAGTGCTCTGTTTCTCTAAGGATTACTGTTGGATCGTGCCTCAGAAAGCCTCAAAACTAGTCAAGACTAGGTCAACGATCAATAAATTGTGACTAATGGATCTATAATAAAAAATTCAAAAACACATTTTTAAAATTATTTCCATGAGTCATAAATTTTTGTTTTCATTTTAAAACATTTCTTAATATTGTTTTTTAGTTTAAAACATGAAATTTTTGTTTTATCAATATTGTTTTTGTGGTTTTCACATTTTTTTTAAATTTGGGGGGCATTATCATTAAGTTCCAGGATTTTCATAAATTAATTTAAACAAGCTAATTATTGAAAAACTGGACCAAATTCCTCTTACAAATGCTCTCCATTCAAAATAGAACAGGAAAAATCCTTCACCTAAAACCTGTTTTAAGTTTTATTATTTTTTAAACATTGCTTCCTTTGTAGCAGCACTTGTCTACAAATAACAGTAATTTTACTAAAAAAATGACATACCCAGATTGATAAAGGTGAAAAAAGGTACTTACTTAGTATATATGTACTTGTAACTGAGAGAAATTTGAAAATCTCAGCTTAAAAATATTCTTTTACATTGTATTACCAAAACAAAGATGTCCCAACTGAGCAAAAGTTTTAAGACATGTTTGAATAAAACAGGAAACTGCAGAAAAAATTCACTCATACAAATATGCAAAGTTATAGTCAATGCCTCAGGCTAGAAATCCTAGTTTTGTTTTAAATTATTCCCTGATTATTTAGTTTCTTTCCACCATGTAGAGCTTAATGCCTTTCTTTCGTTAAAAAATAGCATCAAGCATTTTACTCAATGACCCCAGTAAGTGAAGCCTATTGCCCCACGGGGCCTATTACCCTGCTTTACCCTAATGTGTAAACATTTTTGTAAACCCTATAATCTCTTTTCTGTTTAGTGTAAGCCTTTGTAGTTTTGAATTGGACATACATGTATGTCATAAGTTAAAAGTTTATTAAACTTTGTTTTTCTAAACATTTTTCTTTTTATTATTATTATTTATTTTTTTAGGGGGGGGGTAATCAAATGTTGACGTAATTTTATAGGGGGGGGTCTCTGGAAGTTTGACAAGTTGTTGACAAGGGGGAGGGGGGGGGTAAAAATCACCAAAAATTGTTGATGTAATTTATGGACAGCCCCTAAGAAGATACATTATTTAGACTTCTTTTTTTATTTGGGTTTAATATTATGTTTGAAAATTTGTAGCATGGTATAATTCAATTTTGTAGAATGGTATAATTCAATGTTTGTAGAATGGTATAATTTAATGTTTGTAGAATGGTATAATTAAATCTTTGTAGAATGGTATAATTCAATGTTTGTAGAATGGTATAATTCAATATTTGTAGAATGGTATAATTCAATGTTTTTTTTACCAAATGGGATGCAAACAAATATTAATGTGTTTAATGATTTAGGCTCTATTCTATTTAACAAACAACAGCCTTAAGGGCTGCATTAGGAATGTCATAGTGAACCACATCATGGTAGATCTCTCTTCACATGTTCCCACGTCATTGGGGAATGACCCTCCGACAGCACGGCCAGGCTGTGAGGCAGAGGAGGCCTGTCTGACTAAAACATGTCTGAATCAAGGCGTCTGCTCCCCTGGCTGGACAGGTCCCACATGTCTGTGTGAGGAGAGCTACACAGGAGACAACTGTTCACAAGGTATTCGTAGCACCTTATTGGATAGAATCCCCATTAGAATACCACAAATTGAGAAAGCAACAAAGGATATTGGATAACATTTCTGGCAAATTTTTATTCACAATTTTAAAAAATGACAAAATAACTTTTTAAAAAATATTGGTAATTTTATATTCAAATTTAATGAACTTCAATGAAGTGAACACTATGAAAATAGCATTTAGCACAAGCGCAATTTGAAATGCTACTCCTTGCTTGCTGTCTGCCAGAATAAATTTTTAGTCTTATCTCATAGCTGAGCTGAAAATTTTTCTCCTTTTAAATGACGTAACAAAAACGTTAAAATTTAAATTAAAATTAAGATTTTTCATTCATCCAAATCAAAATATTTGTTTGAAAAATATTTTCATTTCATAGCATAAGTAAATTATACATTGTCATATTTAACATTAATGTAATATATCTGCCTGTTTCTTTTTGTTCATTAATTTTTAAGCTGCTTCCAACACATTTGACGGTCACTCGAGCATTTCATCCGTTCTGCTGGACAGAACAAAGTTTTCATTTGGTGACAGTGGGAAGTTTGAGTTTCGTACAAGGCAAGCCACTGCGACGTTGATGCTCCTCCAGTTTTATCTGTATGGTGGTGGGGTCGGAGGGTCCATAGAGTTTAGGATTTACAGGGACAGGCTGCAGGCTTATTCTAGCTTCACTGCAGGTAAGCAGGTGGCTGAGTATATTTTTTCAATGTGGCGAACAGTAAAATATTGATTAATTGAGGATCTTTGACCAATGTTGATTAATTGGGTTGTGGTTGATAAAGGAAAAAAGATAAGTTTTTCAAGGCCATGATAAGTATTTCAAGGCCATGATAAGTATTTCAAGGCCGTGATAAGTATTTCAAGGCCATGATAAAAACAAGAATGAAAACAAATACGTTTATAATAGGAATTTAGTTTTAAACAAGGCAGTACTTTTATTTTAAACATTATGTTTTACATGCATGAGTGATTTAAGGGAATATAAGGCTATATCCAGCATTCAAACATTGTTCAGATAAATATTAATAACACTTGATACACTTCAAGACCTGTGAATGATACGATTAAGAATTTTTGGAGGCGATGAAAACAACAATGAGGAATTTCTGAAAATTCCCATAATTTTTTCCTGATAGACTTTTGATGGTTTTCTGGTGACTTATGTGACTTGGCGGCTGGATAGCGAAGTCAATAGTGCGCTCGCCTCACAAGCTGAGGGGCGTGGGATCTAGTCCACGTTAAAGCCACTATAACAATGTTGATGAATGACTATTGCTAAAAAGTCCTCCGCTGACCTGGCGCCGCCAAGGTCTACCAAGCCCCGAGAAAGTTCTAATGGAAACATTAGAACCCCCTATGACCACAAGGTTATGGGACGCAAAAAAAAACAATGTTAGTGTCATTAGTTTTATTGTGTGAACATTGTAGAAGATGAAAGATTATTCAATTAATGTGAACTTCAAGGTACAACAAAGGGAGAGAAAGACAGTGGGATTACTCACTCCTAATGTTCATAAGTAATAATTCAGGTATCATGGTATTTTTTAATGGCTGGCTCCCTTCTAATTTGTGAACTGGCTAAAAACCATTTTCGGAATAAAAAATAATCATGTTATATCAACTGCTGAAATCAAGTTATTCCTTTTGAGTGTAAATTATTTAAATTTAAAAAATTTTAATTCACCATTTGTAAAAAAAAATTTTAAAAATGGAAATATTTATTTAAGGTATCTAAATTAAAAATGAAGCAGAATTCATTAAAACAACACAGAATTATTTTTATTTTCTGTTTCAGAAAACCTTATATAAAAATCACATTTCACTTTAATTAGCTCCACTGTTAAGTGTCAAATATTTTTTACTTTGATTTATCTTTCCTTTACAGCGACAGCTGAATCAACTCAAGTTGTATCAGATGGACAGTGGCATTCACTCAGTTGGGTCAGGACTAGAGCGTCTTTTGTTATGGACCTTGATGGAACTCCTTTGTATTTAGAGGCAGATTTCAACCCATACCTCCTCAATCAGTCAAATATTATGGCTGTCTACGTTGGGGCTCGGCCATTTCTCCAAGGTGAAGATTTAAAATAGTTTTAGGATTTAAGTTATTAATAGAACTAGATAGGAAATGTTGACAGAATTTTATTTAATTAGCAAATGTGTATTTATCAATGAATGTTGGTTATAATGTGCCTTTAGAAATACGACATAAGTCAGTGTATTAAATGTTTCTTTGGCTAACTCTCATGTTTCTATGGTCTTATTTCTTATACATCACTTGGAAGTCTTTAAATAATTACTGTAATAAACATAATGACACAAGATAAACATCTCATGCTTATTGTCTTGTTTAGAGGATAATTCCATATTTTAACATCAAACTATTTTTTTTTAATTAGATTCCTTTCACAGATCGTCACAAACTTTAGAGGTTTGAAATACATTGTCTGAATAAATATACCCCATCTCTCAGATGCTTGTGTTGTTTTTGGATGTCTGAATGCATCTTTTTTGTATCTTTAAAGTAACATAGTTACGCTTTAATTTTGTTTAAATTTTTAGGTTTTAAATATTTGTAACAATCATAAATTAATGTCTTGTAGTCTTTACTATCTGCCAGGTGACCCATCCAACCTGGTTGGTTACTTCAAGGGCTGCATCAGAGAAATCTCATTCAACAACCAATCGCTGACGTATGTCAACAGCTCCACAGACCAGCCTGGGGCTGTGGTCAGCACAAGGGGCATAACCAGCGGTTGCCAGGGTGACCCGGTGTGCAGCGCCAACCCATGTCCAGCCAACTCCTACTGCACAGACAGGTGGAATGAGTACCGATGCCCTTGCCTCGATGGGTGGGAGGGACCAGCATGCAACGTCAGCACAGACGACTGTGGAAACAATACATGTCAAAATGGTGCAACTTGCCTGGACCAGCACCTGTCCTACATCTGTCAGTGTGCTGAGAACTACGCAGGGAAATCTTGTGAAACTTTATTACAGCCATGCTCCATGATTTCTTGTGTTCAGAATCAAACCCTGGAGTGCCTTTCCCTTAATGTGACAAGTTATTTGTGTAGTTGTTTACCCGGTTACACGGGGAAAAACTGTGAAGTGCTTATCAACAACTGCGTGTCAGTTCCATGTCACAACAATGCAACTTGTTTGAGTTCTGTCAACAACTTCACCTGTTTATGCCCCGCTGGTTTCTATGGTTTGTACTGTGAGCTTTTGGATTATTGCCATTCACAGCCATGTTTAAATGGCGGAACTTGCCTCAATAATTTAAATAATAGTTTATACTCAAACTCTTCAAACTTTTTAAATCAAAACGATTTCATTCTCGGAGAAAATGATGTCAAAACTGTTGTGAATGACAGTGCAGAGAAATATCTATGTCAGTGTGTCGGACCTTATTTCGGATCTCAGTGCCAGAGCTACAACTACTGTGCTGTTAACCTGTGTCAAAATAATGCGACATGTGTTCAGGGAGAAAACAGATACACGTGCAACTGCACATCTGGTTACTATGGGACGTACTGTGAATACACAGACTTCTGTGTTGGAGATCTTTGTCTCCACGGCGGGGAGTGCAGAAATATTGGAGACTCGTATCTGTGCTTGTGCTCTTTTTATTACACGGGCGAAAACTGCGAGAGCCCTATAAACCAATGTGTGTACAACGTGTGCTTCAACGGTGCAACATGTGTGTTCAACCAATCATCTTCTCAATTAACAAATAACTCGTATTGCGTGTGTGCTGATGGATACACTGGGAAAAACTGTGAGGTGGACATTAATGAGTGTGAGTCTCACCCCTGCCTTAACAATGGAACCTGTCGGGACAGCAGCAACCGATTGCAGTCCGAAATTTTTTTTTCTGGGTTCCGCTGTACATGCCAGCCAGGATTTACTGGGGAGTTATGCGAAAATGATATCAATGACTGTCTGTCGGGGCCATGCATGAACAATGGAACATGTCTGGATAAAGTCAACAGCTTCGTCTGCAGCTGTCCAGATGGCTACACCGGTAGCAGATGTGATGCAGATATTAGAGGCTGTGGTTCAAATCCTTGTAAGAATCAAGCAAGCTGTGTTGGAGGGGGGCTGAACTACACCTGTGTTTGTCAGCCTGGATATACAGGTCATTACTTTCTATCTATGTAGAGATAAATGATTAGATTTTCCCACTTTTAAGGATTCTAATGATAATCTGCTTGTTACTGAATTTAATCTAAATACTTTGTTGATCTGTTTAAGTCTCCTATTTGTCTCTGTTTTTTTTACATGTGTATCCACATAAAAATGACTAAAGTTTAAGTATGGGTCCTAATTAAAAGTGCTTTTTTACTGTTGCTTTTTGGTAATATTTTCACACAAAAATTTAAGAGCCATTAAAGTCTTATTAACAATTTTATATTAATAACTTCACAGTTATAGTTTTCTAGAATCGATTTATATATATATATATATATTTTTTTTACAGCTATTTAAGCATTTCTTAGTCACAGAGGAAATATAATAATTTGCATGATTTTTAAGAACAAATTTGTAAAACATCCAGTGTAAGAAATGGGCATCATTGTTGCTAAGATAAATTTGATATTAATTTTAACCAACCTTTGGTTGCAGGTCAGATCTGTGAGAACAACATTGACGACTGTTTCAACCACAAATGTAAAAACGGTGGTCAGTGTGTTGATGGCTTCAACTTGTACACCTGCAGTTGTCTCCCTGGGTAATTAGTTCCATTTCAGGCCACCATTTTAATTACCTCCATTTGGAAGCTACATAACTGGCATCTGGAAAATGGCTTTTCTATTTTTAACTTTCAGCTCAAATCCTTTTCTTTTGTGTGTTTGGAGAGCTGACAAGTTAGCTACTATTGTATGACTGCACTGCATGAGTTTTTATAACTGATGTTTTCTTTTCATCCTTCCCAACAAACAGCCTTAATCTTTTCCAGCAGCTTTCATCCTACTTCAAAACAACTTTCATCCTACTGAAACCAGCTTTCAACCTTCCCAACAAACAGCCTTAATCTTTTCCAACAACTTTCATCCTACTAAAACTAAACACATATTCTGTAGGTCTGAGACTAATCTCTTAAGGCCTTGGCTAGTACCTGGGCAATCTGCTCCATCTGTTGAGCATTGCCATACAACATTGTCTTTACATGGGACTCTTCCGCCTCCCTCACCTCCCCGGCTATATCATCCTACTAAAACCAGCTTTCATCCTTTCCAACTACAGCTTTCAGCCTACCCCCAACCAACAGCCATTTCTCTGCTGTGACAAAGCCATCCCATCTGGTCATAACTTCAATGCCAAAAATTTTATAATTAGTAAAAATCAGAAGAAATAAAAACAAAAAGTAAAAAAGAACAAATTTTTGACTATAAATCCTTTATGTAGAGACATAACTACAAGAATGTTCATTATAATATGCAGCGCAAGACCATCCAAAAATACAAAATTGCAGTTGTGTCGTAAAACATGTTTAATATAATGCGCACCGACCAGGAATATGTTTATAAAAAGAGTTGTCAATAAAATACGCACCTTATTGCGCGACAGAAAGGTTGTTCAATATAATACGCACCGCGACAATATCTCAAAAAATAACACGATACATAGGAATAAAAAAAAATCTAAAAAATGAATAATTTAATTACGGTACATGCGATCGATCTGAAATTTTGAGACATTGTTTTTATCATCGGTACGAAACTGCCTGCAAAATTTAAGCTCGCTACCTTACGAGGAAGTGGGTTAAAATTGATCCAAAGTTTTGGCGACAAGCAAGGGTGCAACCAGACACAACGAGTTAATATAAAGGATTTTTTTTAAAAAAAAACCGTAAAAAACAAAGTTTTTGTAGTAAATCCTTTATGTACGATAAGTAACTAAAAGAATGTTCATTATAATACCATGGTTGTTCAATATAATACGCACCCTTACACTCTATCTAAAAAAATAACATGATTTTACTTTTTATCTTTTAAGAGTGGTTAGTTCCCTTAAAATTCTTAAAAGGTCTATTACAGGAATTGTTTTCTTTTATCAAGGGATATAATACACTTTTTAAATAAATAATTATGTTGATCAAAAGCTTGACTAAAAAAAACATTTTATTTTAAACTTAATAAGATAGTAACAATTTATTTTATTTTCTTATATAAATACCAGCAGTATTATTTATAAATATGAAAAGTCTGCATTAAAATAGCTTCCTACTTGAAATAAGAGCAAACTATGTCTGTCAGACATTTATAAATACTTAGGTGTCGTGTGAACATCACATCTTTCCACACGCATGGTTTTTTATCTTTGTAAGTGTCGATACACTTTATTCGTTCCTATAATAGGATACAATCAATATATAAATTTTAAAAACCCGTAAAAAAACCCTAAGTTTTTGACTATAAATCCATTTATGTACGAGACATAACTAAAAGAATGTTCATTATAATACGCAGCGCGCAAGACCATCCAAAAATACAAAATTGCAGTTGTGTCGTAAAACATGTTTAATATAATGCGCACTGATAAGGAATATGTTTTATAAAAAAGTGTTGTCAATAAAATACGCACCTTATTGTGCGACAGAAAGGTTGTAAATATAATACGCATCGCGACACTCTATCTCAAAAAATAACATGATACATAGAAGAAATAAAAATCATGATACATAGAAATAAATAAAATAATCTAAAAATTCAATAATTTAATTACAGTATATGCGATCGATCTGAAATGTTTGATACATCGTTTTTATCATCTGTACGAAAGTGCCTGCAAAATTTCAGCTCACTAGCTTACGAGAGAGTGGGTTAAAAATCGATCCAAAGTTTTGGCGACAAGCAAGGGCGCAAGCAAGCAACCAGACACCACGAGTTAATATAAAGGATTTAAATTTAAAAAAACGTAAAAAACCAAGTTTTTGACTATAAATCCTTTATGTACGAGACGTAACTAAAAGAATGTTCATTATAATACGCAGCGCAAGACCATCCAAAAATACAAAATTGCAGTTGTGTCGTAAAACATGTTTAATATAATGCGCACCGATCAGGAATATGTTTATAAAAAGTGTTGTCAATAAAATACGCACCTTATTGCGCGACAGAAATGTTGTTCAATATAATACGCACCGCGACGCTCTATCTCAAAAAATAGCATGATACATAGGAATAAATAAAATAATCTAAAAAATCAATAATTTAATTACGGTACATGCGATCGATCTGAAATTTTGATACATTGTTTTTATCATCGGTACGAAACTGCCTGCAAAATTTCAGCTCGCTAGCTTACGAGCAAAGTGGGTTAAAAATCGATCCAAAGTTTTGGCGAGAAGCAAGGGCGCAAGCAAGCAACCAGACACCACGAGTTAATATAAAGGATTTAAATTTAAAAAAAACCGTAAAAAAACCAAGTTTTTGACTATAAATCCTTTATGTACGAGACAGTAACTAAAAGAATGTTCATTATAATACGCAGCGCAAGACCATCCAAAAATACAAAATTGCAGTTGTGTCGTAAAACATGTTTAATATAATGCGCACCGATCAGGAATATGTTTATAAAAAGTGTTGTCAATAAAATACGCACCTTATTGCGCGACAGATAGGTTGTTCAATATAATACGCACCGCGACGCTCTATCTCAAAAAATAACATGATACATAGGAATAAATAAAATAATCTAAAAAATCAATAATTTAATTACGGTACATGCGATCGATCTGAAATTTTGATACATTGTTTTTATCATCGGTACAAAACTGCCTGCAAAATTTCAGCTCGCTAGCTTACGAGGAAGTGGGTTAAAAATCGATCAAAAGTTTTGGCGACAAACAAGCAATCAAGGATTCAAACAAACAACCATACACCATGAGTTAATATAAAGTATTTAATAAAACAACCCCGTAAAAACAAAGTTTTTGACTATAAATCCCTTATACATGAGACATAACTAAAAGTATTGATTATGTTCAAAAGTGACAAACATTTACAGACTGAAACCGAAATTATCTCCCCTGGCTTTAAAACTGGGGGAAGGGGGAGGGGGTGTGGACATGGACGGGTGGCGTCAACGCGTTAACTCAACTCCAGGTGGTTTACCTGGTTTAAACACGAGATGTTTTCACATGTGGCTGGGCTGAAGTCAAGTGACCCGTAAAATGTAAACGATAGCGACCCCTACATATAGTTTATTTGGATAAACTAAAAATGCATTAATTTAATTACGGTACGTTCGATCGATCTGAAATTTTGATACAATGGATTGTTAGGTGACATGGGTCCGTGGGCCAAATTTCAGCTCGATCGCTTCACGGAAAGTGGGTCATTTTTTACTTCTAATTTTCAGCGGTGTCCAAGACAGAGACGGCGGTGAAGTTAATATAAGGGATTTAAAAAAGGAAATAATCCCACAGATTTTTACATTAACTCGTAGAGTTATTTTTGTTAAGAAAATAATTATTTCTTGTCTAAATGATAATGCCTGTAAATTAAACTTTGAAGGAATGTTATCACATTCTTGTTCCAGTTACTCTGGTCTGTTCTGTGACACAATCACAGACTCCTGCTACCTCCAACCCTGCTATCATTCTGGTGTGTGTGTGTACAGAGGGCTGTGCAGCTGTAGCGATGTGGTGACGTCTTGTGGTTGGGCCAATGAGACATGTCAGAGGGAGAGCTGCGACCCGGCCAGGAGCTGCCAGGTTGTCTCCACTTCTTACCTCTGTAACTGTTCAGGTGAGTTTGTTGTGAGTCTGTGTCTCAAAGAGTTGGTTTCATAATTTTACATGAGAATTGGTCACATAATTTTGTAACAAAAGAATCTGTCTCAATTGTGTGGTGCCTAGGCTTTTCAAGAGTTTGTTACAAGTTATATAGTAGATAAGAGTTCTGTTATTACATTTACAATTACTTGCACAAGTTTTGGACATTTATTATCAACCTTAAAACATGTAGTGCAGGTGTTGTCAATGTGATAACTTTGTAAGCCATTTAAGACACCAATCCGAAAGTCTGTAGTATGAATGAAAAGTGATTTTAAAAAATGGACTCTAGAAATGAATAGTTGGGGTCATAGTTAGTACTTGATACTTGCACCTGGTGCAGTGCAATAAAAGTACAGTGTCAGGCACTTCTTTAATTGTCCCAGGTACTGGATACATGGGTCGGCAATGTGCAGAAGATACCGACGAGTGCTCAAATATGCCATGCCGAAATGGTGGGGTATGTGTCAACACTGTGGGAAGTTTCAGCTGTGACTGTAAGGGGACGGGTTACCATGGTGATGCCTGCGAGCAAGATGACGATGAATGTCAAGGTCAAAATCCATGCTATAATGGTGGTGAGTTGAAAATACCATTTTTACTCTTTGTTGTGTGGCCAATGTGTGTTGTTTTTAAACTGGAAGAATTGATTGACAATACATGTAATTTTATAACATCTGCTCAGTGCATGGGAAAACAAAAAGAAGATTGCCAGTGAAAAACTGATCTCTTTAAGTTCTTTGTGGGAACAAGTAATTGGGACTTTTCAGTTTTCCCTGCTGTGGAACTCAAATTCTGGTATAAAATTTCCCTATGCAGGAAATTGTACCAACATGCTGGGTAGCTACACATGCAGCTGTCCATCAGCCTGGACAGGACCTCGATGTGGCCAGGACAAAGATGACTGTCAGGCCGGCCCGTGTAAGAACGGGGGACGATGTGCGGATCACCTTGATGGCTACATCTGTGACTGCACAGGAACAGGTAACTCAGGGGGAAGAAGAAATTACAGTTTCAAATCATCATGCATTCTGTCCCACTTTAAGCTACATGTATTGCTATACAGTCGCTAACAGGTTTTGAGTATGTTCAATGAATTATAATTCTGTAGTTCACACATTTTAAAAAATATTGTAGGATAAATTAAAATTATACTAAATTAGGCTAAGACTGAGAACAAGATTTTTTGATCATGCCAACTAAATTCTTTGTGGAAATACAAATTGTTGCTTGCAGTCTGTCAGACGGTTCTAGCTGTTTTACATTTGTGATTTGCTCATGTCATTTGTTTAAAATGCACAATAATAAAAAAAATGCAATCTACTACAATTTTACATAATTCAGCATACAAAATTTGTGTGTGTGGGTTGTTCATAAATTAGTGACACATAGTTTTTTTTAAAAAACTTGTATTAATATTCAGTATAAAGTTACACAACCAATTAAATTAATTTTTTTATTCAGTATCAACAATAAACTTATTCCACAGGGTATGGTGGCACCAACTGCAGCGATAATGTTGATGACTGTGTTAACCACAGGTGTGTCAATGGGGGAAAGTGTGTAGACGGCATCAGGCAGTATGTGTGTGACTGTGAGAGCAGTGGATACACTGGTCAGTTGTGTGAGGTGAGTGACCACTTATGCAGTGATTCCCAGGTAGTGTGTATGTAGACTTGTAGACAGTAGAATTGTCTAATACAACACTGTGAATTTCACCTACTATTAAATGATTTAAGTGTCAGTATCAAATCATGTGGCTTTATTATTTACCTGTTGCAATGAAAGTAATTTTGTGTCATCTTATACATTATAGATGTTCCTTATCTACAGAAGATTACTTCATCCTATGCTTATCCATGGTTTATGTCTTATCTTTTGTTTACAAGTCTCAATAGGGGCCATTTATATTTATTACATGATGTGTCCAGTATACTCTGGGCTCACAAATGTTTTATTCCTGTTATGTGACAATTCAAGGACTGTTCCTTTTACCCTGAAGGTGGTTTTAAGTTAGTTTTTGTAATTGTCCCTTTTGCCAGAATGCCGTAGATTAAATAATCAGAAGATGCAGAGACAAAGAATAAAAAATTTAACCTCATTTCTGCATTGAACAAATTTACGCGGACGTTCAAATGCCGTTCAAAGCGAGTTACTTTTGGTGACGTTTTTTCCCCAATACTTTATTTTCAGCGGTGCGCATTCAAAAAATATTATAATGTCTAATTACGGTGCGCACATTTTCGTGTACGCTTCATAATTTGAGCTGTGTAGTACAAAGAATTGTCATTTTCTTTACTGTTACTTTCTATATATTAGATAGACACGTAAACATATTTAATTACAACTGCCACACGATGCATTAGATTTAATTGTTTACACGTTTAAATTTAATTGTGAATTTGTTTTAACTATTTTCTGTTCCATAACTCGACATTTAATAAAAACCTATTTATGTAATAATTGTGTTAGTATTTTTTTCAAGGCTTCATTTTTAGCGGTGAGCGTTCTAAAATCTTTTATCGCCTGATTACTGTGCGCACATTTTCGTCTACGCATCTAAATTTAGCTGTGTCCTATTAATATAACATTTATATTTTGTTTGTCTTTTACATAAGCTCTTGTCTTTTACATAACCTATACACTTATACTATTTAAACTTAGGCTACCGGACCTATTAACATCAGTAGATAAAACTAAATAAAGTGATCCTGAAAACGCGTAATTATTTTGTATTGCGAATTGAATATGTTATGTTCATTCCTTTGATGATGGATTAACATAGGCCATTTTACAATCAATTATTGTCATGGTTTCACTTATGTTTTTAACATAAAATTGATTTGTTTTGTTTGTTTTTTTAAAATTAGGAATATAGCCTAATTTCTTTATTTATCTTTATTATCTTTATCTCATAGGCCCTGTTGCAAATATTGTATTAATTACAATTGTGTTACGATGCAGTGCCGTAAATATATAAGAGCTTTTTTAGTGACGACAGTGGCAGAGATCTTTTGGAAAAATGTCAACAAAGCAGTAGCCTTTTTTTAATGGATACAAACAAACAAACATACAAATATCAACTGAGCTTTATATATTACATATGAGTTTAAATTATTTTTTTTCAATTATTTTCGCGATACATTGTATTAATATTTTACATGCAATGAATAAAATTGGGATTTTTAAAAATTTAATTCATAACTCGACATTTAATTAAAAACCATAGATGTAGCGAGTTTATTTTATGTTGAAAGTGATGGCCTATGTCAAATAAACTTACACTTTAAAACAGTTTACTTAAGCTTTATATACACTATACATTATAAACTTTCGCTACCGAACGTATTAACAAAAGTTGACTAAATTTAATGAAGTGATCTTGAAAACGCTTAAGTAATATGAATTGCGAATTGTATATGTTTTTATGTTCATTCCTTTGTATTCAGAATAGCATAGGCCATTTCTAAAATTGCCTTTTAATCATTTTTAAGATGCGCTTAACAGACGGTTGAATCTTTTTATTTAAAAATTATTTTTTTTCAGATATAAAATCTGGTGTGTGTGTGTGCATTGAATATAATTTACAAAATATGATGCCTTATCCGAAATAGGGAACAAAAAAAAAGATTCATTTTTGAAATTATACACATTGCTTATAAACCGTAAATATAAATAGTAAAATATAGAGACAAAAAAAATGTTAAATATTATTTCCCTGTGAAGTCAATTATGTATACGTCAAAAGGAGGAGTTATTTTCGTCCAGTACATTTACTTTATAACAAGACTTTATTCTATGCGGCCAGATTTCTATATTGTCTAAATATGGTGTGCACATTTTTTTAATATCATTTTAAATACGACCAGTTTTTAAAAAAAAGAAAAGTATTTTAGAAAGTACATTTATAATTTTGTTTATTTGCGCTATGAGTCACTTAGCTTTTGCCTTTTAAAGGGATAGTGCCACATGTTCTTTATCTCATAGACGTGGTTACAAATATTAGATAACTTACAATTGTGATACGATGCAGTTTCGTAATTATATATTAAATTTTTGAGTGACGAGGGTGGTAGAGCTCTTTCGGAAAACCTATAAGTTATGTTAATTTTGTACAAGTGGGAATGAAATTGTAAATTTAGTTATTATGGTCGGCAAGAATCATTATTTAATAAATCATATCTTTTAAATAGTAAGGTTATGTTAAAAGGCACTGCATTAAGTATTAAGTGAAAACAACTCACGCGGTAAAATGGCATATCTCTGTTTCTCATAAGATTTTAACTAAATAGATGAATCTGAAATTTAACTTGGCAAATAAAAATTGTAATAACCAGCAACTAATACTTGGATAAAGGGTCAGCACACACCCGCTACAAAGTGCGGGTATTTTTCTAGTATCCTATATAATAAAAGGCAAGTTTCTGTCCTTTCTGTCCCGTCATCTATAGCGACTGGTCCCTCAAACACATATGACTCCTACAGCCAATCACTAGCGGAGAAAAATGGACATATTACGAGGTTCAAAACGAGTTATTTTTGGTGCAGTTTTTTTTGTCATAATTCATTATGTTGTTCCCACTATACCTGCCGCTTATTCCAATGACAATTCTGTTAAATGCTTTTTCCTTGATGGTCCTGGGGGGTAGTGGCAAGAGTTTTAAGTGTTGTTTGTTTTTTGTTATTGTTGTTGTGTTGTTGTTTTGTTGTTGTTGTTTTGTGGTTGTTGTTGCTTTGTTGTTGTTGTAGTTGTTCTTTTGTTGTTGTTGTTTTGTTGTTTTTGTTTTGTTGTTGCTGTTTTGTTGTTGTTTTTCTGTTGTTGTTGTTTTTGTTTTGTTGCTGTTGTTGTTGTTGCTGTTGTTGTAATTGTTGTTTTGTTGTTGTTGCTGTTGTTGTTTTGCTGTTGATGTTGTTGTTTTTGCTGTTTTTGTTGTTGTTGTCCACATCCCTTGCCCTGCGACGACAATGTCCTGCAAACGCTTCAGCATAACAACTACCAAAACATAGCGTCCATGAACTTCACAGGTCACCCTACACTTATTCCCGTCCTTGGGCGGGCTTTGTTACTAGTTTTAAAATAATAGGGTAAAAAATCAATGTCATTCGTGGTAAGATCTTGACAGGACTACTTAAAGTGATCTTTAGTTGACTGCACACAAACACATGGCACTACTTAAAGTGATCTTTTAGTTGACTGCACACAAACACATGGCACTACTTAAAGTGATCTTTTAGTTGACTGCACACAAACACATGGCACTACTTAAAGTGATCTTTTAGTTGACTGCACACAAACACATGGCACTGGAGTCTTGTGAGTTTGAGACCCTTCAAATGAAGCAGGTAAGTTGTGATGTCATTAACAGCAGTCACCCAACATAACAAACTCTAGTCACAGAATGCTCCCCTCCCCCTCTCCCTGTTGTTTCATTACAGACTGTAATGAGCCACTGCAACAATTCCTTTTGTCTGAACAACGGAGTTTGCCAGGAGAACCTGACTGCTGAGACCTGCATCTGTACCGGCACTGGTTTCCATGGTGACAGGTGTCAGACCGACACCAACGAGTGTTTGAATGGCACACACGGGTGTCAGGGGGGGTCACTCTGTGTCAACATTGTGGGCAGCTATTACTGTTCCTGTGGATCACTTACCACAGGTTATGCTCATTGTTTATATACATGTATTTGTTTTTATTTATTGGTTATAATTTTAGTGTGTAAGTAATTAGTGGTTCTATGCATTATCAGCACAAGAGCCACGTCTGGAGAATCAGAGACTAGAACATTTTGAGCATATACTGGGGAAGTTTTGAACACTTACTGGGAAATTTTGAACACTTACTGGGAAATTTTGAAGAGTTACTGGGAAATTTTGAACATATGCAAGGAAACTTTGAACACTTACTGGGAAATTTTGAAGAATTACTGGGAAATTTTGAAGACTTACTGGGAAATTTTGAAGAGTTTATGGGAAATTTGGAACAAATACTGGGAAATTTTTAACATATACTGGGAACTTTTAAACATATACTGGGAAATGTTCAACATATACTGGGAAATTTTGAACTTTAAAGCATTTTGAGTTATTTCCATTCTTTTTTAAAATTTATTATATTGAATTCTCAAAATAAACAGGGCCTCTTTCAAAGTTGAAAATCTTTTAAAGATGACAGAATTTTACACACACTAAATTGAAAGGACATTTTTAAAAAAAATACACAAAACTAATCTCTGTTTGAACTCACTAGATGACAACACCTTAGAAAGTGGGAAGATTTGCTTGAGCTCATTATTTTTGAACTGAAATGGCAAATATTAGGTACAGCATATGTGTCAGCTTGAAGTAAACAACTACAAGCTAATTCAACTCTATGACATATGTGTACATTCTTATTGGTTGGAGTCTACATAGTTTCTTATAGAGCAAGTGTGTCAACACATGAACTAACTCTGCCAAACAGAACCACAAAACATTTCCTTGAAGTCATGTGTCTGGTCCACAGCTCAGTTGTGTTGTCAGGTGACATCAACAGATCTAATATGTACAAAACAACTTTTTCTTCATATTTTGTAGTTTCATTTTTTTAAATGTAGCAGATCCAACCAATAACATAACATTTTAACCAGTGCAAAGTTTTTAGTTCTCATTTAAAAAAAAATGAGGCTGATTTTTTAGTATGAACAGAAAATTCTGAACTAAGGGACACTGTGATTTAAAAAAAATTCAAAACAGCAAAAAAAGAATCTTACTCTTCATCCAAAGTCCAAATAAATCTGTCACAACTCTTGATCTCTCTCTGGTCACCATAACAAGTTAGTGCTACTCTCTTCATTTAACATCTATTAACTGAAACGTCTCGAAAAATTGCTTGAAATCTTTCATTTTCTTTTTGAAATTTCAGGCCGTTACTGTGAAATTGATTTACCACAACAACAGACCAGCAGCTCTGAGCTGAGTGAGGGCGGGATCGCAGCCATCACAATCTTAGTCCTGGCCATCATCATCATTTTTCTAATACTGGCGGTGTGGCAGGTGAGGCGAATGAGGAGACGGCATGGCATCTACAAGCCCGCAGAGGTGGAGGGGCAGGTCAGGAACGGGGATATGGCCCTGAGCAAGTTGTCTGACAGGGGAGAACTGCTACTTTGATGGCAGGGAGAAGTGCTACTTATATGACAGGGAGAAGTGCTACCTTGATGGCAGGGAGAAGTGCTACTTTGATGACAGGGAGAAGTGCTACTTATATGACAGGGAGAAGTGCTACTTTGATGGCAGGGAGAAGTGCTACTTATATGACAGGGAGAAGTGCTACCTTGATGGCAGGGAGAAGTGCTACTTTGATGACAGGGAGAAGTGCTACTTATATGACAGGGAGAAGTGCTACTTTGATGGCAGGGAGAAGTGCTACTTATATGACAGGGAGAAGTGCTACTTTGATGGCAGGGAGAAGTGCTACTTTGTTGACAAGGAGAAGTACTACTTTGATGGCAGGGAGAAGTGCTACTTTGATGGCAGGGAGAAGTGCTACTTTGATGGCAGGGAGAAGTGCTACTTTGATGGCAGGGAGAAGTGCTACTTTGATGGCAGGGAGAACTGCTACTTTGATGCCAGGGAGTTTTGCTACTTGGATTATAGGGAGAACTGCTACTTTGATGGCAGGGAGAAAATACGTATGTGACATCAGGTAGAACTACTTCTGTATGTCAGAGAGACATAGACTTGGACTCTTGTAACTATTCATTTTAGCCCAGGAGGCAAAAATTTCATACAGACAATTGGAAACTAATGATCTCTTAGTCTTAGTGTGGGCTCACATCTGTATGTTCATATTGGGGCACTTAGTGTGATCTCACACCTCCTATATGTTCATGTTGGGGCAATTAGTGTCATCTCACACCTGTATGTTCATGTTGGGGCACTTAGTGTGGGCTCACACCTGTATGTTCATGTTGGGGCACTTAGTGTGGGCTCACACCTGTATGTTCATGTTGGGGCATCTGTTGTTCCATTCCACTTGATAAACCCCTGAAATAATTCCCAATTTTTTACCTGCCTCCTGGTGTAAACTGTTTTTCTCTTAAAATAATGTTTTTATTGTGGTTTAATTGGGTTTTTTGTGGTTTATTGTGGTTTATTTTAAAAGTGAATTATAAAAAATGTAAACAATTAAAAGGGTACTTAAAGTTAAAGATATATATTTATTACACTATAAGTTTTTTTGCATGATATATATAATTATACATGTATGTAATATTATATGCTTTAATTATGGCCACTGTTAACTTGATGGTGAATGATCGTGGTTGAGTCAATGTGTTATAAATCAATGATGTCACTGTTGTGAATGATCGTGGTTGAGTTAATGTGTTACAAATCAATGATGTCACTGTTGTGAATGATCATGGTTGAGTTAATGTGTTATAAATCAATGATGTCACTGTTGTGAATGATCATGGTTGAGTTAATGGGTTAAAAATCAATGATGTCACTGTTGTGAATGATCATGATTGAGTTAATGTGTTATAAATCAATGATGTCACTGTTGTGAATGATCGTGGTTGAGTTAATGTGTTAAAAATCAATAATGTCACTGTTTATTCATATGTCATAATGTGACTTGAGTGTTTATGTGTTGTTTACTTGGCTGCTGTAGTTTGTCGATTATTCAATTGATTATATAATTGGTGACAAGTATTTAAACCACACCTGTCCTCTGATGTTGACAACAGTACATAAATTAAACCCAAGACCCACGACTCTTGCCATCTCTGTTAGAAGCAAACCCTTTCTTATGATTGAGAAGATTGAGGGCAACTTTTTTTAGCCACTGTTGACTAATAGTAAAATACTTGGATTGGAAGGAAGAAACTTATGTTGGGTTTTTAAATTTTGTACATTAATTTTGCATGGGATGAATGTAAATTGATAAAAAAAATCACCCAATTCATGTTAAATTTATCAGATATCAAATAGTATAGATTATTTTAGAATTAAAAATATTTAAAATGGCAAAGTTTTTTAGTTTGTTTGACTGCTGCCAAGGCTACATAAAAAGCAGTGTTGTAGCAAGGGAGACAAATTCCCAGTGCAGGACTTTCTTAGAGGCGGCAAATTAGCTTGTCGTTAATTTTTAAAAGAAAGTAAAGCTTTTGTCGAAAAAATTTAAGAAAAGTCAATGGAGAAATTAATCTAAGAAATGAAAGAACCATCATAAGAGACTAGAAACTTCATACACCATAATGGATGAAATTCTTTTGCTACTAATGCTACTGGACGGAAAACCAAGAGGTATAGACGGTATAAACTACTCTTTTACGCATCACCTACGTGCTGGTACCCAGAGGTGCAACAAGACTGCACGGGGCCCCTGGCTGCAATTCGAACTGGGGCCCTATCCAGCCAGTGCCCCCTTAACTAAGATGATTGCTAGTAGCTAATATAAGACTGTAACTTGTAACTCTTCAGCCGAAAAGATTTTTCATGAAAAAACCGAACACGAAGAAATAACTTTACCTGTATCCTAAAATTGAGTGTAAATTTACTGTAAAAAAACAAAGGAAAGAAATCCACCCTCTCCATGGGAATTGATCCCGCAATCGCTTGCGCCACAAGCCTACACACTTCCATGAGACAGGGGGACCTTATTGAAATGGTAAATTAAAAAAAACAAAAAACTAGACGCCCCGCGGCGTAGCATACGCCGCATACTTGCTCATGGAGAGTGCAAAGAGAGTGGAGAAAGAACGGACACAAACTTCAGCACGAAGAAATCAAAACAACGCGAGTGAACGTCGGTTGGGGGGGGGGACTGTCAACTCATTGTTGGTTTCGAGACATTTGCAGACGAAATTCGGTACACCCCTAACTTATATGAAGTCAGCTATAAAAGGATAATCGTATAAAATCGGAGTTACATAATCGGTTTTCAAAAAAAATAAATAAACGCAATTAACAACCCTAAATATGACTAACCCTCGCTAGGGTCGGCCCATCAAAGTTTATATTTAAGGGATGGAAGTATTAAATGGGAAGTGGGTAACAACAACCTCAGTGTGCATGTCTTCACGTTTACTGGCTATTTTTTATTTACTTGGTGCTGCTTTTTGTGTCTGTACTCTAACAACCGTTCTTTGCCCTGTCTATGATGAGCAAGTCTATGGCGTATGCTATACAATAAGGGGGTGAAAGAACGGACACAAACAGACATTTGAAAAAAAAACAACAACAACAATGTATTCGCTGGGGCTTGAACCCAGGGCCTTCTTCGCATGAGGCGGACGTGATAACCAGTACACTACGAATCTCACGTTTTCTGTGAAGGAACAGTGCAAGTGAAACGCAAGGACCATTGTTGGTCACCCCTCCACTACCTTCGCTTGCCAAGCGTTAACTGTGGTTAGTTGACCCCAGCGAGGGTCATTCGTCATGCTCGGTAGTACATACTTGCAGCTAGACTCACATGGTCCCACCACAAAGAGAATTATATGTATAGATAATTAAATCTACACATTACTTGTTCCTTTTAATGGTACATACATTTTGAATATTTATACATGTATATATAAATATATATAAATAAATATCAAAATGTAGATTTCTGTATGTTCCATTCAGTGTTCTTAAAAATAAATCTTCTAATCATCTGGATAATTGTGTTTAGAGTATATTGTGGAATGTTAAAAATATTCCTTACGTAAATTAATTTTGGTATTATTTAAGTATTTATTAGTGTACTTCTCCTGAATATTGTTTGGTTACGTATTTATATCATGTAATAATTTCATTAACGAATTTTACAAGTGAATCATATGTTCCTTAGTGTCGTACATGTGGAACCTTAGTAAATGTTAATCCGTAAATTAATAATTCTTTCTTTCCTCCACCTTTAGGGCCCCGGGCTGTGGCTACATATTTTTACTACTTTAAATAATTTTACTTCTATTTTAATGTCCATTTTATTAAGAAAGACAACAAATTTTGTATTAATATTTTTAGTGTAGGTTATTTCAAATTTTCACTCTAATAAATTAAATATAGCCAAGTAACCTACCGAATTTTACTTTTTATCTTTTTAGAGTGGTTAGTTCCCTTAAAATTCTTAAAAAGGTCTATGACACGATTTGTTTACTTTTATCAAGGGATATAATACACTTTTTTAATAATTAATTATGTTGATCAAAAGCTTGACTAAAAAATAATTATTATTTTAATTTTAATGAGATAGTAACAATTTATGTAATTTTCTTATATAAATACCTGCAGTATTATTTATAAATATTAAAAGTCTGCATTAAAATAGCTTCCTACTTGAAATAACAACAAACTATGTCTGTCAGACATTTATAAATACTTATTTGTCGTGTGAACATCTCTTCGTCTATACAGTATGTAGGCACTTTTTGCATTCATGTAAGGTGTGAACACACCTTATTCGTTCCTATACTAGGATACTATCAATACATAAAAAATAAATAATGGCTATGTAGGTTTGTTCGTTTTCGTAACCCATTTGCGCACCGCGAAAAAAAAGCCTTGATAAAAAATTCCTTTCGAACGTCCGCATAATATTGTTCAGTAGACGCCCCGCGGCGTAGCATACGCCACAGACTTGCTCATGGAGAGTGCAAAGAAAGAGGAGAAAGAACGGACACAAACTACAGCACAAAGAAATCAAAACACCGCGAGTGAATTGTCGGTTGGAAATGTCAACTCATTGATGGTTTCGAGACATTTGCAGGCGAAACTCGGTACACCCTAACTTCTATGAAGTCAGCTATAAAACGATAATCGGTTTAAAATCGGGTTTACATTATCGATTATCGGTTTTCAACACACAAAAAAAAACAACAACACGCAATTAACAGCCCTAAATATGACTAACCCTCACTAGGGTCGGCCAATCAAAGTTTATGTTTAAGGGATGGTAGTATTAAATTGGAGGTGGGTAACAACAACCTCAGTGTGCATGTCTTCACGTTTACTGGCTATTTTTTTATATTATTATTAACCACGTTTTATTAACTCGCTTTCGTTGGTGTGGCATTGTTTGTTTGTCAGAGATTTTTTTCAAATCTGCCAACGTAAAATTGAACCACTTCTGATGGTCCTAGAGATCTGAAAATTTTACCACAGATAGATCTTGGATGACAATGCATTATATCAAAATGTCAGATCGATCGAACGTACCGTTATTAAAGTATTGAACTTTTAAGTTTATCTATAGTCTATATATAAACATCTGTAACCGTCTGTTTTTGTTGAAGTCCGTGAGTTCGCCCCGTGACCACATCACAATGTTTTTAAAACGTTGGGCGGGCGCTTGTGAGGTGTTTGGAAAAATAAATAGAGGTAAAAAAATATTTTTAAAAAGCAGGTTGTTATAAATGGACTAAAAAGAATAAAATAAATAGAAGTAAAAATATATTTTTTAAAAACCACGTTTTTATAAGCGGACTAAAAATAAGAAAATAAGTTAAAACTTATTAGTTCAAGTACTTCGATTTAATATGACTAAAAACGTGGGGCGTGTGTTTGGAATAAAAATTAAAGATTTCTAATTTAGAAGGCAAAAGAGAGATCTATAAGTGAGAGAATGAGTGAACCGCATATGTTAAACCTCATAAGCGCCCGCCCCACGTTTTTAGTCATATTAAATCGAAGTACTTGAACTAATAAGTTTTAACTTATTTTCTTCTTTTTAGTCCGCTTATAAAAACGTGGTTTTTAATAATCTTTTTTTTTACTTCTATTTATTTACTTGGTGCTGCTTTTTGTGTCTGTACTCTAAATATTTGATTGCTTGCAATTTATTTAATGACGTTTTACATTGCTTCACGCGAGTTACGTTATTAGAGTGAAGCCTTACACTAAATACATACTTGAACTTAAATTACAAAACAGTGATTTCAAACATGCTCATTTTAAAATAAAATGTTTGCTATATAGGGGGGGAGGCGGGGTCGCATGGCAAAGCTCTGACGTCATCGTGGAGGGTGTCTAAGTTTTTGTGACGGGGGGTGTGGGTGGGAATGTTGGGGTGGTAATAAAATCGGAAAAAATTCCCAATAAGTAATTAGGGGCCATCCATAAATGCTGATTTTTGACCCCCTTCCCCCCCCCTCGTCACGTGTCGTCACAAAAACTTAGACCCCCCTTCTAAAAATACGTCACAAATCTTTGACCCCCCCCCCATCACAAAAAAAACAAAACAAAAAAACTTATTTTCTAATTGAAAATAAGTATGTTTCAAATCACTTTTATTGTCATTTAAGTTTTTATTATTTATTTAGTGAAGATCTACATTGTAATATCGTAACCCGCGTGAAGCATTTTTAAAATCGTTTAACTGGCCTTCAGAAAACGAACTGTGTTAACATCCTAAGATTATATTTTATTTTAATGCATACAAATTAAATATTGACTATTAATCATCACGGTTAACGTCTTTGTTCAGAAAAAAAAATATTTAAAAATAACATTTTTAAAATGTATTATTTTAAAAATCCCTGAATTGACTGACGGGCATCCCGTAAGAAAGAGGTTGGCGAAAGGTAAATAACCTCATCTGGGGTCAAAAAGGGAATTCTTGGGGGTAATGCAGACTCATTTGGGACATATAAAATCCACTACAATCCACTAGATGTATTAAAATACGTCATGTGTAAGTGTAGGCTTGGAATATATGTCCATTATTGAACCAGTTCCTTCCAGAAAATGCATTTTTTAAAATTTGACAACTATGTAGATTTCTTACCTTCGTACTATACGAAGACACCTAAATCTACCCTACTTTCATTTATATTGACACTAGTGACAATAATCTTAATCCACATGACTTGTCTGTATCACGTATCATTTCTGTGATATTTAAAATTAATGCCTTAAAACTGAGCTAAGAAGAAAAGTTGTTTTGTGCTCCTATCGAATTGCAATGTCAAGAATTTGATGCATTCAAAAAAGTTAATGAATACTTGACTAATTTTAAATGGGCTCATTTACCATTATAATTAGAACAGTGCTTCTCAAACTTTTTAGAATGGCGGACCGGCAGGAATTTTTTCCATTGCACCAGGTACCGGTGCATTATTTTCCCTGCACTGACAATTTTTTCTGTCCTTTTTTTTTGAGAACATCTGCGGACCGGCAGCGGATGGCCCACGGACTGGCACCAGTCCACAGACCACCACTTTGAGAAGCACTGATCTAGAACAGTGCTTCTCAAACATTTTAGTATTGCAGACCGGCAGGAATTTTTTCCATTGCACCAGGGACCGGTGAACTATTTTCCTTGTTCTGACGTGATAGTGAAATGTCCTTTCTTGGTAACTTCTGCGGACCGGCATCGGATGGCCAACGGACCGGCACCGGTCCGTGGACCACCAATTTGAGAAGCACTGATCTAGTAGACTAGAATGGCCAGGGGCGTTTGACCAAGAACCCATCGAACAATTATAGCAAACTTAAAACGTTTTATATTCTATCAAATAGATTCCCCCCCCCCTCACCTTTTAAAGAAAAAGGATATTCCGTGTCGTTTTGACTTAAAATATCTACACATAATCCTATTCAGATCATTTTTAGACACTTGTCATGCATGTAAAACTCACCAGCAGCATTTCGCTAACGACGCTCCCCCAAATCCCCGAGTCATGTGAGCAGGACCTAGAGTCTGGGGGTTGGGGGGGGGGTAACGCACACATTAACTTGTATATTTTGGGGTAACGGGCAAAAAAGTTCGATAGAACCAAACGGAGCCGCGGTTAAATCACAAATGCTTTGATGTCAACATCAAACGACGCAGTGTAACAATTTCATATGTTATCTTGTGGATTCTCAAACTTAAGGATTATAATTAGATTTAATTTTTGTATCTTGATAGCTTACGCCAACCAGCGTCTGATGGCCTACCGACCGGCACATTGAGAAGCACTGATTTTTTTTAAAAAGTCATTAAATAAATTGTAAGCGACCAAATATTGCAGTGGAAGTTTTATTTCAAGTTACCCTTTTGATGTGACATCACATTTCTTCAACCCCCCCCCCGCTCTCCCTCCCCCTCGTCACGCATCGCCACAAAAGTGTGACCCCCTCGCCCCTCCCCCTAGGTGCGTGACGTCATTTATGGACGGCCCCTTATGTATAAAATAAAGTAATGTAAATATATATAGTCATAGGCCCAATTGACTAATTACAGTAAGCTTAGCCCTAGGCTAAATAAAATTTTATTAACAAAGTATTGAAATATAATTTAGAGTTATAGATCTAGTCTCTTGGCAAGGTTTTTATTTCCCTTTCTTGTGTTTATGACCAAGGAGGAGCAAAATAAATTTTATTAAAATCTACCCTCATCTATCTTATACATGTACTTATAACTTCATTAATAATTATTAGTTCTATTTAATAGATTTGAAATAATAACGAAATTTGTTGCGTAATTTCTACAAACGGTGGCATCTACTCCTTAGCCACAGTAGTAGATAATATGTATAATTAAACAGTTAATCTTTTCAATTGTTTTTTCACGGTAATAATTCATATTACATTGTAACTCATTTTTAAACATGAGTCATATATAGTCATACTCATTCTACACATTCATTTGAATATTTTGAATTTAAAGTTGAAGTCTTTATTTTATTATTTATTTTCATTTTCAATTTTTTTAAAAGTGTATTTTAAAGCCTAATTTAAATAAAATGCAGATCTACTTCGTAATAAATTACGTTCCCATATGAGTTATATAGCAAATAATTCTGCGTTCTCTTCTTCCGTTATTTAGGTTTAGTTTTATAATTTTTATTTGTTAATTTAGGTTTGGGGTTAGGTATAGATATAATTAATTAATAGTTGAATTTTCCAATTTTCGTGTCACGTTTGCATAGCAACAAAGATGGCGGCCATGAATGTGGGGACGTCAACTCCGAATTTACCTAAATCATATATTGTTGCTGTTTTGATATATTTTTTTTTAAAAATTATGATTTGATGAAAACTTGGTTGAATACGATCAATTTTATTAATTAATTAATAGCCCATCGTAGTCAACATAAACAACTCTCCAATGATGAACTTTAACCTTTAATTGGTAATAAATTACCATGTGATATGTTTGTCCCATTTTAGGACATAGCGTTTATTTTTTTATTTTTTCAAAGTTACATTTTATATTGGCTGAAGGCCTTACAAATAATTAAAAAAAATTTCAAATTTTTGGTGATACAAATGGACTGTGTTAAAGACAACATAAAAAGTACATTTTAAAATGTTATTAAACTAAAAAAGCATAGTGATGTGAGTGGTACACCTCCTGGAGTGAAATATGAGTACGAATGGGATGATAAGTGAAATGGTGTGAAAGAAAATGTGCAAAGAATAAAATAAAAAATAAAACATGGGTGATGGATTTTCCTATAGTAGACTTATCCGTTCCTGCTTCCTTCGATTCTGCAGTTTCCTCTCTAAAAGGAAAGAATTTCTTAGCGCAGAGACTGTCTGGAGTTGTTCACGCCTTAACATTTTATGCATATAAATATATTTATATTTACAAATATTTACAGCGGATGATTAAACTTCAGCCAATTTATTTTATTTTTTATTTAATTTAGTTTATATTTAGTTTTATATTTGATCTATTAAATTTTGGATTTTCGCTATAAATAGTATCTCTATTAAATTTTCTGTATACCTGTGTTTGTTAAATATTACAATTCTCCTGCACTGCCAAATGTGCTGTCTATAATCTGTCACCAGTCGTAAGCTGATGACATGTTGGTTTGTGTTATGAGATCTAGGGATGGTGTTTAAGGCAATCGCTTTATCTATGTCTACTGGGTAAATCGTTCCCACTTTTATTAGTAGTTTTAGTGTATCTTTAGTTTGTTGTATTGCTTCGCACTCCATAAACAGGTGCCTCTCTGTTTCTATATAATTGAATATTTACAGAGAGGACATCTTGGTCTCTGGAGTGTCTGTTGTTCCAGTCTTCCTGAGGTTGGCGTCATATTACAAATTAAGCGAAAAGTTATTTCTCTAGCCCTTGGTTCTATTTCTTTAATGTGTAAGTTTTTGAAGGTGTCTTTTATTTCGGTTGTATTGAAATGTCGCATCCACTTGATTCGCTCAAGATGAGGGGTTTTCTTTCGTTCTCTCAAGTGGTTGTAAATTTCTTTGTTTGTTTTATTGACTAACGTCTCATTATTTTTTATCGCGCGTAAGCATTCTTGGTAAAAAGAGGGGAGTTTCGTCCCCAGGTAGTGTGGTGTGTTATTGTTGATAGGAGTCAGACGTGTCAGTCTGACCCCTATGTAATAGTGTGTTAGGGAGTATTCCTTGTGATCTTTAATGGCATGTCTTAAAAATTTAATTCTCATAGCTTCTATTTTTGTATCTATATCTTGTAGATTTATTGCTCCTTCTAATTTAGTCTGCTTCAAAGTAGATTTCTTTATGTTCCATTTAGTGTTCTTAAAAATAAATCTTCTAATTAGACTAATCATTTGGTTAATTGTGTTTAGAGTATATTGAGGAATGTTAGAAATATTCCCTACGTAAATTAATTTTGGTATTATTAAAGTATTTATTAGTGTACTTCTCCCGAATATTGTTTGGTTGCGTATTTATATCATGTGATACTTTTAATAACGAATTTTTAAAGTGAATCCCATATTCCTTTGTGTGTCTCCCATGGGTTGTTTGTAAATGTTAAACCGTAAATTAATATTTCTTTCTTTCCTTCCAAGTTAAGGGGATAGTCGTCCTTATTAGTGAGTTTTCCTATGCCCATAATTTCCGACATCTTGATGTTTATATTCGATCCGCTGGCTGATCCAAATTCCTCGAAAGTTTCCATAATTCTTTTGATCGAGTTATTGTTTTGTGGAAATTTGGTTGATCACGATCAATTTTATTAATTAATAGCACATTGTAGTTAACATAATCAATTCTCCAATGATGAACTTTAAACTTTAATTGTTATATTTTAGTAATTTTCATGGTGGTCGGTGATGGACATTACAGACTATGCTATTGTCGGCTCGCAAATTGTGGCGAGCAATGTTTTAGGTGTAGATCGACCTTTAGGGCCTCGGGCAGTGGCTACACATTTTTACTACTTTAAATAATTTTACTTCTATTTTAATGTCCATTTTATTAAGAAAGACAACAAATTTTGTATTACTATTTTTAGTTTAGGTTATTTCAAATTTTCAATCTAATAAATTAAATAGAGCCAAGTAACCTACCGAGTTTTACTTTTTATCTCTTTAGAGTCGTTAGTTCCCTTAAAATTCTTAAAAGGTCTATGACACGAATTGTTTACTTTTATCAAGGGATATAATACACTTTTTTAATAATTGATTATGTTGATCAAAAGCTTGACTAAAAAATAATTATTATTTTAATTTTAATGTGATAGTAACAATTTATGTAATTTTCTTATATAAATACCTGCAGAATTATTTATAAATATTAAAAGTCTGCATTAAAATAGCTTCCTACTTGAAATAACAGCAAACTATGTCTGTCAGACATTTATAAATAGTTCTGTGTCTTGTGAACATCAATTTCGTTTGTATATGAAGTGAGTACTGTCAGTTGCAATTTAAGGTGTGAAAACACTTTATTCGTTCCTATACTAGGATACTATCAATATTTAAAAAAATAAATAATTGGCTATGTATGTGTGTTGGTTTTCGTAACCTATTTGCGCACCGCGGAAAAAAAAGCATTGAAAAAAAATTCCTTTCGAACGTCCGCATATCATTGTTCAATAGACGCCCCGCGGAGTAGCATACGCCACAGACTTGCTCATGGAGAGTGCAAAGAAAGAGGAGACAGAACGGACACATCAAAACAACGCGAGTGAACGTCGGTTGGGGGGGGAATGTCAACTCATTGTTGGTTTCAAGACATTTGCAGGCGAAATTCGGTACACCCTAAGCTTCTATGAAGTCAGCTCTATAAAACGATAATCGGTTTAAAATCGGAGATACATAATTAATAATCGTTTAAAAAAAAACAAAACAACAACAACACGCAATTAACAGCCCTAAATATGACTAACCCTCGCTAGGGTCGGCCATCAAAGTTTATGTTTAAGGGATGGTAGTATTAAATGGGAGGTGGGTAACAACAATCTCAGTGTGCATGTCTTCACTTTTACTCGCTATTTTTTTTTATTTACTTGGTGCTGCTTTTTGTGTCTGTACTCTAACCCCCCCCCCAACAGTTCTTTGCACTGTCTATGATGAGCAAGTCTGCGGCGAATGCTATGCAATAAGGGGGTAAAAGAACGGGCACAAACAGACATTTAAAAAAGCAACAACAACAATGTAATCGCCTGGGCTTGAACCCAGGACCTTCACCGCATAAAGCGGACGTGATGACCAGTACACTACGAATCTCACGTTTTCTGTGAAGGAACAATGCAAGTGAAAGGCAAGGACCATTGTTCGTCACCCCTCCACTACCTTCGCTTGCCAAGCGTTAGCTGTGATTAGTTGACCCCAGCGAGGGTTATTCGCCATGCTCGGTTGCACATACTTGCAGCTTGTCTCGCATGGTCACACCAGGAAGAGAATTATATATATATATATATATATATATATATATATATATATATATATATATATATATATATATATATATATATATATATATATATATATATATATATATATATATTTTAATATTCTCTCTTATTGAGCCTATTAAATCAGGTTTTTCGATTACTAAGACTATCAGGTCCGAATAGCGGTCAGATTAATAGATAAGGTTTTATTAATTTATTTAATTTATGATATTTTTCAGGGATTCATGCAAACATTTGTCCACCTTTATTATAAAATATACTGAGTTTTGGGGCCCTAAATCATCGGGAGCCCCTGGCTCTAGCCCTTTCGCCCCCCCCCCTAATCCGCCATAGCTGGTACCTTAATAAGATTCCTCAAGTTGGTCAGCCGCTGCACTATTGTTGTTGAAGCGAACAGCATTGTACCCGATCAAATTCCAAAAAGCCGCGCTACTCCACTGTAAAAAAAACCTTAAAAATATACCGAAAGCTTAGTGAAATTATTTTTCCATTCTATTTTATTTCGAGATACGGGTATTGAAACTAATATCCAGTTTTAATTAAAGCAAAAGATGCCTTCTTTAATTTTGGATCAAGTGATCACAATGTCTAATTTGGAATCGATGTATAATTCTCCAAGAATCTTTCACCATTTTATCCTCTCCTTATAATGCTAAAATTGCATTCATCGCAGCGAATTCTTTTTGATGAAGTCAATCTATAAAATATGCTTGAGATTTCAAGAGCATCAGAAAAATGCAAGCAAACATTTTAGTTTCGCCCTTAAACCGAGGTCACCGTATCTAAATTAACAAATGACTTCGGTTTCTTGGTTTTCAATGTTCATGTCGTTTAGAGAGTCACACGGAGTTTTCCAAGGGCTAATAGAAATAGAAACGCTGACATGTACTTTAAGAAAGAAGGTATCCAACGGACTTGTTCCTCTATATCTAATATAGTGAAAAATGTATTCCTTTGCGTAAGTTGTCAGATGACCACAGGTCATCTCAGAACTGGCTCAACTGTTGTAGTGCACCCACGGGACACACTGCAGACCCACGAAGAAGATCAGCGAGTCGATGGTGCTCTTGAGCAGGAGCGTAATGACGTAAGGGTGGAACGACTTGTCCGAGAAGTTGTACACCGAGTCGTCTGATGTGTACAGCAGGTAGCAGGCCAGGGGCAGGTAGGCCAGGATGAACAGCACCCCCGACAGGCAAAGGATCAGGTCCAGCTGGTAGGCGCGGCCTGGGCTGGGGCGCCTGGCGATGCCGGGGCACTGGACGGGCCAGCTGAACTCGCGGGAGCGCTGGACTTTGGTGTACGGGAAGCAGGGCTTGTTGGCCGTGTCCCGGTGAGGGAAGATCATCTGGAGGAACACGTCGGGGAGGATGAGGCGGGCGTCGTCATGGTTGTCAGCTGGCTGAGCGGGCGGGGCCTGTTGGTTCGCGGGAGGGAGGGGCGGGTCCAGGCGATGGGCGTGGTGGTCCTGGCGAACAGGCGGCGCTTGTCGGATCATCGAGGATGGGTCGGGATCGGGTGGTGGCGGCAGGACTGGGTAGGGCGCCGGGGGCTGCTGTGTTGACCAAACGTACGGGCCCAAAGCACCGGGGCAGGGAGGGGGCGGCGAATGGACACGGTGCCGCTGTTGATGGTAGTTTTACTTTTTATTTTTTAGAGGGGTTAGTTCCCTTAAAATTCTTCAAGGTCTATGACAGGAATTTGTTTCTTTCATCAAGGGCTATAATATAAAATATAAATAATTAGGAGTGATGAATTTAAGAATGATGTCATCAAATATGACCGCTTGTTTTTGTCCTAACAAATACCCTATCGGCACTCATATCGAAAAAAATATCGGTAATATCGGCAAAAATGCGTATCGGTAGTCCCTTAATATTAAAGATAAATAATTACGAGTGATAAATTTAAGAATGACGACATCAAATATGACCGCTGGTTTTTGTCCTAACAAATACTCATATCGGCACTCATATCGGCAAAAAAAATATCGGTAATATCGGTATCGGCAATATCGGCAAAAAGGCATATCGGTAGACCCCTAGCTATAATACACTTTTTAAATAATTAATTATGTTGATCAAAAGCTTGACTAAAAAATTTGTTTATTCTAAAATTAATAAGATAGTAACAATTTATTTAATTTTCTTATAAAAAATACCAGCAGTATTATTTATAAATATTAAAAGTCTGCATTAAAATAGCTTCCTACTTGAAATAACAGCAAACTATGTATGTCAGACATTTATAAATACTTAAATGTCGTGAGACCAACATTACTCTATTGCAATTTCACTGTTGCTTGTTAAAAGTGTGAATATACTTTATTCGTTCCTATAATAGGATACAATCAATATATAATAATTAAATATTTAAAAAATCTTTTTTTTTAAAAAGGACACGCTTTTAACATAATCACTACTTTTAGTTATATCTCATATGTAAGGGATTTATAGTCAAAAACTTTGTTGTTACAGCTATTTTTTAAAACTTATAATAAAAACTCTTTAAAATTCACGTCTGAAGCCCACACATCTTTTTAAATCCCTTATATTAACTTCGCGGCCGTCTCATCATCTCATGGGCTGGGCGGGCGGAAAAAGAAAAGTCGAAAATGACCCACTTCCCGTGATTCGATCGAGCTGAAATTTGGCACACTGACCCGTCTGACCTAACAATGCATCGTATCAAAATTTCAGATCGATCGATCGTACCGTAATTAAATTAATGCATTTTTATTTTATCCTAATATGAGGTATGTAATTCAAATTCACGGTTTGTTATTGTTTTTTTGCCACGTGAAAGTTTGAGCTGACGCATTGAGGCGACCCAACGAAGCGACGGGGTACTTTTGTTTACATTTTACGTGTCACGCTGAGCTCGGTCAAGCGAATCGGTGACCAGACTTTTCCCCCTCTCCCCCTCCCACCCACCCCTCCCCCCTAGGGTTATGAAGCAAATTTGAGTTAAGACAGATTCAGTCTGTAAATGTTTGAAAATAATCAATACTGTTAGTTATGTCTCATATATAAGGGATTTATAGTCAAAAACTTTGTTTTTACGGGTTTGTTTTTAAATCCCTTATATTAACTTCACCGGCGTCTCTGTCTGTCATCATCTCTCTCATGGGCTCGGCGGGCGGAAAAACAAAAGTCGAAAATGACCCACTTCCCGTAATCGGATCGAGCTGAAATTTGGCACACAGACCCGTCTAACCTAACAATGCATCGTATCAAAATTTCAGATCGATCGAACATTACTCTATTATGCATTTAATTAATGCATTTTTAGTTTATCCTTATATGAGGTATGTAATTCAAATTCACGGTTTGTTATTGTTTTTTTCTTCCACTTCCACGTGAGTTTGAGTTGACGCCGACCGTCGTGCCGACACCCCCTCACGTCCCACCCCCATTTATTAAAGACAAGGGACATCACTCGGTGTAAGTCTGTCAATGGTTTGTAGCGTTTGAAAATAATCAATACTGTTAGTTATGTCTCATATATCAGGGATTTATAGTCAAAAACTTTGTTTTTACGGGTTTGTTTTATTAAATCCCTTATATTAACTTCGCGGCCGTCTCATCATCTCATCATCTCATGGGCTCGGCGGGCGGAAAAAGAAAAGTCGAAAATGACCCACTTCCCGTGATTCGATCGAGCTGAAATTTGGCACACTGACCCGTCTGACCTAACAATGCATCGTATCAAAATTTCAGATCGATCGATCGTACCGTAATTAAATTAATGCATTTTTATTTTATCCTAATATGAGGTATGTAATTCAAATTCACGGTTTGTTATTGTTTTTTTGCCACGTGAAAGTTTGAGCTGACGCATTGAGGCGACCCAACGAAGCGACGGGGTGCTTTTGTTTACATTTTACGTGTCACGCTGAGCTCGGTCAAGGGAATCGGTGACCAGACTTTTCCCCTCTCCCCCTCCCACCCACCCCTCCCCCCTAGGGTTATAAAGCAAATTTGAGTTAAGACAGATTCAGTCTGTAAATGTTTGAAAATAATCAATACTGTTAGTTGTGTCTCATATATAAGGGATTTATAGTCAAAAACTTTGTTTTTACGGGTTTGTTTTATTAAATCCCTTATATTAACTTCACCGGCGTCTCTCTCTCTCTCTCTCTGTCTTGGGCGGGCGGAAAAACAGAAGTAAAAAATGACCCACTTCCCATGATCCGATCGAACTGAAATTTAGCACACGGACCCGTCTAACCTAACAATGCATTGTATCAAAATTTCAGATCGATCGAACGTACCGTAATTAAATTAATGCATTTTTAGTTTATCCTTATATGAGGTATGTAATTTAAATTCACGGTTTGTTATTGTTTTTTTGCCACGTGAAAGTTTGAGCTGACGCATTGAGGCGACCCAACGAAGCGACGGGGCGCTTTTGTTTACATTTTACGTGTCACTCTGAGCTCGGTCAAGCGAATCGGTGACCAGACTTTTCCCCTCTCCCCCTCCCACCTACCCCTCCCCCCCCACTAGGGTTATGAAGCAAACTTGAGTTAAGACAGATTCAGTCTGTAAATGTTTGAAAATAATCAATACTGTTAGTTATGTCTCATATATAATGGATTTATAGTCAAAAACTTTGTTTTTACGGGTTTGTTTTATTAAATCCCTTATATTAACTTCACCGGCGTCTCTCTCTCTCTCTCTCTGTCTTGGGCGGGCGGAAAAACAGAATTAAAAAATGACCCACTTCCCATGATCCGATCGAACTGAAATTTAGCACACGGACCCGTCAAACCTAACAATGCATTGTATCAAAATTTCAGATCGATCGAACGTACCGTAATTAAATTAATGCATTTTTAGTATATCCTTATATGAGGTATGTAATTTAAATTCACGGTTTGTTATTGTTTTTTTGCCACGTGAAAGACTTTTCCCCTCTCCCACCTACCCCTCCCCCCTAGGGTTATGAAGCAAACTTGAGTTAAGACAGATTCAGTCTGTAAATGTTTGAAAATAATCAATACTGTTAGTTATGTCTCATATATAATGGATTTATAGTCAAAAACTTTGTTTTTACGGGTTTGTTTTTTTAACCACTATTTTTTTTATACCAAACACCTCATAAGCGCCCGCCCAACGTTTTATACCACGGTGATATGTTCACGTGGTGAACTCATGGATGTCAACAAAGCAGACGGGTACCGATGCTTATATATAGACTATAGATAAACTAAAAATACAATAATTTCAATACGGTACATTCGATCGATCTAAAATTTTGATACAATGCATTGTCATCCAAGATCTATCTGTGGTAAAATTATTAGATCTCTAGGACCATCAGAAGTGGTTTAATTTTACGTTGGCAGATTTGAAGTAAGGATGGATACAACATACAAACAGTGTGACTTAAATAAAAGCGTGTACAAATAAATATTTGGCTTTGTCTGTTTGTTCGTTTTCGTAACCTCTTTGCGCACCGCGAAAAAAAAGCCTTGAAAAAAATTCCTTTCGGACGTCCGCATAATATTGTTCAATAGACGCCCCGCGGCGTAGCATACGCCACAGACTTGCTCATGGAGAGTGCAAAGAACGTTGAGAAAGAACGGACACAAACTACAGCACAAAGAAATCAAAACAACGCGAATGAACGTCGGTGGGGGGGGGGAAATGTCAACTCATTGATGGTTTCGAGACATTTGCAGGCGAAATTCGGTACATCCCTAACTTCTATGAAGTCAGCTATAAAACGATAATCGGTTTAAAATCGGAGATACATAATCGATTATCGGGTTTCAACAACAACAACACGCAATTAACAATCCTAAATATGACTAACCCTCGTTAGGGTCGGCCAATCACAGTTTATGTTTAAGGGATGGTAGTATTAAATGGGAGGCGGGTAACAACAACCTCAGTGTGCGTGTCTTCACGTTTAATCGCTATTTTTTATTTAATTGGTGCTGCTTTTTGTGTCTATACTCTCACCCCCCCCCCAACCGTTCTTTGCACTGTCTATGATGAGCAAGTCTATGGCGTATCCTATCCATTAAAGGGGTAAAAGAACGGACACAAACATACATTTAAAAAAACAACAAAAAGAACAACAACAATGTATTCGCTGGGGCTTGAACCAAGGACCTTCACCGCATGAGGTGGACGTGATAACCAGTACACTACGAATCTCACGTTTTCTGTGAAGGAAAAATGCAAGTGAAACGCAAGGACCATTGTTGGTCACCCCTCCACTACCTTCGCTTGCCAAGCGTTAACTGTGATTAGTTGACCCCAGCTAGGGTCATTCGCCATGCTCAGTTGCACATACTTGCAGCTTTTCTCGCATGGTCGGACCACGAAGAGAATTATATATATAGATTTTTTAAAAAATATTCTCTCTTATTGAGCCTATTAAATCAGGTTTTTCGATTACTAAGACTATCAGGTCCGAATAGCGGTCAGATTAATAGATACGATTTTATTAATTTATTTAATATATGATATTTTTCAGGGATTCATGCGAACATTTGTCCACCTTTATTATAATCATAAATATACTAAATTTCGGGGCCCCTAAATCATCGGGGGCCCCTGGCTTTAGCCCTTTCAGCCCCCCCTTAATCCACCATAGCTGGTACCTTAATAAGATTCCTCAAGTTGGTCAGCTGCTGCACTTTTGTTGTTGAACCCAATCAAATTCCAAAAAGCCGCGCTACTCCGCTGTAAAAAAAAACAACTTTAAACTATACTGAAAGCTTAGGGAAAAGTTATTTTTCCATTCTATTTTATTTCGAGATACTGGTATTGAAACTAATATCTAGTGTTAATTAAAGCAAAAGACGCCTTCATTAATTGGGATCAATTGATCACAATGTCTAATTTGGAATCGATGTATAATTCTCCATGAATCTTTATCCTCTCCTTAAAATGCTTGAATTGCATTCATCGCAGCGAATTCTTTTTCATGAAGTCAATCTATAAAATATGCTGGAGATTTCAAGAGCATCAGAAAAATGCAAGCAACCATTTTAGTTTCACCATTAAACCAATCTTGCTTTATCTAAAATAACAAATAGACTTCGATTTCTTGGTTTTCAATGTTCATGTCTTTTAGAGAGTCACATGGAGTTTTTCAAGGGCTAATAGAAAAAGAAACGCTGACATGTACTTTAAGAAAGAAGGTATCCAACGGACTTGTTCCTCTATATCTCATAGAGTGAAAATTGTATTCCTTTGCGTAAGTTGTCAGATGACCACAGGTCATCTCAGAACTGACTCAACTGTTGTAGTGCACCCACGGGACACACTGCAGACCCACGAAGAAGATCAGCGAGTCGATGGTGCTCTTTAGCAGGAGAGTAATGACGTAAGGGTGGAACGACTCGTCCGTGAAGTTGTACACCGAGTCGTCTGATGTGTACAGCAGGTAGCAGGCCAGGGGCAGGTAGGCCAGGACGAACAGCACCCCAGACAGGCAAAGGATCAGGTCCAGCGGGTAGGCGCGGCCCGGGCTTGGGCGCCTGGAGATGCCGGGGCGCTGGACGGGCCAGCTGAACTCGCGGGTGCGCTGGACTTTGGTGTACGGGAAGCGGGGCTTGTTGGCCGTGTCCCGGTGAGGGAAGATCATCTGGAGAAACACGTCGGGGAGGATGAGGCGGGCGTCGTCATGGTTGTCAGCCGGCTGAGGGGGCGGGGCCTGTTGGTTTGCGAGAGGGAGGGGCGGGTCCAGGCGATGGGCGTGGTGGTCCTGGCGAACAGGCGGCGCTTGTCGGATCATCGAGGATGGGTCGGGATCGGGTGGTGGCGGCAGGACTGGGTAGGGCGCCGGGGGCTGCTGTGTTGACCAAACGTACGGGCCCAAAGCGCCGGGGGTGGGAGGGGGCGGTGACTGGACTCGGTGCCGCTGTTGATAGTAGTCGTAGAAGTCGCTCGTTCTCTGCCTTGAGGGGTGGGCGTGGCTTGTGGACTGGCCCGTTGACGCCCGGGGCAGCTCTTGCATTTCGTAGGCGCCGTCTTGAGAAGGTCCAGCGTTTTCGTTGTAGTCGTGGTCGTGTACGTGCCGGTTCACAACCTCACCACCCATGAGGTTGTTTAAGATGGGAGGGGCCACGTCGTTGGGCGGGTTGTTGGGGTAGGGCTGATGAGGCATGACGTTGTCCACGTGCATGTCCCCCACCACCAGCAGGCTCCGCCTTTTTCTCATGCTTGTGATTATGACAGCCAGGGACACGGTGATGAGGAATACGACGCTGACGATGAAGTATCCCATGATTCTCCTTGGAAACATGTCTGTAGAGTAAAGGGAAAAACAAGTAGAGAGACATTAATGGTGAATGATTCGCCTGGTCAAATGTTCTCAGTTACGTTGCGTCTTTTTTCAGGCTCACCAATGCCCTATTTCATTACTAATTTTTCTACCTATGCCCTGATCGCAGTTCCGCCCAACTTATTTTCCTGGATACCATCTCTTCTCCTTTTAAGCCTTTCTCTTCTCGCCCCCTCCACTTACCTGTTGTTGTAAAAAACACAGGGCACAGTGGCCCGGTCAGCTTGACCGCCTTGACCGACAACGAGATGTCCGACAGCAGAATCGTCGTGGTGTGCACTACCAGCACCAGTATGAGGGCCGCGGGCACCAGGGCGCACTCCGCCCGCTTGGACCAGTGGATGTGCACCGTGCCGAAGAGGATCTGCACCGCGCGGCCAAAGCACAGGGCCAGGGTGCTGAAGATGACGCCCCATTGTGACGTCACTGCGGCGGCCACCAGCCGGAAGCAGATGGGGCGGTCAACGATGTCACTTAGAGACACCATGCTGGAAAATTTATAACAGGAAAAACTTGATTGGCTAGAATTTATAACAGAGGAAAAACTTGATTGGCTATACCGTTGAACCTCTCATAACGAGTATTTCGCATTACGAGCAACAAAAAATGAGAAAAAGTTGCTCTCTTAAAAGCGACATTTCGTATAACGTGTGACGCAGACAGGGGAAGTCCCTTTTTCATGACATTCGTTTGTGAGCCTGAACTTCCGCGCCGATGCATTACTCAGTGTTAAGCACTCGGTCTGTTAGCGTATTGTTTTCGTGTGTGATCACCAGTTTTAAAAATTTTCTATTCAGACAGTATTCGTAATTTTTTATGTGCAAAGTGTAATAATCTGTGGTAAAATGTCTTCGACGGAAAAACCACGCGAAGACAATCATAAGAGAGAAAAAATAACTGTTGAAATGAAACATAAAATCATTGAAAATCGAGAACAAGGTGTTAGTGTGGCTAATCTAGCGCGCACATACAATCATCAACATCAACGATCTGCACTATTGGCAAGAAAAGAAACAAAACTAAGGAGATGGATGCTTCAAGTGAATGTCAAGAATGTCTACGAAACGGTTACGACATAATTTCGTCAAATTTTGAAGCGTCGGCAAAAACAAAATAAATAGTTAAATAGGATTAATTAGTTGCCATAACTCTCGGAAGGGGTTGGCCTTTACGGGGCCCGGGAGATAAGTAGGGTTGCGGAAGTGGCTGCGACCTGAAACTGACTAACCCCGGCGAATTCGCCATATATACGCACTGGAACCCTCCGGACAACTGGAGGGTGGGGCATGGCCTCACCGCGAGGCCCGGTGCTGGGTGTGGGAGCAGACTCATACCCAACAGTGCCCGGCTAGGAACGCCGAAGACAGGAAGACCCTCTGGGCAAGGGGCGGAACGCACTCGGACCGCCCTCAATGGGTTGAAGATTTCTGCCTACCCCCTCTCTATTCTATGGTTCATATATCGAAAAAAGCAGGTCCCGGAATGGACCTTCTAAACCCCTTCTCGGCGGATGGTGGTACGTCGGGTCGGTTGGCTACCCCCCCTCTTAGAGGCATGGTGACGAACGACAGGCCATGTCCAAGCGGTCAATCGGTGACTGGCCGTCCTTGTATGGGTGCGAAGGGCCATCCTGAACAAGCCCTGGTAGTTTTACAGTTGAATGTCTGTGGCATAAGGCAAAAGGCACACGAAGTAACCAAAATACTCCACGAACGGAAAGTGGATGTAGCACTGTTCCAAGAAACGCTCCTTAAGGGGAAGCCGTTTCATATCACTGGTTACTCGCTATACCATTGCAAGTGTGACCGGCGATGTCGAGGTCTTGCCACAGCGGTCCGGAATGATTTAACGATGGAGCTGCTCGAAGTTAAGTGTTACAGCAACACTGATACTCTCACCGTGAGAGTTTTCAAAGGCGACGTTGGCTTTACAATCACGAACGTCTATAATACGCCCAGAAATCCAATCGCACTTCCAGTTGGGGAAGATGTCATATTTGGAAGAACGATAATAGCAGGAGACTTTAATGCACAGTATCCTGACTGGGGCTATGCTGAACGGAACGCGTCAGGCCGCTACATCGAGGATGTCTGTATTAATACGAATCTCATCAGGCTACAAAATGCAGACAGTGAACCGACACTACTGCACACGGGGCACAGCACGGAGTCCCGACCAGATCTAACGCTTATTTCCGCTGACCTAGAGTCGAAGCATAGACTGGAAGTATTAAAGGAAGTAGGCAGCGATCACTTGCCAATCCTGATTGAATTTGGACTTGGTGCAGGCAAACCTCGATTTGAAAGAAGGCATTGGCAGTTCCGTAAGGCTGATTGGCGAAAGTACGAGGCCGAGAGCGAGACCAAGCTCGCTCTGCTGGATGTTGCAGGAGACAACATGGATGCCACCTACGGGCAGTTTATTGACACAATCCTTGGGGTTGCGAGGCGAACGATCCCAAGGACAAACGGAAAACAGAAGTTCAGACCTTACTGGGACAAGAGTCTGGCAGATTTGGTGAAGCAAAGAGCAAAAGCACGGAAAAAGGCAGCCAGGCTGAAGACGCCCGAAGCTCGTAGGGCGTACAACAGACTGACGGCTGAAGTCCGGGCAGCTGTCGACAAAGCGAAGAAGGCGAAATGGGTAAATACGTGCGAAAAACTCGATCTCGTAGACGGAAGAAAAGTTTGGCGGCTCCTAGATGCATTATCTGGCGCGGGGAAGACAAAGAATTCCAACCCTTTGACGACACCAAAGGGCCAAAGGGCTAGTGAAGTTAAGCGCGCACGAGCGCTAAACAAACACTTTGCCCAGGTTAACAAGAAAGGCGCCAGATCTGATTTTAGCCGAACAATCGACCGAATGCGCAAAGAGGGCTCACGGAGACAAAGCAAGGGCCCTCAACTAGAGGTTTTCGCGGCCCCCTTCACAATGACAGAGTTGCAAACCGCACTCAACAAGTGCCAAGCTGGCAAAGCACCAGGACCAGATAAAGTTCACAATGAAATGCTCAAACATCTGGGCAAGACAGGCCGAATGAAACTGCTGGGTTTCATAAATAGAACTTGGACAACAGGCACGCTGCCGAAGCTGTGGAAAAAGGCCACAATAACCCCAATTCCCAAAGAGGGGAAACCAGGCGAACACCCGTCTAGCTACCGGCCAATTTCCCTCACGTCGTGTGTGGGGAAGGTAGCTGAACGGTTAGTGAACGCACGACTCTACTGGTTCCTCGAAAAGTCCAAATGCATTCCAATGACGCAAGGTGGGTTCCGAAAGGGACGCCAACCGATGGACCAGGCTCTCCGACTAATTCAGACAATCACAAACGAACTCCAGTCGAGGAATCACACCGTTGCGGTGTTCTTCGATCTAAAGCAGGCATACGACAAGGTGTGGCGTGGAGGGCTACTTTATAAGTTGCAAAAGTTGGGTGTCACTGCGAACATGTACAGTTGGATAAAATCGTTCCTTACTGACAGAACGATCAAGACTCGCGTGGGGGAGTCATTATCCAACGAAGAGCGCCTAGAGGACGGACTCCCACAGGGATCCGCCCTTAGTTGTACATTGTTCCTAGCCTACGTCCACGACCTACAAGGTATTCTGGGGTCACAGAATGCCATGTTTGCTGACGATCTGGCTATATGGAGTTCCGGAAAGGACGTTGCTACCCTGCAGAACAGGCTGCAGGAAGATCTGAATCGAATCGAAGACTACGCCAATCGCTGGCGCCTAGTAGTCAATACGGAGAAAACGGTCCACTCCATTTTCACAAATGGACGGAATGCACTGAAGCACGAGGTGGTGCTTCAGATATGTGGGAAAAGATTGAATTGGGATCGGACACCAACGTACTTGGGAATCAAGCTGGACCAGAAGGTCCAGCTACATAACCATGTGCGTGAATTGTGTGCCAAAGCTACAGCTAAACTGTCCCTGGTGAAGAAACTGGCTAGCACTAGTTGGGGTGCGGATGCAAGACTACTGAGGGCTCTATATCTCGGTAGTGTGAGGGGTGCCATTGACTACAGCCTCCCGGTCCAGGCCTTTGCGAGCCGTACGGCTCTAGAGGGTCTGGATCGAATACAGAACCAAGCTCTACGGTTCGTATGCGGGGCGTTACGTACGACACCCACAGCCGCTGTAGAAATTATGTCTAACGTAGAACCCCTGGCGATAAGGCGAGAAAAGGCGATCATGACCACGGTGGAACGATACCGTAGGTTGGAGCATGACGAACCCTGCTTCCAATTACAAGACCGATGGGTAAAGAGGACCCGACTGAAAAGACCATCCTTCATGGATACGGTCTACGAACTAGAAGACTCAGTCCCCATACCCAAGCACAGGGAACGCATGCGACTGGTCCCTGCTCGAGGACCACATGAAAGCTCTGACTTGCCTGAACTACGTATGACACTGGCAAATACAGCGGTGACGAAAGCCAGTCCCGTCGAGCTCCAGCGAGACGAGACTCTGAAGACGATCGAAGCTTATGGCGACAGCGTGGTAAAAGTCTTTACGGACGGCTCGCGCTTCAAGGACGGCAGAAGTGGATACGGAGTGCTAATTCAATACCCTCAACCTGGACCTGACAGTATCGAACTGTCAGGACCGTGCGGATCCGCATACAGTAGTCACGACGCCGAACTGGAGGCGATTTGCAAGGGTTTGAAGGAAGTGCGCCGACGTCTAGCAAGAAGAAAGGTTTTCCCGACCGTCGTAGTTTTCACCGACTCACGGTTTTCGCTCGAGACCGTGGGTCAATGCTCTCTGGAGACGAAAACGGTCAGTGTCATTTTGGAGACAGTAGGTGAAATCCTAGCACGAGGCGGAAAAGTAGTCCTTCAGTACATCACTGGGCACAGTGGCGAGCCTCATTCAGACAGGGTCGATGAGTTAGCGAGAGAAGGTTCAGCTCAGCCCCAACCCGATCGCCCGATGACCCAGCTGGGGGTCAGATCGTGGCTTAAGGACCATTTCCGAGAGAAATGGCTCCAGGGCTGGGCTTCTGGAAGCACGGCCAGAAAAGTATTCCAGTACATGCCGCGACCGAGCAAAAGCGATTCCTGGTGGAAAATTGGACGTAGCAATCAGACGCTCATAACTAGAATGAGAACTGAGCATTGTCCCACACGAAGCTACCTGTACAAGTTTAACACCAGAAGGGAACTGGCCTGTCGGCTGTGTGGCCACCCAGAAGAGACGGTGGCCCACGTACTCGAAGAGTGCCCCGGGCTGTGCGGGGGTTTGGAGGATGAAGTAACGGTACCTGCAGGGGGTTACCTCTACGGCGATGCCCGCTTGATGAGGCTCGCTTGCGATAAAATGAACCGGGTCTTAAGAGCCTAGCGGCTCGACCCAAAAGAGAATGAACATTCACGAGTTGCCATAAATTCGTATTTTTATTTACGTTTTTTGTTTTAAATCTAAATTCTGCTCCACTTAGTTACACTCCTTAACAATTCATAAGTAGTTTTATTTGAATAAATTTAAAAAAAAATTTGTGAAAAATGAGGGTTTTTTTTCAGCATGGAACGCATTTCGTATCTTACATCGATTTGTATGGAAAAAATTGTTTCGTTTTACGAGTGTTTCGTTTTACGAGTGTTTCGCTTAACGAGTAAGATTCTGGAATGAATTATGGTCGTTAAAAGAGGCTCCACCGTAATTTAAGACAGGAAAAACTTGATTGGCTTTAATTTATTGGATCTCGGAATAAATTGTATGGGAGTTATGTCTCTCCGCATGATTCATGGCGGCTAATCTCCAGTGAGTTCTACAATCTGCAAAATAATCTCTTTCAACGCAGGTGGCTCATCTATTATTTAGCCACACTACTTAATTAGAGTATGTGCTGAACATGGAATCAATATCCCATCAAATGTAACTTTTAATTTATTTTCACAAAGTTTTCTCTATAATCTCACCGTTCACCTTTCGATGTTACCTGAAAAACAAGACGACAAAGGCGAAAACAAAGTGCATGGGGTGCAGCATCAGGGAGAGGACGATGCGGCCCTTCCACAGCAACCAGGGCTCCGAGATGACGCCTAGTATGGCCATGATGGAGGTTGCCATGGCAACTGCACCGGGGATCAGGCACGACAGCCATTTGAGCTGCCAGTCGCTGCAAGGGGAGATGACATCTTTGGTATAATATGATGATGATGATGACATCTTTGGTATAACATGATGAGGATGATGACATCTTTGGTATAACATGATGAGGATGATGACATCTTTGGTATAACATGATGAGGATGATGACATCTTTTGTTAAACATTATGGGTGATCACATCTCTGGGTTAACATCAACAACCAATTTTGAAAACAAACAATCGAGATTTGATTATGATGAATTATTTCAGTCGTCCTGTATACACTCTCATCAACGACTGCACGAGGTCCGGGGAGTAAATGGTGGACCCTTCTACGGGTGACCCAGTCCCAACTACGGGTGACCCAGTCCCAACTACGGGTGACCCAGTCTCAACTACGGGTGACCCAGTCCCAACTGCGGGTGACCCAGTCCCAACTACGGGTGACCCAGTCTCAACTACGGGTGACCCAGTCCCAACTACGGGTGACCCAGTCCCAACTACTGGTGACCAAGTCCCACCTACGGGTGACCCAGCCCCAACTACGGGTGACCCAAGTACGAACAGTTTTGAACTACATTAAACTTGTTTTGACAATTTGAGTTAAGGGCACCATGCCCCTGTGCAACAATGCAATGCCTTTAAACTTGTAATTAACATTCGGGAGCCTAACTCTACATAAATTCGTGTAATTCTACCTTTCATGCATTTCAAACTATACCTTTGTGTACCTACTGGAATAGATCAGAGGAAATTTTGATAGAACTCCTGTTCTCCAGGTTCCTGTAAGGAATACAAAGAGAGACACCGAAATGCTGAAAAGTCTATGGAAAAATAAAAAAAATGTTTGTTTAAACTCACGGATTTGATGAGAATTCAAACCGAAACAGGCCTCGGATTAAAAAAAAAGTACATGTCGCAGGTCGCATGCCAATGATATTAAAACAGAACACCATACTGCTGTGAGTTAGTTGTATTAGAATAAAGATAAAATAAAACAAACCCGTAAAAACAAAGTTTTTGACTATAAATCCCTTATATATGAGACATAACTAACAGTATTGATTATTTTCAAACGCGACAAGCATTTACAGACTGAATCTGTCTTAACTCAACTTTGCTTCATAACCCTAGGGGGGGGGGCCAAGTTCAGCATGACACGTAAAATGTAAACAAAAGCACGCCGGTACTTCGATGGGTCGACGTCAAAGCGTCAACTCAAACTCTCACGTGGGGAAAAAAAACAATAGCAAACCGTGAATTTGAATAACATACGTTATATAACGATAAACTAAAAATGCATTAATTTAATTACGGTAAGTTCGATCGATCTGAAATTTTGATACGATGCATTGTTAGGTGAGACGGGTCCGTGTGCCAAATTTTAGCTTGATCGGATCACGGGAAGTGGGTCATTTTTTACTTTTGTTTTTCCGCCCGCCCAAGACAGAGATGACGACAGACAGAGAGAGACGGCGGTGAAGTTAATATAATGGATTTAATTACTGTTACTTTCAATCTAATGCATTAAATCACATTGACTGTATTAAATGTTAATTTACTAAATGTTTCTTTCCCATGGATACTTAATTCTAATAACGTTTGTATTTTCATTCTTTGTAGCATTCTAAGTTTAATATTTAAAGTGTAAGAATTCATCTCGTGTTCCATTTTGTTCTATCAAGCATCTTCAGCAATGAAGAACCGTTGCCAGCCCGGATGAAATGGTGTCCAAGGACGGACCCAGTACGTGGACCTTAGTTTGGTGAACATTGTTTAATAATACAATTAATCTACCTGAATAAATTCAAAAGAGAAATGTAATAAAATAAATGCAGAATTATAAATATCTAGCTAATAAAAAGTAACAAATACTTATAATTTACATTTCAGTTGTTTTTTTTTGACTACGTGAACGTCTTCCTACTCAAACGTTTCTGAAAAATTTAACTTTCATTTTCCCTCATAAGTCTTGCAGAAACCATTTTAAAATATGTATTTATAGCTGCAGTGATTGTGTGAGCACTACGTCACACGTTTTGTGCAGTTGTATTTTAAAATTTTGGATTCGTTCATTTGCATAAGTTGAAATTTTAAATTATTAGATTTGTTTGCTTTTATATACTTAGTATTTCTCATTAAATTTAGCATCATAGTAATAATGGGACCAAACAAAAACATTTTTTCATTTAAGTTTATCATCTATTTCCTTTTTTATCCCCACCCCTACTTTAAAAAAAGACAACCAACAAAAAAGAAACAACATACATCACGAGTCAAGGGGCTCTGTATCTCCATGGTAAATCCTACATGGCCCGTTCCTGTATGTTACAGATTAACAGTGGTTATAAATTTATTTGCGCTGTCGCATAGCTTGGTAACTATACCATAATAAAGAAAGAGTTGCTAAGCCTTTATTTAAATTTCTGTGAAATGGATATTTGTGGAACCATCGACCTATGTTTTTTGTATTCGTTTGACCCTTGTGAAACATTGGTTAGGGACTTTGACCCATATATTTATCTTTATGTTACATTTATATTACTGTGTTATTTTAATAAACATATGTTATGGTAATATCGCTATGTTGTATCCATACTATGTTATAGTTTGTATCTTATCTTATCAATACAGACGCTCTTTCTATGCAGACGATAATTGCATTCACAGACCATGACAGATGATCTGTTGGCAAGTAATGTAGCGTTCACAGACCATGACAGATGATCTGTTGGCAAGTAATGTAGCGTTCACAGACCATGACAGATGATCTGTTGGCAAGTAATGTAGCGTTCACAGACCATGACAGATGATCTGTTGGCAAGTAATGTAGCGTCCACAGACCATGACAGATGATCTGTTGCCAAGTAATGTAGCGTCCACAGACCATGACAGATGATCTGTTGGCAAGTAATGTAGCATCCACAGACCATGACAGATGATCTGTTGGCAAGTAATGTAGCGTCCACAGACCATGACAGATTATCTGTTGGCAAGTAATGTAGCGTCCACAGACCATGACAGATGATCTGTTGGCAAGTAATGTAGCGTCCACAGACCATGACAGATTATCTGTTGGCAAGTAATGTAGCGTCCACAGACCATGACAGATGATCTGTTGGCAAGTAATGTAGCGTCCACAGACCATGACAGATTATCTGTTGGCAAGTAATGTAGCGTCCACAGACCATGACAGATTATCTGTTGGCAAGTAATGTAGCGTCCACAGACCATGACAGATGATCTGTTGGCAAGTAATGTAGCGTCCACAGACCATGACAGATTATCTGTTGGCAAGTAATGTAGCGTCCACAGACCATGACAGATTATCTGTTGGCAAGTGATGTAGCGTTCACAGACCACGGCTTTGTGGGTTCCACGCATTACCCGGCCGCCTAACAAGTGTTAGGTACCCATTCGGAGCTGGGTGACTCAGGGACGCCCTAGGTCCCGGGAACAAATCCTTGCCCTGACATGGTACGCCAGTCGAGCGCGCTGCCACTCGACCACCGCGTTCCCGGTGTATGTATCACTATGCTATGTTCCTGTCAAGTAGGGAAAAACTGCCTCTCCCACACGTTTTGGTCATACATTTAGAAATTCTGTAAATAATTGTTTTAAAAAAAATGTCTTGCCGCACAGCGCCTTAGCCCCGGACCATTTCTTCAAAACTGAATTCTGTGAATACACTTATTGTTTTGTGAGTTTAAACCTGGAGCAATGCGGAGTGTGGACGACAAATGTTTCTCACCTCTTCTGTGCCAGGACTCATCTTCCTCTGTCTGTTTAACAAATAAACATTGAATAATAACAGTAACAGTTAAATAACAAGAAATTACTAGTCTAAAATTACATCAGTATCAGCCCTCAACGAATTACATTAGAAATAAAAAAGAATTGCATCGACAAAACAATCTAATTATACATAAAATCCAACACATGACAGACAGGCAGACAGACAGACAGGCAGACAGGACATATGACATGACATTCAATAAAATCAACAACACATTTCCTCCCTTTTTATTAAGTAAAGTTAAATGTATTTTGATTGTTGAGCCGCTACACCGACACAAATGAAAGGATGGAACAGCTACTCATACGGCAGGTAATATCTTACTACTACAGATATTATTACAATAACGCATCAACGTAGTAATCGTAGTATGAGAGTAATAGATTATTTGTAGTGGTAGTAATATTAGTAGTAGTCGTAGTAATATAAAATCGCACGAACCTTGAGAGACAATGTACAATGAAAACATGAACGAGATGTCGTAACACATTTGAGAGATGTTGTAACACATTTTTAAAAAGTTACATGGGAGTGGGGGTCAATATGCAATTATGCAGTTCCTTAAATGAAGTGGTTCCCAGCCATGTGACCAAAGTGAACCAATTAGAAGCAGTCTTAGTTAAGTTTTTTAAAAATATTGAACAGGGTTTAAGGCATACATAATTTTGCCATCTGTGCAATGTTTCATATAATTAGCATGGGCGGGTGGGGGTAACGCTGGTGCCACTGTTTGGGGGGGGGGTAACGCTGGTGCCGCCAATGTGTAAGGGGGGGTAACGCTGGTGCCGCCTCTGTAGCGTTTGAGTTGTCCCGCTAGGAAACTCATTAACATCAATAACTTTTAGGATTTACACACACGAAGCCCTGTACATTATTCTCTTGATTCTAAAAAGGAGGCTTCACGTAGCACTCATTCATGAAGTCGAATCATGACATGGGACGAATAGAAATTGGTTGCAAACCTCTGATAAAAGTTTTTTTGTTTATTTAAAAAAAAATCTCAACATTTTCAGTGGTTTCAAAAACAACCTGATGTCAATGTCCACATTCAACCTGATGTCAATGTCCACATTCAACCTGATGTCAATGTCCACATTCAACCTGATGTCAATGTCCACATTCAACATGATGTCCATGTCCACATTCAACCTGATGTCCATGTCCACATTCAACCTGATGTCAATGTCCACATTCAACCTGATGTCCATGTCCACATTCAACCTGATGTCAATGTCCACATTCAACCTGATGTCAATGTCCACATTCAACCTGATGTCAATGTCCACATTCAACCTGATGTCAATGTCCACATTCAACCTGATGTCAATGTCCACATTCAACCTGATGTCAATGTCCACATTCAACCTGATGTCAATGTCCACATTCAACCTGATGTCAATGTCCACATTCTGTTTAAGTTATAACTGATGATGTTAGAGAAAATGGTGGCATCGTCCTTTCCCATTGATTTGGAGACTCCAAGGTGGCGCCATCAATTACTAAATTCATTATTTCAGTTGAGAGTAGGGGAAATTTTTAAAAAAAGAAGAAAAAAACTTAATAAAAGTTGTTTGCCAGATTGGACCACCGGTGTATGGAAAAGTATTCATGTCAAACAGTATTTCTAGATTTAAAAAAAAAGTGTTTTATTTCATTTAACTTTTTTGTACATGATGTTTTATATTCAACATTTTTAAAACGTTAAAAAAAGATTATATATACAAAAATTATCAAGTTAAACAGAATTTTTTTGTTTTGTCAAAGAGGAGGTTTTGAAGGATATTGTGAAATTTTATGTCACAGACAGGAAGTTAAATGACAATGTCAGAGGTTAAATGAGGTACACAAGATGGCAGATGAGGTATACGACTTTTAAAATAAAGAACTACGATTAAGGTACACGTTGTGAGACGATCTCTGAAAGGTCAAAATATAAGTATTGAAATGTCAAAATCAGTGACGTGGGCTGATCTGTCAGCCGGTGTATCGTGGTGTGTGGTTTGTTGTACCCTGGTGTGTGGTCTGTTGTACCCTGGTGTGTGGTCTGTTGTACCCTAGTGTGTGGTCTGTTGTATCCTGGTGTGTGGTCTGTTGTACCCTGGTGTGTGGTCTGTTGTACCATGATGTGTGGTCTGTTGTACCCTGGTGTGTGGTCTGTTGTATCCTGGTGTGTGGTCTATCGTATCATGGTGTGTGGTCTGTTGTACCCTGGTGTGTGGTCTGTTGTATCCTGGTGTGAGGTCTGTTGTATCATGGTGTGTGGTTGTTGTACCCTGGTGTGTGGTCCGTTGTATCATGGTGTGTGGTCTGTTGTATCATGGTGTGTGGTTGTTGTATCATGGTGTGTGGTCTGTTGAACTCTGGTGTGTGGTCTGTTGTATCATGGCGTGTGGTCTGTTGTATCATGGTGTGTGGTCTGTTGTATCATAGTGTGTGGTCTGTTGTATCATGGTGTGTGGTCTGTTGTATCCTACAGTGGCGGCAACTGATGGAGTAGTTGAATGTTGTATCATTGTGTGTCATCTGTTGTATCATAGTGTGTGGTCTGTTGTATCATGGTGTGTGGTCTGTTGTATCATACAGTGGCGGCAACTGATGGAGTTGTTGAATGTTGTATCATGGTGTGTGGTCTGTTGTATCCTGGCGAGTGGTCTGTTGTATCATGATGTGTGGTCTGTTGTATCAAGGTGTGTGGTCTGTTGTATTATACAGTGGCGGCAACTGATGGAGTAGTTGAATGTTGTATCATGGTGTGTGGTCTGTTGTATCATGGTGTGCGGTCTGTTGTATCATGGTGGTGTGTGGTCTGTTGTATCCTACAGTGGCGGCAACTGATGGAGTAGTTGAATGGTGTATCATGGTGTGTGGTCTGTTGTATCATGGTCGTGTGTAGTCTGTTGTATCAAGGTGTGTGGTTAGTTGTATCATACAGTGGTGGCGACTGATGAAGTAGTTGAATGTTGTTGAGAAGGTTGTTGCAGCTAAGTTTTAATTTCTTTATATACGTTTTTGTTCAATTTGTTCGTTGAAAATGACTTTTGCCCGAAACGTTCGCCGTTTTGTGACGTCATGTTAGGTTCACTCATATCCTGTTTGCATGTTATCCATCTACTTTAACCTATCTATAAGCCTGATTGCAGACTCACCCATATTTCGTTGCCTTTTAGTGGATTAACAGGCCTCTGTCATGGTGGATAATTTACGCTATTAACAAGATTTATCAGATGAAGATAATTATTGGTAGAACATTCTTACATGGAACATGACTTATAGGAAGATCATCTTTTGTCTTTGTAAAAAAGGGAAAGGGCGGGGTTTATTTAGAACGAAATCTTATGTGCACGGCATCATTAATTCAAGGGCTATAATTTAACTAAGGAGAGTCATTTTTTTAACTGTCAAAATTAATGACGTAGCCAGTTATCCGCCTTTGAAGAAGACACTTTTTTTATATGATTTGTAAAATTCAGGGGAGATAAGCTAAGCTCAAGAAGACCCCAATGATTATGGGATAATGCTGTGGTCTACACGCCCGTCATTGAATGAATTGAGTTTTTGATACACATATTTGAATTTGTGTTTGTGGGCGGGGGAGGGGAGGAGGGGGAATTCACATGATTTGTTTAAACTCATTTAGTGTGCTACATAGTGTCTATGTGTGCGTGTGTGTCTGTATGTGTGTGTGTGGGTGTGTGTGTGTGTCTGTGGGTGTGTGTGTCTGTGTGTGTGTGTCTGTGTGTGTGTGGGTGTGTGTGTGTGGGTGTGTCTGTGTGTGTGTGTGTGTGTGGGTGTGTGTGTGTGTAGGGGGGGGAGACAATGTAAACACATCAATTTAGCTAAGGAATATCTAGAACAGTAGACAAAATCATTTCGGTGAGTGTTACGGTACTTATATCAATAATTTAGCACGTTTGTGATGTGAAATAGTATTCTTCACATATATATTTGTATTTAAAATGGTGGCGAGAAGTAGTGTCCTGTTCTATGGTGTTCAGTGTAAATGTATTGAGTGCTAGGGTGTTCAGTCCCATGGTGTCAAGTACTAAGGTGTCCAGTCCCATGGTGTCAAGTACTATTAGTGTCCAGTCCCATGGTGTCAAGTACTATGGTGTACAGTCCCATGGTGTCCAGTACTATGGTCTTCAGTACTATTAGTGTCCAGTCCCATGGTGTTCAGTACTATTAGTGTCCAGTACCATGGTGTCAAGTACTATTAGTGTCCAGTCCCATGGTGTTTAGCGCTATTAGTGTCCAGTCCCATGGTGTTCAGTACTATTAGTGTCCAGTCCCATGGTGTCAACTACTATTAGTGTCCAGTCCAATGGTGTCAAGTACTATGGTGTTCAGTACTATTAGTGTCCAGTCCCATGGTGTTCAGTACTATTAGTGTCCAGTCCCATGGTGTTCAGTACTATTAGTGTCCAGTCCCATGGTGTTCAGTACTTTTAGTGTCATGTCCCATTGTGTTCAGTACTATTAGTGTTCAGTCCCATGGTGTTCAGTACTATTAGTGTCCAGTCCCATGGTGTTCAGTACTATTAGTGTCCAGTCCCATGGTGTTCAGTACTATAATTGTCCAGTCCCATGGTGTTCAGTACTATTAGTGTCCAGTCCCATGGTGTTCAGTACTATTAGTGTCCAGTCCCATGGTGTCAACTACTATTAGTGTCCAGTCCAAAGGTGTCAAGTACTATGGTGTTCAGTACTATTAGTGTCCAGTCCCATGGTGTTCAGTACTATTAGTGTCCAGTCCCATGGTGTTCAGTACTATTAGTGTCCAGTCCCATGGTGTTTAGTACTATTAGTGTCCAGTCCCATGGTGTTCAGTACTTTTAGTGTCCAGTCCCATGGTGTTCAGTACTATTAGTGTCCAGTCCCATGGTGTTCAGTACTATTAGTGTCCAGTCCCATGGTGTTCAGTACTATTAGTGTCCAGTCCCATGGTGTTCAGTACTATTAGTGTCCAGTCCCATGGTGTTCAGTACTATTAGGGTCCAGTCCCATGGTGTTCAGTACTATTAGTGTCCAGTCCCATGGTGTTCAGTACTATTAGTGTCCAGTCCCATGGTGTCAAGTACTATTAGTGTCCAGTCCCATGGTGTCAAGTACTATGGTGTCCAGTCCCATGGTGTCAAGTACTATGGTGTCCAGTCCCATGGTGTTAAGTCCCATGGTGTCAAGTCCCATGGTGTCAAGTACTATGGTGTCAAGTACTATGGTGTCAAGTATTATGGTGTCAAGTATTATGGTGACAAAAGCAATGGTCTCAAGTAATTCATCCCTTTGAAATCACCTTCAATGGGTAATCGTTTTCAACAACTCATAACAATTACTTTAAATATACTACACAAAGAAATGATTTGTACCACATTTTGTACCATATACTCATAATATATGACTATACAAAGCATCAAGAATCATAATTTTTACAATGTCTTTTACGCTTTGTACTCTAAAATCATAATTTGTACCTAATTCTGCACATATGAAGTTTTTTAAACCCCTAGTCTAAAATGTCACCATAAAATATAATAAATACATGAAAGTTCATAAAGTCTTACCCCTGGATTTAAGTTCACCAGGTGCATTGATGAATAAATTTATTTACACACAAAACATAAGTCATGACTGTTAAAGTACAATAAAGTCATCCATACAAATGATACTGTTATGTAATCAGTACAACGATAAATTCGATACACAGTTTTTTAAAATAATAAATCAACACTGCTTACATAGGTACTCATCACCAAACAACACCTTCAACACCTGTTTAAGGCTTTTGTTTGTTTGGGGCGGGGGGGGGCAGACTTTTAAGAAAGCCCCTCGTCAAAAATGAAGCCCCAGGCCCACTAGACCTAGACCGGATGAAACATTCAAAGCATAGCATTGTGGGTACATAAAAAGTAATCAGGAACAACAGTGAGTTTATGTTGACGTGTTCTACAATATTTTTGCACAGTGATTTTTCATTGAAGATTGAAAAGAACTTCTCCTGAATTTCTTCACAAGTCAAAAACTAAAAAAAAGTATTAAAAAAAATTCATTGACAAAATATTGATGTCAAGCCAGATAAACATTAATTAAATGTTCATTGTAAATATCAAATTTCTCCGCAGATGAACAAACACACTTGACTCTAATAAGATTTAACAACAACGTGAACAATAAAATAACTTTCATGAAACAATAACGGCCCTGTTAACAATTGTTATGTGGCAGGAAAAATTCCTCATTGACATAAAACTATTTTAGGTTCTAGGGAGGAACGAAAGAGGGAAGAGGGCTGTAGTGTGAAGAATTGTTAGTTTGGAAGAAGTTGAGGTTGGAGAAAAAGCTTAGGGGATAAAATGGGGTAGTGGTGGGGGGGGGGTGGGGTGCAGATGTCTTGAAAGTGAGATTTGATGAGACTCTACCAAAAACAAAACGTTTGATGACGCAATAGATACAAATAATGTTTATGTCTTAGGGGATCGAGTGTGAGGCTTTCCCGTGAGGACTGAGTCATGAGCCTGTGGCCGTGAGGCTGTGCCCTTGAGGCTGTGACCTTGAGGCTGTGACCTTGAGGCGTGAGCCAGATGATGAGTTCACTAGGCCAAATGACTTTGTATCTTGTCAGGAGAAGGGAACTTTGTGAGCATGTGAGAATTACTTGATAATTAAAAAAGACCGAAAAAAATGTGTTTAAAAAAAAAGAACTTAATAGAACTATGAAAAGTTCTAATGAGAAATTAAAAAAAAAGGACAACTTGTATTAAAACATAAAAACTCGAAATAGGAACGAAAAAATGTGGTTAGAAATGAGAACTGTAAAAAAAAATGATAGAGGTTGAGACAAATAAAATCTGAAGTATAAGCCAATGGCAGATAAGATCTGAAGAATAAGCCAATGGCAGATAAGATCTGAAGAATAAGCCAATGGCAGATAAGATCTGAAAAATAAGCCAATGGCTGATAAGAATTGAAAAATAAGCCAATGGCTGATAAGATATAAAGAATAAGCCAATATATCACACCCTTGACTGACGTGAGACAGAAGTGGCTGACAAAAAAATATACTTGAGCTTAAGTTATTGAAACAGACATAGATATGTTTTAAAATTAAAGAAAATCAAAGTTAAGAAATGCGAACTTATGATTACATTTTAATTATTGCTGACTAATTTATTTGTAAGTAAAGAAAATATGGTATAAAAGGACGAGTTTAATAAAACAGCCCTTCGTTTATAAATCCGCTCTATCAATGGGGAAAAGGGTGTGTGGGGGATGGGGGGCTATAATACAAAAACAAAGAGGTTTACAGTTAAAAAACAACAACAATTTGTATATTATATCACATGTGACGCTCCGTTCCTGTATAAAGTCCTCGTATTACTGTAAACACACCTATACACAACCCAGCACAGCAATGTTTTTATTTGTGGAATCGCTTGTTCCGCCTGGTCATCCACGAGTGGGTGTATCGTCTGCTCTCCGACTGTCTGCGTCTCTGGTCTCTGACATAGCACTGGTCATCACAGCGACATTTTTTGATCCATAAAAACTTCATCATTTCTCGTTTCCCGGAACACTGACAAATGGAAGATAAACAGCAATGAAAGTTAAATTGAATGGAAGTTATGAATTTTGTTAAACGAAAAAAATGTCTCAATTTGAAAGATAAAATCTTTGTCATAGGAAAAAAACACGTTTTTTTCAAGTGGAAGGTTTTTTCCCCCAAGTTATTAAAATAGAAGGATCTGAAATTGCTTGTGAAATGTTTAATAAAAAAAATGTTTCATTTAAGATAAGCGAATTAAGGAATGCGCGGTAAAGGAAAGATAAATGATACAAGAAACTCTATAAACCCAAATATTTTCATAGAATAACAAATGACGTCAGTAAAATTTAAAAAAATCAAATAAACTTGGCTCATAAAATACGGTAAATGCATAAAATAAAAACAGGGTATTAGTAGGCCTGACAGGACGTAACACAACAGCGAACGTTTCGGCAAAGAGCCTTCTTCAACGGACAAATAGTACACAAATGAAACGAATAAAACGAAATAATAGAAAAAAACACTTAGCTGCGGTGAAATCCAAGTAGTCCAGTAAAGATAAAGCAAGGAGAGAAAAGTAAGAGCTTAAATAGGAAAGGAAAGGGTGGGTGTGGCCAATCAATCAGCTTGTCAGTGCGAACACAACGTTGATCCCATGTGGTGTAAGAGTCCCATATTCATGGATTAGTCTATTCTCCAGACTGACCCGGCCAGGTGTGTTTGTACAAGAAACCAAGGCGGTGACAGACATGTCATCGACGCCCATGTGGTCCCGTCCATTGAAGTGTCGGGAGACAGGACACTGTTTGTCTTGTTTAATGGCCCGTACATGTTCCGCGATACGGCAAGAGAGTAACCTCCCCGTTTCACCAATGTACTTCAAAGGACAGCGCTTACACACAATGGTGTAGACCACATTGCGGCTAGTACAAAGATAGCCATTCCTAATCTTGAATGTCCCCTTAGGGAAGACAATCTGGTCCGTCTGGGTAACAAAGGGACATGTCTTGCAGCGATTACGACCACATGGCTTAGTGCCCAGATGGGAGGACGGAATAAGCAGACGGCTACGAACCAATAGGTCTCGCAGATTTTTGTCCCTCCTGAATACAATGAGGGGTGGGGTGGAAAATATGTTGTTTGTCTCAGGGTCCGCGAGGAGGATGGTGCGATTTTTCACAAATATTTCCTTTGCTCTGATGTTGTGGGGATGGTATGTGAGCACCAATTTGCTCCTTTCATTACTATCACTGGAGCGTGATACAAAGGCGTCGGCACGAGTGAAGTTTTTAACTCGCTGAAGTGCAGATTGAAGTATAGCTTCAGGGTAAGACCTTTGTCTAAAAAACTCCACCATTTCCAACGCCTTTTCCAAAAAGTCCTCATTAGATTGACACAGCCTACGGAGGCGAAGGAGTTGTGAAAATGGAATAGAATCCTTACAGGATTTGGGATGAGACGAGGGATAGAGTAGGTAAGAGTGACTGTCCGTAGGTTTGAAGTAGGCCGAAGTGAGGAGGTGGTTCTTCTGGAGAGTTACAGTAATGTCCAGGAAATTAACCGATAGTTCGGAAATCGTGTGAGTGAACTTAATGGAGGGGTGAAAAGAATCAACAAAGCTGATGAACGTGTCAAGTTCACTCCTCTCCATATGAGTGACCCCAATGCCATCATCAATGTATCTTTTATAAAATTCGGGGAGGCGACCAGTGTATTCTTGTTCCACTCTGTGCTCGAAATGGCCCATGAACAAGCATGCATAGCTGGGTCCCATTTTAGTCCCCATGGCGACCCCACTGATTTGGTCAAAGAACTGGCCATTGAACTCAAACGAGTTGAGGGTTAAGACCAATTCCGCCAAGCGTAGTAAGGCATGTGTAGGTATATTGGGGTGAGGTTGTCTGTCCAAAAAGTATTGTACAGCCAGAAGGCCATCGTTGTGGGGAATGGATGTATAGAGGGAACATACATCAAGGAGGAACAGATAGTTCTTTACGTTTGGATTGATGCTCAGAGAGTCGAATGTCCGTAAGGCATGGTTGGTGTCCTTAATGTACGTAGGGAGGGATGCCACTATCGGTTGGAAGACACTATCCAAGAATTCAGAAATGTGTTCTGTTGGACAAGAACATGCAGAGACAATAGGTCTACCAGGGTTACCATCCTTGTGAATTTTAGGAAGGAGATAAAAGGATGGCTTGCCCAGGTCACTGTCAAAAATGTGCATCCTGGACGCTGATTGAGGTAGAGCGCATTCTGTTATCAACTCATCGATGGTCTTTTTAACCACCGTGTTGTTTTTCATGATGGGATCTGTGGCTCTCTGTTGGTAGAACTGGGTGTCCTCCAGTTGTCTCTGAGCTTCCTTAATATACAACTCCTTATCCCATACAACTAAGGCCCCGCCTTTGTCGGCCGGTTTGATGACAATGTCTTTACGGCTGCGCAATAAAGACAAGGCTTTCGACTCAACTTTAGAAAGGTTGGATTTACGGAGTCGAGGAAACAAAAGGTTTTTAATATCATTCTCTGTGCTTTTGATATATAAGTCCAGAGCCTTGGATTGACCAGGCGGTGGTGTCCAAGTAGATTTCCTTTGTTTTTTGAATGGGAATAACTCATCATCGGGAAGCGTGTTGTTTTTCCCGGCAAAATGGAACTGAAGTCTGAGAGCGCGGAAAAAACGTTGAGAATCGCTCTGTAGTTGAAAACGGTCGCAAGAAGGTGTAAGAGGAATGAATTTAAGACCCTTAGATAGAAGGGATCTTTCATTCTCTGAGAGTGGTAAATCTGGGGGTATGCAAATTACTAAATTCTTGTTGGTGGTGGTCTGTTGAGGTATAACTTGAGGAGGTTTAAGTTTACCAAGCTTCTTCTTTTTGTTAGTTGATAGAAACAGATATAAATCCCGGTTGAGTTGGTGGATAATGACTCTAATGAAGTTAAGTGCCAAGTGGTTATCACTTAACTTGGATCTCATACGGTCTTCAAGTCTGTATATCTGGGTGCTGAGATAAGCGATATACCGTTTGTGAGAGTGTACGAGAAGACGCATGCGTTGAAAAGCAACTTTTCTCTCAAGTGATAAAAGTTGAGATTTATCCTTAGAATTAAATGAAGCAGATGCCGGGTTAAAATTGCTGTTAAAGCCTTTGGGTATTAATTGGAGGCGAATGCAATTATTAAGAAAGTTGAGATGAACAGTGTATCTGGTTTTTTTAAAGAGGTTAAAAGCCAGGTCTTTGCAATCGTTACCTAAGTCAGGTGTTAATAAACTGAACGCAGTTAAAATAAAGGATCTCAGTTGGTTCATAGTACTTTTGATAGAAGGCATAGTGGTCAAGTAAAAGGAAGGGCTAAAGGAGAAGTGAGAGGAATATAGGAATGAACAACAAAACGAAAATAAAACAAAACACAAACACAAAGTAGCAGTCAAAAAGTAAAAGTAAATAAAGTAATGGGGGTGAGACTGCAATCAGGCTTTTAAAAAGGTAAATGCATAAAATAAAAACAGGGTATTAGTAGGCCTGACAGGACGTAACACAACAGCGAACGTTTCGGCAAAGAGCCTTCTTCAACGGACAAATAGTACACAAATGAAACGAATAAAACGAAATAATAGAAAAAAACACTTAGCTGCGGTGAAATCCAAGTAGTCCAGTAAAGATAAAGCAAGGAGAGAAAAGTAAGAGCTTAAATAGGAAAGGAAAGGGTGGGTGTGGCCAATCAATCAGCTTGTCAGTGCGAACACAACGTTGATCCCATGTGGTGTAAGAGTCCCATATTCATGGATTAGTCTATTCTCCAGACTGACCCGGCCGGGTGTGTTTGTACAAGAAACCAAGGCGGTGACAGACATGTCATCGACGCCCATGTGGTCCCGTCCATTGAAGTGTCGGGAGACAGGACACTGTTTGTCTTGTTTAATGGCCCGTACATGTTCCGCGATACGGCAAGAGAGTAACCTCCCCGTTTCACCAATGTACTTCAAAGGACAGCGCTTACACACAATGGTGTAGACCACATTGCGGCTAGTACAAAGATAGCCATTCCTAATCTTGAATGTCCCCTTAGGGAAGACAATCTGGTCCGTCTGGGTAACAAAGGGACATGTCTTGCAGCGATTACGACCACATGGCTTAGTGCCCAGATGGGAGGACGGAATAAGCAGACGGCTACGAACCAATAGGTCTCGCAGATTTTTGTCCCTCCTGAATACAATGAGGGGTGGGGTGGAAAATATGTTGTTTGTCTCAGGGTCCGCGAGGAGGATGGTGCGATTTTTCACAAATATTTCCTTTGCTCTGATGTTGTGGGGATGGTATGTGAGCACCAATTTGCTCCTTTCATTACTATCACTGGAGCGTGATACAAAGGCGTCGGCACGAGTGAAGTTTTTAACTCGCTGAAGTGCAGATTGAAGTATAGCTTCAGGGTAAGACCTTTGTCTAAAAAACTCCACCATTTCCAACGCCTTTTCCAAAAAGTCCTCATTAGATTGACACAGCCTACGGAGGCGAAGGAGTTGTGAAAATGGAATAGAATCCTTTAACACCTGACTTAGGTAACGATTGCAAAGACCTGGCTTTTAACCTCTTTAAAAAAACCAGATACACTGTTCATCTCAACTTTCTTAATAATTGCATTCGCCTCCAATTAATACCCAAAGGCTTTAACAGCAATTTTAACCCGGCATCTGCTTCATTTAATTCTAAGGATAAATCTCAACTTTTATCACTTGAGAGAAAAGTTGCTTTTCAACGCATGCGTCTTCTCGTACACTCTCACAAACGGTATATCGCTTATCTCAGCACCCAGATATACAGACTTGAAGACCGTATGAGATCCAAGTTAAGTGATAACCACTTGGCACTTAACTTCATTAGAGTCATTATCCACCAACTCAACCGGGATTTATATCTGTTTCTATCAACTAACAAAAAGAAGAAGCTTGGTAAACTTAAACCTCCTCAAGTTATACCTCAACAGACCACCACCAACAAGAATTTAGTAATTTGCATACCCCCAGATTTACCACTCTCAGAGAATGAAAGATCCCTTCTATCTAAGGGTCTTAAATTCATTCCTCTTACACCTTCTTGCGACCGTTTTCAACTACAGAGCGATTCTCAACGTTTTTTCCGCGCTCTCAGACTTCAGTTCCATTTTGCCGGGAAAAACAACACGCTTCCCGATGATGAGTTATTCCCATTCAAAAAACAAAGGAAATCTACTTGGACACCACCGCCTGGTCAATCCAAGGCTCTGGACTTATATATCAAAAGCACAGAGAATGATATTAAAAACCTTTTGTTTCCTCGACTCCGTAAATCCAACCTTTCTAAAGTTGAGTCGAAAGCCTTGTCTTTATTGCGCAGCCGTAAAGACATTGTCATCAAACCGGCCGACAAAGGCGGGGCCTTAGTTGTATGGGATAAGGAGTTGTATATTAAGGAAGCTCAGAGACAACTGGAGGACACCCAGTTCTACCAACAGAGAGCCACAGATCCCATCATGAAAAACAACACGGTGGTTAAAAAGACCATCGATGAGTTGATAACAGAATGCGCTCTACCTCAATCAGCGTCCAGGATGCACATTTTTGACAGTGACCTGGGCAAGCCATCCTTTTATCTCCTTCCTAAAATTCACAAGGATGGTAACCCTGGTAGACCTATTGTCTCTGCATGTTCTTGTCCAACAGAACACATTTCTGAATTCTTGGATAGTGTCTTCCAACCGATAGTGGCATCCCTCCCTACGTACATTAAGGACACCAACCATGCCTTACGGACATTCGACTCTCTGAGCATCAATCCAAACGTAAAGAACTATCTGTTCCTCCTTGATGTATGTTCCCTCTATACATCCATTCCCCACAACGATGGCCTTCTGGCTGTACAATACTTTTTGGACAGACAACCTCACCCCAATATACCTACACATGCCTTACTACGCTTGGCGGAATTGGTCTTAACCCTCAACTCGTTTGAGTTCAATGGCCAGTTCTTTGACCAAATCAGTGGGGTCGCCATGGGGACTAAAATGGGACCCAGCTATGCATGCTTGTTCATGGGCCATTTCGAGCACAGAGTGGAACAAGAATACACTGGTCGCCTCCCCGAATTTTATAAAAGATACATTGATGATGGCATTGGGGTCACTCATATGGAGAGGAGTGAACTTGACACGTTCATCAGCTTTGTTGATTCTTTTCACCCCTCCATTAAGTTCACTCACACGATTTCCGAACTATCGGTTAATTTCCTGGACATTACTGTAACTCTCCAGAAGAACCACCTCCTCACTTCGGCCTACTTCAAACCTACGGACAGTCACTCTTACCTACTCTATCCCTCGTCTCATCCCAAATCCTGTAAGGATTCTATTCCATTTTCACAACTCCTTCGCCTCCGTAGGCTGTGTCAATCTAATGAGGACTTTTTGGAAAAGGCGTTGGAAATGGTGGAGTTTTTTAGACAAAGGTCTTACCCTGAAGCTATACTTCAATCTGCACTTCAGCGAGTTAAAAACTTCACTCGTGCCGACGCCTTTGTATCACGCTCCAGTGATAGTAATGAAAGGAGCAAATTGGTGCTCACATACCATCCCCACAACATCAGAGCAAAGGAAATATTTGTGAAAAATCGCACCATCCTCCTCGCGGACCCTGAGACAAACAACATATTTTCCACCCCACCCCTCATTGTATTCAGGAGGGACAAAAATCTGCGAGACCTATTGGTTCGTAGCCGTCTGCTTATTCCGTCCTCCCATCTGGGCACTAAGCCATGTGGTCGTAATCGCTGCAAGACATGTCCCTTTGTTACCCAGACGGACCAGATTGTCTTCCCTAAGGGGACATTCAAGATTAGGAATGGCTATCTTTGTACTAGCCGCAATGTGGTCTACACCATTGTGTGTAAGCGCTGTCCTTTGAAGTACATTGGTGAAACGGGGAGGTTACTCTCTTGCCGTATCGCGGAACATGTACGGGCCATTAAACAAGACAAACAGTGTCCTGTCTCCCGACACTTCAATGGACGGGACCACATGGGCGTCGATGACATGTCTGTCACCGCCTTGGTTTCTTGTACAAACACACCCGGCCGGGTCAGTCTGGAGAATAGACTAATCCATGAATATGGGACTCTTACACCACATGGGATCAACGTTGTGTTCGCACTGACAAGCTGATTGATTGGCCACACCCACCCTTTCCTTTCCTATTTAAGCTCTTACTTTTCTCTCCTTGCTTTATCTTTACTGGACTACTTGGATTTCACCGCAGCTAAGTGTTTTTTTCTATTATTTCGTTTTATTCGTTTCATTTGTGTACTATTTGTCCGTTGAAGAAGGCTCTTTGCCGAAACGTTCGCTGTTGTGTTACGTCCTGTCAGGCCTACTAATACCCTGTTTTTATTTTATGCATTTACCTTTTTAAAAGCCTGATTGCAGTCTCACCCCCATTACCTCATAAAATACGATGACTTATGAATTGAACAGATGTTCTAAAACATTTGGACCGGCTAACAATAACAAAATTAAAATTTACCCCCAAATGTAATGTCATTATATGTGTAATTATGATATGTATTTTTTATATTGAATGCGTTGATTATTATATGTGTATAACTATTTTTAAGTGAAGCGCTGTGAGTCCAGTTTCTTGCTGACGTAAAGCGCTACATAAATTATCAAATTATTATTATTATTATATATATATATATCTATAACTAGGGGTTGTCAAAAGCCCAAATAACTTATCATTGTTTGATAAATACTAAATATTAAACTTCCTGAAATGAACAAAAGTATTTTATAATAGGTTTTTTTGGGGGTCAAAAGCATAAATCCTCAAATCCTCTTTTTACAGCGTTCCCTTTTCCAAATTTAAAATATAAGCGAAAACAGTGACATCATATAATATTTTTTTTACGGCGAGTCTTTAAATTTATAATTATTTTGCACACCTCTCGATGCACACCATGTATTAAAATATAAGCTCAAAACATGACGTCATAGCGTTAAGGATACAATGATCCATCCAGTGAGCCAGTGACTTGGGCTATGATATTATTTATTCACCAAAGCGAGTATGTGCAGATGAGAATGACGAATGATCCTCGCTTGGTTGGATCGACCGATCACAGTTGGCAATCGTAGTGGGATGAAATTAAAAAAAGGGTTGGGTGGTGGCAACAATGCTTCTTGCGTTGTTTCTTCACAGGATAACATATGATCCGTAGTATAGTGGTTATCACGTCCGCCTTGCACGCAGAAAGTACTGGATTCAAGCACCAGCGGAAACATGTTTAAAAATTGTATAAAATGTTTTGTTTCTGCCCGTTTTTTAATTTTTTTAAAGATGTTTGTTTCTGCCCGTTCTTTCCCCCTTTTTGTGTGAACATGACTAACCCTCGCTAGGGTCGACCAATCACAGTTTAAGGTTGGCAAGGGATGGTAGTAAAGGATAGGGGCATGTAACAACAATCGTAGTGCACATGTCTCCACGTTTACTCGCTTATTTCATTACTTCGTGCTGCTGTTTGTGTCCGTTCACTCACACCCCCCGTGTTTTGCACCATCTATGATGAGCAAGTCTGCGACGTATGCTACGCTACGGGTCGTATTTAGTTACAGAATAATTTCATCGGGGTATTTGAGTATGAACGTCTTTTTAAATCCCTTATATTAACTTCACGGCCGTCTCTGTCGTTCTGTCGTCATCTCTCTCTCTGTCTCTCTGTCTTGGGCGGGCGGAAAAACAAAAGTAAAAAATGACCCACTTCCTGTGATCCGATCGAGCTGAAATTTGGCACGGACCCGACTCACCTAACAATGCATCGTATCAAAATTTCAGATCGATCGAACGTACCGTAATTAAATTTATGCATTTTTATTTTATTCTTATATAACGTATGTAATTCAAATTCACTGTTTGTTATTGGTTTTTTTTTCCACGTGAGAGTTTGAGTTTACGCGTTGACGCGACCCATCGAAGTACCGGCGTGCCTTTGTTTACATTTTACGTGTCATTCTGAGCTCGGTCAAGCGATCGGTGACCAGACTTTTCCCCTCAGGGTCTTGAAGTAAAGGTGAGTTAAGACAGATTCAGTCTGTAAATGTTAGTCACGTTTGAAAATAATCAATACTGTTAGTTATGTCTCATATATAAGGGATTTATAGTCCAAAACTTTGTTTTTACGGGTTTATTTTATTATAAATATATTTGTTTAACCATGTAATGGGAATGCTTAGGATCAAATTTTATATCTCACATTAAATCCCACAATCGATCACAATAAATATCAATAAAACTTAAAGTTCTGAGTCCCCCTGTGTGACTACTTAGCTTGTGACTAAAAAATTATTTTCTGCTTTTTCATGCGAGATTCTACATTCATCGCTGCAGCTGGGCCTCATTCTTTAAAACAAGTTTTTTTGTTCATTTTATTGCTTTTAAAGAAGAGATAAGAGAGAAAAGGGGAGCTAACCTCAAACTCCATGTCCTTGCTCTTGGTCCTCATCGGGTAACAGCACTTCTTCTTCTTGCAGTTGGTGCAGAACTTCAGCTTGTAATCTCGGACAGACGTACAGCCCTGGAAGTGAATGCGTTGTTTCCCCTCGCTTCTAGTGGTCGGGGTGCACTTTGGCGGGCCCTAATGGGCGTGGGGTGAAAGGCGGAAAATTAACGTTTTTACGTGAGGCTTCTTTTCTTCTTATTCTCTTTCTTTTTTTTCTTTCTTTTTTTGTTTTTTTGTTTTGAATTTTGGGTTTTTGGCACTTGTCTCTTGTGTCAGATTAAATTTTTTTTACTAAAAAAGTATTTTAAAAAAATGTTTACGGCAGGGGTGTCCAAAAAACTTTGAAAAGAGGACCATATTCTTTAAAATATAAAATATGTTTGGTACAGATTAAGAAAATAAACAAAAAATATATTATTTAAGGCTGAGTTTCGGGCTTTTCAATTATAATATGTGTGTGTGTACATGCGCCTATGTGCGTATATGCGTATGTGTACAGTTGTCATAGGTAAGCAGAGGCGTAAAAACAACTTGGCATCGGGGCAGTTGCCAAGGGCACCAATGTCTGATCCTTCAATTTATTTAAATTTAGTATTTTCCTACCTTTTGGATTTTTAAAATATCCATTTGTCAAGGGCGCCAAAAATAAATTAGCTAAGGGGAGCGGAAAACGCAGTTACGCTTCTGTAGGTAAGAGTGATACTTTGTGGGGACAAATATGAGAAAATACTATCGCGATATTCGAGACATTATAAATGTATTATTTTATCCCTAGAAATTAATTATATAATGCATAACTTACAAAAATAAAACGTGTGAAATATAACTAGAGCTGAAAATTTGTAAAAAAATTTGATGTAAAAACTGTCTTCAAATTTTAACTAGATCTTTGTCACATTAATTTTCCTTTTCGAATTGGCAAACATTAATAATATTCCGTCATTGTTTTTTTTATATCAGACGTCAAGGGAAATTCTATTAAAATGCAGCACATAAATACATCGTTTTTTATATTAAACAAAATTAATAAAAAATAAATCAATATCTACGTAGGTAAACACTAAAACGCCATCTATTGTTGCTATCATTTGACTCAAAACAAAACAAAAAACAAAATTTCATCTTCAATGAAGTCGTTACAGAAAAATTCCACGAGTCAATTATTTAAGATGAGGCAACCGGCTAGTTACAATTTAAACACAGGCCGCATTTGACCCGCGGGCCGGACTTTGAACACCCCTGCTCTACAGCAATGCTTATGGCGATGAGACATTTCAACTAATTTAAATACACAATAACGACAGAGTTTGAGTAAAGGAGAGAGAATATAGAGATGGATGAAAAAGACAGATATGTTTTTTTTTCTTCTTTTTTAAAATATTAAAAAACTTTAAAAAATATTTTTTATACAAACATTAATTTTAAGATAGACAGTCTTTCTGAGTAGGATACTTCCATATCAACTATTTATTGTAACAATCATATCTCGGTATTGCACTTATACAATAACGTTTCCGGAACCCTTGCATCAAGCGAATTATGAACTTCAGTTGCACAGAAAATCTTAAACACATTAAAATTTTCCCGTAAAAATTCCAGTTAAAGGGAAGCAATATTGAAGATCTAAACCATTTGTGATTTTTCTTTGTTGACTTCTTTCTTTTGAGATCTTGCTAGTAAGTAATACAATAACAACAGTGATGACGAAGCTATACAATAATTTGTTTAAGAAAGTTTATCGCCCTGTGATCTTAGAGTCATAGAAATATAATTGTAAGAAAAGATTGACTTATATTTGTGTCTTTAATGACCGCCGAGAGTCTATTTTAACATTATTTGTCCAGAGTATCTGATAGTCTGTAAGATTAGTAAGAATATGGAGATTTACATTTCGTGCCAGTGAGTTTTATTTGCATCCCAGCCAAGATTAATATAGAACTTACCAGCCATACGACAATGGATATGCCAGCAAAGAGTAATATAGAAATTACCAGCCATACAGCCATGTATATTCCAGCAAAGTTTTATATAACTTACCAGTCTTACAGCCATGTATATGCCAGCCAAGAGTAATATATAACTTATCAGCCATACGACAATGGATATGCCAGCAAAGAGTAATATAGAAATTACCAGCCATACAGCCATGTATATTCCAGCAAAGTTTTATATAACTTACCAGTCTTACAGCCATGGATATGCCAGCAAAGAGTGATATAGAAATTACCAGCCATACAGCCATGTATATTCCAGCAAAGTTTTATATAACTTACCAGCCATACAGCCATGGATATGCCAGCCAAGTGTGATAAAGAACTTACCAGCCCTACAGCCGTATATATGCCAGCCAAGTTTTATATAACTTACCAGCCATACAGCCTTGGATATGCCAGAAATGTTTAATAATATTTATAGCTTACCAATCTCACTGACGTTGAGAGGTTCGTGTTGCACGGCCGGAAGTAGCAGAGTTGCGTCTCTTGGATGCGCTGGCAAGTGTATTTGTCGACGATGATTCTCATGGACACGCCCACACCACACGTGACCGAGCACTGGGACCAATCAGTCTCCTCGCCCTGGCACGGGCGGCTATATGTGGCCGCTGGCAGGGGCGTGGTCGAGGACGGGCCGTCGGTGGAGTAGCGAACTGTACATGAAAGGCAGAATATGAAATACGGGATGTCAAACTAAACCAATGATTTCATTACTAAACACAACTAGAAAAACAAACAAAAACTCGTATTGATATCTCTCAACATGCAATACTCATATCCAGTAACGATAACCCACACAAAACTCATATCCAGTAACGATAACCCACACAAAACTCATATCCAGTAACGATAACCCACACAGAACTCATATCCAGTAACGATAACCCACACAAAACTCATATCCAGTAACGATAACCCACACAGAACTCATATCCAGTAACGATAACCCACACAAAACTCATATCCAGTAACGATAACCCACACAGAACTCATATCCAGTAACGATAACCCACACAAAACTCATATCCAGTAACGATAACCCACACAAAATTCATATACAGTAACGATAACCCACACAAAACTCATATCCAGGAACGATAACCCACACAAAATTCATGTACAGTAACGATAACCCACACAAAATTCATATATTATAACGATAACCCACACAAAACTCGTTCATAGTAACGGTGACCCACATAATACTCGTTCTCAGAAGCGGTTACCCACACACACTTATAAGGCCATATCAAACACACACACATAGTTGTAGCCCAAAACACCTCCACACACAAGTCCTTACACATCGATTCAAGCCCATAGCCACCCACACAAGCAATCTCCCCTTCCCCTCCAATCCCCCCAAGAATCTAAGAAAGCCTTGAAGCCAAATCGCTAAAATGGTATCACTTCCCAGTGAGTCAATTTAAGTCGACATTCAAGGGTCGAGAACTACCATTTCGTTTCTAAAGATGAAAGCGAGGAGTTCTCTATGGTCGTCTATAGACGTAGTACCGAGACTTTCCTCTTTAATTTAGACATCAGGGGAGGTAATGCACAATCGAGTTTTAAATAAAAAATTGAAAATAATTATTTTGTTACATTTGATTATGTTCACAATCTAATATGTTCACCCCAAATCATGTTCATGTCACCATTTTTCTGTTTTCGACCATTTATTATTTTAGTTTTCTGGGCAGAGTTCTCTCCTATGCCAAAGTCCTTCATTACAAGAGTTGTCAGTACAGATAATGTCAGCTGATTAATGTTGGGATCATTCAGAGAACGGTGGCCACAGATTCTACTGTAACCACTTCCCCATGTTCCAGGATACAAGTACCATTAGGGGCCGTCCATAAAGTACGTCACGCTCCAGAGGGGAGGGGGGAGGGGGTGTAAGAAAGTGTGACAGTTTGTGACAAGGGGGAGCGGGGTCCGGCCATGTGTGACGTCACGCTGTTTTATATTAAATTTTGATTATTTTGTTAATGAAAAACAAAACTGTTGGTCGAAAGTGTGACGTACTTTAGGGGGGTGGGGTGGGGGTGGGGGCTCCGAGATGTGTGACAATTTGTGATAGGGGGTAAGGGGGGGGGAGTAAAAATGGTCAAACATAGCGTGACGTACTTTATGGACGTCCCCTTGACTGTTCTTGTATATCACGTACAAATTTAGGAACTAGGCATAAAAAAGCCCCGCGAAATTATATGTAAACTTAATTAACTGTTTTCTTAGAATCTTTAGTGAAAAGTTGTAGAAACTAAATACTAGGATTGCTAGGATAGCGTTAAATATACACCGCCGCTGATGTTTATAATTGTTTATATACGTGCAAAGGATTGAAAAAAAAATCTTTGAAAGTTGTACTGTCTACCTCGTTCGATACAGCAAGTGGTGAAAGTTCTTCGATTAAATTTGGGGCATTGCCCATAACGACTGTTCATATGTTGGCCGTGTGCTCATATGTTGGCCAGGTGATCATATGTTGGCCGTGTGCTCATATGTTGGCCAGGTGCTCATATGTTGGCCATGTGCTAATATTTTGACCAGGTGCTCATATGTTGGCCATGTGCTCATATTTTGGCCAGATGATCATATGTTTGCCAGGTGCTCATATGTTGGCCATGTGCTCATATTTTGGCCAGATGCTCATATGTTGGCCAGGTGCTCATATGTTGGCCATATGCTCATATTTATGCCAGGTGCTCATATTTTGGCCATGTGCTCATATGTTGGCCAGGTGCTCATATGTTGGCCATGTGCTCATATTTTGGCCAGGTGCTCATATGTTGGCCATGTGCTCATATTTTGGCCAGGTGCTCATATGTTGGCCAGGTGCTTATATTTTGGCCAAAATGTTGAGTTATGGTATCAAGATTGGCGTCTTTTAAATTGTGGAATTTCAGTTTTATTAAAAAGTAGACGCCCCGCGGCGTAGCATACGCTACATACTTGCTCATGGAGAGTGCAAAGAAAGTGGAGAAAGAACGGACACAAACTACAGCACGAAGAAATCAAAACAACTCGAGTGAACGTCGGTTGGAGTGGGGGGGGGGAACCGCCGACTCATTGTTGGTTTCGAGACATTCTCACTGTGGTTATCTACCTCCCCACCACACTTTACCACATTAGCTTGCCAACCATAAACTGTGATTGGCGGACTCTAGCGAGGGTCAGCCATGTTGGCAAAAAAGGGTAAACGAACGGGCACAAACAGACATTTTTAAAAATTATAAAAACCAATGTTTTCGCTTGGGCTTGAACACAGAACCTTCCCCGTATAAGGCGGACGTGATAACCAGTACACTACGAATATCACGTTATTCTGTGAAGGCACAATGCAAGTGAACGAATGGACCATTGTTGGTCTCGAGACATTGGTCGACCCCAGCGAGGGTCATTCGTCATGTTCGTTTGCACATACTCGCTTTGGTCAAGGGGGCGGGAGGAGGGTTAGAGGGTCGGCGTGCGTGCGTGGTGTCCCGCATGGTTGGGCGACGTAGATAATTATATATATAGAAGATAATATATAGATTTATATATATAAACTAATTATGCCACTATCATGATGACTAATAGCTAAAAAATGATATAAAGTAACACATTTTTAGAGGAAAACATTTTCTTTTATAACCATATGGCCCCATGGGGACCGATTTGGATATTTATAAAGGGAGATAAAAGTTAGTCATCCAACGCCTTTTTATTTTAGTAGTTTTAATTGAACTGCTTCCCTTTGTGTTCAATACCTTTACTAAGTGTACAAACTGGTGAGCTGCCATCAATCGTAACGGAAAAATTAAGCACAACTATTTGTACGTGAGATGCTTTCTTCATTTAAGTGGGTTAAACAACAAGGGCATGGTGGCCGAGTGGCATGCGCGCTCGGCTGGCGTACCAATGGTCTTGGGTTGGAATCCATGTAATCATCATCATCATTTGTCCTTTAAGTTCATTGTGGAACATAAGGCCTCGCCACTCTACACGGTCCCTTGCCAGTCGCTTCAATTCTTCCCAGCTCTTCCCAGTTCTTCCAGCCTCGTCCAACACGCTCCGTCTCCATGTACGCTTGGGTCTTCCACGTTGTCGTTTGCCCTGGGGGTTCCAATCTAAGGCCTGCCTAGCCCTGCTGTTATCTTTCCTAAGGGTGTGTCCAATCCATCTCCACTTTGTTTCCATGATTTGTTGTTCTACTGTTCTTTGTCCACAACTCTCCCACAGCTTGGAGTTTTCGACCTTATCGAACCATTTTATTTTCAGAATATTTCTGAGGCATCTGTTAATAAAGGTCTGGAGTCTATTTTTTGTTGTCTGTCGTTCGCCATGTTTCGGATCCATAAAGTAGGACCGTTTTAACATTGGTGTTAAAGTTCCTTACTTTTGTTTTGACCGAGATGTATGTAGATCTCCAGACCTGTTTCGGATTGGCAAAAGCCTGTGGCGCCAAATTTATTATTCGTTCGATGTCCTCATCTGTTCCCCCTGATACACTCCCAAGGTGTACAAAGTTGTTTACTTGCTCGGGATAATTGCTCAAGAATTCTCGGGATAACGTTGAAAATTATTAGCAGAATTTTGCGGATAACGCCTTCCAAGTAACAAACCACCCCATCTACGGTACCTGACATTCAATTATACCGACACTTGAAACAGTTCTTGGCGTGTTCTCAACTCATACTTCAAGTGTCCCCTTTCTCTCGCCTATACTCATGTTCCGCGCCCGAACCTCTCAACGAAAGCAACTGAAGGGAACATAAACGTCGTTTCCGCTTATTGATAAATCCAATATGGCGTACTTAAGAAAGTCGGATTCTTTAGAGTTTCGATTTTAGAGCTGCTTTGTCAGAAACAGCGACTATTATTGTGTATGATTTACACCATTCATTATTGGAGTTATGATATGTATCCGACAGGACAAAAATCACCAACTATGGTCACCAACTATGGTCTTTGTGTTAAATTCAGCCCGCAAGAGATCTTTACGTGGGTAGATAGACATATAAATAAAATCATTTTCCTTAGTTTGTATGCAAGAACAAACTCACACAAATTCTCGTTCTTTCTGGTTGGAATTCGGGCTTGAAATGGGTTGCCTGATCAAACCAGGAAAACCAACACACTATCAACATATAAAACTCTAATTCTAATGAAAATGCAAGGTTAGACAAAAGCCATGCATAAGCGTAGGACGCAATAATCTTCTCCATAGAAGGAGCGTCGAAACAGATACGATCAGATAACTGAATAACAGTGTTGAAACCAACACCCAAAATAAAAAAGAGCAGGCCTTGATCATCACCGTTTTAGTTAAAGAAATTCCATCTTTGATGGCTGCCATGCAGTAACATAAACATCGGCCAAATTTTGTTTACGGAAAAAAACAATGCGTTCTTTCAATTTTAAACATTTTTTGGTGGGCATAAAGACGAAAAGAAAATGTGCAGAAATACGTCATCGATATTTTGTCATAACTTCGGATTCTCTCAATCGAAAATCTTTGAGGCACCCCAAGACTCCTTTTTGCGCTAAACGCGAAACTTAAAAAAAATAATAATTGTATCTCCTGCAAACCGTATGACAAAATGTAGAACATTTAACACTTCCACCAATCTCAAAGCACACACGTCCACATATCGAAATAAATCCTACACCCGTGTTACGATTGTGTCATCACAGGATGGCGATGTTGTGACAAAAGCAAGGGTCTTTTCCAGATAAAATTAGCCATATCAGCGCTTAACGGGATTCTTGTAATACGGACTTACAGTTTGTAGGCAAGATTTTCTTTTAGTTTTACGCGTTGAAAGCATATTAAATATGATGGCATGAATTTGTGGTGAGAAAGTTGGGGCAAGGCATTAATATAGTTAAAAATAAGGGGGGGGGGAGTATGCGGCGGTTTACTTTTATAAAATGTTTAATTGAGTACATGCTGCTTCATGTAATTTCAGTGGATGGCAATTTCAAGCCTTAATGGTTGTGAGAGAGCCGTTATGTGATAACTTATGGTATTTAGGGCTGTGAGAGAGTAGTTATGTGAGAACTTACGGTATTTAGGGTTGTGAGAGAGTAGTTATGTGAGAACTTACGGTATTTAGGGTTGTGAGAGAGTAGTTATGTGAGAACTTACGGTATTTAGGGTTGTGAGAGAGTAATTATGTGAGAACTTACGGTATTTAGGGTTGTGAGAGAGTAGTTATGTGATAACTTATGGTATTTAGGGTTGTGAGAGAGTAGTTATGTGAGTACTTACGGTATTTAGGGTTGTGAGAGAGTAGTTATGTGAGAACTTACGGTATTTAGGGTTGTGAGAGAGTAGTTATGTGAGAACTTACGGTATTTAGGGTTGTGAGAGAGTAGTTATGTGAGAACTTACGGTATTTAGGGTTGTGAGAGAGTAGTTATGTGAGAACTTACGGTATTTAGGGTTGTGAGAGAGTAGTTATGTGAGAACTTACGGTATTTAGGGTTGTGAGAGAGTAGTTATGTGAGAACTTACGGTATTTAGGGTTGTGAGAGAGTAGTTATGTGACAACTTACGGTATTTAGGGTTGTGAGAGAGTAGTTATGTGAGAACTTACGGTATTTAGGGTTGTGAGAGAGTAGTTATGTGATAACTTATGGTATTTAGGGTTGTAAGAGAGTATTTATGTGAGTACTTACGGTATTTAGGGTTGTGAGAGAGTAGTTATGTGAGAACTTACGGTATTTAGGGTTGTGAGAGAGTAGTTATGTGAGAACTTACGGTATTTAGGGTTGTGAGAGAGTAGTTATGTGAGTACTTACGGTATTTAGGGTTGTGAGAGAGTAGTTATGTGAGAACTTACGGTATTTAAGGTTGTGAGAGAGCGGTTATGTGAGTACTTACAGTATTTAGGGTTGTGAGAGAGTAGTTATGTGAGAACTTACGGTATTTAGTGTTGTGAGAGAGTAGTTATGTGAGTACTTACGGTATTTAAGGTTGTGAGAGAGCATTAATGCGAGTACTTACGGTATTTAGGGTTCATTAGGTTCTGGCTCTCCAGGCCTCGGTGGCCGGACGAGAAGAGACTGACCATCTTTTCACATGTCCACTCACGGCAACACTTGTTGTTGACCTTGACCAGCTTGGGCTCGTGGCAAGTTTGTTCTGTGGATGGAAGAATGGGCTGGTCAGTGGTGTTCAGGGAACGAATGCGACTGGTCCCTGCTCGAGGACCACATGAAAGCTCTGACTTGCCTGAACTACGTATGACACTGGCAAATACAGCGGTGACGAAAGCCAGTCCCGTCGAGCTCCAGCGAGACGAGACTCTGAAGACGATCGAAGCTTATGGCGACAGCGTGGTAAAAGTCTTTACGGACGGCTCGCGCTTCAAGGATGGCAGAAGTGGATACGGAGTGCTAATTCAATACCCTCAACCTGGACCTGACAGTATCGAACTGTCAGGACCGTGCGGATCCGCATACAGTAGTCACGACGCCGAACTGGAGGCGATTTGCAAGGGTTTGAAGGAAGTGCGCCGACGTCTAGCAAGAAGAAAGGATTTCCCGACCGTCGTAGTTTTCACCGACTCACGGTTTTCGCTCGAAACCGTGGGTCAATGCTCTCTGGAGACGAAAACGGTCAGTGTCATTTTGGAGACAGTAGGTGAAATCCTAGCACGAGGCGGAAAAGTAGTCCTTCAGTACATCACTGGGCACAGTGGCGAGCCTCATTCAGACAGGGTCGATGAGTTAGCGAGAGAAGGTTCAGCTCAGCCCCAACCCGATCGCCCGATGACCCAGCTGGGGGTCAGATCGTGGCTTAAGGACCATTTCCGAGAGAAATGGCTTCAGGGCTGGGCATCTGGAAGCACGGCCAGAAAAGTATTCCAGTACATGCCGCGACCGAGCAAAAGCGATTCCTGGTGGAAAATTGGACGTAGCAATCAGACGCTCATAACTAGAATGAGAACTGAGCATTGTCCCACACGAAGCTACCTGTACAAGTTTAACACCAGAAGGGAACTGGCCTGTCGGCTGTGTGGCCACCCAGAAGAGACGGTGGCCCACGTACTCGAAGAGTGCCCCGGGCTGTGCGGGGGTTTGGAAAATGAAGTAACGGTACCTGCAGAGGGTTACCTCTACGGCGATGCCCGCTTGATGAGGCTCGCCTGCGATAAAATGAACCGGGTCTTAAGAGCCTAGCGGCTCGACCCAAAAGAGAATGAACATTCACGAGTGGTGTTTAGACTGGTCAGTGGTGTGTGTGGACTGGTCAGTGGTGTGTGGACTGGTCAGTGCTGTGAGGGCTGGTCTCTGGTGTGTGTGGACTGGTCAGTGGTGTGAGGGTTATGGTCAGTGGTATGTATACTGTTCAGTGGAGTGTGGGCTGGTCAGTGATGTGTGGGCTATGATCAGTGGTGTGTATGGGCTGTTCAGTGGTGTGAGGGTATGGTCAGTGGGGTGATGGCTGGTCCGTGGTGTGTGTGGACTGGTCAGTGGTGTGAGGGTATGGTCAGTGGGGTGAGGGCTGGTCCGTAGTGTGTGTGGGCTGGTCACTGGTGAGAGGGCTATGGTCAGTGGTGTGTGTTGACTGGTCAGTGGTGTGTAGATTGGTCAGTGGTGTCTGGGCTGCTCAGTGGTGCGTGGTTGGTATGTTGGGTATATTTTGCTATGTTGGGTATATGCTGTTCTGTTGGTATAAGTTGGTCAGTCGCGTTTTTTGTCCATCAGTTATGACCTAGTAAGGTTTGCATCCTAGCATACTGCATTGATCACATTTGTTGAGCCGGCATATTCCCCCAAAGACCACTAGGTGCTATTTACTGACAGTGCTGTTTGGACTGTCCTCCTTTTGGCACACATTTAAACGTTCCCTTGCACTAGTCACCAAAATGTCCAGCATACTTCTTAAGAAACGTTAATGTATTTTTCGAGCAGTTTTTATTCTGTTTCTGTGAATGCCAAATCTCTAATTGGTACAGATTGTTTTCTTATTTCACATGACACCCTGGGCAGTAGGTACACCACAAGGTAAAAACAAAACGCCCCGTTAAATCTGCACCCCAACACGTGCGGCCCACCTGAGCGTCATCACTGTCTTCCATCAACAAAACGATGAAACTGACGTGAACTGCCTGGACAGCGTGAACTGCCTGGACAGCGTGAGGTGCTATGTGTTAATAGACTTCGGTTTTGGGGGGTTTACTTAGAACAGAGTACAAGAAATTGGCAAGTGCAACTGTTGGAACCTGGTGTAAAAATATAACTGTTCGATGTTGTGTCAACAGGTGATGGCAGGGTGCTAACAGATCCACTCGCGTTATTGAGATTTGTCGATAGTAGATTTTTCACTGACCATATCAATAACATTGAGACCACAAGAAATCAATTGACTAGATCCTCGCAAGTTGTTTTAGTAATGAGAGCACTATCATGACTTGAATTGAAATAATCGAGCAACCACTCGTCACCACAAGAAAGGCTTTGATAGGGTGAATACATAATGGATGCTTAACCACGCCCTCTAATTCTATTTAAAATAAAAAAATATTTACATTTTGTGCTAATTTAATAATTTAAATATAATAGCACCTAAAGGATGTTTAATTTTGTTGTTGTGTAATTCACATTTTGACATCATTTTTGAAATTGCTTTATATCACATTATTTCATTCTTCAGCGGTGAATTGTATTCTATTTTTAAATCCTTTATATTAACTGGTGTTGTCTGCTTGCTTGCTTGAGGTGGGCGGTGCCGTGAAACTTTGGATCGATTTTTAACCCACTTCCTCGTAAGCCAGCGAGCTGAAATTTTGCAGGCCGACTCGTGTCGATGATAAAAGTGATGTATCAAAAAAATTTCAGATAAATCGAATGTACCGTAATTAAATTAATGAATTTTTAGATTATCTTTATTGAACTCTATGTAACATGTTACATTTTTTTGCTATAGTGTCGTGGTGCGTATTTTATTGAACAACCTTTCCTGTTGCGCGATTCGGTGCGTATTATATTGAGAATACTTTTTAAAATATATTCCCGATCGGTGCGCATTATATTAAACATGTTTTACGAGACATAACTAAACATTTGTAATTTTAGATTGTCGAGCGCTGCGTATTATAATGAACATTCTTTTAGTTATGTCTCGTACATAAAGTATAAAGGATTTATAGTCAAAAACTTGGTTTTTTTACGTTTAAAAAAAAATTAAATCCTTTATATTAACTCGTGGTGTGTGCTTGAGGCGGTGCCGAAAAAACAAGGATCGATTTTTAACCCACTTCCTCGTAAGCTAGCAAGCTGAAATTTTGCAGGCCGACTCGTGCCGATGATAAAAATGATGTATCAAAATTTTAGATACATCGAATGTACCGTAATTAAATTAATGAATTTTTAGATTACCTTTATTTAACTCTATATAACATGTTAAATTTATTTGCTAAAGTGTCGTGGTGCGTATTATATTGAACAACCTTTCCTGTTGCGTGATTCGGTGCGTATTATATTGACAATACTTTTTAAAAATATATTCCCGATCGGTGCGCATTATATTAAACAAGTTTTACGAGACATAACTAAAATTTTGTTTTTTTTAGATTGTCGTGCGCTGCGTACTATAATGAACATTCTTTTAGTTATGTCTCGTACATAAAGGATTTATAGTCAACTTGGTTTTTTTACTTTTTTTTTAAACTTCATTTATATTCTGACAGACTCAAAGGATTAAAAAACAACGGCTTTTAATGTTTTCATTGACGTCAGATGCGATAAGGTCAAAAGTATTTTAGCTGGATGATATAAACTTTGAATGTTTGATGCCATTGATATGATCTACAAAAGGACTATTGGATTATATAGCAACATACATATATCTAACCTTTGAAAGCTTTAATTTTGTTAAAAGATTAATTTTTAGATTTCAATGATGTTCACAAAACATTTTTGTTCGTCTTTCCATTAGGGTACTGTTGACTTATATTATTATTTTTATAAAAATCTTATCTTATCGGTTACAGACGCTCCTTTATGCAGAAGATTATTGCGTCCAACGCTTATCCGTCGTTTATGTCAAGTCTTGAATTTTTATTAGAGTTTTAAAAGTTGAATGAATGTTTGTTTTCCTGGTTTGATCAGTCAACCCATTCCATGTCCGAATTCCAGAAGGGAAGAACGAGAATTTGTTATGGGTTTGTACTTGCATACGGAACTAGAAAAGTATTTTTATCACTATGTCTATCTGAGGGTAGTATTAGATGTTCAAAATAAACAAAAACAGCCCGCCTTTAAAAGACAGCGGGTCCCTACAGTTACCGTGAAGATTATTGTACTAGGAAACCGTTTATCAAATGTTCAAACTACGACCATGAGCAGACTATCCCATTGAGACATCCCCCCCCCACACACACACTCCACTCACATACCCTTATTTTGTTCAACAACAAAACACCACCCATTCACGTGTGGCTAAATGAAGAGGTGCTAATGACGTAATAAAATGAGTTTTCTTCAACACAACTAAATTATCTTCTGCTTGTTATTTTTGACGTCCCTTTCACCCCCTGGCCTCCGGCAACTATTTTGAAAATGTCCCAGAATTCAATTTACGCCTCATCGGCTATTTTTAGAGGTGGCGGCGTTTAAGCTCCGGGTTTAATTAAGATCTATTTATAGCGCTGGCCGAAGTCCTACAGCAGACGGAGCAATTTAAATATTTGGTCTGTCGCCCCTAATCCGGTCCTAAACGTGCTAACAGCTTTTGTAACTGTTACAAGAATGTAAATGGTTGTAAGGGTTACAAGAATTTTAATAATTTTACATTTTAAAGGAACTTCAATGTTTTTTGTCTATGTGATTCAGAATGTTAATCTTTGGAAATATTTAAAAAAATACATGAGTAAATTATTAGCGGAAAAAAAGAACAAACACACATAGACACACACACACATAGACACACACACACACACAGACACACACACAAATCCCCCATTTCACGTCTGGAATTCAGGCGTGTCATAAAAACAAACACACTTTAATATTAACATTCAAAACCCTGATAAATTTGCAAGACTAGACATAAAATATGGATAAGCGTAAGACGCAATATACTTCTGTATAGAACGAGCGACTGTAAGGTATGAAATACGATAAGAATTTTATGCTGTAAGGAAAAACAATAGAGAAAGTTAATTTCTTTAGATGTTATATATATTGTAAGAATATTATAGTATACACATTGTAATGTTAGTGCTGGTAAATGTTAAAAGAATGTTAATACGTCAAATAAGATTGTTTACTATACATTTATTTTTGTTTATATTATAACAGGAATGATGTTTCTTAATGATTTAATTAGGCTGTGTTATAATAAGGTCAATGTTTATTAGCATTTTGTCGTTTTATTTCGATGAACTTTCAGCGCTCACTGGTCTCACTGACGTCATTCATTCACAGTCCTTGAGATGGTCGTCACGTGCATGTTTTTCTGGACTACCCCTTTTTTCAGTGAGCTCCACTCCCTCGTCCACAGCTGTCCCCATGTCCTCCCCCCACCCCCGTTTCATGCCCCAAAAAAGATGTCACACACTCAAATGTCTGCTGGTGGTTGAAGTGAGAGAATATTTAAACACCCCCCTCCACTCCCCAACCCTTTCCCAAACTGATAACCATCTGATTTGATGCACACACTGATGTCCACTTTTTTTTGGGTTCAAGTCCCAAAATACCCGCTCCCACACCCCCACTCCCGCCCGCTCCCCCACTCCCGCTCTTTGGTAACATTCGGCACGTCCGACACCATTAAGTGTGAAACGGTGAGTGGTTAAAGGCAAGGGGAGAATACTGGTAGGGGGGAATGGGAGGGTAATCAATGATTCTGCTGCACTCCAGCTCGTGTCTTGGCCCATTCGTGTTGGGCCGTCAGATGAGTTAAACTTACACAAGATATGAGCCTTTATCAACCTTGTGGGTCTCTATTTTATGTCTATATTAGACACCTATTGTATGTACATATTGTTTGTCGCTATTACACGCAACTTGTATATGTCTTTATTTAATGTACATTATATTGTACATATTATGTCCATCAATTGTATGTCTCTGTTTCATTTCTCTATTGTACGCCGCTATTGCTTGCCTCTTTGTAAGCTTCTGCTGTGCTTACATATTGTATGTCCTTATTGTTTGTCACCTGGTTCGAAAAAAACTTTAAATTGAACATTGAGAGTGATAGAACCACTAACCCAGGGGTCGGGAAACTTTTTGTCTCAGAGAGCCATAAACACCAGATATTTTGAAAAGTAATTCTAAGAGAGCCATAGATTATGTTTAAAGCAAAAAATTCAAGTTAATGTGTGCATTTTGTGTAATTTCTTAAAGTGAAATAATTATGTCTCTGAATTATTTTTAATAACATTGTTATGCTGTTTTTATATGCAATTAATATGTAGATCAAAGGAGTCTGAATAAACTTTTTTTTAATAATCGAACATTTGTCTGAGAGCCAGATGCAGCCTTCAAAAGAGCCACATCTGGCTGGCGAGCCATGGTTTCCCGACCCCTGCACTTACCAGAGATGCGACCAATGGGTTTTCATTGTCACTTTTATCTATATATTTTTTTATTAAGCAATCAGAAAACATTAACATAAACATATCAATGGTTGAATAAATCCACATTGGTAACATGTTAGCCGGTGATTCTAATTCTATAACAAAAGCAGGGTCAAGGTAAGAGAGGATTTTAAAATAACTTATCAAATAATATCTGTTTAATTGTGTGAGAATGTGAGTGTGTGTATGTGTGAGTGTGCGCGCGGGAGTGTATATGTGATAGTTCACGAAGATGTGGTTTCATCATAACTAATGTATATTTTTAGTGCCTCTAGTCAGCCATTTGATCGTTTTAAAAGTTCTACTTTTGACGAATCATTTCAAAAGTCAATGCCACACTTGTAAAGACCATTTTTATTTTTTTAAATTATTTTTTTTGAGGGAGGTGTTACTGTTACCTGAAGGTCTCTGCAGCTCCTGTGGGCAGGTGTTGACACACCCGTAGAAGCCGTTCTGGCACGTGCACATGAGGGAGCACTGAGGCTGGAACTTTTCGCCGTCTTTAAATACGACTCCGTTCACCATGCACGGGTTTTTGTCCTTTCCTGTCAGATAGAGGGGAAAGACATTGTTTCATAATATAAGTTAAGTATATTTTTTAAAGAAAGAATTTTTAAGGTTGAGACAAATGACATTTCAAATGAATAAATTTATTTTGTTTGGATTCATTTATTATCATATTGAACAATATTGTGCGGAACGTTCGAAAAGAGTTAAATTTGGTGCAGTAATTTTTGGTGCGCACTATAGAACCTAACAACATTACATCAAAGAAGCATTACATCCATTACGGGAATTATGTATCTTGATTTTTTTCATTTACTTTAAATAATCACATAAATTAAAAGGACTAACATTTTAATTTTAATTTGAGAATATGTTTACTCCGTCACACTAACGCATATGTATTTAAATGTGCAGAAAAAATGTTAATATCAATGATTAGATACTATATATACTTGCTTTTAGATTTTAATTATGGTTGAAATTAATTGCTAATATACGCTTTATAGTTGTGGGCTTAATGAACATACGATTTTTAAAAAAAAGTTTATTTAACAAAAAAAAACACACACCAAAAACCCGGACTTAATCAGTGGTTCTCAAAATCGAGTGTTGGGGTTTTCTAAAAGCTTAAGTCTAAAGAAGTAAGTGTTATGTTTGAGCTGTTATGTGAAATATGTTGGAATAGTTAAAACGGGATTAAGATGATGCTATCGTATGAGCTATTTCTTCCAAACATTCAAAAACGCTTATGAAATCTGTTTCTTTTTAAATCCTTTATATTAACTCATGGTGTCTGGTTGCTTGATTGCTTGTCGGTCGCCAAAACTTTGGATCGATTTTTAACCCACTTCCTCGTAAGCTAACGAGCTGAACTTTTGCAGGCAGTTTCGAGCCGATAATAAAAAACAATGTATCAAAATTTCAGATCGATCGCATGTACCGTAATTAAATTATTGATTTTTTAGATTATTTTATTTATTCCTATGTATCATGTTATTTTTTGAGATAGAGTGTAAGGGTGCGCATTATATTGAACAACCTTTCTGTCGCGCAATAAGGTGCGTATTTTATTGACAACACTTTTTATAAACATATTCCTGATCGGTGCGCATTATATTAAACACGTTTTACGAGACATAAATACAATTTTGTATTTTTGGATGGTCTTGCGCTGCGTATTATTATGACCATTCTTTTAGTTACGTCTCGTACATAAAGGATTTATAGTGAAAAACTTGTTTTTAAATTTTTTTAATAAATTATCCGTTTTGTTTTTTGCTCATTGTTTTTTTTTCTTCTGATGATAGAATTGACAACATCCGTATCACAGCGCATGTCATTCACGTGACTTGGAAACCATGATGACGTCAATCGATGCGCCACCGTCCTCCCAGACGCCCACCAACACGTTTGGTCAATCTACTGGACTAAAGCTGCCCACCCCAAAGTTGTCTCCCTTTGATAGAGCGCGCTACTGGCGAATCGGGACTCAATTATCAAGGTTCGGTTGATCTCTTTGGTCGCTCATAAAAAGTCGCCAGAATTCATCAAGTGGGTCAGTTGACATGTTGAGGTCAATCTGTTCTGTAGCACTTTCCTCTTAACGGAACGGTCGTGGACATGGACATGAGAGCAAACTTTTTGTTATTGCTTTGGTCACGATTTTCATGGCTTTTTATGGTGCAGAATGGTGCGTCGGTGGTACAGCGTAATGTGCAATAATGTGTAAATGGTGAATGTCTAGTGTAGTGTGTGAGTCTAAGTAACCTTGGGTTAAGATATAAGTAACTTTAGGTTAAGATCTAAGTGACCTTGGGTTAAGATCTAAGTGACCTTGGGTTAAGATCTAAGTAACCTCGGGTTAAGATCTAAGTGACCTTGGGTTAAGATCTAAGTGACCTTGGGTTAAGATTTAAGTAACCTTGGGTTAAGATCTAAGTAACCTTGGATTAAGATCTAAGTGACCTTGGGTTTAGATCAAAATGACATTGGGTTAAGATATAAGAAACCTTGGGTTAAGCTCTAAAATAAAATTCCTTGAGATCATAGTCTTGAAATGTCAGACTTAATAAGGAATTACAGCATAAAACACGGCAGACCTCTGCTCCCCCGCCCCAATACCACCGGCAAATCTCTTCCTCTCCCTGAAAAGGACTTCTGCAGCTAAAAGTACTCTGTTTTCTCTGAGAGCCCATTTCTCTAACCAGGCATCTTCATTTCACTGTCTTGTCAGTGCTTCATGAAATGAAGTGCTAACTAGATCTATTTTGTTTTAAAGGCATGTGTGCAGCTGGGTTTAGAGATTGTGTGTGTTTGTTGTCGGCGGTCACTGTATGACAGCTTGGGTTTGAGATTATTCTTAACGTGCGTTTTTTGCGGGCTGTTTGAAAACTTGTCAAAATTGTTTCAGTTCTTTCAGTGCTTCTAAGAAATTAAATTTTTAGTTTAAACCATAATCGATCGTGCGTTTCAGTGCAACAGAAACACATTTTGCACGTGGCGTGAATTGGTATGTTTTTAGGGTTTATATATGAGCCGAGAATACACTTAAAAAAGGAAAAGTCATTTCGAATGAAATTTTCGATGTCAAAATATGCTGAAGGTTACGTACGGACTAAGGGTAAAAAATGATGTGTGATATTTCAGATATTGCACTTCAAAGATATGGTAAATGTTTCATTCATAAAGACTCGATGACAGCCAGAAAAGAGAGAAAATTACACAAGTCAAAGCAATTTAGTAGTTAATATTTTTGCAAGTAAAAAAAAATTATAACAAAGGATTAATAAATGTGTTCTTTGATAACAGTACACGTTTAATGAAGTCCAATTGTTTTTACAATAAGAGTGGGTGGCTAAAATCTGTGTTTAAAATAGGTTTTTAAAGCCTAGGAATACACATTTCTTCTTTCTTTTCACTTATCTGTTACAGAAGCTACTTCTTTACGGAAGATTATTGCGTCCAGCACTTATCCATGGTTTATGTCTAGTCTTGTATTTTATTAATTAAAGTGTTAAATGTTGACAATGTATTGGTTTTCCTAGATTCAACAGGCAACCCATTCCATGAACGAATTCTTATCTTATCTTATCTGTTCACAGACGCTCCTTCTATACAGAATATTATTGCGTCCTACGCTTATCTATGGTTTGTGTCTAGTCCTGCATTTTTATTAGAGATTTAAACGTTGATAAAGTGTTGGTTTTCCTGGATTCTTCAGGCAACCCATTCCACGCCCGAATTCCGGACGGGAAGAATGAAAATTTGTATGTGTTTGTTCTTGCATACGGAATAAGAAAGGTGTTTTTATCCTTATGTCTATCTGAGGGTTGTATTAAGTTATCTTTGTGTTGTATTTCTAAATTAGAATTAATTGCTTTATGTATGATTACTACTTTGCTCTTGGTTCTTCTATCCTCTAGTGTTTCAAGGTTTAATGATTTAACTAATGGTGTTATTCTAGTCAGTTTTGAATATTCTCCAGTAATGAATCTGGCAGCTCTTTTTTGAATTTGTTCTAGTTTATCAATGTTTTCTTTGGTGGATACGAATTAAGAAAAGTGTTGTTTTTTTATCCCGTCCCCATCTTAAACAATACAAAACCAGACAAAACTTTAGATGAATCTGACCTGGGTGTGGTCACTTGATTTGAATCGATTGATTTTAGTGAACGGAGAGAAGCCGTGGGGTAATTAGAGCAACCTGTTGATATGGTGGTGGGGTGGGGTGGTGGTAGAATTAGAGCAACCTGTTGATATGGTGGTGGGGTGGGGGTGGTGGTAGAATTAGAGCAACCTGTTGATATGGTGGTGGGGTGGGGGTGGTGGTAGAATTAGAGCAACCTGTTGATATGGTGGTGGGGTGGGGCTGGTGGTAGAATTAGAGCAACCTGTTGATATGGTGGTGGGGTGGGGGTGGTGGTAGAATTAGAGCAACCTGTTGATATGGTGGTGGGGTGGGGCTGGTGGTAGAATTAGAGCAACCTGTTGATATGGTGGTGGGGTGGGGGTGGTGGTAGAGTACGTCGCCTGGTTGTGAGGGACTAGATATAAATAAGCATGGGCGACTTTACAAAGTTTCACTGTTCAAAGGCCCGTCAATAAGTCCTGTTATGTTTAAAGTATAACATTATAATACGACTCAGTTTTGGGTGCCCACTCGTATGTGTATAGACCAACAGCCGATTGTTCCCTGAAAAGTAAACAAAAATAACAACAAAAACTACCCACCCTGTCTACGCTCCTGATATAACCCAACTTTTTTTTTCCCTTTAACTTATATCTAGTATAAGGTAATTAACGTACGGGATCCTAAAATGTTCATTTGAGAACCGTTGTTCTGGTGTAGTGGTGTTGAAAGAAACCCCATTAACAAATCGTTTTGTGGTGTTATAAGTAGTTATAACGTACTTTTTTTAGAACACCTCATTCACAACGGCAGTCACAACCACAGGAAAATTGCTGCAGGAGCCTAGCGGACTTAAAAATATCCCATTTGAAACATAATGAGAACCACTGTGCTAGTAAATAAGATTTGAAGAAAACCCCATTCAAAACACTTGCCCCTCCTGGCATTATTTAACAAGACCAGTTCCAATGATGACCTACGGTGAGGCGAATAGACGTTTAATGCTGTTATCTACTCCATGGTGACCACATCCCAGGGCCGGGGCGTAAATTGAGCACCCCCCCCACAAACACACACTCATATATACATACACACTCAACTTGTACACAAACACACACGCCCCTTTACATTCTTACACACTGTTTCCCAGTCAGGTCCCGTTAAGACGCGATGGTCGGGGTCCAATTTTATCCAATCGCGACCCTAAGTTAACCGCGAGTTTACAGGGCTATGTGTAAATGGGCGATAATACCAGTTACGAAGGTATGTATTTGTTGACACTAAGTAAAAATAAAGTTCTATCACTTCATGTATTAGATACATTAAAAATATGCTTATTTATTACGGATATTATTTACTGTTGAAATCAGTTGAAGTGTTAGATTATTTTAAAGGTGCGAAAAACCTACGTACATGTAATTCCTTTGTACCGGACGTCACAGTCAATTACGCGGTAAAATTTGGTAGACTTGGTACTACCGTGAGTTAAGCGGACTCGCGAGTTAATGAACCGACTGTACTTTGTTTTACGGGAATTAAACAATTTTTAACACGTTTTTATTAACTTGCTTTCGTGTCCACAATTTTTTCAAATCTGCCAAAGTAAAATTGAACCACTTCTGATGGTCCTAGAGATCTCAAAATTTTGCCACAGATAGATCTTGGATGACAAATGCATTGTATCAAAATATCAGATCGATCGAAAGTACCGTTATTAAATTATTGAATTTTTTAGTTTATCTATATATAAGCATCTGTACCGTCTGCTTTTGTTGACATCCATGAGTTCAGCCCGTGACCACATCACCGTGTTTTTAAAACGTTGGGCGGGCGCTTGTGAGGTATAAAAAAAAATAGCGGTAAAAATATTTTTAAAAAACACTTTTTTGTAAGTGGACTAAAAAGAATAAAATAAATAGAGGTTACATTTTTTTTTAAAAAAAGCCACGTTTTTATAACTGTACTAAAAAGAAGAAAATAATTTAAAACTAACAAGTTCAAGTACTTTCATATAATATGACTAAAAACATGGTGCGGGTGTTTGGTATAAACAATTAAAGATTTATAATTAAGAAGGCAAAAAAGATATCTATAAGTGAGAGAATGAGTGAACTGCATATGTAAAACCTCATAAGCGCCCGCCCGACGTTTTTAGTCATATTATAAGAAAGTACTTGAACTTATTAGTTTTAAATTATTTTCTTCTTTTTAGTACACTTATAGAAACGTGGATTTTTAAAAATCTTTTTTTTACCTCCATTTATTTAATATAACTAAACGAATGTTCCATCAAAGGTTCGTTGGTCCACGTGCAAAGTAAAAAAAAACAACAACTCGTGTGCAAATTTGCACAGCATCCATTTTTTTGCAATATTTTACAAATTTTTTTTCCCATGGTATTGCTAAACTTAAAGGGAACATTGAACTAAACTGAGGGGTACAAAAATATGGTGGGTGGGATAGTGAAATTAAAATATTAAAAAATGTTTAGGGTTTACGTCAAGAAGTGTTTGGCATTCATTGGATGTTTGTACAAAGTGCGTCACTTGAATGCAGTAATTACTTGACTAGTCATTTTAGAACAATTGAAGCTCACACATCCCCAGGGCCGTCGTTTGGGCGGCTGTTATCTTGGTGATACAAACAAGTGTTGGGTTGTTTGTGTGAAATGTATGCAGGAGGTGGGTCACGTGTAAAAAGGAGGAGGGAGGATCGATTGGCGTCCAGATAATTTGACCACAGGCCAAAATTCTGATGGACGTCCAGATCATTTGACCAAAGGCCAACATTCTGATGGGCGTCCATATCATTAGACCAAAGGCCAACATTCCGATGGACGTCCAGATCATTTGACCACAGGCCAACATTCTGATGGACGTCCAGATCATTAGACAAAAGGCTAACATTCTGATGGACGTCCAGATCATTAGACAAAAGGCTAACATTCTAATGGACGTCCAGATCATTTGACCACAGGCCAACATTCTGATGGACGTCCAGATCATTTGACCACAGGCCAACATTCTGATGGACGGCCAGATCATTTGACCACAGGCCATCATTCATAAAAGAATTTATTCAGAAGCGTGCACATTTATGGTGACATTTTTTCTCTCTGTGTATCTAGGGTCAGCATTTTCAAATGATCGAAGGCTATTGTCTGTGGATGGACGCGGCAGAGAGAAGGTACACTTAACATTTCTAGTACAATTATTTACCCTCCACTTTTGCATCTGTCAATGAAATAGCAATTTTTGAGTTTCTTTTTTTCTTCCTGTAATTTATTTTCTTGTAATGAGAAACAAAAATTAACTGGCAATTTAAAATGTAAAAAATCACTATAAGTTTTAGTGAAAAAAAAATTACATAAAAATCTATATATATAATTCGCCAGAAACTAGAGCAAGCAAGCAAGATCCAGTCTATATTTAAGTAGTAGTGTACACACCCGCACCGCGCCGCACTATGTGCACCGAAGAGACGCACTATAAAGAAGGGAAGGTAGAGAAGAAAGAAGAAGAAGCGTGTTTCATTGTTGATAAATTAAAATATTTAAAACTGTTTTTGCTATAGTCCCCACTTGGTTTCTTTGAACCACGTTCACTCGCGAGCTATCCTGCGACGTATGTTACGTCGCGGGTGGTATCTAGTATTTATAAAACAAACAAACTGGCAATGTTTTATCCCAAGCTCAAGGAGAGGTCCACAAAAAAATCTCTAGGCCTCCACACTTTCACAAGAGAAGTTTGGGAAACCATTGTCGAATCGGGAATTTGATCGAAGAGCTGTTCCAACAAGGAATGAGTGGCATCAAGCGACTCCATATTGGGACTATAAACATCCGGGCGTATTTCATTAGTCGCCTCAGTGGCCTAATAAAGCATGTTCACGTGACAAGGCCAAATGATGTCGGGACTTTGGCGCGGAGAGTATTGACACAAAAAAACGAGGCGTGATGGATTGGGGCCGAGGTCCTGGCGAGGGTTGGTGGTAAATTAGGATGTCAGGGTTATTAGCCTCGTTTGGGGTTGTCTGTCCTTTTCGCCATTTTTATTTTGTTTAAAATTAACTTTAATGTTCTTCATAGCTTCACATTTATCTTTCTTGAGGACCGTCTCCTTAAAAAAATTATTGTTTTACTTAGGATTATATTTTGTCAAATCATAGCATTTTTTTTTAAAAATCCGTGTCCCGTGAGCCTGACAGGACGTCACTAAACAATCATATAAAAGGATATACGTGTGTCTGACAGGACGTCACGAAAAAACAATATACAAATAAAACAAACCCGTAAAAACAAAGTTTTTGACTATAAATCCATTATATATGAGACATAACTAAAAGTATTGATTATGTTAAAACGCGACAAACATTTACAGACTGAATCTGTCTTAACTTCCCTTTGCTTTATAACCCCTGGGGGGCGGGTGGAAGAGGGGAAAGGTCTGGTCACCGATCGCTAGACCAAGCTCAGCGTGACACGTAAAATGTAAATAAAAGCACGCCGGTACACCTGGTTAAAACACGAGATGTGTTCACCGATGGCTGGCGTGAAGTCAAGTGACCCGTAAAATGTAAACAATGGTGACTTCTACATATAGTTTTATATAGATAAACTAAAAATGCATTAATTTAATTACGGTACGTTCGATCGATCTGAAATTTTGATACGATGCATTGTTAGGTGACACGTTACCGTGTGCCAAATTTCAGCTCGATGGCTTCACGGCAAGTGGGTCATTTTTGACTTTTTTTTCCCGCCCGCCCAAGACAGAGAGAGACGGCAGTGAAGTTAATATAAGGGATTTAAAAACAAAGTTTTTGACTATAAATCCCTTATATATGAGACATAACTAACAGTATTGATTATGTTCAAACGCGACAAACATTTACATACTGAATCTGTCTTAACTCCCATTTGCTTTATAACCCGTTGGGAGAGGGGAAAGAACTGGTCACCGATCGCTGGACCGAGCTCAGCGTGACACGTAAAATGTAAACAAAAGCCCGCCGGTACATCAACCATGTGGCGTCAACGTGCGAACTGAGCTGTCACGTGAAAAAAACAATAAAAAACCGTGAAATTGAATTAATACGTCGTATATACGATGCATTGTTAGGTGACACTGGTCCATGTGCAAAATTTCAGCTTGATGGCTTCACGGGAAGTGTGTCATTTTTGACTTTTGTTTTTCCGCCTGCCCGACCAAGACAGAGACGGCGGTAAAGTTAATATAAGGGATTTAAAAATGGTATACGTGAGTCTGACAGGACGTCACAAAAACAATCATATAAAATGTTATACGTGAGCCTGACAGGACGTCACAAAAACAATCATATAAAATGTTATACGTGAGCCTGACAGGACGTCACAAAACGACTTGTTGGTCTGGGTCACGTTTATCGTTTAAAAAAAAACTGTTTTCTTCTTTAAAATTTATTTACCCTTTATTAACTGAGTTTTGAACAAATAAAGTACTTGAGCCTTATATTTGTTATTGCTTAGACATTCCTTATTAATTGTTACATACTTTTTCCTTGTTTGTTTGTTAAGACCATCACATATTTTGTAAGTTTACAAAAATTGTTTAGTTATTTTACGACAATATCCATTGTTTTTATATCATTCTAATTGTCTATAAAAAGTGTAATGAATGAAGGACCCAGATAAAAGCCAACGTTAATGGAATGGCGTGAATAGAATTGTCTGGTAATTAAAATTTTAAGTGACAAACTACGAAACAAACGATTTGGAATTGGACGAATTTCCATTAGTGCAGGACCCCTACCAGGAATGCAGCGAATGGCAAAGTGATGTAAATTCAAACAGAGTGAATGGCGATGTGAAGTGAAAGATGTTTAGTGAAGTAATGACAATGTGAATTGTAGTTAAGTAAAAGGAATTCAGGACTCTAAACTGAATATTTCATATCTTGGTGCGATAGAAGTGTTACAATGCCACAAGTAATAACTGGTTTTATAAAAGGAAGTTGCAATAATAATACACAAAATATAGACCATATTTTGGGGGGTTAAGGGTTTCAATTAACTAGAAATATGGTAACGTTAGACTACAATACAAACAATTTCATCTTTATTCACGAAATATGAAGTTACACACATGATGGATCACTACGGTGTTTTCCAAACCTGGGACCACGACAGGGGGACAAACATGACAATTTCAATGTTAAAACGAATGTGTGTGTGTGTGGGTTTGTGCAATTTTTAAAGAACAGTATAAAAAAACCCTATAAATAAATCTTTGGTTACAGTATACATGTATCTATGTATTATTGTATTGACTACTGAAACAAATTATAAGATGAAGCCTTGCAGTTTGAACAATTCTGTTTCTGATTGGTCGACGTGAAGTGTAGTATTTCATAGTATAACGTAAAAATGTCAAGGTCGTTTTAAATCGATTTTGGCACTGAAAATGGCGGTATGTGTTATTTGGTCTTGAAGTAAATGTACCGTTAAATATTCATTCATTAGTCTTCATTACTGCTTTTGACATTTTATTAATTTTAAGACATAGTTTATTTTTCGTTGTTTAATTCACCTTATATTTATTGTAGGGCTGTTATCGATTAATTTAAATTTAATCGTTAACTTTTTAAAAATTAACGATTAATTAATCGTTAATTTCGATTAAAGCCAAAAATAGAAATTTATGACGTCATTAAACTGAACATTTCAAGGGAAGTAACAAAACAGGCAATTTACTTTTTATATTTTATTGAGTTATTTCCCCTGTATCACAGACATTGAAAATTAAAATAATTTGAACTAAATTTTTTGACAATTTGTTGATACTTGATCGGATGTTTGTGCTGAAGGTGGTACGTCAGCGATGTATTTGATCCTTTAAAAGAGAATTGTTTATGGAAGTGAACACAGTAAACTTTTTCACCATCATCGAATTTGCCATCCGCAGTTAGCTTAAAAACAAAATTTTTGCTTAAATTCCAGTTGTATGCTTAAATTTAATTGCGCTGTTGCTGTCAGCCATTTTTTAGTTGACGTCTGCCGGTCCACATAAATTAATAAAATAAATTATAATATTACGCGGGGAAGTTTGTACGTAAAAATATATAAATTATTATTAATTATTAATAATTAATGATTTATTAATAAAATATTAAAAAAATATTATAAATATTTTCTTTAATTTCAATCGAATTTTTATCGATTAAAATAATTTTAATCGATACATTTTTTTAACGATTAATCGAGAACTTAATCGTTAATTTCCACAGCCCTAATTTATTGTTATAAGTCCGTAGTAAAAATGAGCTGTGCAATCTAGAAACTAATTCAGAGGACCACTTAAAATCTGGTTTGATGGACTCTGTCCACGACAAACGATGGTGACATATTTGTCAACAATGCTTGACTGATGAATCAATGAAACTGGGGGATTCTGGATGCGTATGTGATAGCGGAATATACACTCATAGAAACATACACTCACATTAATCTCGATCTGAATTACTGTTTTAGCTATTTTTTTAAAAAAGGAAACATTAAACTCTTTATTTACTTCCCATAATGCAACTGTCAATCTTACTCTTCTGGCTACTTACACAATTTCCTTACAGATCTCTAAATCTGCAAAAAATCATACTCATAAAGGAGACAATTTAATCAAAACATCAGTATCAGCATTTCTTTGACTGTTCTTTAAAGAAGATGCCAAAGAGACGAGAGCTCTGCCAATCACTAACAATATTTTGGGCAGAAAAATATACTAAATTACTGGAGTAATTAAAATAAAATTTGTTGACACGCTGAAAACGAATGTTGTCAGTGCAACCCGGATGAATCAACCCTGAGAGACTAGTGAGACTGTGGATGAATCAACCCTGAGAGACTAGTGAGACTGTGGATAAATCAACTCTGAGAGACTAGTGAGACTGTGGATGAATCAACTCTGAGAGACTGGTGAGACTGTGGATGAATCAACTCTGAGAGACTAGTGAGACTGTGGATGAATCAACTCTGAGAGACTGGTGAGACTGTGGATGAATCAACTCTGAGAGACTAGCTAGACTGTGGATGAATCAACTCTGAGAGACTGGTGAGACTGTGGATGAATCAACTCTGAGATACTAGTGAGACTGTGGATGAATCAACTCTGAGAGACTAGTGAGACTGTGGATGAATCAACTCTGAGATACTAGTGAGACTGTGGATGAATCAACTCTGAGAGACTAGTGAGACTGTGGATGAATCAACTCTGAGAGACTGGTGAGACTGTGGATGAATCAACTCTGAGAGACTAGTGAGACTGTGGATGAATCAACTCTGAGAGACTGTGGATGAATCAACTCTGAGAGACTAGTGAGACTGTGGATGAATCAACTCTGAGAGACTAGTGAGACTGTGTTGATAACGTACGTTACATATATTGGTGAACGGGACATGCTAAAGAAATGGTGTTCAGTTAATCGTTTGAAAGCACCATTACCTCAAAAGATCCACATATTAAGCTAAAAAAATTCTTTGGATGTCAATAATATGTCAATGAAAAAATCAACATCTTGAGCTGAAGATGGTGCTCCGTATATGATGGGAAAGAAAAATGGCTGCTTTAAATTGGACGAGAGATCCATAAATGCTATTTGTGCATTGTGTTCTTGATAATGCCAAAGATGAAGTCTCTTTAGAGCTGTTTTGTGCTGAACTACACGCGAGACTTTCATTCAAATAATTACGGAATTGAATGTCATTTCTCCATTAAATGTTTAGAAAATATACAGTTTTTCCTCCTCACATCGATTCCCTAGCGATTTCTTCAGTTAAAAAAAAATATTTATATATAATTAAGTTTCTTCTACGAAAAGCTGTCAATTCGATTATTAAAACTTATGGGTCGCTGGTTTAAAAAGGGGGGGGGGTGTAAGAATTTTAGAAACGCTTGGATGGGACACTAAAAAAGATTGGGAAAATCTGGGCTACAATATAATCCCCACTCGAAAAAAATAAATAAAAATAAAATCAATATACATAATTTGCAATATATGTCACGTCTGTCTGACCGTGACGCTACTAATTTTAGAAAGCAGCGCACCAAATTACTGCACCAAAAAATAAATCTTTTGGAACGTCCGCATAAAATTGTTCAATAGGGAAATAAATGAATAACAAAAATAAATAAAATAAATGAAAGTTCTGTATTAGGCTATTTTTTAATCTGATGTGTATTTATTTTGAAAACTTCCGTCATTTTTGACGGGTGATACACTAGTAATAATAATAATGATAATAATAAACAATTAAAAAAACAACACTAATATGCTCGCAGCAGGAGAATAGGCAGTTTCCCAATACATGGTTGAAATTAGCTTCATACCTTCATTTTGTCTTAGTATTTTAGTGTAAAAACTCAAGGTAACCCACCTTGGCAGATTCCCGTGGAGTTGTCATTCTTGTTGTCGCACACCAGACCCTTGGCGGTATCGCAGCGGTCCTTCTTGGAGCACAAGTCGCCCATCTGGCGGGCGCACATGTAGCAGCAGCTGCAGCCGTCCTTGACCCTCGTCACGCCCTCCTCACAGATGAGCTCCTCGTGGGGGCACTGGCAGGGGTACTGGCAGAACCCGCTGTCCTGTGGGGAGGAGGGGGTGAATCAATTATGTGAGTGTCTTGTCTTATCATATCTATACATACGCTCCTTCTATACAGAATATTATTGCCTCATACGTGCTGGTAAGGGGCCGTCCATAAGTACGTCACGCTATTTAAAAAAAAACATTTTACCTCCCCCTCCCCATTGTCACAGAATGTCAAAATCGTGGACCTAAAGTACGTCACTATTTGGAAAAAATGTTGTTTTTCAATTAACAAAATAAGTAAAATTTAATATAAAACACCATGACGTCAAACATGGCCTGACCCCCCTCCCCCTGTCACACTTTCTTAAACCCCCTCCCCCCTCTGGCGCGTGACGTACTTTAAGGACGGCCCCTAAGATCATGCCACAGCCGCCTTTGTTTCCCCAACTAGTGCCAGGTACCCATCCAGGGCTAGGTGGAATCAGGGACGCACTGGGCCCCAGGAACAAATCACGGAGATTAGAACCCGTGACCCTCAGTACGCCAGCCGTGCGCCCATGCCACTGAGATGAGATTGGAACCTGTGACCCTCAGTACGCCAGCCGTGCACACATGCCACTGAGATTGGAACCCGTGACCCTCAGTACGCCAGCCGTGCACCCATGCCACTGAGATGAGATTGGAACCCGTGACCCTCAGTACGCCAGCCGTGCACCCATGCCACTGAGATGAGATTGGAACCCGTGACCCTCAGTACGCCAGCCGTGCGCCCATGCCACTGAGATGAGATTGGACCCGTGACCCTCGGTACGCCAGCTGTGCGCCCATGCCACTGAGATGCAAGCTGACATGTTGTAACAGACACAGAGGACAGTTACGTCATGACGGTCGTCATGGACTTCTTTGAAAACTCCCCACAGAAGAGTTCACCCCAGTGGCGTGGCAACATATTGGGGGTGCTAAAAGATGTCCTCCCCTCACCCCGTCCATTTACACCCGCCTCATATTAACTCTACGACAATACAAAAACCGGTTCCGTGACAAACGCGCACACAACAAACGCGCACAGATAATTCCGCAATGACACAAACGCGCACAGAACAAACGCTAACACCGATAGTTGCGCACACGGACAATGGCGCACAACGACAAACTTAACCCTAACCCTAACACTAACCCTAATCCTAACCTGTGTGCGCGATTGTCTTCTGCGCATGTGTCTGGTCACCACAAAAACCGTATCAGTAGAGTTCACCTAATTAAACCATTTTTGTTAATCGAAAAGGGGCGCCAAGGGACGCCACGGGCGCCAATGGACGAAGAGAAACAAAGCATGAGTGAGAGAGACATCTTTAATTTCAAGAGCATTTCTGGCCGAATGTAGAGTTTTTGTTCGTGCCAAAGGTGGCAGGAAATTTAAAGCTGAATAACTGTAGCTCACTGTAGCTCGAACCATGCAGCAAAAAACGGTTACCATATTCAACATACATCTTGGAATAGACATTGTATGCTAGTGAAACACTCATATTTACTTGTTTATCTGAATTATAAATAAGATAAAAATTATCAGACTTTGCAAAATTTTTAAATTTTGTTTATATTTACGAAAACATGGTTTAAAAAATAATAATTTTAAGAATCAACAGTTGATTTAGTCAACATACAACGTTCAATATTTCAACTTAGTCAAACACGCGATGTGATTATGGGAATCGCCTTACCTAATCTCCAAACATAAGCAGCTTTCATTAAAAAAAATATGGAAGGCTAAATTAGTACAAAACATTTATTTACAATTTACAGACGGAAATTGTTAGAACCGCTGGTCTGGCGAGAGGTTCTTTGCCTGGCACGTTAATTAGAACTCACGCGGAGAAGTGCGACAGACGGCTTTATTGACAGGTGGCGCTACTAGGTCTCTTTGACGGGACTGTCCACATAACACACGAGTGGGACACCCCCTCCCCCCACCGCCAAAACTTTCCTTCCTCCCACGAGAGGTCCTCAAACTACACCAACGGTCGGGGGAGTGCACTCGATGTTTGATGGCTGGACCGTCTGTAGCGAGTGGTCAGCTTGGTCGTCATCTGAAGAGGAGGGTGTGTGTGTACAAGAGGAGGGTGTGTGTGTACAAGAGGAGGGCATGTGTGTACAAGAGGCGGGCGTGTGTGTACAAGAGGAGGGCGTGTGTACAAGAGGATGTGTGAGTGTACAAGAGGAGGGTGTGAGTGTACAAGAGGAGGGTGTGTGTGTACAAGAGGAGGGTGTGAGTGTACAAGAGGAGGGTGTGAGTGTACAAGAGGAGGGTGTGAGTGTACAAGAGGAGGGTGTGAGTGTACAAGAGGAGGGTGTGAGTGTACAAGAGGAGGGTGTGCGTGTACAAGAGGAGGGTGTGAGTGTACAAGAGGAGGGTGTGAGTGTACAAGAGGAGGGTGTGAGTGTACAAGAGGAGGGTGTGAGTGTACAAGAGGAGGGTGTGCGTGTACAAGAGGAGGGTGCGAGATCAACTTACTTGATGACGTCATACCTCACGCGATGATACTAAGACGAGTCAATTGATGACGCCACAAAACATACTCAAGACACGTACATACTACACGCACTAGCTGTTACACACACACATGACGACATCATCCCTCACCGCCACCAACCACACACAATCCCACCAACCACACACAATCCCACCAACCACACACAATCCCACCAACCACACACAATCCCACCAACCACACACAATCCCACCAACCACACACAATCCCACCAACCACACACAATCCCACCAACCACACACAATCCCACCAACCACACACAATCCCACCAACCACACACAATCCCACCAACCACACACAATCCCACCAACCACACACAATCCCACCAACCACACACAATCCCACCAACCACACACAATCCCACCAACCACACACAATCCCACCAACCACACACAATCCCACCAACGTTTAGACACCTACAGCTACATCACCCCTCACCACCACCAACCACACACAATCCCACCAACCACACACAATCCCACCAACCACACACAATTCCACCAACCACACACAATCCCACCAACCACACACAATACCACCAACCACGCACAATTCCACCAACCACACACAATCCCACCAACCACACACAATCCCACCAACGTTGAGACACCTACAGCTACATCACCCCTCACCACCACCAACCACACACAATCCCACCAACCACACACAATCCCACCAACCACACACAATCCCACCAACCACACACAATCCCACCAACCACACACAATCCCACCAACCACACACAATCCCACCAACCACACACAATCCCACCAACGTTGAGACACCTACAGCTACATCACCCCTCACCACCACCAACCACACACAATCCCACCAACCACACACAATCCCACCAACCACACACAATCCCACCAACCACACACAATCCCACCAACCACACACAATCCCACCAACCACACACAATCCCACCAACCACACACAATCCCACCAACCACACACAATCCCACCAACCACACACAATCCCACCAACCACACACAATCCCACCAACCACACACAATCCCACCAACGTTTAGACACCTACAGCTACATCACCCCTCACCACCACCAACCACACACAATCCCACCAACCACACACAATTCCACCAACCACACACAATCCCACCAACCACACACAATCCCACCAACCACACACAATTCCACCAACCACACACAATACCACCAACCACACACAATTCCACCAACCACACACAATTCCACCAACCACACACAATCCCACCAACCACACACAATTCCACCAACCACACACAATCCCACCAACCACACACAATCCCACCAACCACACACAATCCCACCAACCACACACAATCCCACCAACCACACACAATCCCACCAACCACACACAATCCCACCAACCACACACAATCCCACCAACCACACACAATCCCACCAACCACACACAATCCCACCAACCACACACAATTCCACCAACCACACACAATTCCACCAACCACACACAATTCCACCAACCACACACAATTCCACCAACCACACACAATCCCACCAACCACACACAATTCCACCAACCACACACAATTCCACCAACCACACACAATTCCACCAACCACACACAATTCCACCAACCACACACAATCCCACCAACCACATCCAATTCCACCAACCACACACAATCCCACCAACCACACACAATCCCACCAACCACACACAATCCCACCAACAACACACAATCCCACCAACCACACACAATCCCACCAACGTTTAGACACCTACAGCTACATCACCCCTCACCACCACCAACCACACACAATCCCACCAACCACACACAATTCCACCAACCACACACAATCCCACCAACCACACACAATCCCACCAACCACACACAATCCCACCAACCACACACAATCCCACCAACCACACACAATCCCACCAACCACACACAATCCCACCAACCACACACAATCCCACCAACCACACACAATCCCACCATCCACACACAATCCCACCAACCACACACAATCCCACCAACCACACACAATCCCACCAACCACACACAATCCCACCGACGTTGAGACACCTACAGCTAGCACTTAATAGTTACGTTGAATTCCTGATGTCAATTTTGTTGGCCTCCCCCACATCAACTTCCCCCGCGCCGCCCCTGAACACCTTTCATCTTAGAATATCTGCTTAGTCTGCTCTTTAACCGATTATTTCAACTGACTTATCTTGATTAAAGTTATTATCTCCCTTGCCACCCAAAGTCTCTTCTAGGTTCTCACTCTTTCTCCATATTTCCCCTCTGTCTTCTCTTCTCTCTCTTTCTCCTCTCCAATATCTCTATGTTGCCTCACTCTCTGACCCTCTTGTTTCTCTCTCTCTAAACAACAGAAGACATGACTTTATTGCGATACCGATAACTGTGAGATTATGTTAGTAATGCTTGAGTAAGGAAATGTGTAATGAAATGTGCGACATTCTGTGCAAGGACTTTCTCGTGGTCTATTCCAATTCAAGCTACGTTCTTGAAACCGTTAAATAAAAATGTTGGTAGTTTTCTACAACACCAATCATCAGACGGGCTCTATGACATGGCTATTTTGAATTTTAGAACAACACTCACACGTTAGAAATAGTTTCATAAACATTACTTTCAATCTTGGTCTAAACATACGGTACACATCAGACTCGCTGAGTTACGAGCCAAAGAAAAACATTAAATGTAACGCTCAGTTCCGACTGTTGAGTCATTAAATTAAATACAGGCATGTGTTGGTCGATGGTTCAAGTGTTGGAAAACTAAATTCGTGCTGTTAAACATTGCATCTAAAAGTTTCTATATGGCTCATTACCATGGTTTTTGGATCGAGGAATGGTGTGTGTGTGGGGGAGGGGTGGGGAAGAAAGAGATGTGTGTGGGGAAGGTTGTTTGTGAGGAAGCTTATTTATGGGGAAAGCTGTTTGTTGGTAAGGTTGTTAGGGCTAAAGACTAAAGTAAAGTTAAAAGGGATGTGTATATTTTGTTAAAGTAAAGTTAAAAGGGATGTGTATATTTTGTTAAAGTAAAGTTAAAAGGGATGTGTATATTTTGTTAAAGTAAAGTTAAAAGGGATGTGTATATTTTGTTAAAGTAAAGTTAAAAGGGATGTGTCTATTTTGTAAGTTTCAAACATAGACTGAAGTAGACAGTCTTGGGCAGCATCAATGCAAGATTTAATCAACAATCTTTAGAGTAACGCCACGCCCACTTTCTTTCTATTACTAAACATTTTTAATTTGAACGTTTCTCTTTCCAATCCTTGTTACGCCTCTAACCACATGTAAACACACCTCCCAAAATTCTCCTTTCAATCATTAGCCACTTTTAAAGAAAGAAATGTTTACTGATTCGTGAAAACCATTTTCCTTTGAAATCTCTTAATTAATTTGTGACCACACCCAAGTTTGTGAATGTGCCCCCCCCCCGGCCCCACACTCTTTTTACGCTATTTCCCTGTTTTAATACATTTTCCAATCGTTCAAAAGATTCCCCCCCCCCTTTTTTTTCCCTCCACCACCGATCTGGATGTCAGCCTTGAAATTGTTTCGTAACTCTTGCATCAAATTTTTAAAACCTCTTCAAGACCTTGGTAAGTATCGCCTGCCTTCCCGCGAGGTAATCAAGTTGTTCCAGCAGAAATCCCAGCCACGCGTCCAGACGTTTTCTTTTTAACGGTCCACTACTTTGCGCACACGGCCATCTGCGCACACTTCCGCTTCCACCCGGGGGGGGGGTTGTCAGATTTCACACATGCAATGGACACCTGCACTAAGCACTGAGATGACGTTCAATTAGTTATCTATCATTGAAGGGTTCTCAGAATTCGATGCACTTCCCCGAAACGAAATTTTTTTTATTGAATTGAGATCTAATGGAGATATTATATTTTGAAAAAAACAGTTTCCGATGGGTTTTTTTAATGTTAAACCGAATAAAAGCTACTCTTGTTACCAGAACTGTCATTTGGAATGATTCTGACATAATATTCAGTCATTGGGATGAATATGTCATCGATTGTCACTGAGACGAATATGTCATCGATTGTCACTGAGACGAATATGTCATCGATTGTCATTGGGTATAGTATGTTTCTTAAAGATGACTCTACATTTAATCATAACTGTTTTATTTTTTAAAATCTTGGTTTTATTCGTTGAAATTGTAAAAGTTAATACTTGTTTAGTAGCGGCCTGCGTTAATTCGTGCCTATGACTATGACATCTTTATGGTCGTGACTCGTGACATGTACGTAATTATTCCATGACTTTCTGCGTTGTAGAGATTGTCTAATCCCACGAATGTCTGAGAACCCTTGTTTCAAAAAGGGGCGTGGCTAAAACTAAAAATATCTCACACACCTTAATGACTTAAGCGTGCAGCGAAGTAAAACTACAACCAAGACGTCGAGGTTTTCAACTCCTTAGACGCACCGCCACGCCAGAAGTCACGAAATATCATGAACATTTTTTAAAGTCATGTTCTTTCACTTTCAGTCATGACTGCTGTGACTGTTAGCTGTTAATTTTAATAGCATCAGCTCCCGAGAATTTCAAGTATTTAACAAACCTCTCTTCTTACGAACATATTGCACTTTTTGCAATTCATTTCCTCACCCTGTTTTCCCCCCTATATCCTCCTCACTCGTTACCACCCCCTATATCCTCCTCCCTCGTTACCACATTCGCCCTGTCTCCCACGATCTTCTACTTCACCCGCGCTGAGTTCCTCTCTTTTAAATGTCCCTTGGTTTTCTGACTTTGTGTTCCCCTTCTGTCCATGACAAGAGTCTTTCTGGTCGAATTCAAGTTTTGGTTTCACCAGAGAAAGTGTAATACATTTCCATTTTATTGTTGTCATTGTTATTCTTCATATAATCAGATCTTGATCTTGGAAAACCGATTATCTTTGGGATCTTTGCGAAACTTTTTGAACTTTTTCAACTTAGGAAAAGAAAGTGCGCTGATATATTACTATTTGTAATTATGAAATTATGAAATGTAAAAATGACTCCTACGGTTGAACCAAATACAGAAAATCAATGGATGCTAACCTTCCACTGGCATACTTACTGTTTTATGATTGGTATACCTTCTGTGTTTTCAGTGGTATAAAAAACAATTTTATAAGCGGTATATTTCCAGAGTTATCGTCCTTAAACTCTCCTTGTCATTGTAAGTGTATTTATAAACGACATTTATATTCTAGTTGATTATAAGTTATTCACAATTTAGTTTAACATTGTATCTTAGTTTTTTTTTAAAGTGCTCCTGTGTTTGGTTCAAGAGTAAGGGGTGTGAGAGTAATGGGAGTGGAGTAAGGGTGTGAGAGTAATGGGAGTGGAGTAAGGGTGTGAGAGTAATGGGAGTGGAGTAAGGGTTTGAGAGTTAATGGGAGTGAAGTAAGGGTGTGAGAGTAATGGATTTGTTAATAGACACGTATAATTTTAGCGCAAGGAGGAGGAAGAAGATCAAACAAAGGGGAATAATGAAACGATGGAAATTGCCCAAAGGGAAATAATTGGTTTAAAAACCTGGGCAATGTCAACATCTGAAATACCCGGAGGTTAGGGCTGAACGGAGGAATGTGAGGAAAGAGGGATTCAACATTTTCCTTCCTCTCCTGTAAGGCTCCCTCCCACACACAAATTAAAATAAATAAATATGCCCTATATTTATCCTGTCTGCGCCGTAGGCTGTAGAACAAATTAGACTGTGTTATAATTGGGAAAATTTTAAAAGAAGAAAATAGGTTTCGTGACCATATTTTGTTTTTCAATAAACTCAAACATGTTTGGCGTTGAACAGAGTCTTTGGACGCTCATTTTGGGGCATTGGTTGAAGGTAGTGCACCAGATATGGAATTATTTACAAAGTCAAACTTAATATGGTGTATAAGGCTGATCTTAAGTGGCATATGAGACAGACCTCGACAGAGAAATGAGACTGGCCTTGACTGGTATGTCACCAGCCTTGACTGGTATATGTTACCGGCCTTGACTGGTATGTTACCGGCCTTGACTGGTATATGTTACCGGCCTTGACTGGTATGTTACCAGCCTTGACTGGTATGTTACCGGCCTTGACTGGTATGTTACCAGCCTTGACTGGTATGTTACCGGCCTTGACTGGTATGTTACCGGCCTTGACTGGTATGTTACCAGCCTTGACTGGTATGTTACCGGCCTTGACTGGTATGCTACCAGCCTTGACTGGTATGTTACCTGCCTTGACTGGCATGTTACCGGCCTTGACTGGTATGTTACCGGCCTTGACTGGTATGTTACCAGCCTTGACTGGTATGTTACCGGCCTTGACTGGTATATGTTACTGGCCTTGACTGGTATATGTTACCGGCCTTGACTGGTATGTTACCGGCCTTGACTGGTATATGTTACCGGCCTTGACTGGTATGTTACCAGCCTTGACTGGTATGTTACCGGCCTTGACTGGTATGCTATCGGCCTTGACTGGTATGCTACCGGCCTTGACTGGTATGTTACCGGCCTTGACTGGTATGTTACCGGCCTTGACTGGTATGTTACCAGCCTTGACTGGTATGTTACCGGCCTTGACTGGTATGCTACCAGCCTTGACTGGTATGTTACCGGCCTTGACTAGTATGCTACCAGCCTTGACTGGTATGTTACCTGCCTTGACTGGCATGTTACCGGCCTTGACTGGTATGTTACCGGCCTTGACTGGTATGTTACCAGCCTTGACTGGTATGTTACCGGCCTTGACTGGTATATGTTACTGGCCTTGACTGGTATGTTACCGGCCTTGACTGGTATGTTACCAGCCTTGACTGGTATGTTACCGGCCTTGACTGGTATGTTACCGGCCTTGAATGTTGTAAGCAGTAGAGCTGTTTTTGCTGTTGTTTTTATTGCTGTTTTTTGGTAGTGCTGCTGTTATTGTTATTGTTGTTAGTACTGTTTTTGTTGTTGTAATTGCTGTTGTTATTACTGTTATTATAACTATTATTGCTGTTATTGTTGTTATCGCTGTTGTTGGTATGCCACTGATGTTATTTCTGTTGTTATTGCTTATGCTGTTGTTGTTCTTCCTGGAATAATATCCGGGCATCTGATAATAATTTTATATTGAATTTCCATTTGTTCGCTAAAAGAAGGCTTTCTGCCGACACATCATTTCTCATTCAGACACGGACACAATGTTTGGTGCTTTGAATGAACACAACTATTGACATCATGACACCAACATTTCCCATTAGATGAATGAGATGGACCCTGGACATCGGGTGTAGTAAGATGGCCACGATCTTTAACCCAGTGAGTTATGGCCTATGGCCACGAAAGTCCTTTGATGTCGTTGAATGAAATGACCGTCTTCTGGTTTCAGAGTTGATATTTTGCTTAGCACCCGCCGGATTATTTGATGATTATTTGATGATTTTCTTAATAAGATATCAAGAGTGCGCTGATTAAAGGCAAACAATGTTTTATTACTGCCCAGAGATTGCATCAAGTACACAATTGTAAAAAAACTAAATTACAAAAGAAATAGGAGATAATTCTAGATCAAAGAATTCGGGTGGGAACTTAAATATGGCTTTAAGATAAACCATGATTAAATTATCTTTTGAAATCTGGTGTTAAGTGTCTTCATGTCTTTGAGGTTAAAGATGAAGAGCTGTACATAAAAAATGATGTTTGTCAAAAGTAATAGGGTTTTAAAAGAGAAAATTTGATTTATTTACAAGGTCTGTGGGCAAACTTTAAAAACAATGGAAAAAGAAGAGCAGAACATATATTACAGTCGGTTGTGTGTAAGCTATTGATGTATGTGGGTGGTTAAGGCCAGTGGTTAAGCTGGTGTAAGTTGATGGTGTAAAATTTTGGAGTAAATGGGTGGTGTAAAATTTTGGAGTAAATGAGTAGTGTAAAATATTGGAGTAAATGAGTAGTGTAAAATATTGGAGTAAATGAGTAGTGTAAAATATTGGAGTAAATGGGTGGTGTAAAAGTTTGGAGTAAATGGGTGGTGTAAATAGGTGGTGTAAGTGGTTAGTGTAAATGTTTGGTACCTTATCAAAAGTCTTATTGCACTGCACAGACATAAACCTTGTTTGCACGCGTCCATATAATAACTTTTCCCATGCCACGGTTCAGACAGTATTTGAAAAGAACCACCCAGAACTTCAAAATCAGATCACCAATGTTTCCCCCCCTCCTCCAATATTACCCCCACCCCCACCAACGGTTTCCTCAGACTAAAAAATTTTCATTTGAGACTCACATGAACTAACTCAACGATATCCGTACTCGACTCTGCTTATTTTCATATGCGTCACCATCAAATACTTATAGGTATAGGTAATCCGCGGACATGAGGCGGAGATGAAGCTCACGAACTAAACAAACGTCTAGTGTAGCTACGTGGTGTTAAAATATTTGTTGGACAGTAGTACTTTTTACAAATGTTTCTTGCGCACGCAATAATCGATAATAATACTTAAGCTCTTAAGAAATCGAGTAATCTTAACTTATTGAGTGATCGACTTCTGAGCTCTAAAATGCGACTCCGTGATCTGGATATTTGGAGTAAATTAGATTCGTCTTCATTAGGACCAGCCAGAGCCAGTTAATGACATTAGTGAGGGGAGCTAAGAAGTACAAAGTGAGAAAAAGAATTAGTTACCTGTCCTGCGATCCTGTTTAATGTCTAACGGTTCAAGTAGGAGGGAGATCTCGGTGTAAAAGGTGGACCTTGTTTTGGGTGGGGGTGTTGGTATGCGAGGTCACGTGAGGTCCAGGCGCGTGGGGGAGTGGAATTATGGGGTGGTCCCTAAGATGTTTGAGGGTGGTCTACGGGAAGCACAAACTGTCCTTTATTTGAAGGTGGGGCGGTGGGTGGTCGGAGGAGGGCCCTTTATTAGAAGATGTACCACAGGTTCTCAAACGATTGCTAAACATACATGATAGATTGTTTAAAAAATGATTTTTGTCAAATTTTTTTTTCAAAAAAAAATATGTAATTGCAATTGTCATATGATTCAGAAGCGTACATAATCTTTTTGCGTGTCAAGAAGTGTACAGATCTTTTAAGAAACTTTCATCCACATTTATACATTCTAGTACAATTGCGTCTGTATGGGGACAATGTCCATTTGTTTGCTTAGGTCAAACGCTGCTTTTAGTAAAATTATGGAATGATTGAGAGCAGTTTATGTGATGAAAATTTTCTAAAAGTAAATCACTTTTCACGTAAAAAACAATGAGGTCCAGTTGAAAAATCTATAAATCTTCATGATTTTCTATAAATTATCAAGGATTAGTGCATACGTAAAAAAAGGTGTTCTTCCTTATTTCTTGCATAGGGGAACAAATTTTCTGTGTTACGTCAAAACATTTGGGAGCCATCGAATTACCGCGACTTAGCCGATTTCGTGAAATAATAAATCGCAACTTAACGGGATCTGTATATGCGTTATAAAAATACAATTAATCGAAATTAATCGATTAAATTCACCCCCCCCCGATTATTCGAACACAATTTTTTTATCAGTACCAGCCCTAATATATATTTACTAGGTTGTGCTGCGGCGCCCACTTTTTAAATCCCTTATAGTAACTTCACAGTCGTCTCTCTCTCTGTGTGTGTCTCTCTCTCTCTGTCGTTCGTCGTCGGTCGGGCGGAACTCAAAAATGACACACTTCCCGTAATGCCACCGAGCTGAAATTTGGCACATAGACCCGTGTCACCTAAAAATGCATCGTATCAAAATTTCAGATCGATCGAACGTACCGTAATTAAATTACTGCATTTTTAGTTTATCTCAATATAACATATGTAATTGAAATACACGGTTTGTTATTGTTTTTATTTCACGTGCCAGTTGAATTCACGCGTTGACGCCACACGTCGATGTCCACATCCCCTCCCGTCCCTTCCCCCGGTTTTAAAGCCAGGGAACATCACTCGGTGTCAGTCTGTAAATGTTTGTCGCGTTTGAACATAATCAATACTTTTAGTTATGTCTTATATATAAGGGATTTATAGTCAAAAACGTTGGTTTTACGGGGTTGTTTTATTAAATCCCTCATATTCACTTCCAAATCTTGTCGTCATCTCTCTCTGTCGTTCGCGGGCGGGCGCAAAAACAAATGTAAAAAATGGCAATTTCCCGTGATGCTATCGAGCTGAAATTTTGCACATAGACTCGTGTCCCCCAACAATGCATTGTATCAAAATTTCAGATCGATAGAACGTACCGTAATTAAATTAATGCATTTTTAGTTTATCTCTATATAACTATATTTAGCGGCGTGCTTTTGTTTACATTTTACGTGTCACGCTGAGTTCAGACCAGCGATCGGTGACCAGACCTTTCCCCTTCCCCTCCACTCCCCCGTTTTAAAACAAGGGGGAGTTACGGCAGTTTCAGTATGTAAATGTTTGTCGCGTTTGAACATAATCAATACTTTTAGTTATGTCTCATATATAAGGGATTTATAGTCAAAAACTGTTTTTACGGGGTTGTTAAATTATTGTTCCCTTTTATATCCCATTACTTAGCTTCTTTAAAGGAGAGTTCTTTTTAAATGTGTTCAAATATAAAATTTAAGTGCGCCACCATGGCAACTGTATTCAAGTTGTCACAAATGTAACGTTCTATTGATTCATTTTTACCAGCCTGGAAAAGTGAAACCCATTTTAAATAAACTCACCTCAATGTTTGTTAGTTTATTTATAGGTATCTTTTTCTTAATTTAGAGTCATCTTATATACATACATGTGTATCATCAATCAAAATACACAATTCCCGTCGTCTCTATGTATGTATGTATCGAATGTAATTTATTATATGACGTCATTGTTTGATCTTATATTTAATACAAGGTGTGCATCAAAAGGTGTGAAAATTAAAGATGGATGTACAAAATATTATATGACGTCATTGTTTTATCTCATCATATTTTAATTTTGGAAAAGGGAACAATGTAAAAAGAGGATTTGATGATGGTTAATTATAAAATTAAAAAAAACAAAGGGGGCACCTTAGGCGCCCTACAACCCCTATTATAAAATACTTTGTGTACATTTCAGAAAGTTTAATATTTCGTATTTATCAAACAAGGACAACTTAGTTGGGCTTTTGAAAAAGGTGGGTGCCGTAGGCGCCCTAAAAAGTGCCTTTTTCAAAATAAATAGATCTCAGCTGAAAACTTCCGTCATTTTTGACGGGTAATACACTAGTAAATAATATAATAGCCCAAGTCATTGGATGTGGAACGCCGTCATATAATTTTTTTTGCTGCGCATCTTTAATTTGTAATTAATTTGCGCACCTTTTAATGCACACCTTCTATTAAATATAAGATCAAACAATGACGTCATATAATTTATTTTTACATTGCTAATCACCACACAATTTTAAAACTAATTTTAGAAAGCAGCGCACCAAATTACTGCACCAAAAATAACTCTTTGAGTCAATCAGCACTGTGTACAACATAAATGCTGACGTAAAAGGTTGGTGAGTTGTTTGGTTAATGTTAATCTGGAAACCAAAATGTTTATGATTTTGAAGTCTTTATTTTCAATTTAAAAAAAAAGCAGAGTGATGTCCCTTAGCGTTAGGCCACAGTCATACATAATTGAGGGTAAATCCCTATATATATTGCGCCTAAGCGCGTCCGAAGCCGTGTGTGTGCGTGGGTGCTCGCTATGCGGGGTAACTCCCGAAAATAAAATAAATTATTGAAAATTAAATAATAAACATTTTGGTGTCGAGATTAACAAGACGGCGTTTCTCGCTATAAAATATTGTGACTTGACGTAATAGTTCGAGCTCATATTAATTTGTAAAATGGAAACAAAGTAAAAAGAGCCGCGGTTATTTCAATGAAATGTGATTTTTTTAATGGTACCATCTGTTTGTGTGTTTATGTGTGTGTGTATAAGTGTGTGAATAAAGTGAGTGTGTGTGTGTTTACGTTGTGAACTAAATGTGATGAAACGGTTTATTTTTATGTCTGATAATGTTGCGCCTCTAACAAGAATACGTATAATTTTTTTGTAAAAAATTACAGAATTAATATTTGTTTGCAAATTACATCTTTACACTGTTTCCTTTATGTATTTTATTCAGCCGTTCGAAAAATTTATTTGCTTTGGTCTTTCTCCAGATGTCTACATTTATGTTCAACGTTAATCTACCTAACATTTTTGTTTACAAACCATAGTCATTGTTTTTTTAGCGCAATATTTTAACAATATTTATGTACTATTATTTTCTATTATTTTCTTTATTATCAAATACACAGTATCATTTTACCACTTTTCTTTATATCTTTTATATGTTTAATTTAAATACTTAATGTATTTGACATTTTACAAGTTAGTTCTAAATAATCAAATACTAATCAAATACTAACAATGTATTAATGAATTATAGAAAGAAAGCACATGAGTGAAACTAGATACCAAACACTATAGCTTAGCCACTGTTAATATTCTTTTTGCATAAATTAAGTCAAACATGCTAGGTAAGTTATATTTATCAATGATTCTTAGGTGGGATATTTATTTTCCTTCGGTGCTTAAATAGTTTACACGATTTTTTTTCTGGAACGATTGCTCCATAAACTGCCCCAAGGAAATAGAAGGAATGAAAAAAAAATCGGTACTGTTATAGACGAAAATGGATTATATATAGGAGTTATATGCACGGACCAATGAGTGTGGTTAATAAGTGGAACAGCTATTTTTATATTGAGTACAACTTTATGACCTTTTGAAATGTACCATTTATTTGTGGGGTAAGAGTCAATAATATCCCCCAACCCTGGATGACATAAACACTATAACTTAGCAACTGTTTTTATACTTTTTGCATATATTAAACTAAATAAGCAGGGTAAATTTTAAGCCCAGACCTTGCGATTCAAAGTGTTTCTTTAAAACAAATAAAACCCATGCACACCTAAATAATATGCTTTTCCCATAAAAAATCATTGCTAAGAAAGGTATTTAAGAGCTTACAAAACTAAAACATTCATTAAAAAAAATAGTTACATTTCTAGAACAATGAGTTGCGTGGCACACACTTCAGGTATAAATTGTACGGTTCTTTAAGGTATAAATATATTTTGTGTAAAGACATATCGCGGGTATTACGACTCATATATAGGTTCTAGCTTCAGAAAGTGCGTGCTCAAGCGAAAAAATACACTAACGGCAACTGATATTTAGACATAACAGCTTGATTTTATTTGAGCAATATTATGCAACGAGGATAAATTTTTGTATAAAGACTGATTTCAAAGGCAGATCATGTTGTTTACTAAATGGCAGTTTTCTATTAAGCTGTATACACTTTCTTGCTACAACAAGAAAAGGCTTAAATACAAATACAACGAAAAGTAATCCTTTATTTTAGTGGAACAAGTATCTGCCAACTTATTGCTTTGTTAATACTAAAAGAAAAGAGTGGAAAGTCCTTTCAAAATGACGCAATTTATTAGAAAATCAATCTCTAGGAATTAAAAAAAAACAAACATTGTTTTTATGTTAATATTCGTGTGAAAAGAAAATAAGAACCATACACCCGTAAACCATATTTCCCCCCTCCACTAAGCATACATATTCAAATAAATATTATCTGGCTCAAATATTAATGAATTCGTCGTTAACTAATTTCATGCTTAAACTATACAATGGAATCGGTGTTTTTCAGAGCATTTTCCTAGAACCAAAGGAATCATATGGAAATATATTTTTTTTATATTTTTATTCACGTGAAAATAAATTGAGCCTTGCCGATTAGATTTTTATAACTCTTAAGTACCTTTCATATTCTGTAGGAGTATATTATATAGAGAAAAGCATGCGTTATTAAAGCAGACACACCAAAATTGATGGTTAATATTTAAATTAATCATTCTTTCTATTTTCTCGACACACATATCGTGAATTTTATAAGACGTGGTTTGATTTATCACTACCCTAATTTCATGATGCATTTACATTCAATTTTAAGGGAAATTTGAGACCCCAAACAAAATAAAGTTATTTTTTAATTGTGCCTACCCCTGTTCTGGCAAAAAATACACTAACAGCAACTGATATTGTGACATAACAACTTGATTGTATTTGAGCAATATTATACAACGATGATACAATTTTGTATACAGACTGATTTTTAAAAAACTATTATGTTTTAAAATCAAATGCCTACATAATATATGCTATATGTTTTAAGCCCTAACTTATGTGTCATCTTATAAGCTAAAAAAGCTACAATGAAAAAAGGCTTGAATATAAATACACAGAAAAATAATCCGTTATTTAAGTGAAACAAGTATCTGCCAATTTATTGATTTGTTACTATGCTAAAAAAATACCCTAATCGTCTTGAACTAATTTCATACTTAGCTTATAAAATGGAGTGGGTGATTTTAAGAGCTTTTCCCTAGAACCAAAGGAATCAAAGATATTGTTTTAATTTTTTGATTTATGGAAAAAGAAATTTAGCCTTGCCCATTAGATTTTTGTAACTGTTAAGGACCTTTGTTATTCTGGTAAAGTATATCGAGAAAAGCGTGAGTTATTAAAGCAGAAATACCAAAATTGATGGGAAATATTAAAATTCATCATACTGTCTATTTTCTAGACACACATATCGTGATTTTTATAAAGAAGGGGTTTGACTTATCACTACCCTAACTTCCTGATACGTTTACACTCATTATTAAGGGGAATGTGACACTCAAATCCAAATAAAGTTATTTTCACTGTGCCTACCCGTAGCATCGCACGGGCATTGCTCTCGTATATATATAATACTTTAAATAACATCTCCAAACCTATGAATAATTATAATTTATTTAGCAAAATAATGGTAAATCTGTATAGTTTTGAACTTTAAAACTTGTATGTAAAGCTCAAAACTACAAAACTGTCACATAGTCGTTTCTTCCCTTGAAATTTTCAAATCCTTATTCCATCTTTTAATAAGTCCTTAATTCATTGTTTACTAAATCCTTAATCCATCTTTTACTAGAGCCTTCATCCATTGTTTACTTTATCCTTAAACATTTTTTATACTAAATCCTAAATATATTTTTGACAAAATATATTAAAAAGTTTTTGAAAAGCGGGACGAGATATCCGTTAATTTCATTTTTGTTATGGTCGTAAAGTCATTTATCATAAAATCTAATTTTTCCGGAAGTGTTCGTTGTCAAAGTTTGAGATCCGCGGCTGTCCACGAGTCAGTGAAGGGAAATGGTAAAGGACGATATGAAGTCGAGGGCGACAATCTCCCCGACAGAAAGGAAAGGAAGAGAGAAGAAAAAAAGAAAAGTCGGTATTGTTGATTTTCTCCGACATTTCTTCATTACTGATTGGCCGCTGGCTTCCGGTCAGACAGCTTGACTTGATAAGGGGCCGCTTTAATTTAAAATACGAATCGATGGGCAGGGAGGAGGCGATGGTGGGGGGAGGGGTGTCAAAGAGAGGTAGAGGGTCTTGAAAGGTGGGGGGGGGGTATTGGTTAAGCATGTGAAATGTCTGTGAGCCATCGCAATGTCCGTTTCGAAATTTGTGTTTGCTCAAGATTGTCCGCGAGAGATAACAGGGTGACCCGTGGGATTGATTGAGGACCTGGTGGCTAAAGGACCTTGGATTGATTGCGGACCAGGTGGCTAAAGGACCATGGATTGATTGAGGACCTGGTGGCGAAAGGACCTTGGATTGATTGAGGACCAGGTGACTAAAAGTACCTTGGATTGATTGAGGACCTGGTGGCTAAAGGACCTTGAATTGATTGAGGACCTGGTGGCTAAATGACCATGGATTGATTGAGGACCTGGTGGCTAAAGGACCATGGATTGATTGAGGACCTGGTGGCTAAAGGACCTTGGATGTTCCCCCCCCCCGTAGGGACATGCGGATGTTTAAATTCTAGCGCAAACAAGCAACGTGTGTTGGGGAATTTCTGAGAACGTTACTGGAAGGACAGTCAAGATTTCTCTGTTTGCCATCTGTATCTTTTTTTTTATGCCTCCTCCTTTTTCTTTAATTTAGATGGAAGCTCAGCGGGGTATTTGTTGAAAGAGTTTCACAGCGGTAAACACGAACTATTTTTTTTTAATTGAAAGTAAGCATTACATTATTTTACCAGTAGTTCCAAGGTAAGGTTTGATATTAGATCAAACTAGTGCGTAAGGTTAGCAATATCAGAACCTTAGCAATCAGTTTGAAAAGTTGACATCCGGGACCTTGCGCGTTTTTTTCCCTTACGAGCAGACACAACTCTGAGATGCGTTCAGCTGCAATGCCGTAGCTCTGTGTGGAAGTTGTTTTTTTTTAATATCTCGGTGAATTCTCGATTACACACATACAACACGTGCATGCAAGTAAACCGTTTCACATCCCACTCACTTTCTCTGGACCACTTGGATTTCAGGATTCAGGCGATGACATGGCCTGAAATAAAAACAACCCGTAAAAAACCAAGTTTTTGACTATAAATCCTTTATGTACGAGAAGTAACTAAAAGAATGTTCATTATAATACGCAGCGCCAGACCATCCAGAAATACAAAATTGAAGTTGTGTCGTAAAACATGTTTAATATAATACGCACCGATCAGGAATATGTTTATAAAAAGAGCTGTCAATAAAATACGCACCTTATTGCGCGACAGAAAGGTTGTTCAATATAATACGCACCGCGACGCTCTATCTCAAAAAATAGCATGATACATAGGAATAAAAAAAATAATCTAAAAAATCAATAATTTAATTACGGTACATGCGATCGATCTGAAATTTTGATACATTGTTTTTATCATCGGTACGAAACTGCCTGCAAAATTTCAGCTCGCTATCTTGCGAGCAAGTGGGTTAAAAATCGATCAAAAGTTTTGGCGACAAGCAAGCAAGCAAGCAAGGTCCGCCGCAGACACCACGAGTTAATATAAAGGATTTAATAAGAAAAACCCGTAAAAAACCAAGTTTTTGACTATAAATCCTTTATGTACGAGAAGAATTTAAAAGAATGTTCATTATAATACGCAGCGCCAGACCATCCAGAAATACAAAATTGCAGTTGTGTCGTAAAACATGTTTAATATAATGCGCACCGATCAGGAATATGTTTATAAAAAGAGCTGTCAATAAAATACGCACCTTATTGCGCGACAGAAAGGTTGTTCAATATAATACGCACCGCGACGCTCTATCTCAAAAAATAGCATGATACATAGGAATAAATAAAATAATCTAAAAAATCAATAATTTAATAACGGTACATGCGATCGATCTGAAATTTTGATACATTGTTTTTATCATCGGTACGAAACTGCCTGCAAAATTTCAGCTCGCTATCTTGCGAGCAAGTGGGTTAAAAATCGATCAAAAGTTTTGGCGACAAGCAAGCAAGCAAGCAAGCAAGCAAGGTCGGTCGGTCGGCCGCAGACACCACGAGTTAATATAAAGGATTTAAAAAGGGGAACGAATCGCCTTGACAGAAACGCGTTCCTTTCTACAAGATTTAATGGAGTAATTTTCCCAACAACTTAAAAAAGATAAAGATAAACGACAACAGAACATAATTCCTTCGGTACGTCGGTCACTTACATTAAACAGTATTAAACAAATAGAGAGCACATACTATATGAGGTCTCAAAAATAAGTTAAAACCCAGCATCAACAACCATCATCAACATCCATCATAACCTCCATCCTCAACAACCAGGGCCAACCCTAATAATTGCGGGGTCCTATGCGGCTTAGTATGCGAAACGGATTGAGTGGGGCCCAGTCTGACCCAGACACAGAGTAGGGATAAGGATAATAAGTAATAAGTGAAATTAAGATAGGCGGGCCGATGAAATGGCGGGGCCCACTGCGTCCGCATAGGTTGCATGCAGTGGCCTAAGGCCGGCCCTGTCAACAACTATCATAAACATCCATCATCGGCATCCATCATCAACAATAATCATCAACAAACATCATCAAAAAAACAAACACAAGAGAATGAGAAGTTTTCAAACCATGATAAAAACCAAAGAAATGACTCAACCCCCTTTTCGAACACGTGATTTCACCAACAATTTTAATGGCTATGGCTTTAAAAGTTTTACATTTTTTCGGGTATTCCCGATTTCGGAACAGTCGGTGCGCATAACGAGCGGTCGTTAATTTGGAACAACTTGACGTTTGGCCGGCTCTCACGGCTTTTGTCTCTAATTGGTTTAACTTTATGACCATGTGGAGCTCTCCGTCGACAGAGGTGGAGATTGTGGGGTGTAAAGGATGTGTTTACTCCATAAAAAAAAACATAATAAAAACTCAGAAAAAATAGTGACTTGAGCTCAGTATTCACAAATTTACGTGGTCATGCCTTGTGTCTTGATGCGGAAATGTGGGGTGCGATGGATGCGGTGGTCGAGTGGCAGCGCACTGGACTGTCGTACCGATGGTCACGGGTTCGAATCCGTGTGAAGGCAAGGGTTTGTTCCCGGGGCCTAGGGCGTCCCTGAGTCACCCCGCTCCGAATGGGTACCTAACACTACATGTAGTTAGGCGGCTGGGTAATGCGTGGAACCCACAAAGCCGTGGCCTGTGAATGCTGCATCACTTGCCAACAGATCATCTGTCATGGTCTGTGGACGCAACTATCTTCTGCATAGAAGGAGCGTCTGTATAGATAAGATAAGATAGGTACTCGCCATTATAAAGGGTACTAATACGTACTCCTACTCTTTCTTCTCTCCCTTCCAAATTTATTCCAAGTTATGGCTACACTATGAAGTATCATGAATAACATCTTCGAATTCCTATGCCAATCAACGTACAAGACACCAAACCTTAATCTTGACGCCAGGTATATTTTGGGTCTGCTCTTTAGAAAACGTTTGAACCCTTGTCATCGGGCCATTAGATCAAAGTTTCTAAGAATAGACCGTCAGTGGCCAATTGTTGAATTGAAGTTTGGCGCTTAGCTTTAGAGCCGTGCCCCCTTTACATAAACATTCGGCTTTACATAAACCTGTACGTGTATACAAGGGGGGACTGTTGCCAGGGTTGACCTCATAGAATACTCTCTAACAAGTTTGTTTTAGTGCAACTAGGAAAAAAAATGTGTTCTTCCAGTTCTTTCATCTCAATACCCAATAGGCAGCATACATTTCGCTTAACTTAGCCACAACAGGTTGTGTTGAAATTCGTTCCTTTTAAAACACAAGTACCAGCGTTCAATTTTAATGTTCTCGAGACACAACTGTCGTAGTTAAATTTTGATGGTCTTGAGACACAATTGTCGTAGTTAAATTTTGATGGTCTTGAGACACAATTGTCGTAGTTAAATTTGGTTGGTCTTGAGACACAATTGTCGTAGTTAAAATTTGTTGGTCTTGAGACACAACTGTCGTAGTTAAATTTTTTTGGTCTTGAGACACAATTGTCGTAGTTAAATTTTGCCCTTAACTTAAGACACAACTGGTTACCACGATTAGGACATCGTACGTAATTGTCCACCTCATTCAAGCTTCAGATATATGGGCTATGTCATTTTGTGACTTGTGTACTCAGTGGGCCATGTCATTTTGTGACTTGTGTACTCAGTGGGCCATGTCATTTTGTGACTTGTGTACTCAGTGGGCCATGTCATTTTGTGACTTGTGTACTCAGTGGGCCATGTCATTTTGTGACTTGTGTACTCAGTGGGCCATGTCATTTTGTGACTTGTGTACTCAGTGGGCCATGTCATTTTGTGACTTGTGTACTCAGTGGGCCATGTCATTTTGTGACTTGTGTACTCAGTGGTCAATGTCCTTTTGTGACTTGTGTACTCAGTGGGCCATGTCATTTTGTGACTTGTGTACTCAGTGGTTAATGTCCTTTTGTAACTTGTGTACTCAGTGGGCCATGTCATTTTGTGACTTGTGTACTCAGTGGGCCATGTCATTTTGTGGCATGTGTACTCAGTGGGCCATGTCATTTTGTGACTTGTGTACTCAGTGGTTAATGTCCTTTTGTAACTTGTGTACTCAGTGGGCCATGTCATTTTGTGACTTGTGTACTCAGTGGGCCATGTCATTTTGTGACTTGTGTACTCAGTGGGCCATGTCATTTTGTGACTTGTGTACTCAGTGGGCCATGTCATTTTGTGACTTGTGTACTCAGTGGGCCATGTCATTTTGTGACTTGTGTACTCAGTGGGCCATGTCATTTTGTGGCATGTGTACTCAGTGGGCCATGTCATTTTGTGACTTGTGTACTCAGTGGTCAATGTCCTTTTGTGACTTGTGTACTCAGTGGGCCATGTCATTTTGTGACTTGTGTACTCAGTGGGCCATGTCATTTTGTGACTTGTGTACTCAGTGGGCCATGTCATTTTGTGGCATGTGTACTCAGTGGGCCATGTCATTTTGTGACTTGTGTACTCAGTGGTTAATGTCCTTTTGTAACTTGTGTACTCAGTGGGCCATGTCATTTTGTGACTTGTGTACTCAGTGGGCCATGTCATTTTGTGACTTGTGTACTCAGTGGGCCATGTCATTTTGTGACTTGTGTACTCAGTGGGCCATGTCAATTTGTGGCATGTGTACTCAGTGGGCCATGTCATTTTGTGACTTGTGTACTCAGTGGGCCATGTCATTTTGTGACTTGTGTACTCAGTGGTCAATGTCCTTTTGTGACTTGTGTACTCACTGGGCCATGTCATTTTGTGGCTTGTGTACTCAGTGGTCAATGTCCTTTTGTGACTTGTGTACTCAGTGGACAATGTCCTTTTGTAACTTGTGTACTCAGTGGGCCATGTCATTTTGTGACTTGTGTACTCAGTGGTCAATGTCCTTTTGTGACTTGTGTACTCAGTGGGCCATGTCATTTTGTGACTTGTGTACTCAGTGGTTAATGTCATTTTGTGACTTGTGTACTCAGTGGTTAATGTCATTTTGTGACTTGTGTACTCAGTGGGCCATGTCATTTTGTGACTTGTGTACTCAGTGGTCAATGTCATTTTGTGACTTGTGTACTCAGTGGGCCATGTCATTTTGTGACTTGTGTACTCAGTGGTTAATGTCATTTTGTGACTTGTGTACTCAGTGGTTAATGTCATTTTGTGACTTGTGTACTCAGTGGGCCATGTCATTTTGTGACTTGTGTACTCAGTGGTCAATGTCATTTTGTGACTTGTGTACTCAGTGGTTAATGTCATTTTGTGACTTGTGTACTCCGTGGTTAATGTCATTTTGTGACTTGTGTACTCAGTGGTTAATGTCATTTTGTGACTTGTGTACTCAGTGGTCAATGTCATTTTGTAACTTGTGTACTCAGTGGGCCATGTCATTTTGTGGCATGTGTACTCAGTGGTCAATGTCCTTTTGTGACTTGTGTACTCAGTGGGCCATGTCATTTTGTGGCTTGTGTACTCAGTGGGCCATGTCATTTTGTGGCATGTGTACTCAGTGGGCCATGTCATTTTGTGACTTGTGTACTCAGTGGTCAATGTCATTTTGTGACTTGTGTACTCAGTGGTCAATGTCATTTTGTGACTTGTGTACTCAGTGGTCAATGTCAGTTTGTGACGTGTGTACTCAGTGGTCAATGTCAGTTTGTGACTTGTGTACTCAGTGGGCCATGTCATTTTGTGACTTGTTTACTCAGTGGTCAATGTCATTTTGTGACTTGTGTACTCAGTGGTCAATGTCATTTTGTGGCATGTGTACTCAGTGGTCAATGTCATTTTGTGACTTGTGTACTCAGTGGTCAATGCCATTTTGTGACTTGTGTACTCAGTGGGCCATGTCATTTTGTGGCATGTGTACTCAGTGGTCAATGTCATTTTGTGACTTGTGTACTCAGTGGTCAATGCCATTTTGTGACTTGTGTACTCAGTGGTCAATGTCATTTTGTGACTTGTGTACTCAGTGGTCAATGTCATTTTGTGACTTGTGTACTCAGTGGTTAATGTCCTTTTGTGACTTGTGTACTCAGTGGGCCATGTCATTTTGTGACTTGTGTACTCAGTGGGCCATGTCATTTTGTGACTTGTGTACTCAGTGGGCCATGTCATTTTGTGACTTGTGTACTCAGTGGGCCATGTCATTTTGTGGCATGTGTACTCAGTGGGCCATGTCATTTTGTGACTTGTGTACTCAGTGGTTAATGTCATTTTGTGACTTGTGTACTCAGTGGTTAATGTCATTTTGTGACTTGTGTACTCAGTGGTTAATGTCATTTTGTAACTTGTGTACTCAGTGGGCCATGTCATTTTGTGGCATGTGTACTCAGTGGGCCATGTCATTTTGTGACTTGTGTACTCAGTGGTTAATGTCATTTTGTGACTTGTGTACTCAGTGGTCAATGTCCTTTTGTGACTTGTGTACTCAGTGGTCAATGTCCTTTTGTAACTTGTGTACTCAGTGGTCAATGTTGCACCAAGTTATTTAATCAAGTATCGCATCTTATTTACTTCATCAAATTTCGCATAAAATTATTGATCAAATTTCGTACTAATCAATTGACATTTAAAAATTAAAATAAAATACAAAAGGAGTTCATTAAAAAAAATCAAATTACAATGACAAGTTTGAAACATAAGAAGAAACCTGAAGCTTAATAAAAATAATTTATGTAAATTAAATATACGAAAAAAAAACCAACACACACACGCACACATACACACAACACGCACGAATTCACACACATGTCTTACAAATCAGTGGTTCCGCTTTTCGCACAAGCGCATCTCCTCGCTACCCATACAGTACAACCTCGCACGCCTCATGGGGCCTGAGAAAACTCAGTTTGGGGACCTTTCTTTTCCGTATGAATTCAGTGCAAAAGGAGGATATATGCGTGGGTCAAAGAAAGGCTTGCAGACCACAGAGAAAGGCTGGCAGACCACAGAGAAAGGATGGCAGACCACGGAGAAAGGCATGCAGACCACAGAGAAAGGCTGGCAGACCACAGAGAAAGGATGGCAGACCACGGAGAAAGGATGGCAGACCACGGAGAAAGGATGGCAGACCACGGAGAAAGGCATGCAGACCACAGAGAAATATGTAAGACACTAGAATGTGTTATGGCCTAGAGCGCGACTGGTGTGTCCATTTCACATTACATAAATTTTACGGAGCCATATTTCAAGATTTCTCCCTATCTCTTTTCTTAATCAATGATTTAAAACCGTTCTTTTAAAAACATTCTCCACCACCCCAGAATGGGCGCCGAAGTTACCTGCCACCACAAAACGTGACGCCCCTGATCCCCGCAACCAGCCAAGCATTGAGATTATTGATTCTGCAGAGCTGCACGTTTCAAAGTATTTGGCTGAGCAAAAACTACAACGCACGAACGAAGATGACAAAACAAAGTTATAAGCTCACGCATGACGAGGTCGTAAGAACCGGAAGGAAGTGAATTTCAAGCCCAAACTTTCGCTTTGTGAAAAGGGTTTTTGAATTTTTAAACTGATCACAATGCCAATGGTAGTAACGGGGGTTTCAAGGTTGTAAATAGTTATTTGAATTATGATAAACCGTAGACGTAAGGCAATGTAGACATTGAAATCTAGCGTGTGTAGTTTGGTCATACGAACAGACCGATCTTTAATGTAGCGAACTAAATACATTACAGATATCCTAATAGCTTCTAAAAGTGAATTATAAACAAATATAAATATAGTCTTTTGTCTTAGTCGGCTATAACATTCAAACCAATAAGAAATCCCATATAACTATTAGAGATTTGGACCAATAAGTTATCTCATATACCCACTATAAATTTGGACAAATATGTTAAACCATATACAAAAAACAGTTTTGGACCAATGCGTTACCCTATAGTCCAACAATAGTTTGGGACCAATAAGTTACACCATATATCCACTATATACATCCACTATATATACCCACTACATATACCCAATATATATACCCACTATATATACCCACTTATAATACCCACCAAGATGACTCCCGTCTTTTAAATACCAAGACTGGCTTTAGATTTGGACCTATCATATTAACCAGAAATCACTGGAATAGCCGTTAGAAGCCCCCCCCCCGACCCATCAGGGAGGCTGGTCGGTGACAAGGAACAACAACAGTCAATAAATCCACATTGTCTCCCCATCGCGACTGGACAACGGTCAGCCGGGCTTTTACGTCATTGGCGAGTCCGTTGACAGCCACGTTCTTGGCTTAGACGAAAACAATCAAAGGGAGGTATGAGGCAGTGTTGATTCAGAGCATTATAGAATAGAACAAGAAATAATTTTTAAAAAAATATTATTACATCACTGAAACTACACACATACAATCAGCTCGAATTCAATCATGACTTTGTCCTCTCAGGTATTCAATCATGACTTTGTTCTCTCAGGTATTCGATCATGACTTTGTCCTCTCAGGTATTTGATCATGACTTTGCCCTCTCAGGTATTCGATCATAATTTTGTCCTCTCAGGTATTCGATCATGGCTTTGTCCTCTCAGGTATTCGATCATGACTTTATCCTCTCAGGTATTCGATCATGACTTTGTCCTCTCAGGTATTCGATCCATAAGACACTTCGACGTAAGACGAGGCCTTTTGTGTTGGACAAGGACTGCTCTATTGTCAAAGCCAATTTTGATGGACAGTACATACAATTGCGTTTGATAAGGTACTCGTATCAACAAATCTCTATATTTATGGAGTAGGCCGAATCTATTGACAATGCCAATGCTATTGGAACATTCTATTAACAAATATCGTTTAATGTTTCAAGTATTTTTCATTTACTTTGTCAAGTCTGGTGACAAGGCCATTTTCATAGGCTCATTCCTTTCTGCTGTGAAACGATTTCTATTAGTCTATCGACAAAGGCGGTTTCTATTGGCAAGGTGATTTATAAAATGACGATGAAGTTTCCCTTTTATTAGTGTGTATAACAAGTGTTTGTAACTAGGCATGAACTCTTTTTAAATCCCTTATATTAACTTCACCGGCGTCTCGCTCTCTCTCTCTCTCTCTCTCTCTCTCTCTCTCTCTCTCTCTCTCTCTCTGTCTGTCGTCATCTCATGGGCGGGCGGAAAAACAAAAGTCGAAAATGACCCACTTCCCGTGATCCGATCGAGCTGAAATTTGGCACACGGGCCCGTCTAACCTAACAATGCATCGTATCAAAATTTCAGATCGATCGATCGTACGGTAATTAAATTAATGCATTTTTAGTTTATCCTTATATGAGGTATGTAATTCAAATTCACGGTTTGTTATTGTTTTTTTCCACGTGAGTTTGAGTTGACGCTTAGACGTCGACCGTCGTGCCGACACCCCCTCACGACCCATCCCCCGTTAAAAGACAGGGGACATCACTCGGTGTCAGTCCGTAAATATTTGTGGCGTTGAAACATAATCAATACTTTTATATATGACTAAAATATAAGGGATTTATAGTAGAAAACTTTGTTTTTACGGGTTTGTTTTATTCACTATACACACTGATTAATGCGTTGGAAGGAATTTTTGAGAGAAATTATATATATTAAAAAATAATTTTGTAAGGAAGAATTTTCAAGAGAGTGAAAAATGACATATAAGGGGATAAAAGGCGAATTAATTTATTTATAATTTAAAAGCTAATAATTATACCATTAATTTTAAAATATTAATGAATTTCAATGTTTACATTGAGATAACCTTACTCTGTCACACTAACGCATACATGCAACAATACGGTAAAATAACTGTAACTCATTATAAACAATTCGAAAGTTACTTTAATTTTTTTTTAATTAGGATTGGCAAACATATAAATAGTTATGAATGTAATACAAAAATTATTTGGGGCTAATTGAACATAAAAAGATTCTTTAATAAATAAATAAAAGTAAAAAAAAAGATTTAAAAAAAACACGTTTTTATTAGCGGACTAAAATGAAGAAAATAAATTTTTAAAATATAAAATAAGTTCCAATGTATCATATGACTAAAAACGTGACCGGACGCTTCTCATGCTTAACTAATTCAATTCACTCATTTTCTTACTCGTCATTTGTAAACCCTAATTATTTTAGCCACACGACCAAAAAGCGCCCGCCAACGTTTTTAGTCATATTACATCATAGTACTGATTTTAAATTTTTTAAAATTTATTTTCTTCATTTTAGTCCGCTTAAAAAAACGTGGTTTTTAAAAATCTTTTTTTTTACTTCTATTTATTTTATTCTTTTTAGTCTAAGTGTTATGCTATGGTCGTTTTGAAGTATTGATTATGTTCAAATATAATACGCATTGCCCGACAAACAATTACAGACTGGAAATAACTGATCTCCCCTTGATGTTAAACATGGTTTTCGTGGTCGGGGTTGGTGTGAACTCGGCACGTGAATGTAATGTAAACAAGGGCAGACGGATAATACATAGGCTTATATATAGATAAACTAAAACGTTCAATAATTTAATAACGGTACATTCGATCGATCTGAAATTTTGATATAATGCATTGTCATCCAAGATCTATCTGTGGTAAAATTTTGAGATCTCTAGGACCATCAGAAGTGGTTTAATTTTACGTTGGGAGATTTCAAAAATTATGGACAGACACACAGGAACGAAAGTGAGTTAATAAAAACGTGGTAAAAACGAAGTCATCTCATTTTCTTCACGATTTTTGTGAGTGCGCGTTAAAGTGCGAGATAAGAAACTCCGTTATGACTGCTCAAGCACGCATCACGTGAGGTCCACACAGGTGCAAGCTGAGATTCTGGGAGCGCCTGGTTGCACATACATCATAGATGTGTTGAAAGCTGAACTCGGGTGTGGTAAAGCCAGGGGTGTGGGAGGGCCAGAGGTGTGGTAGAGCCAAGGGTGTGGTAGAGCCAGGGGTGTGGTAGAGCCAATGGTGTGGTAGAGCCAGGGGTGTGGTAAGGACAGGGGTGTGGTAGAGCCAGGGGTGTGGTAGAGCCAAGGGTGTGGGAGGGCCAGGGGTGTGGTAGAGCAAAGGTTGTGGGAGGGCCAAGGGTGTGGTAGAGCCACGGGTGTGGTAGAGCTAGGGGTATGGTATAGCCAGGGGTGTGGTAGAGCCTGGGGTGTGGTAGAGCCAGGGGTGTGGGAGCGCCAGGGGTGTGGTAGAGCCAGGGGTGTGGTAGGGGCAGGGGTGTGGTAGGGGCAGGGGTGTGGGAGGGCCAGGGGTGTGGGAGGGCCAGGGGTGTGGTAGAGCCAGGGGTTTCGTAGAGCCATGGGTGTGGTAGAGCCAGGCGTGTGGGAGGGCTAGGTGTGTGGTAGAGCCAGGGGTGTGGGATGGCCAGGGGTGTGGTAGAGCCAGGGGTGTGGTAGAGCCAGGGTGTGGTAGAGCCAGGGGTGTGGTAGAGCAAGGGGTGTGGGAGGGCCAGGGGTGTGGTAGAGCCAAGGGTGTGGGAGGGCCAGGGGTGTGGTAGGGCCAGGTGTGTGCGAGGGCCAGGAGTGTGAGAGAGCCAAGGGTGGGTGGTTGAGGGATGTGTCTGTCATCTGATGGCATCACCTAACCTTGACGTCATTCGTCGGAGTTGTTAACAGTTTCGAAAACGACGACATTTTCTATGGATGGCGAAAATTCAACTCACACAAATTGATGGATAAAGCTCACGCAGAAAAAATCAGAATTCCATTTTAAATGAATTGATCATCATAATCAGGGTGTCACGTGTCAATCACGAGATTGAGGACAGAGAAAAAGGTCACGTGACAGATTCGTGTGAGAAGGTTCGAGAGGGAGAGAGAGACAAAGATGGCTGAATGTATTAGTATGTGTCTCCACCATGTGAAACTTCAAATTTATTCTTGTACATAGTGATTCTTGTACATAGTGATTCTTGTACATAGTGATTCTTGTACATAGTGATTCTTGTACATAGTGATTCTTGTAATCATAGGATAGCCCAGTATTAAAGTTCATTTTTATTAACATAAAGTGTTTCAAGGAATCATTGTGCGAGAGATGTTACTTGATAACGCCTACTAACACACATGAAAAGAGATGTGTGACACAGGGGTTGGCAAACTTTTTTGCCCATGACCCCAAAATATAAATTCTATGTTGACATTAGCCCCGAAGGCGCAAATCCTGCCCACACGACTTGGGGTTTGGGGGGAGCGTTTTAACACCCCCCCCCCACCCAAACAAAATGTTTTGGGCAAAGTTTGAGCCGAAAATGAATCTAGTGAGTTTTGGAAGCCTGACAAGTGTCTAAAATTGAAATGGATTATGCGTAGATATTTTAACTCAAAACCACACGGAGGAATCATATTTCAGGGGGAATATATTTGATACAATTTATGAAGTTTACAGACGAATATAATGGTTATAGCGGTTAAAAGCGAACGGCACTGGCCGTTCTATTATAATGATAAATCGGACATAATTCGATAAAGTCGGATAAACACAAAGTTACTTAATCAATTACATCAAAATTGGTGCCTTGCGTATCAGGGCATGTTTGATACTATCTTCGGAGTCCAATCGATTTAGCAGCTTTTATGTTCCCTAGAGTAGCAATACTTGTTGACAAAGGTACGTTGTTGCAAAAGGCAAAAAGTTCAATGTTGAAAACCTTTGCATCATTTGACATCCAAAATGTGTCAGATCGGCTCTGTTTGCAAATTCAATACTTACCTCATTATCGGCCTTAAGTTCAAGAAGTGTCTCTGCCAACCCTTGAGGTTCATGTGGTACACCGGAATGCCACCATATATTTAGGGAATTTTATATGTCCCCGAATACACTCCGTTACCCCCAAGAATTCCCTTTTTACCCAAAACGGGGTAATTTGCCCCTGTTCGCCGACCTCTGATCATAACAATTCTTTAGCCAACCCAAATAATTAAAAAATAAATAAATCTGAGTTTTATTAAGTAAATTTTACATCTCTCCTCAACACCCTCTGCTACTCTATCCTCTCTGGTCCACTCTCATTCCACCGTTTCCTCTCTCTTTCTCTTGCCTCCTCATCCATTCTTACTCTTTTATCTAATTTCCTCTTTATCTCTCTTTTTGTCTCTCTCGTACTTTTACCCTCTCCATTTCTCAAAACATACTGATTATTTTTATAACGAGGTCCCCCCCCCCGCACACACACACACCCAGGGGGCCGCTAACAGCCGCCGCCCCTGGCGAGGGACATCGCGTCCACTCCCGAACATCATCTCAAGAAAATTCGATACAACGTCACGTCGTGCCCCCCCCCCACGAACCCTGGACACAATCTCCGCTACGAGTTCCGGTCATCCCCCGGCTGGTGGCTCGCACTGTTCCTTCTCCCAGTCACGGACTGGTCATTTGGTGACGTCATGGGTCGTACAGTTTTGGGATTAAAGGGAAAGGGGTGGGTTAGTGAGGTGTACAGGAAACATTGAATGAAGGCCGATCATGGCAGGGTGGATTTGGGGACCCGATACGAATGGTGGTCCTTTCTGTAGAAGGAGGGCATTTTTTATAGTGGTTAAAGAGGGATCAGAGGGTTGCGATAATCCCCCTTTGTTCTCAGAACGATAGGCTAATAATGGACATTTGATTGAAATATTTTAACATTTGCCGGCCTCATCACAGAACCTTTCGTTTTAATAAGACACTTCCCTGCTTTACTAAATATTAACTGTACTTGAACTTTGAGAATGAATTTGTCAATTTATGAAAGAAGGACAGAATCAGAATTTTGTTTTTGTCTTGTTTTATTTTTAATTTTGTTCGTTTTGTTCCAAGCCTAGGTGTGTGTGTGTGTGTGTGTTTTGGAGGATCAGGAAGAGACATCGCGCGGTGCCCTTTTTCTTCTTCTATTTATTTAGGAACCACGAATAAAATTTTGATTATTATCTGATCATTATCTGATCATTTTGGCTCCTGTAGAAAGTTGAGGCACTTTAAACAACAGGGCCGCCACTGGCTATATACAGACAGACAGAAAGACGGACGGAAGGACGGAAAGACAGACATGTGGATAGAAAGACAGATATAAATTATATGTCATTTGTGTTTAGAAAATACAATAAAGAGCGCAAGAGGAAGTTGGCACATGTGTTTTCATGTCGGGCATTACGAAAAATGAATGTAAAGGGGGGGGGGAGAGGAGAGGGGGGAGCTAAAAAGGGGAAAGGGATGGGAAGATGAACTGTCATCTCTGACTCGGACAGCGGTACCTGTGACAGCACGTGACAGTGAACTTGCTGCTGTGATTATCAGCAATATTGACAGAGATGTCAAACTGTAAAGGTCAAACCGCAGATTATCACCCTCGGGTTTTTAGAGTAAACGGAAAATCGAAGACCGTTTAAAGAATAATTGGTGGCCCGGGGAGCGGTCCTCAGACTGTTTATGTGACTCTTTATATGAAGTCACCAAGTTTTTCTATAGATTTTATTGACAACCCGTCCACATGACGCATATATCGGTAACACAATGGGATTTCTTTAAATAAGAAAATAAACAATTGAAAGAAAGAAGGAGGGTGGCAAAAAATAATTCTATAAGCTTGATACAAATTGATAGGTATCTTATAAAACTTTTACATAATATTAGTCTTTATACAGTGGTACCTCGGTTAACGAACGCAATCCTTTCCGGTGGTGCGTTCGTTAAGCCAGGAGTTCGCTAAGCGAAACGCGATTACCCATAGACGTCTATGGGAAATAAATTAATTGGCTCCGGCCAGCCCAAATTTCAACAAAAATATGAAAAACAAATAGGACAGGCAGTGTTCAGATGCAAGTTAAGTATTATTAGACACACACCAAGCAGGGTTAGCTGTTGTTGGATTTTAGACACTCACCAAGCAGGGTTAGCTGTTGTTGGATGTTAGACACTCACCAAGCAGGGTTAGCTGTTGTTGGATGTTAGACACTCACCAAGCAGGGTTAGCTGTTGTTGGATGTTAGACACTCACCAAGCAGGGTTAGCTGTTGTTGGATGTTAGACACTCACCAAGCAGGGTTAGCTGTTGTTGGATGTTAGACACTCACCAAGCAGGGTTAGCTGTTGTTGGATGTTGGGAGGTTGGATGAGGACACACACTTATTTACAGTTTTCTCCAGTCCAGTATTTAGTTGCTGTCAGAGTCAGAGCTGGAATTTTCCACATCGAACAGAGGGGGTAGACGGGCTGGGATGCTCTGTCCTTCAGTGGTCTGTTGTTGAGTGGAAGGACCAGCCTCTTCTTCAGCTCCAGCAAGTCTTGGGTTCTTGGCAGGCACTGGCTGGAAAAACGTATTCAAAGTCACCTGCCTCTCCCTTTTCTTGAGTAGGGCCCTGAAGTGGTTTACAGCCTTTTCATTGAATAATTCTGCCACTCTGTTGACTACAGTTTTGTTGGGGTGCCAGTTAAGGATGGTCTTCTGGACCTCTTCCAACTTTTTTCAGCATGTTCTTACTGGTGCTGGAAGGAAGTGGCCATTTTATGAGCGAACGCGGTCATTCCTTCGGCGCGAAGAAATTACCGCGTTCGCTCACTGCGATCGTAATTCCGCAGCAAACAACACGCGTTCCGAGCGCAGGCACGCAACGCATGTTCGTTGTGCGGGGAAACGTTCGCTCTCCGAGTCGCGGGGGTGTTCGCAGCAGCGTTCGTTGCACGGATCATTCGTTGTATGGATCGTTCGTTGTACGGATCGTTCGTTGTACGGATCGTTCATTGTAGGGATCGTTCGTTGCACGGATCGTTCGTTGTACGGATCGTTCATTGTACGGATCGTTCATTGTAGGGATCGTTCGTTGTACGGATCGTTCGTTGTACGGATCGTTCGTTGCAAGGATCGTTCGTTGTACGGATCGTTCGTTGTTGGGATCGTTCGTTGTAGGGATCGTTCGTTGCACGGATCGTTCGTTGTACGGATCGTTCGTTGTACGGATCATTCGTTGTAGGGATCGTTCGTTGCACGGATCGTTCGTTGCACGGATCGTTCGTTGTACGGATCGTTCGTTGTACGGATCATTCGTTGTAGGGATCGTTCGTTGTACGGATCGTTCGTTGTACGGATCGTTCGTTGTACGGATCGTTCGTTGTACGGATCGTTCGTTGTACGAATCGTTCGTTGTAGGGATCGTTCGTTGTAGGGATCGTTCGTTGTTCGGATCGTTCGTTGTACGGATCGTTCGTTGTTGGGATTGATCGTTGTTGGGATCGTTCGTTGTTGGGATCGTTCGTTGCAAGGATCGTTCGTTGTACGGATCGTTCGTTGTTGGGATCGTTCGTTGTAGGGATCGTTCGTTGCACGGATCGTTCGTTGTACGGATCGGTCGTTGTACGGATCATTCGTTGTAGGGATCGTTCGTTGCACGGATCGTTCGTTGCACGGATCGTTCGTTGTACGGATCGTTCGTTGTACGGATCATTCGTTGTAGGGATCGTTCGTTGTACGGATCGTTCGTTGTACGGATCGTTCGTTGTACGGATCGTTCGTTGTACGAATCGTTCGTTGTAGGGATCGTTCGTTGTAGGGATCGTTCGTTGTACGGATCGTTCGTTGTACGGATCGTTCGTTGTTGGGATTGATCGTTGTTGGGATCGTTCGTTGTTGGGATCGTTCGTTGCAAGGATCGTTCGTTGTACGGATCGTTCGTTGTAGGGATCGTTCGTTGCACGGATCGTTCGTTGTACGGATCGTTCGTTGTACGGATCATTCGTTGTAGGGATCGTTCGTTGCACGGATCGTTCGTTGCACGGATCGTTCGTTGTACGGATCGTTCGTTGTACGGATCATTCGTTGTAGGGATCGTTCGTTGTACGGATCGTTCGTTGTTACGGATCGTTCGTTGTACGGATCGTTCGTTGTACGGATCTTTCGTTGTAGGGATCGATCGTTGTACGGATCGTTCGTTGTAAGGATGGTTCGTTGTACGGATCATTTGTTGTACGGATCGTTCGTTGTACGGATCGTTCGTTGCGCGATCCGTTCGTTAAGCTGAGTACCAGTGTATATTAATTTATTTCTTTACTTTCACAAATGGTAAACTGCTAATTAGCGCTCCCTGTCCTATCTCATTTCATCTTAAGTCATATAACATTATCGGGAAATATTCTTGCTGTTCTTGCTGGTGCTGGAAGGAAGTGGCCATATTATGAGCGAACGCGGTCGTTCCTTGGGCGCGAAGGAACGACCGCTTTCGCTCACTCCGATCGTAATTCCGCAGCAAACGACACGCGTACCGAGCGCAGGCATGCAACGCATGTTCGTTGTGCGGCGAAAAGTTCGCTCTCCGAGTCGCGGGGATGTTCGCAGCAGCGTTCGTTGCACGGATCGTTCGTTGTACGGATCGTTCGTTGTACGGATCGTTCGTTATACGGATCGTTCGTTGTAGGGATCGTTCGTTGTACGGATCGTTCGTTGTACGGATCGTTCGTTGTAGGGACCGTTCGTTGTACGAATCGTTTGTTGTACGGATCGTTCGTTGTACGGATCGTTCGTTGTACGGATCGTTCGTTGTAGGGATCGTTCGTTGTACGGATCGTTCGTTGTTGGGATCGTTCGTTGTACGGATCGTTCGTTGTACGGATCGTTCGTTGTACGGATCGTTCGTTGTAGGGATCGTTCTTTGTAGGGATCGTTCGTTGTACGGATCGTTCGTTGTATGGATCGTTCGTTGTAGGGATCGATAGTTGTACGGATCGTTCGTTGTACGGATCGTTCGTTGTACGGATCGTTCGTTGCGCGATCTGTTCGTTAAGCTGGGTACCAGTGTATATTAATTTATTTCTTTACTTTCACAAATGGTAAACTGCTAATTAGCGCTCCCTGTCCTATCTCATTTCATCTTAAGTCATATAACATTTTCGGGAAATATTTTAAACTTCTTTCTTTAATTTTTTAAATAAATTTCTTTGTCATTATCTGATTTGATGACAATTTATATCTTACGAGCAACAAAGCCCGTCCAAGGACGTTCCGCCACCGTTCGGTGGCATGTTGTAACTCCCCTCCAACAGCCGTCTCGACCGGCATTACATGTGCATCGCGTCAAAAATACTATTAATTATAGTTAAAATAAATAACTCGTGAAAACAGAGCTTTTTGCTATAAATCCCAACGCGCATAACTCAAAATAATTTCTTGGAAGAAATACTGCACCAAAAATAACTCGTTTTGAACGTCCTCGTAAACGTGTTCAATATGATTGGCTGTAGGAGTCATGTGTGTTTGAGGGACCAATCGCTATAGATGACCGGACGGAACGGACCGAAACTTGCCTTTTATTATATAGGATATGGTCGCAGCTTTATATTTTATATGATCACATCTTAATATCTTAAATGATCACATCTTAATATCTTATGTGGCCACATCTTTATATCTTATGTGGTAACAGCCAGTTTTTCTGGTCAATTAATTAACAAACAAAATATAACAAATATAAAAGCTCAAGTCACTCACTCACTGTCTGTGTCCGCAACGCTGAGGGACATAGTACAACAGTCCATAGCAGTTAAAAAAGAACATTAGCATAAGCAGCATATTTTTTTAAATTGAAAATATAGACGCAAAATCATAATCAGTTTGGTTTCGAGATTAACAGAGCGCGTGGTGTTTCTCACCGTAAAATATTATATGACGCCAATTACCCAAACAATTATAAAAAAGATTAATATTTCGTATTAATCAAACAAGGATAAGTTACTTGGGCTTTTGAAAAAAGTGGGCGCAGTAGCCGCCCTACAACCCCTAGTATATTAATATAAAGTGAACATAAAAAACTAATCGTCTCTCTTTTAATATCGAAAAGGACAAATATCGCCTCTAGCCAAGATCCACCCTCCTCTCCATAAACAAGCCTTTGGAAATAACCCAGAAACCCTTCAAAATTATATCAAAATGAAATTATCTTGTTGTTTTCCGTTGTTTCACACCTTGGTAGCCAAGCAGTGCACTCCGTTCCATCATCTTTCTGGTAGCTTGGCCCCCGAACGACGACGCACTATCACGATGCGACATAACCCCACGATAGCAGGCGAGATCTTGTGCTGCGGCGCGCAGTGTAAATGACGTCATCAAAATATGTTAACGCAAGACGCGAAAGTCTGTTTAACGTGCTAGCTGTCACCCTAGCCCTTTTTGAACGCTTACATTTTGAAATTAATTTGTATATGTTCCGTAACCCTCAACTCAGAGGCGTCACTAGGGTTGGTGTCACCCGGGGCGGTAGCTCATGGTGTCACCCCCTAACGAATTAACCAATATAACTCCCCAGAGTTTTCCAGAGCCAAATAACGGGAACATACAGAATTTTACATTTTGGTGTCACTCCTTGTGTTGGTGTCACCCGGTGCACCCCTCGCCACTGCTTAGCATTACTTACTAATTCATTTCGTGACAGTGACTCGTAAAATAGCACACAACAAAAGAGCGCAATTGAAGATTTGAGGCGATAGTTCTAATAGATGCTAATGTTTCAAGATGGACTACCAACGAGGTATAGCGTTCTTATGTATGCACCCATTTGTCGTCGCTCTTTCATGGTGCGCTCTTTAATGTCATATTATAAGAATTTAAATAAGAAAATGTTCCCAACATATGTCAGACAAGCCTTGAATTTAAAAAAAAACGATTATAATTAACTTAATGATATTTTTTAACGTTTAAGTCTTGTCTGTCATACTTAAAGATCATTTACTATTTTTTTTCAAAATTCGCCTAACGTTTGAGGTGTCCAAACTGTATGTGTAATTTGGCTTACTTTTTAAACTTTCATTATTAATATCAATCATTATTAAAGAATTATTTTAGCCAGAAAAGGTATAATGTGGCCTTTTGACTCAAAAATAATTGGAGTAAAGTCGAACTCAAAGGTACCCGAGTAAAGTGTGTGTGAGGGGAGGGGCTTTCTCAGTGTTTGTTTTTTTGGTTTTGGTGTCACCCCCCTGATGGAGTCACCCCCCTCCGCACCCCCCTAGTGACGCCACTGCCTCAACTATAACTAAAAAATTGTTTAAAGGGGTGGGGGGTGGTTTAATCATCAATCTACCACAGCGTATCAAGTGTGTTGCCAGGGGCACGCTCCATTTTTTGTATCATTTCTGTTGATACCATTGCAGTAAATATTTATATCTTTTTTAAAAGAAAAATCCAAACAAATGTCAATACAAAAACTGAAATTAATTTTCGCAAGGTTTCTAATTACAACGATTTAAAACAGTAGTATCGCTTATTTAAATACATATGCGTTAGAGTGATAGAGTAAAAATAATCTGAAATGGAAGGTTAAATTTAAAAAACCCGTAAAAAAACAAGTTTTTTTGACTATAAATCCTTTATGTACGAGACGTAACTAAAAGAATGTTCATTATAATACGCAGCGCAAGACCATCCAAAAATACAAAATTGTAGTTATATCTCGTAAAACGTGTTTAATATAATGCGCACCGATGTTTATAAAAAGTGTTGTCAATAAAATACGCTCCTTATTGCGCGACAGGAAAGGTCGTTCAATATAATACGCACCGCGACACTCTATCTCAAAAATTTAACATGATACATAGAGATCAATAAAATAATCTAAAAATTCAAAATTTTATTACATGCGATCGATCTGAAATTTTGATACATCGTTTTTATCATCGGCACGAATCTGCCTGCAAAATTTCAGCTCGCTAGCTTACGAGGAAGTGGGTTAAAATCGATCCAAAGTTTTGGCGACAATCAAGCAAGCAAGCAAGGGTTCAAACAGACACCACGAGTTAATATAAAGCAGTGGTTCCTAACATTTTGGGGTCCATGCACCCCTTCAGATGCCCAAAAAAGTTCATGCACCCCCTCGTGAAACTTGCAGAAAATGCATAATAAACTATGTTTATTTTAGGAACACAACAGTTTTGACAATAGGCAACAGGGAATTTAGTGAGAGATCTACTGCTTCTTATGATCAATCAACGATTTAAATCTGGGGACGGTTTTGGACAAAGCAACTCTCATGTCATCCTCTGCATTCAACTTATTCCTTGCCTTGGTTTTAATCGTCAAAGATGTGGAGAATACGGCTTCACAGAGATAGGTTGTGGCAAATGGAAGGAGAGTCAGTACTGCCCTCTTGGCTAGTTGTGGGTAGGAATCGAGCTGGGCGCACCAAAATTCAATCAAGGTATTGCAACTTAAGGCACTCTTCAGTACTTCTCTGGTTCTCAAATCAATCAGGTCATCTTTAGCAAGTCACTGTCATAAATGTCCAAGGACGTTCCGCCACTTGACAGAAATACCCATCAAAGGACCTTTGCAATGTTGAAAGGTGCTATGAAATTTCACCTTTGATGTTGTCAGGCAGTGATCTCTCAGTGCTTCCTCGTGAAGCAGATATTACAACTTCATCCAAGAGTGGTAAGTTGGCCAAGTTGGACTTTTCTAGTCGTCGTTGAAATAGTGGCAGTTTGTTAAGGAAGGCTTGCAAACTTTCAGTAGCATCCATTACAGTCACAGCAGGTCCTTGGAGAGATGTGTTCAACTCATTCAAGATGGTGAAGATGTCAGCCAGGTATGCCAAGTGAGGAATAAAATTTGGACAGTCAAACTTGTAAGCAAGGTCACTCTCTTTTTCTCGCAAGAAAAGGGCATGCACCACTCTCAGTTCTACTAACCGAGAAAGTATCAGTACCCTGGAAAACCAGCGAACCTCAGTGTGGTAGAGCATAACTTCATGCTCAGAGCCCACCCCCTGACAGAAAAAATTGAAGAAGCGGTGGTTCAAAGCATGTGAGCGGATAAATTTTACAACTTGGACTGCAGTAGAAGGAACTGACTTCAAGGTTGGAGGTAGAGTTTTGCATGCCATGGCCTGACGATGAAGGATACAGTGTGTAGTGACAATATCTGGAACGTCTTTCTTTACCAGTGCTGAAAATCCTGACTTATTACCGAGTATGAAGGGAGCACCATCTGTGCAAATTGAAGAAATTCTTGAAGTCCAGTCAAACTGGTTTTCAGTGAAGAATGCCCTCACCCACTGCAGCACATCAGCAGCTTTGGTAGTAGCTAGGAGTGGCTTACAAAAGAGAAGTTCCTCCTTCAGCAATCCACTGTGAATATATATCACAAATACAAGAATCTGACTGCATTGTGCTGTGCTACATCAGTTGATTCATCCAGCTGCATGCTAAATGGAAAAGGACTGCTTCTCATCTCGCACAAGACTTGATCCAGAATGTCTGCAGCCATGTCACTAATCTTGGAATGAATAGTGTCATTGGACAAAGGGACTTTCTCAACCTGCTTCCTCTGCTAGTGACCACACATCAGTTCCACCATCTCCAGAGCAAAAGGCTTCACCAAAGTTTCTCAAATGGTGTGGGGCTTCTTGTTCTTTGCAATAAGATATGCAACCTTGAAGGATGCCTCCAGTGCAGGTTTCTGTGAGAAAGAAAATCCAAGATTGGGCAAGGTACCTGAGGCCAAGAAGCGAGCTCTCTTCTGCTTGAAGACCTCAACACTGTCCTTGGAATTGGATGGATGGACTTTCTCCAAGGGTTCTCGGAGTCTAACAGGCTTCATTTTGTCATTGCACAGGATTTTTCCCACAGAGGAAGCACGAAATTCCGAGGTACACGTAGAGCGAACCGTTCATTTTAGCGAAAAAGTTTTTCCGTCAATTTTCGACATGCGCAGAACGATGCGCGAACGACTATAAGAGGTTGTATATGGGTGCCATTTGACGCGGCATGCCTTGCTTATGGTTTACATTTTCAGATTATCAGTTTTTCTTTCTTTTTTCCTTCTTCTTTTTTTCCCCTCTTTTTCTTTTTTCCCCCTCTGAATCGTTCATTCACCCCCTGGAACCTGCTCATGTACCCCTTGGGGGTGCATGCACCACTGGTTAGGAACCCCTGATATAAAGTATTTAAAAACTTCATACTTCGTAACTAAATCACTATACATATTAAATACTTAAAAAATAAATGATGTTATAATTATTAGTTTGAAAAAATGTACAAAAATGCCTTCGCTTATTTTCTTTCAAATTTCAATTTTCTCTCTCTTTAAAATTCGTTATTGAAAAATTATTTTGTAACTTATTAGTTCCTCAATCTTTAAGAAGGTTCCTGATTCTTTGTTACAATTTACAACTGAGATCTCCACATTACTGCCCTCTCTGTCACCCCTCAATCTCGCCGACCTCCCATCTCACAAACCTTCAAACTTCGCCGACCCTTAAGATCGCCACCCATCTGAATGGTGTAACGGGTTTGCATTTATATGTGTGTTGTAGGCGTTCTCTCATATCACAAATTCTCGTGTAATAAATCCTTGAAATATTAGTGTCAACAAAATAACTTTAATATGAACACTATGTACACAAATATCAAATTGAGGTTACACTTCGTGGAAACATCATCACACCACTCCAGCCATCTTGAAACACTTTATAACATTTTACCGCGCTTTTACTCACGTGATCTCTCTGTCATCAAACTCGTGATTCACATGTGACAAATGGCCATCCCAATCCTCTCAACCATCCATCTCACCACCTATCCATTTCAACACTCATCCATTTCAACACCCATCCATTTCGCCACTCATCCATTTCACCACCCATCCATTTCACCACCCATCCATTTTACCACCCATCCATTTCACCAGCCATCCATGTTACAACCCATCCATCTCACCACCCATCTATTTCACTACCCATCCATTTCACCACCCATCCATCTCACCACCAATCCATTTCACCACCCATCCATCTCACCACCCATCCATCTCACCACCCATCCATTTCACAACCCATCCATCTCACCACCCATCCATTTCACCACCCATCCATCTCACCACCCATCCATCTCACCAGCCATCCATCTCACCAGCCATCCGTCTCGTCAGCCAGCCACTTCTAAGCTTTTCATTTCTCTAAACAACATGTGTTCCCAGCCTGACCATGGCGGTGACAGGCTTCAGTTACCAGGATAATTCAAAGTGGCGCAATAATAAGCTGGGGTGGTAAGGTAAGTGTGAGACTAGGGGCGCTAGAATAAGCTAGGGCGGTAAGGTAAGTGTGAGACTAGGGGCGCTAGAATAAGCTAGGGCGGTAAGGTAAGTGTGAGACTAGGGGCGCTAGAATAAGCTGGGGCGGTAAGGTAAGTGTGAGACTAGGGGCGCTAATACATAGTGTCGCATAAGTATCAAAATAGAAAGATTCGCATTAACAAAGAAACAAAATATAGACCGACTCATTCACACAAAAAATGACAAATGAAATGAGCATCTATAACGTATACTAAATGCCATATTTAAAAAAACGTCAAAAGATCTTCTCCCCCCCCCCTCCCGCGAACTTTCCCCGTTTAACGCCTTTAAAATTCTTTTAACCAGAAATATAATTTAATTTATTTCTTCTAAAACAAACACAGACAATAACAAGGGATCTTTGAGACAAGCCCCCCCCCCAGAGATGGGTTCACTAGGTCCTGTCTGGCCGTATTCCTCCCCCAGCTCCGTGGCTTATCCAAACTGTTGATTTCAGTCGCCGGCCTGCGTCTTAGAAGATATATAAATCTGGATTACAGGCCGCAGGGAAACATACTAGTTTATCTCATTATTGTAGCCGTCCCTCTAATGTTCTTTTTGAGATCTGAAACGGGTATTGCTGAAATGGACGCAAATTTGTTGCGACATGTGTGATCAAATGAGATGACGCCATTTCAAAAGGGACTATGTTGGACCAGCCCCCCCCCTGAGAAATCTTTGATAAAGCATTAGTTTAGTTATTATAGATAAATTTTATTTTTAAGAAAAAAAAACAAAACTTGTGTACGTTTCATACATAACAGCTTATTTTTTTAAAGGTATACATTATGGTATAATTTTTGTATTATTAAAGGTTATATTTTTAGTGTGTCCCTTAACCTCGTGGTCGTAGGGGGTTCTAATGTTTCCATTAGAACTTTCTCGGGGCTTGGTAGACCTTGGCGGCGCCCATCTCCTCTTCAGGTCAGCGGAGGACTTTTTAGCGATAGTCATTCATCATTTTTATTGTGGCTTTAACGCGGGCTCGATACCACGCCCTTCATCTTGTGAGGCGAGCACACTATTGACTTCGCTATCCAGCCGCCCAAGGTTATATGACAAATTATAAACACGTATCCCTGTAAAGTAATTGCTCACACAGGTTCAAAGGTCAACAGATTTAGCTTGGCTTTTGAAATGTTTCGATAAACAGATAATCGGATTTAGCCGCACCCCTCCCCCCCTATTTCCTACCCGCTAAATGTTGAAAGTTGAATCTTCATAAAAAGGATAAACTAAATTCAAAAGATTAATGAACACCAGCACGAAATATCCTCGTTTTGTCGATTGTTAAAACAGCCAGTTCTATTTCGACCACGACACATTGACTGTGATGAATTGAATAGTGAAACGTTCATTGTCTATAGGCCGGCAACTTAGTTTCGATGAACCCTTAGTTTATCCTCTTCAACTGAGCGATTTAATTACATAACCAAATAATCATTAATCGGAGGAATGGGGAGAAGAGGGGATACCCCTCTAAATCCCACCCCCCTTCCCATGAGCCTTACCTGTAGACTAAGTTTAATCTTTCAGGTACCCTAGCAAACCAGATCGTTTGAGCGGGCGAAGCTATTCCCACATTTATAGCCGAGACGAAACCAAAAGATGTAAGTATCCTAAATTTAAAGTATATAATTTTTTTAAAAAAATTCTATGAGGTGAGTAATGGAAATAACATTGCGGGCTGATTTAAAAACGAGTGGGAAGGGGGTGGAGGAAAACGGAACTCCAGCATGGGCATGCTCCTCTGATGATTTGAGTCAGATGTCCAAAAGAAGGGGGCCCTTTAGTGATTCATTTTTTTTATGATGTTGTGCCCGCAAAAGGCAGAGTGGGCGACACGCATCCAGTTGTCGGGGGCCCATATATTTCCGGCTCCGGGAATGGATTCATGCAAAGTAAAGGAAGTCAAGGTCTGATATTTAGTAGGCCCACATTGAATAGCAACCGCAAGTCATTAAGAAACAACCCGAGGTTATCGAAATATACTCTCGTTGCTGGCTTATCAAATATTCACGTCTAATGAACCTAAATAATGTTGACGTTCTTCATTCTTGTTCTACAAAGGCCTTAATGGTGGTTCAAATAGAACAGAATTGTCATGGGAATACCAGAACTTTAGCAATATTATAGGAGGCATGGAGATATCAAGGCTATGGAGATATCAAGGCTATGGAGATATCAAGGCTATGGAGATATCAAGGCTATGGAGATATCAAGGCTATGGAGATATCAAGGCTATGGAGATATCAAGGCTATGGAGATATCAAGGCTATGGAGATATCAAGGCTATGGAGATATCAAGGCTATGGAGATATCAAGGCTATGGAGATATCAAGGCTATGGAGATATCAAGGCTATGGAGATATCAAGGCTATGGAGATATCAAAGCTATGGAGATATCAAGGCTATGGAGATATCAAGACTATGGAGATATCAAGGATATGGAGATATCAATGGAGAGATATGGACATATCAGAACTGTAGAAATATATGAGACACGGAAATATAAAAGCTGTGGGTATAGACTATCACGTGCTGTCAAGACCCTCTCACAGAAATTAGAATTTGATGTGCTGTCAATGAGCTCTAAAAGATATTATAATTTTATGTGCTGTCAAAGACCACTAAAAGACATTCGAATTTGATGTGCTGTAAAATTCCTCTGAAAGATATCAGAGTATGACGCACTAAAAGACATGCTCACACGCACATACACACTCTGAGAGACACGCTCACACGCACATAAACGCACTGAAAGACACGCACACAATGACACATGCTGATAAATTAAATGCTCCCAGATTACTCTCAGTATATTCAGCGCGGTCGCGCCATTATCTCCCATGATAAAATAACCCGCACTGCGCCGAGGAGAACTTGCCAGCCCACTTTGCCTGCTGCCACTAGCGAGTGGCAGCAGGCAATATGCAAATCGTGTGTTCTTAGACTATTTAAGAAATGATGTTTATAATTCTTTCGACCGCTTAAACACTAACCACACTCACAAACACATATACACTTTTCTGCGGTTGCAAATCGTCGACTATTTACACCCGAGAATCGATGGACAAAAAAGTATTTTAGGAGACGCTGCGACCTAAAATCGATCTAATCGACACGTAAATAAAAGAATTTACCAACGAGAAAACACGTAGTGTCCGCGAAAAGGATTCTCAAAATGTGTATACCTCGTCATTGCTGTAAGAAACATCAAGATTTTCGAAAAGCTACAGAACTGTTCAGTTTCTTGAATATTCGGCATGGCTAGCATTAAACCATTAAATGAAATCTTTCAGGTCGAAAGAGAGGGGATAGAGACAGTTCTTCGCCAAAGCCCCCCCCCCACACACACTTCCACTAAAAGAATGTCCAATAATCACCAGTTGTAACGGGATGCACCTCCTCTGAGAATGGCGTCCATTGTGAACCCATGAGATCTCATGAAGGCGACAGACTGCGTGAGAAGAGAGTAGTCAAAGTCTTATAAAAACATTGTAGTCGGATGATCTCTATAAGAAGAGTAAGAGCCTGCTTGCGACTGCCAATTTAAAGGTTTGCTGATTAGACCATTGAAAACTAACATTTTGTTGATTATATTTCCATTGAAAACAAACAGTTTTTTCACTAACTCACCATTGAAAACTATTTTTTTTAGCTTCTTAGACCATTGAGTACTAAAGTAGCTTGAAATACAATTGGTTACTTGTCCTTTCACAACACCTATTAGCGCTCCATGCCCGTGTCTCTCTTAAAAGTAATTCCGGGGGCCACTGGTCCAGAGTCCAAGCGATGTCGGATAATATATACTTTTTTTAATACCGATACGGCACGAATTCTATCTTATCTTATCTGTTACAGACGGTCCTTCTATACAGAAGATTATTGCGGCGTTTCCATCGTTTATGTCTAGTGTTGAATTTTTAGTTTTCATTCTTAATTATATAAGGCAACTGTAAACTCTAAATTCTAAATTATTAACTCTAAATTCTAAATTAGACAATTCTAAATTATTAACTCTGAGTTCTAAATTAGAATTCTAGTTACGATGTGACTTTTATTTAGGCACAATCGCCAACCTTATACCCATCCCAGTGTTTATCATGATGATGCACAAATATGTCAAGTCTCTAGGAGGGCGGGGTGATCAATGAGTGAGGATCCGATGTGAGAATTTATGTCACTTACACAAACTTTTATCATAAAAATAAGTCTTCACATCGACTTCAATTTAAGGATTTGAGTTTTAAATGAGAACAAAACTAATACCGTAGAATGTTCCCTGAGGGTAAAGAATACACTGCCAAAATGTGATTGCCAAAAAGAAGAATTCAATGAATTAAAGTAAAAGTTGGAAAATATGATTGTTAAAAATGTTCTTATAAGTTCACAAAGTCGCACAGCACCCAGGGGGACAAAGTCACACAGCACCCAGGGAGCAAAAGTCACCCAGCACCCAGGGAGCTAAAGTCACACAGCACCCAGAGAGCCAAAGCCACACATCACCCAGGGAGCCAAAGTCACACAGCACCCATGGAGACAAAGTCACACAGCACCAAGTGAGCCAAAGTCAAACAGCACCAAGTGAGCCAAAGTCGCACAGCACCCAGGGAGACAAAGTCACACAGCACCCAGGGAGACAAAGTCACACAGCACCCAGGGAGTCCAAGTGACACAGCACCCAGGGAGCCAAAGTAACACAGCACCCAGTGAGCCAAAGTCACACAACACCCAGGGAGACAAAGTCACACAGCACACAGGGAGACAAAGTCACACAGCACCCAGGGAGCCAAAGTCACACAGCACCCAGTGAGCCAAAGTCACACAGCACCCAGGGAGACAAAGTCACACAGCACCCAGGGAGTCCAAGTGACACATCACCCAGGGAGCCAAAGTCACACAGCACCCAGGGAGTCCAAGTGACACAGCACCCAGGGAGCCAAAGTCACACAGCACCCAGTGAGCCAAAGTCACACAACACCCAGGGAGACAAAGTCACACAGCACACAGGTAGACAAAGTCACACAGCACCCAGGGAGACAAAGTCACACAGCACCCAGTGAGCCAAAGTCACACAGCACCCAGGGAGCCAAAGTCACACAGCACCCAGGGAGCCAAAGTCACACAGCACCCAGGGAGCCAAAGTCACACAGCACCAAGTGAGTCCAAGTGACACAGCACCCAGGGAGTCCAAGTGACACAGCACCCAGGGAGACAAAGTAACACAGCACCCAGGGAGTCCAAGTGACACAGCACCCAGGGAGCCAAAGTCACACAGCACCCAGGGAGTCCAAGTGACACAGCACCCAGGGAGTCCAAGTCACACAGCACCCAGGGAGTCCAAGTGACACAGCACCCAGGGAGTCCAAGTAAAACAGCACCCAGGGAGTCCAAGTGACACAACACCCAGGGAGTCCAAGTGACACAGGATCCAGCGCAAGGTATTATTATTGGAGAGCGCCTCAAGTTCAAGTCTACGAAGTCATAAATCAAGTCAAACTTAGTCTTACCGTCATCAATATTGGACCTGGTCTAATAAGTCATCAGTCAAACACAACTTATTTGTTAATAATATATATATATACAATCGAAATGCAGGCCGTACATTTGATAGTTTTTCTAACGTTTAAATCAGAGTTTCTTCCCCTATCCTTAACCTTTAAATCACGCTCTAAAAAAAAATCTGACAATAGATTACGGACGGTGGCAAGGCCGTACTGTGAATCAATACAAGGGGATTGCACTAAGTCTTGGATCAGTATGTCATTAACCCTACTACTCCCGTGTAATTATGGCAGAGAACGATGGATGTCTTGCAGGGCTGCCTCAGATATCCACTGGATTGAACATTACTCCGGCTTCTACTCCAGGTCTCAGATATCTACTGGATTGAACATTACTTGAGTTACTAATCCAGGTTGGAATATTCTTTTTGAAACATTTAAAAAAAAAGATCTATAAATGTTCATAGCAAATGTAAACAAAGTGTATACGCGTTATAGTCGACATTCATTTGTGAGACGCCATAATGTGATACGATAATAATTTTAAATAAAAACAACCCGTAAAAAACCAAGTTTTTGACTATAAATCCTTTACGTATGAGACGTAACTAAAAGAATGTTCATTATAACACGCAGCGCAAGACCATCCAAAAATACAAAATTGCAGTTGTGTCGTAAAACGTGTTTAATATAATGCGCACCGATCAGGAATAGGTTTATAAAAAGTGTTGTCAGTAAAATACGCACCTTATTGCGCGACGAAAGGTTGTTCAATATAATACGCACCGCGACGCTCTATCTCAAAAAATAGCATGATACATAGGAATAAATAAAATAATCTAAAAAATCAATAATTTAATTACGGTACATGCGATCGATCTGAAATTTTGATACATTGTTTTTATCATCGGTACGAAACTGCCTGCAAAATTTCAGCTCGCTATCTTGCGAGCAAGTGGGTTAAAAATCGATCAAAAGTTTTGGCGACAAGCAAGCAAGCAGCAAGGTCGGCCGCAGACACCACGAGTTAATATAAAGGATTTAAAAAACAAACCCGTAAAAACAAAGTTTTTGACTATAAATCCCTTATATATGAGACATAACTAACAGTATTGATTATTTTCAAACATTTACAGACTGACACCGAGTGATGTCCCTTGTCTTTAATAAATGGGGGTGGGATGTGAGGGGGTGTCGGCACGACGGTCGTCGTCAACACGACGGTCGGCGTCAACTCAAACTCACGTGAAACTGGCAGAAAAAAAAACAATAACAAACAGTGAATTTTGAATTACATACCTCATATAAGGATAAACTAAAAATGCATTAATTTAATTACGGTACGTTCGATCGATCTGAAATTTTGATACGATGCATTGTTAGGTCAGACGGGTCCGTGTGCCAAATTTCAGTTCGATCGGATCATGGGAAGTGGGTCATTTTTGACTTCTGTTTTTCCGCCCGCCCGCCCGCCGAGCCCAAGACAGAGACGGCCGCGAAGTTAATATAAGGGATTTAAAAAGTACTTTAAAAACCTAGAGATATTGACATCTTTATTAAATACGCCATTTGAGACTTAGGCACCATGGATCTTTATTCAGTGCAAGAAACATAACTATCAAATAAAAGTTCTGAAAGATGATTCTGTCTTTCAAACGATTATTTGGAATCTATCTTAAAAAAACAACAACTTTAATTAGAGAATGCGTATGGGTTATCTCTCAATAAATTGTCCCCGTAATTGCGTCAACATATTTGAATCCTGTTTTGGTAAGGAGTCCTAAGAGATTAAGTTAAATGTAAGTCTTACACTGGTGTAAGACTTCAGTCCACGAAGCTACGTGTCTTTAAAACGACACAAAACAAAACACGCAACATGTTTCTCCGATTTCCCCACATCCGACATTTTTGTGATCAGCCTCCGACCTCGACAACAATCTCGAAATTTGTCCTCAAACAGAAAACGATCATTGCCAAGAAACGTTTGAGACTTGGATGTTGTATGCAGGCTGCCAATCCCGTCTCTAGGCCAAGGCCAATGATCCAACCCGTATATTCACAGGGCAGTGAAAAGATTATTGACGGAGAGATCTAAGTGGTCCAGAGTCGGACGTAGCATTGGCCAGGTCTTCATGACCATAGAGATCCGGAAGTATGCTGGTGGGATTTATATTTTCATGTATATATATATATATATATATATATATATAATATATATATATATATATATATATATATATATATATATATACTAGGGGCAAGTACCCGGCTTCGCCCGGGTTTAACAACAACAGCAACAGCAACAACGACAAAAACAACAACAGAAACAGCAACAAAACAACAAAAACAAAACAACAACAAAAACAACAACAAAACAACAACAAAACAACAACAGCAACAACAACAAAGCAACAACAACAAAACAACAACTACAACAGCAACAACAACAAAGCAACAACAACATGAAGGACATTGACGTCGCAGGGCAAGGGATGTGGACAACAACAACAACAGCAAAAACAACACAAAAGCAACAACAGCAACAACAACAAAAACAACAACAACAAAACAACAACAAAAACATCAACAACAAAACAATAACAAAGCAACAACAAAACAACAACTACAACAACAACAGCAACAAAAAAACAACAACAAAAGCAACAACAACAAAGCAACAACAACAAAAAAATTATTTTATGGCGATAATCGCCTTCTTGTTAATCTCGACACCAAAATGTTTATTATTTTACGTCTTAATTTTCAATAATTTTTATTTTATATAGCTCATATAGGGAAAAACTACATTTTGGGCCCCCGGGCCCCAGTATCTTATATATAAGGAACGAAACCTGTTTAATAACCTTTCCGGTATAATTTTGTGTACGTGTACCAAATTTCACGTTATTTGGTTGTCTGGATCTTGAGTTATTAGGGAACAGACAGACAACCAGACAGACAACAAATGCGGCTTATATATATACTAGGGGCAAGTACCCGGCTCCCGCCCGGGTTTAACAACAACAGCAACAAAACAAAAACAACAACAAAACAACAAAAACAAAACAACAACAAAAACAACAAAACAACAAAAACAAAACAACAACAAAAACAACAAAAACAACAAAAACAAAACAACAACAAAACAACAACTACAACAACAACAACAAAACAACAACTACAACAACAACAGCAACAACAACAAAGCAACAACAACAAAACAACAAATACAACAGCAACAACAACAAAGCAACAACAACATGAAGGACATTGTCGTCGCAGGGCAAGGGATGTGGACAACAACAACAACAGCAAAAACAACACAAAAGCAGCAACAACAACAGCAACATCAACAAAAACAACAACAGCAACAACAACAAAACAACAACAAAAACATCAACAACAAAAACATCAACAACAAAACAACAACAAAACAACAACAACAGCAACAACAACAAAGCAACAACAACAAAACAACAACTACAACAACAAAAGCCACAACAACAAAGCAACAACAACAAAAAAAATTATTTTATGGCGATTATCGCCTTCTTGTTAATCTCGACACCAAAATGTTTATTAATTTGCGTCATTATTTTACGTCTTAATTTTCAATAATTTTTATTTTATATAGCTCATATAGGGAAAAACTACATTTTGGGCCCCCGGGCCCCAGTATCTTATATTTATGGAACGAAACCCGTTTAATAACCTTTCCGGTATAATTTTGTGTACGTGTACCAAATTTCACGTTATTTGGTTGTCTGGATCTTGAGTTATTAGGGAACAGACAGACAACCAGACAGACAACAAATGCGGCTTATATATATAGAGATATAACATACGAGAAACAAAGCCCGTCAAAGGACGTTCCGCCACCGTTCGGTGGCATGTTGTTGTAACTCCCCTTCAACAGCCGTCTCGACCGGCATTACATGTGCATCACGTCAAAAATACTATTCATTATAGTTAAAATAAATAACTCGTAAAAACAGGGCTTTTGACTAAAAATCCCAACGCGCATATCTCAAAATAAATTCTTGGAAGAAATACTACACCAAAAATTACTCGCTTTCAACGTCCGCGTAAACGTGCTCAATATGATTGGCTGTAGGAGTCATATGTGTTTGCGGGACCAATCGCTATAGAATATCGGACAGAACGGACGGAAAATTGCCTTTTATTATATAGGATGTAATTCAAAGTCACGGTTTATTGTTTTTCTTTCACATGCCATTTGATTTTACGCGTTGACGCCACCCGTCGATGTCCACACCCCCTCCCATCATTTCCCCCAGTTTTAAAGCCAGGGGATATCACTCGGTGTCAGTCTAAATGTTTGTCGCGTTTGAACATAATCAATACTTTTAGTTATGTCTCATATATAAGGCATTTTGAGTCAAAAACTTTGTTTTTAGGGGTTTGTTTCTTAAATCCGTTATATTAGCCTCACAGCCGTCTCTCTCTGTCTTTCTCTCTGTCTGTCGTTCGTCATTGGGCAGGCGGAAAAACTAAAATAAACAATGACACACTTTCCGTGATGTTATCGAGCTGAAATTTGGCACATGGACCCGTGTCACCTAACAATGCATCGTATCAAAATGTCAGATCGATCGAACGTACGGTAATTAAATTAACGCATTTTTAGTTTATCTCTGTTACAACGTATGTAATTCAATTTCACTGTTTTTTTAATGTGACAGTTCAGTCACGCGTTGACGCATCCGTCGATGCCCACAATCTCTCCCGTCCCTTCCCCCATTTTTAAAGCCAGGGGATATCACTCGGTGTCAGTCTGTAAATGTTTGAACATAATCAATACTTTTAATTATGTCTCATATATAAGGGATTTATAGTCAAAAACTTTGTTTTTACGGGTTTGTTTTTTAAATCCCTTATATTAACTTCACCGCCGTCTCTCTCTGTCTGTCTCTCTGTCGTCATCTCATCATCTCATGGGCGGGCGGGCGGAAAAACAAAAGTCGAAATCGACCCACTTCCCGTGATCCGATCGAGCTGAAATTTGGCACACTGACCCGTCTCACCTAACAATGCATCGTATCAAAATTTCAGATCGATCGAACGTACCGTAATAAAAATAATGCATTTTTAGTTTATCCTAATATGAGGTATGTAATTCAAATTCACGGTTTGTTATTGTTTTTTTCCACGTGAGTTTGAGTTGACGCTTAGACGTCGACCGTCGTGCCGACACCCTCTCACGACCCATCCCCCGTTAAAAGACAGGGGACATCACTCGGTGTCAGTCCTTAAATATTTGTGGCGTTGAAACATAATCAATACTTTTAATTATGACTAAAATATAAGGGATTTATAGTAGAAAACTTTGTTTTTACGGGTTTGTTTTATTAAATCCCTTATATTAACTTCGCGGCCGTCTCGTCATCTCTGTATGTCTTGGGTGGGCGGGCGGGCGGAAAAACAAAAGTAAAAAACGACCCACTTACCGTGATCCGATCGGGTTGAAATTTGGCACACGGGCCCGTCTCACCTAATAATGCATCGTATCAAAATTTCAGATCGATCGATCGTACCGTAATTAAATTAATGCCTTTTTAGTTTATCCTTATATGAGGTATGTAATTCAAATTCACGGTTTGTTATTGTTTTTTCCCCACGTGAAAGTTTGAGTTGACGCGTTGACGCGACCCATCGACGTACCCGCGTGCTTTGTTTACATTTTACGTGTCATGCTGAGCTCGGTCAAGCGAATCGGTGACCAGACTTTTCCCCCTCTCGGGTTATGAAGCAAAGTTGAGTTAGACAGATTCAGTCTGTAAATGTTTGTCGCGTTTCAAAATAATCAATACTGTTAGTTAAGTCTCATATATAAGGGATTTATAGTCAAAAACTTTGTTTTTACGGGTTTGTTTTTATTAAATCCCTTATATTAACTTCGTGGCCACGGTGTACTGGCTTACACCTGGGCTTGCCACGGTGTACTGGCTTACACCTGGGCTGGCCACGGTGTACTGGCTTACACCTGGGCTGGCCACGGTGTACTGGCTTACACCTGGGCTGATCACGGTGTACTGGGTGGTCGCGGTGGTCGAGTGGCAGCGCACTGGACTGTCGTACCGATGGTCAAGGGTTCGAATCCGTGTGAAGGCAAGGGTTTGTTCCCGGGGTCACCCCACTCCGAATGGGGTTAGGCGGCTGGGTAATGCGTGGAATCCACAAAGCCGTGGCCTGTGAATGCTGCATCACTTGCCAACAGATCATCTCTCATGGTCTGTGGACGCAACTATCTTCTGCATAGATAAGATAAGATAAGATAAGGCTTACATCTGGGCTGGCCATGGTGTACTGGCTTACACCTGGGCTTGCCACGGTGTACTGGCTTACACCTGGGCTTGCCACGGTGTACTGACTTACACCTGGGCTTGCCACGGTTTACTGACTTACACCTGGGCTTGCCACGGTTTACTGACTTACACCTGGGCTGGCCACAGTGTACTGACTTACACCTGGGCTGGCCACGGTGCACAAACACTTGAAACTACTTGATGCCTTTGAACTTGGCCACAAGTGCCGAAACAAACCCCACCCCTACACAGAGGGTCAGTGTCAACCAAACAAGGTCCACTGCATACAGGATTCTTACACAAACCCATGCCAACCAATGTTCTATCCTACTGGCGGCATGTATTGTATTGAAATAATCGATCGAATGAATCTGACCGAAAACTTCAAGGGCTTTACTGATTAGCAGGCTTCGGAAATAGTGCTATCGGGATCTGAGAAATATTGTTATGTAGAGATTTTGGGATATAGAGATATTGAGATATGGAGATATTGAGATATGGAGATATTGAGATATGGAGATATTGAGATATGGAGATATTGAGATATGGAGATATGACGATATTGAGATATGGAGATATTTTGATATGGAGATATTGTAAAATGTAAGGATATTGAGATAAGGAGATATTGAGATATGGAGATATGGATCTATTGAGATAGGGAGATATTGAGATATGGAGATTATGAGATATGTAGATATTGAGATACGGAGATATTGAGATATGGAGATATGGAGATATTGAGATACGGAGATATTGAGATATGGAGATATTGAGATTCGGAGATATTGAGATATGGAGATATTGAGATATGGAGATATTGAGATACGGAGATATTGAGATACGGAGATATTGAGATATGGAGATATTGAGATACGGAGATATTGAGATATGGAGATATTGAGATATGGAGATATTGAGATACGGAGATATTGAGATATGGAGATATTGAGATACGGAGATATTGAGATACGGAGATATTGAGATACGGAGATATTGAGATATGGAGATATTGAGATATGGAGATATTGAGATATGGAGATATTGAGATACGGAGATATTGAGATATGGAGATATTGAGATACGGAGATATTGAGATAAGGAGATATTGAGATAAGGAGATATTGAGATATGGAGAGGTTGAGATATGAAGATATTGAGATAAGGAGATATTGAGATATGGAGATATGGAGAAAAGGAGATATGGAGATACGGAGATATTGAGATAGGGAGATATGAAGATATTGAGATAAGGAGATATTGAGATATGGAGATATTGAGATAGGGAGATATTGAGATATGGAGAGATTGAGATATGGAGATATTGAGATAAGGAGATATGGAGATATTGAGATAAGGAGATATTGAGATATGGAGATATTGAGATAAGGAGATATTGAGATATGGAGAGATTGAGATATTGAGATATGGAGATATTGAGATATTGAGAGAAGGAGATATGGAGATAAGGAGATATTGAGATAATAAGATATGGAGATATTGAGATAAGGAGATATTGAGATAAGGAGATATGGAGATATTGAGATAAGGAGATATTGAGATTTGGAGATATTGAGATAAGGAGATATTGAGATATGAGATATGGAGATATTGAGATAAGGAGATATTGAGATAAGGAGATATGGAGACTTAGAAAACTTTAGTTTGAGAAATGTATGTACTGAGAGATGTTGGTACTGAGATGTTGGTACTGAGAGATGTTGGTATCGAGAGATGTTGGTACTGAGAGATGTTGGTACTGAGATGTTTGTATTGAGAGATGTTGGTACTGAGATGTTTGTATTGAGAGATGTTTGTACTGACAGCTGTTGGTACTGAGATGTTGGTACTGAGAGATGTTGGTACTGAGATGTTGGTACTGAGAGATGTTGGTAGTGAGAGATGTTTGTACTGACAGCTGTTGGTACTGAGATGTTGGTACTGAGAGATGTTGGTAGTGAGAGATGTTGGTAGTGAGAGATGTTGGTAGTGAGAGATGTTGGTACTGAGATGTTGGTACTGAGAGATGTTGGTAGTGAGAGATGTTGGTAGTGAGAGATGTTGGTACTGAGAGATGTTGGTACTGACAGCTGTTGGTACTGAGATGTTGGTACTGAGAGATGTTGGTAGTGAGAGATGTTGGTAGTGAGAGATGTTGGTAGTGAGAGATGTTGGTAGTGAGAGATGTTGGTAGTGAGAGATGCTGGTAGTGAGAGATGTTGGTAGTGAGAGATGTTGGTACTGAGAGATGTTGGTAGTGAGAGATGTTGGTAGTGAGAGATGTTGGTAGTGAGAGATGTTGGTAGTGAGAGATGTTGGTAGTGAGAGATGTTGGTACTGAGAGATGTTGGTAGTGAGAGATGTTGGTAGTGAGAGATGTTTGTACTGACAGCTGTTGGTACTGAGATGTTGGTACTGAGAGATGTTGGTACTGAGAGATGTTTGTACTGACAGCTGTTGGTACTGAGATGTTGGTACTGAGAGATGTTGGTAGTGAGAGATGTTGGTACTGAGAGATGTTGGTACTGAGAGATGTTTGTACTGACAGCTGTTGGTACTGAGATGTTGGTACTGAGAGATGTTGGTAGTGAGAGATGTTGGTAGTGAGAGATGTTTGTACTGACAGCTGTTGGTACTGAGATGTTGGTACTGAGAGATGTTGGTAGTGAGAGATGTTGGTACTGAGAGATGTTTGTACTGACAGCTGTTGGTACTGAGATGTTGGTACTGAGAGATGTTGGTAGTGAGAGAAGTTGGTAGTGAGATGTTGGTAGTGAGAGATGTTGGTAGTGAGAGATGTTGGTACTGAGAGATGTTGGTACTGAGAGATATTGGTACTGAGAGATGTTGGTACTGAGAGATGTTGGTAGTGAGAGATGTTGGTAGTGAGATGTTGGTAGTGAGAGATGTTGGTAGTGAGAGATGTTGGTACTGAGAGATGTTGGTACTGAGAGATGTTGGTACTGAGAGATGTTGGTAGTGAGAGATGTTGGTAGTGAGAGATGTTGGTAGTGAGAGATGTTGGTACTGAGAGATATTGGTACTGAGAGATGTTGGTAGTGAGAGATGTTGGTAGTGAGAGATGTTGGTAGTGAGAGATGTTGGTAGTGAGAGATGTTGGTAGTGAGAGATGTTGGTACTGAGAGATGTTTGTACTGAGAGATGTTGGTACTGAGAGATGTTTGTATTGAGAGATGTTGGTAGTGAGAGATGTTGGTAGTGAGAGATGTTGGTAGTGAGAGATGTTGGTAGTGAGAGATGTTGGTACTGAGAGATGTTGGTACTGAGATGTTGGTACTGAGATGTTGGTACTGAGAGATGTTGGTGCTGAGAGATGTTGGTACTGAGAGATGTTGGTACTGAGATGTTGGTACTGAGAGATGTTGGTACTGAGAGATGTTGGTACTGAGATGTTGGTACTGAGAGATGTTGGTAGTGAGAGATGTTGGTAGTGAGAGATGTTGGTAGTGAGAGATGTTGGTAGTGAGAGATGTTGGTACTGAGAGATGTTGGTACTGAGAGATGTTGGTACTGAGATGTTGGTACTGAGATGTTGGTACTGAGAGATGTTGGTGCTGAGAGATGTTGGTACTGAGAGATGTTGGTACTGAGATGTTGGTACTGAGAGATGTTGGTGCTGAGAGATGTTGGTACTGAGAGATGTTGGTACTTAGATGTTGGTACTGAGAGATGTTGGTATTGAGATGTTGGTACTGAGAGATGTTGGTACTGAGAGATGTTGGTACTGACAGATGTTGAAATATTGCAATTTAATGGATCATCGAAAGGCAATAGGATGTAAAGTATATTATATAAGCATGTGAAAGTTCTGGAGAAATTAATTATAGTGTCATTTGAACCACCCTCACTTCCCCTCCCATGATTACGTACGCACCAAAGTGATAGCGTCGTTAAGGTCACCGTAAAAAAAAATAAGTTAAAGAAAAACAACCAAAAAAAAACAGTTAGCATGGTCCCTGAGTTAAGTTTTACGTCATTTTAGCATTTAAAAAATGAAACATTTTGCATTTCGGGGCTTATTTCCTTGGTGATAAAATGTTTGGGGCCATTTCGACTGGGTTTTTTTGCTGCTTTAATTTTTCGATGGCGGGGTGGGGTTTGTCAGGGGAGATTATTTTGCTAGACTAAATTGACAGGGCCTTTTGGCCTCGGCTGAAATAACAGCAGAGCCCCCCAAGCCCGTGACTGGACTTTTTTGTGTTTCCCTTCAATAGTTGACAATTTTCTCCTCCCTTTCATGCCTAAATCAATCGCTGTAATCTTCCCTTCTTCTGTTCCCCTAATTGCCTTTAAACTTTCTTACCTTCTTTTGTTTTGTTATATCCCACCTGCTTTTCTAGAATATTTCATTGCAAATGTTTCAATTTTAAACTTTTTTTTTACCTGTTAGTTCGCTGAAGAAGGTTTTTCGTCTTTGGTGAAACTTTCCTTGTTCTGTTGTGTCTGTTTTATTATGTCTACCCTATGTTCATTAATATTGGATTAAGTACTTCTGTCTTTGTCTATATATTTAACAAGTTGCCGCAACGCCTGACTAGTTTAAACCTTTTTTTCCTTTCACTACCGGATCGTAGACTTAAATTTAGATCTCTGTCTAAGATAATGCTTCGCCGGATCGGAGACTTAAATTTAGGTCTCTGTCTAAGATAGTGCTTCGCCGGATCGGTCCATCAATTTCATGCCCAGTAACTTGCAGTCCGCCGGCGCGCCTTTCCCCCACAAAGGGAAACCATTTGCCAGAGCTGCCCATTGTTTAACTTTCCAACAGACTGATCCACCCGAACCTATGAATTTCGGCCACCTGTATAAACAAACAAGATTTCAAGGGCCGCCACTTGAGAGATGAGCACTTAAAATATTTGTGATGATCTCTCTTGAAATAAGTATGCCTAAAAATAGGACTCCCTACTCTCGAAACCAAAACGGCTCGGTTGTCATTTCCTTAAACTCAATAGTAATTATAGTGTTTTTTTTACCCTTCTTTCACTTAATTAACCTGGTCCTAAATTTTAATTTATTGGGCTTTAAAAAAAATGAGTTGCTGTTTTTCAACATGGAAAAATGTGGATCATCATGTAAATTTTAGGAAAACAAACTTTTTTGTGTGCCTATTTCGTCGTATCCATACGATCTTAAACTGTCTGGGTTTTCAGTCAACATAACACTTGAGTGGTTGAGAGGTGAGGCCAACTTTTAAAACAATGACAGACAAAATAATAAATTCCCCTTTTGGAAATAGATTGAAAGTGTTATGGTGACATATGGTTCAGATGGTGACATTTGGTGCCAGATGGTGACAGGTGTTGCCAGATGGTGACAGAAGGTGTAAAATGGTGTCAGATGGTGGCAAGGCGGTTCGAAGTTATAACAATATTACCATTTGACACGGTGTAACTAATCAACAGAATTAGATTGTGTCGTAGTTGGCTCTTACTTGGTTCTTATTCGGTTCTTATTTGGTTCTTATTTGGCTATTATTGGTTCTTATCTGATTCTTATTCGGCTATTATTTGGTTCTTATCTGGCTCTTATTTGGTTCGAGTTGAAAGATTTAAAGAATTTCTATTCATAATTCGTTCTTAAAAGAAATCATCCGTTCACGATTTTATTAAGCGTTCAATTTGCCTGGCGTTATAATATAATCAATTTACATAATTCCCGTTGTCTGTCTGTATGTATGTATGTATGGAATAATGCTGTTAGGTGGCGCTGCGATCGATTTTGTATAAATGTATTATAGGACGTCATTGTTTTAGGCTTATATTTTAATTTTTTGAAAAGGGAACGGTGTAAAATAGGAGTTGAGGATATATAATTATTATGAAATAATTTGTGTACATTTCAGCAAGTTTAATATTTCGTATTTATCAAACACAGCTAAGTTACTTATGTTAATTATGTATATTGATTCCTGTTGTCTGTGTAGATGTAAGTTAGGTGGCGCTGCGTTCGATTTTGTATAAAATATTATATGACGTCATTTTTTAAGCTTATATTTTAATTTTTGAAAAGGGAACTATGTAATAAAAAAAAACGTAAAAAACCAAGTTGTTGACTATAAATCCTTTATGTACGAGAAGTAACTAAAAGAATGTTCATTATAATACGCAGCGCAAGACCATCCAAAAATACAAAATTGCAGTTGTGTCGTAAAACATGTTTAACATAATGCGCACCGATCTAGAATATGTTTATAAAAAGTGTTGCCAATAAAATACGCACCTCATTGCGCGACAGAAAGGTTGTTCAATATAATACGCACCGCGACACTAAATCTAACAAAATAACATGTTACATAGGAATAAATACAATAATCTAAAAATTCAATAATTTAATTATAGTACATGCGATTGATGTGAAATTTTGATACATAGTTTTTATCATCGCCATAAAACTGCCTGCTAAATTTCAGCTCGCTAGCTTACGAGGAAGTGGGTTAAAATCGATCCAAAGTTTTGGCGACCGACAAGCAATGAAGGGTTGAACCAGACACCACGAGTTAATATAAAGGATTTAAAAATGGGATTTGAGGATTTATAATTATAATGAAATACTTTTTGTACATTTCAGCAAGTTTAATATTTCGTATTTAGCAAACAAGGATAAGTTTCTTGTGTTAATTATGTATATTGATTCCCGTTGTCTGTATGGATGTAAAAATATTATATGACGTCATTGTTTTAGCTTATATTTTAATTTTTGAAAAGGGAACGATGTAAAAGGATTTGAGGATTTATAATTATTATGAAACTAGACGCCCCGCGGCGTAGCATACCCCGCAGACTTGCTCACGGAGAGC